>CM039675.1:417141385-418341385 GCA_022496015.1 Hordeum marinum
GAAAAGGGCAAGATCAAGGAGGGAAACTTCATGGATAGCAAGTCAGTTGCTGCTCCAGTGAAGCAACCCAAAGTTGAACTCAAACCCGAGACTAAGTGCTTCTATTATGAGGTGAGAGGTCGCTGAAGCGGAACAACCCTAGATACTTGGTAGATAAGAAGGCTGGCAACATTGATAGAAGTATATTTGATATACGAGTTATTGATGTGTACCTTGCTAGTACTCCTAGTAGCACCTGGGTATTGGATACCGGTTCGGTTGCTAAATGTTAGTAACTCGAAATAAAAGCTATGGAATAAACGGAGAACTAGCTAAGGGTGAGGTGACGATGTGTGTTGGAAATGTTTCCAAGGTTGATGTGATCAACATCGCACGCTCTCTCTACCTTCAGGATTAGTGACGAACCTAAATAAATGTTATTTGGTGTTTTGCGTTGAGCATGAATATGATTAGATCATGTTTGTTGCAATACGATTATTCATTTAAGTCAGAGAATAATGGTTATTCTGTTTACATGAATAATACCTTCAATGGTCATGCACCCAGTGAGAATGGTTTGTTGAAATCTTGATCGTAGTAATACACATGTTCATAACATTGATGTCAAAAGATACAAAGTTAAATAATGATAGTACCACATACTTGTGGCACTGCCGCAAAATGTCATATTGGTACAAAGCGCATGTAGAAACTCCATGCTGATGGATATTTGGACTCATTCGATTTCGAATCGGTTGAGACATGCGAACCATGCCTCTTGGGCAAGATGACTAAAGGACCCCGTTGGATGGAGCGGGCAAGTGATTCATTGGAAATGATACATGTTGATGTATGCAATCTTGTGAGTCTTGTAGCGTGCAGTGGATATCGTTATTTTCTTACCTTCACTGATGATTTGAGTAGATATAGTGTATATTTACTTAATGAAACACAAGTCTGAATCGTTTGAAAGGTTCAAGCAAATTCAGAGTGAAGTTTAAAGATCATCGTGACAAGAAGATAAAAATGACCTCGATATGATCGTGGAGGTGAATATCTGAGTTACGAGTTTGGCATACAACTTAAGACAATGTGAAAGTTGTTTCACAACTAAATGCCACCTGGAACACCATAGTGTGATGGTGTGTCCGAACATCATATTTATGCTCTATTGGACATGGTGCGTGCTATGATGTCTCTTGTCGTTTTACTACTATAATTTTGGGGTTATGAATTAGAGACAACTACATTCACTTTAAATAGGGCACCATCTAAATCCGTTGAGATGACACCACGTGAATTATGGTTTGATAGAAACCTAAGTTGTCATTTCTTAATACTTGGGGCTGCGACACTTGTGTGGAAAATGTTTTCACCTAATGAGGTCGAACCAAAGGCGGACAAATGCATCTTCATAGAATACCCTAAGATCAGTTGGGTGAACCTTCTATCTCAGATCCAAGTGCAAAGTGTTTGTTACTAAAATGGATCCTTTCTCGAGGAAAAGTTTCTCTCGAAAGAATTAAGTGGGAGGAAGATAGAACTTGATGAGGTTGTTTAAACTTTGTTCAACCAGAGAGTAGCGCAGCGCAGGATGTTGTTTGTGTGAAGCCTACGTTAGTTGAAGAGGAAGTTAATGATGATGATCATGAAGCTTCAGGATCAAGTTACTATCGAACTTCGTAGGTCGACAAGGATGTGTACTGCTCCTAAGCGGTACGACAACCCTGTCTTGGAGCTCATGTTGTTGGACAAACGATGAACCTACGAGCTATGGAGAAGCGATAATGGGCCCGGATTCCGACAAATGGTTGGAGGCCATGAAATCCGAGATAGGATCCATGTATGAAAACCAAGTGTAGACTTTGGTAGACTTGGTCGTTGGACGGCAGGTCGTTGAGTACAAATGGATCTTTAAAATGAAGACAGACACTGATGGTGAATGTCATTATTTGTAAAGCACGACTTGTTGCAAAGATGTTTGTGACAAGTTCAAGGAGTTGACTACGATGAGACTTTCTCACTCGTAGTGGTGCTAAAGTCTGTTGGAATTATGTTAGCAGTTGCTGTGTTTTCAATTATGAAATCTGGCAGATGGATGTCAAAATATCGTTTCCTTAACGGTTTACTTGAGGAAAGGTTGTATGTGATACAACCAGAAGGTTTTGTCAGTCCTAAGGATGCTAAAACATGAGCAAGCTTCAGTGATCCTTCTATGGACTGAAGCAAGCATCTCGGAGTTGGAATATACACTTTGATGAGGTGATCAAAGTTTTTGTAGTTTATACAAAGTTTACGAGAAACTTGTATTTGCAATAAAGTGAGTGGGAGCACTATAGAGTTTCTGATAAGTATATGTGGTTGACATATTGTTAATCGGAAATAATGTAGAATTTCTGGAAGGCATAAAAGGTTGTTTGAACAGTGTTTTTCAAAGGAAGACCTGGATAAAGCTACCTAATTGTTGAGCATCAAAATCTATAGAGATAGATCAAGATGCTCGATGAGACTTTCAATGAGTGCATACCTTGACAAGATTTTGAAAGATTTCAAAATGGATCAGTCAGAGAAAGAGTTCTCGCCTGATTTGTAAGGTGTGAAAGTTGAGTGAGACTCAAAGCTCGACAACGGCAGAAGAAAGAGAAAGGACGAACGTCGTCCCCTATGCCTTAGCCATAGGCTCTATATTATGCCATGCTGTGTACCGCACCTGTGTGTGCCTTGCCATGAGTCTGTCAGGGGGTACAAGGGTGAACCAGGAGTGGATCACTGGACAGCGGTCAAGATTATCCTCAGTAACTAAGAGACTGAGGAGATGTTTCTCGATTATGGAGGTGATAAAGAGTTCGTCGTAAGGAGTTACGTCGATACAAGCTTTAACACTAATCCGGATGCCTAGCAGTAGCAATCTGGATACGTATAGTGGAGCAGCCATTTGGAAATAGTACCAAGTGGAGTGTGGTAGCAGTGTTTACGGTTTGACATAGAGATTTGCAAAGTACACACGGATCTGAATATCGCAGACCCGTTGACTATAAGACCTCTCTCACATGCAAAGCATGATCGAGCCCCAGAACTCATTGGGTGTTAGATTCATAACAATGCGAATCACATGGTGATGCGAACTAGATTATTGACTCTAGTGCAAGTGGGAGACTGTTGGAAATATGCCCCAGAGGCAATAATAAATTAGTTATTATCATATTTCCTTGTTCACGATAATCGTTTATCATCCATGCTATAATTGTATTGATCGGAGACTTAAATGCATGTGTGGATACATAGACAAAACCATGTCCCTAGTATGCCTCTAATGGACTAGCTCGTTGATCAAAGGATGGTTAAGGTTTCATAGCCATGGACATGAGATGTCATTTGATAATGGGATCACATCATTAGGGGAATGATGTGATGGATAAGACCCAAACTACAAACATTGCATATGATCGTGTCAGTTTATTGCTACTGTTTTCCGCATGTCAAGTATTTGTTCCTATGACCATGAGATCATGCAACTCACAGATATCGGAGGAGTGCCTTGTGTGTATCAAACGTCGTAACGTAACTGGGTGACTATAAAGGTGCTCTACAGGTATCTCCAATGGTGTCTGTTGAGTTGGCATGGATCGAGATTGGGATTTGTTACTCCGTGTGACGAAGAGGTATCTCGGGGCCCACTCGGTAATGCAACATCACAATAAGCCTTGCAAGCAATGTGACTAATTGTTAGTTGCGGGATCTTGTATTACGGAACGAGTAAAGAGACTTGCCGGTAACGAGGTTGAACTAGGTATGGAGGTACCGACGATCGAATCTCGGGCAAGTAACATACCGAAGAACAAAGGGAACATCGTACGGGATTAACTGAATCCTTGACATAGAGGTTCGACCGATAAAGATCTTCGTAGAATATGTAGGAACCAATGTGGACGTCCAGGTCCCGCCATTGGTTATTGACCGTAGAGGTGTCTCGGTCATGTCTACATAGTTCTCGAACCCGTAGGGTCTGCACACTTAAGGTTCGGTGACGTTTCGGTAATGTAGAGTTATGTATGATGGTGACCGAAGTTTGTTCGGAGTCTCGGATGAGATCCAGGACGTCACGAGGAGCTCCAGAATGGTCTGGAGGTAAAGATTCATATATAGGAAGTCCCGGTTTGGTTTCCGGAAAAGTTTCGGGCTCATCGGTAGTGTACCGGGAGGCCTCCGGGAGGGGTATTTCGACCCCAAGAGGTACATGGGCTGTGGGAGAATAATAACCAGCCCTTAGTGGGCTGGGAAAACAGACACAAAGGCCCATGGCGCAGGAGAGAAAGTCCTAAAGCAAAAAGTGGAAAATCAGCCAATAGGAGGCAATCCTACTCCAACTAGGATTGGAGGTGAAGTAGGATTGCTTCCCACCTCCTATTTCGGCCGACCCAAAGGCCTTCGCTGCCTCTCCTCTCCTCTCCTCCTATATATACTTGTGGATTGGGTGGTTTTTGGACAGAATTTCCGGCCACGTGCTACCCGTTCCACCGGTGCATAGTTTTTCCTCTAGATCGGTTTTCTGCAGCGCTTAGGCGAAGCCCTGCCGGAATCACTCCACCACCATCACCGGAGCGCCGTCACGCTGCTGGTGAACTCTCTCTCCTCTCCACCTCCTCTTGCTGGATCAAGACGGTGGAGATCGTCATCAAGCTGCACGTGTGCTGAACGCGGAGGTGCCGTCCGTTCGGCGCTAGATCAGAAGGACCATGATCGAGATCGCGAGACGGTTCGTGATGTGATCACGGAACGGATCGTGATGAGTTCGCGGGACAGATCGTGATCAAGATCGTGAGACGGATCATGATGAGTTCGCGGGACGGATCATGATGTGTTCGCGGGACGGTTCGTGATTGGATCACGGGACGCTCGGCGATTTGGATCGCGAAGAAGTTCGACTACACCAACCGCGTTTCTTAACGCTTCCCGCTTAGCGATCTACAAGGGTACGTAGATCCACTCTCCCTCTCGTAGATTCTCATCATCATGGATAGGTTTGCGTGTGCATAGGAATTTTTTTGTTTCCCATGCGACGTTCCCCCAACAAGTACTCCATGTTACTTCCCATTATGGGTAGTCTGAGTAACTAGCTAAGTTACTCAATTCCATCAATCCCCTTTCTACCCAAACCCTGAGAGAGGAAATTGGCGCGTTAATTCCCCTAGGTGACTACGCTAGGGTTTCTACCTCTTCCGATAAAGATCACCGGAATTCGGTCTCTCCGCCCCCACAAACCGGCGTTGTGCGTCACCCCCGATTTAGGGCCACGGTCTAGGGCTCGGGGTAATGCGCTGATCGGGAGGGGGCGTCTGGTGTCCAGATCGCATCGTCTTAGATGGCAGCTAGCTCGCGGTCGCAGAACTAGTCTGGCAAGGAGATTGCGGAGGACTTTTGGCCCACCTCACCTTGCAGGAGGAGGATGTTGGGGAACGTCGCATGGGAAACAAAAAATTTCCTACGCACACGCAAACCTATCCATGGTGATGAGCATCTACGAGAGGGAGAGTGGATCTACGTACACTTGTAGATCGCTAAGCGGGAAGCGTTAAGAAATGCGGTTGATGTAGTCATACTTCTTCGCGATCCAAATCGCCGAGCGTCCCGTGATCTAATCACGAACCGTCTCGTGAACCAATCACGAACCGTCCCGCGATCTCGTCACGATCCGTCCCGCGATCTGATAACGAACGTCCCGTGGCCTTGATCACGATCCTTCCGATCTAGTACCGAACGGACGGCACCTCCGCGTTCAGCACACGTGCAGCTTGATGACGATCTCCACCATCTTGATCAAGCAAGGGGAGGTGGAGAGGAGAGAGAGTTCATCGGCAGCGTGACGGCGCTCCGGTGATGGTGGTGGTGGAGCAATTCCGGCAGGGCTTCGCCTAAGCACTGCGGAAAACTAATCTAGAGGAGCACCGGTGGAACGGGTAGCACGTGACTGCAATTGTTGCCAAAACCCTAGCTATTCCACCAGTATATATAGGAGGAGAGGAGAGGAGAGGCAGCCAAGGGCCTCTTGGCTCGGCCGAATAGGAGGGTGGAATCCTATTCCACCTCCAATCCTAGTTGGACTAGGATTGCCTCCTATTGGCTGATTTTTGGCCTTTTTTCCTTTAGCCTTTTTCTCCTGCGCCATGGGCCTTTATAGGCTGATTTACCAAACCACTAAGGGCTGGTTAATACTATCCCACAGCCCATGGTCCCTCTAGGGTCGAAATACCCCTCCCGGAGGTCTCCCGGTACACTACCGGCACTCCCGGTACACTACCGATAAGCCCGAAACTTTTCCGGCGACCAAACTGGGACTTCCTATATATGAATCTTTACCTCCGGACCATTCCGGAGCTCCTAGTGACATCCGGGATCTCATCCGGGACTCCGAACAACCTTCTGTCACCACCATACACAACTCTATACTATCGAAACATCACCGAACCTTAAGTGTGCAGACCCTGCGGGTTCGAGAACTATGTAGACATGATCGAGACACCTCTACGGCCAATAACCAATGGCGGGACCTGGACGTCCACATTGGTTCCTACATATTCTATGAAGATCTTTATCGGTCGAACCTCTATGTCAAGGATTCACTTAATCCCGTATAACGTTCCCTTTGTTCTTCGGTATGTTACTTGCCCGAGATTCGATCGTCGGTATCTCTATACCTAGTTCAACCTTGTTACCGGCAAGTCTCTTTACTCGTTCCGTAATACAAGATCCCGCAACTAACAATTAGTCACATTGTTTGCAAGGCTCATTGTGATGTTGTATTACCGAGTGGGCCCCGAGATACCTCTCCGTAACACGGAGTAACAAATCCCAGTCTCGATCCATGCCAACTCAACAAACACCATCGGAGATACCTGTAGAGCACCTTTATAGTCACCCAGTTACGTTGCGATGTTTGATACACACAAGGTACTCCTCCGATATCCGTGAGTTGCATGATCTCATGGTCAAAGGAACATATACATTGACATGCAGAAAACAGTAGCAATAAACTGACACGATCATATGCTACGTTTGTAGTTTGGGTCCTGTCCATCACTTCATTCTCCTAATGATGTGATCCCGTTATCAAATGACATCTTATGTCCATGGCTAGGAAACCTTAACCATCCTTTGATCAACGAGCTAGTTCACTAGAGGCATACGAGGGACATTGTGTTGTCTATTTACCCACACATGCAATGTGTTTCCAATCACTACAATTATAGCATGGATAATAAACGATTATCATGAACAAGGAAATATAATAATAAACACTTTATATATTACCTCTAGGGCATATTTCCAACAGTATCCCACTTGCACTAGAGTCAATAATCTAGATCACATCACTATGTGATTTA
Source organism: Hordeum marinum (assembly GCA_022496015.1). Taxonomy (NCBI): domain Eukaryota; kingdom Viridiplantae; phylum Streptophyta; class Magnoliopsida; order Poales; family Poaceae; genus Hordeum; species Hordeum marinum. The sequence continues at coordinate 417,148,747 of CM039675.1, forward strand.
CATGGCAATGAATCGAACACCCATACAGTTCTGGTGTTGATCATGTTTAGCCCTTGGAAGAGGTTTAGTCAACGGGTCTGCAACATTCAGATCCGTGTGCACTTTGAAAATATTTATGTCCTTCTCCTCGATGTAGAACCGGATGTAGTTGAAGTGTCGCTTTATGTGTCTGGTCCTCCTGTGAAACCTTGGTTCCTTGGCTAGAGCAATGGCACCAGTGTTGTCACAGAACAGGTTTATTGGATTCAGTGCACTAGGCACCACCCCAAGATCTGTCATGAACTGCTTCATCCAAACACCTTCCTTCGTTGCCTCCGAGGCTGCGATGTACTCCGCTTCGCACGTAGAATCAGCTACCACGCTTTGCTTGGAACTGCACCAGCTTACCGCTCCCCCGTTAAGAATAAATACGTATCCGGTTTGCGACTTAGAGTCGTCCGGATCAGTGTCAAAGCTTGCATCGACGTAACCCTTTACGACGAGCTCTTCATCACCTCCATAAACGAGAAACATGTCCTTCGTCCTGTTAAGGTACTTAAGGATATTCTTGACCGCTTGCTAGTGCTCCATTCCAGGATCACTTTGAAACCTTCCAGCCATACTTATGGCAAGGCTGACATCGGGTCTTGTGCACATCATTGCATACATGATAGAGCCTATGGCTGAAGCATAGGGGATGACGCTCATCTTTTCTTTATCTTCTGGAGTCACTGGGCATTGAGTCTTACTCAACTTCACACCTTGTAACACAGGCAAGAACCCCTTCTTGGCCTGTTCCATTTTGAACTTCTTCAAAACTTTATCAAGGTATGTGCTCTGTGAAAGTGCTATTAAGCGTCTCGATCTATCTCTATAGATCTTAATGCCTAATATGAAAGCAGCTTCTCCTAGGTCCTTCATTAAAAAACTCTTATTCAAATACTCCTTCACGCTTTCCAGTATTTCTATATTGTTTCCAATCAACAATATGTCATCCACATATAACACTAGAAACGCTACAGAGCTCCCACTAACTTTCTTGTAAATACAAGCTTCTCCATAAACTTGTATAAACCCAAACGCTTTGACCACCTCATCAAAGCGCTTATTCCAACTCCGAGATGCTTGCACCAGTCCATAAATGGATCGCTGGAGTTTGCAAACTTTGTCAGCATTCTCTAGATCGACAAAACCTTCGGGTTGCATCATATACAACTCTTCCTCAAGGAAACCGTTGAGGAACGCCGTTTTGACATCCATCTGCCAAATTTCATAGTCGAAATAAGAAGCTATTGCCAACATGATTCTGACAGACTTAAGCATCGCTACGGGTGAGAAAGTCTCATCGTAGTCAACTCCTTGAACTTGTGAAAAACCCTTTGCCACAAGTCGAGCTTTATAGACGGTGACATTACCGTCTGCGTCCGTCTTCTTCTTAAAGATCCATTTGTTCTGAATGGCCTTTCGCCCTTCAGGTAGTACTTCCAAAGTCCATACTTTGTTTTCATACATGGATCCCATCTCGGATTTCATGGCCTCTAACCATTTCTCGGAATCCGGGCCCATCACTGCTCCTCCATAGCTCGTAGGTTCATTGTTGTCTAACAACATGACCTCCAAGACAGGGTTGCCATACCACTCGGGAGTAGTACGCGCCCTTGTCGACCCACGAGGTTCAATAGCAGCTTGATCCGAAGCTTCATGATCATCATCATTAACTTCCTCTTCTACCGTCGTAGGTTCCACAGAAACATCTTTCTGCGTTGCACTACTTTCTGGTTGAAGTAACGGTTCAATAACCTCATCAAGCTCTATTTTCCTCCCACTCAATTCTTTCGAGAGAAACTCTTTCTCAAGAAATGTTCCGTTCTTAGCGACAAACAGTTTGCCTTCGGATCTGAGATAGAAGGTATACCCGACTGTCTCTTTCGGGTATCCTATGAAGACGCATTTCTCCGCTTTGGGTTCCAGCTTTTCAGGCTGAAGCTTTTTGACATAAGCATCACATCCCCAAACTTTAAGAAACGACAACTTTGGCCTTTTGCCAAACCACAGTTCATATGGCGTCGTCTCAATGGATTTTGATGGTGCCCTATTTAAAGTGAATGCAGTTGTCTCTAATGCATAACCCCAAAACGATAGTGCCAAATCGGCAAGAGACATTATAGAACGCACCATATCTAATAAGGTTTGATTACGACGTTCAGACACACCATTATGCTGTGGTGTTCCGGGCGGTGTCAACTGTGAAACAATTCCACATTGTCTGAAGTGACTGCCAAACTCATAACTCAGATATTCACCTCCTCGATCAGATCGCAGAAATTTAATCTTCTTGTTACGATGATTCTCAACTTCACTCTGAAATTGCTTGAACTTTTCAAATGTTTCAGACTTGTGTTTCATCAAGTAAATATACCCATATCTACTCAAGTCATTAGTGAAGGTGAGAAAGTAACGATATCCACCGCGCGCTGCAACATTCATTGGACCGCACACATCAGTATGTATGATTTCCAATAAGTCACTTGCCCGTTCCATTGTTCTTGAGAACGGCGTTTTAGTCATCTTGCCCATCAGGCATGGTTCACATGTGTCAAGTGATTCAAAATCAAGTGACTCCAAAAGTCCATCAGCATGGAGCTTCCTCATGCGTTTTACACCAATATGACCTAAACGGCAGTGCCACAAGAAAGTGGTACTATCATTAACTACTCTACATCTTTTGGCATCAATGTTATGAACATGTGTGTCATCACTATCAAGATTCAATATGAATAAGCCCCTAACATTGGGTGCATGACCATAAAAGATATTACTAATATAAATAGAACAACCTTTATTCTCTGATTTAAATGAGTAACCGTCTCGCAATAAGCAAGATCCAGATATAATGTTCATGCTTAACGCAGGCACTAAATAACAATTATTCAGGTTCATCACTAATCCTGATGGTAATCGAAGAGAGAGCATGCCGATGGCGATCACATCAACCTTGGAACCATTTCCCACGCGCATCGTCACTTCGTCCTTTGCCAGTCTTCGTTTATTCCGTAGTTCCTGTTTTGAGTTGCAAATGTGAGCAACCGAACCGGTATCAAATACCCAGGCACTACTACGAGAACTAGTAAGGTACACATCAATAACATGTATATCATATATACCTTGTTTGTCGTTGGCCGCCTTCTTGTCAGCCAGGTACTTGGGGCAGTTCTGCTTCGAGTGACCAGTTCCCTTGCAATGAAAGCACTCAGTTTCTGGCTTAGGTCCATGCTTAGGCTTCTTTGTAGGAGTAGCAACTGCTTTGCCATCCTTCTTGGTTTTACCCTTCTTGCCTTTGCCCTTGCCATTTTTCTTGAAACTAGTGGTTTTATTGACCATCAACACTTGATGTTCTTTCTGGATTTCAGACTCAACGACTTTCAGCATCGCAAACAGCTCGGATGATGACTTGTTCATCACAAAACTCTTGTAACTAGGTGGCAGTGATTGAAGAACTCTATCAATGATCGCCTCTTGCGGAAGGGCAATTCCCATCTCAGCTAGACGATTTGAATATCCAGACATTCTGAGTATATGCTCACTCATAGACCCGTTCTCCTCCATCTTGCAAGCATAGAATTTATTGGAGGTCTCATACCTCTCGATCCGGGCATTCTTCTGAAAGATAAACTTCAACTCCTGGAACATCTCATATGCTCCATGACGTTCAAAACATTTTTGAAGTCCCGGTTCTAAGCCATACAATATTGCACACTGAAGTATTGGGTAGTCTCCAGCACGAGCCTCCCAAGCATTCTTAACGTCTTCGGAGGTCATGTCTTCTGGTTGGTCACCAAGCGGTGCATCAAGGACATATTGTTTCTGGGAAGCCGTGAGGATAATCCTCAGATTACGGGCCCAATCAACAAAGTTACTTCTGTCATCTTTCAACTTAGCTTTCTCTAGGAACGCATTAAAATTCAGGGGTGCTACTGCGCGAGCCATTGATCTACAACATAAATATGCAAAGGTTACTTAGACTATTGTTCAAGATAATGAGTTTAGTTAATCAAATTACTAAAGCTCCCACTCAAATTGACATCCCTCAGGTTATCTGAGTGTCACATGATCCAAATTCACCAACTCAAGTCCGATCATCATGTGAGTTAAGCTGGTTTCAATGGTGAACATCATTATGTTGATCATATCTACTATATGACTCATGTTCGACCTTTCGGTCTCTTGTGTTCCGAGGCCATGTCTGTACATGCTAGGCTCGTCAAGTTTAACCCAAGTGTTCTGCACGTGCAAATCTGGCTTGCACCCGTTGTATGTGAACATAGAGTCTATCACACCCGATCATCATGTGGTGTCTCGACACGACGAACTTTCGCAACGGTGCACACTCGGGGAGAACACAGTTCATCTTGAAATTCAAGTGAGGGATCACCTTATAATGCTACCGTCGTACTAAGCAAAACAAGGTTCATAAAAGGATTAACATCTCATGCAATTCATAAGTGACATGATATGGCCATGAACTTGTGTTTAAGATCTCCATCTTCAAAACACCGGCATGATCTCCATCGTCACCGACACAACACCATGATCTCCATCATCTTGATCTCCATCAATGTGCTGCCATTGGGGTTGTGGCGCCAGACCTGCTTCTACTTCTATTGCTACCGCTTAGCGATAAAGTAAAGCATTACATAGTGCTTAATGATTGACACGCAGGTCATACAATAATTAAAGACAACCCTATGGCTCCTGCCGGTTGCCGTATTCATTGACGTGCAAGTCATGAAATTCTATACATCACATGATCATCTCATACATCACATATATCTCATCATGCAATTGGCCATATCACATCACAACATACCCTGCAAAAACAAGTTAGACGTCCTCTAATTGTTGTTGCATGTTTTACATGGCTGCTACGGGTATCTAGGAAGAACGATTCTCACCTATGCATAAACCACAACGGTGATACGTAGATTGCTTTTCAACCTTCTCAAGGACCGCCTTTGTTGGATCCGATCCAACTAAAGTGAGAGAAACTGTCACCCGCAAGCCATCTAAGCAACAAGTTGTGTCGAGGGAACCGGTCTCTCGTAAGCATACGAGTAATGTTGGTCTGGGTCGTTTTATCTCACAACCCCGCTGAACCAAAATCCGACCAAGGGAGGAAGCAATCTAAGCATCAACGCCCACAAACCTTTTGTGTTCTACTCGAGATCTCATCGAACCATCAACCTAGCTCATGATGCCACTGTTGGGGAACGTCGCATGGGAAACAAAATTTTCCCTGCGCACACGCAAACCTATCCATGGTGATGAGCATCTACGAGAGGGAGAGTGGATCTACGTACCCTTGTAGATCGCTAAGCGGGAAGCGTTAAGAAACGCGGTTGGTGTAGTCGTACTTCTTCACGATCCAAATCGCCGAGCATCTCGCGATCTAATCAAGAACCGTCCCGCGAATCAATCACGAACCATACCACGATCTCGTCACAATCCGTCCCGTGGCCTTGATCAGGATCCTTCCGATCTAGTACCGAATGGACGGCACCTCCGCGTTCAGCACACGTGCAGCTTGATGATGATCTCCACCGTCTCTATCCAGCAAGGGGAGGTGGAGAGGAGAAAGAGTTCACCGGCAGCGTGACGGCGCTCCGGTGATGGTGGTGGTGGAGCAATTCCGGCAGGGCTTCGCCTAAGCACTGCGGAAAACTAATCTAGAGGAGCACCGGTGGAACGGGTAGCACGTGGCTGCAATTGTTGCCAAAACCCTAGCTATTCCACCAGTATATATAGGAGGAGAGGAGAGGAGAGGCAGCCAAGGGCCTCTTGGCTCGGCCGAATAGGAGGGTGGAATCCTATTCCACCTCCAATCCTAGTTGGAGTAGGATTGCCTCCTATTGGCTGATTTTTGGCCTTTTTTCCTTTAGCCTTTTTCTCCTGCGCCATGGGCCTTTCTAGGATGATTTACTAGCCCACTAAGGGCTGGTTAATACTCTCCCACAGCCCATGGTCCCTCTAGGGTCGAAATACCCCTCCCGGAGGTCTCCCGGTACACTACCGGCACTCCCGGTACACTACCGATAAGCCCGAAACTTTTCCGGCGACGAAACTGGGACTTCCTATATATTAATCTTTACCTACGGACCATTCCAGAGCTCCTCGTGACATCCGGGATCTCATCCGGGACTCCGAACAACCTTCTGTCACCACCATACACAACTTTATACTATCGAAACGTCACCGAACCTTAAGTGTGCAGACCCTGCGGGTTCGAGAACTATGTAGACATGATCGAGACACCTCTACGGCCAATAACCAATGGAGGGACCTGGACGTCCACATTGGTTCCTACATATTCTACGAAGATCTTTATCGGTCGAACCTCTATGTCAAGGATTCACTTAATCCCGTATAACGTTCCCTTTGTTCTTCGGTATGTTACTTGCCCGAGATTCGATCGTCGGTATCTCTATACCTAGTTCAACCTCGTTACCGGCAAGTCTCTTTACTCGTTCTGTAATATAAGATCCCGCAACTAACAATTAGTCACATTGCTTGCAAGGCTCATTGTGATGTTGTATTACCGAGTGGGCCCCGAGATACCTCTTCGTCGGTCTGGTCAAGCTCAAGCTCAACAATGGTTTTTAGAATTACTCAACAATTACTCCGTGGGAAGAATACAATGGTTTTAAGAATCCTGACACGTTCAAGCTCAACAAGTTGTCGGTCTGGTCTCATATCCACCGACTGCCAGACAAATTTCTCATAGAGCCAGCAGTCAAAGGTTTGGCGTCGCGAATTAGTGAAGTGGAAGAGATCCATTTGAAGATGTCGGCAGGGGTTTTCGGAGAATTTGTAAGAGTCAAAGTTAAAATAGACAGCAATGCTAAGATCAAGCATTTTGTTACTGGCAAGAAAGGGGAGGAGAGGTTTAAGTACCAAGTAAAGTATGAGAAGCTGCCCACCTTTTGCTACAATTGTGGTGAGTTTGTCCATTGGCATGAGGAGTGTGGGGATGGTGAACATGATGAATCCACCTTTGAGTGGGGTGACTTTCTTTTTGGTAACAATATCCATCTCAGATCATCACGACATGGAAGCAATACCACTCCAACAGGTAGGGGAGGAACATGGATGGGGGTCGAGGGAGAGGCCATGAGCCCTATAACCCTAACCAGAGATGGTGCTTTAACGCAAATCAGCAGACAAATCCCATGCAATCGGATGGAGAGGAGGAGGAGAGGGCAGAAGCGCAGAACTCAAACAAGGAACCAGTGGTAGTGGAAGTGACTGACCCTAACCCATTGTCAAATAAAAGATCTTCTATTGAGAACATTATAGCCTCCCCAAGCTTGCCGCGGACCGAGGTGGGAAACCAATTAGCAGTTGTAGTTAGGGAGGAGCCTTGCCTAGTTCCCCCACTGCCTCCCATATATGTCTCACCGAGGAAAGAAAACAAGAGGCCGAAGAAGGTCAAAAACGAGGAGATGGCGGGGTCACCGTCAGATCGCATGGGCAAGAACAGTATGATGAAGGACCAAGACATGTCAAACGCATCATCGGCGGACTCCCTCGAGGGGTGCCGCACCGCGCAATGAATACGCGATGCTGGAACTATCGCAGTTTGGGCAACCCCGCGATAGTTCGTGAAGTCCGTGATCTCACGGAAAATTTTGCCCCGACCGTGTTATGCCTAGTTGAAACACAAATACAGAGTTCACGTGGCGAGATTCTAGCTCAAACTCTCGGCTATGATAGATATTTTGCTATTAGTAGTTCGGGCAAAAGTGGAGGTATTGTAATTTATTGGAATGGTGCAATAAAACTGGAAGTTACTGGTTACTCGAGATATCATATCGATGCTAATATTGGGGAGCTTGGGCCTTCCCTATGGAGGCTAACATGTGTGTGTATGGAGAGGCCCGGGTCATGGAGAGGTACAAGACTTGGAATACTTTGACATCACTTGCAGGTGCATCCAGCCTCTGTCGGTGTCAAAACCAGCGGATCTCGGGTAGGGGGTCCCAAACTGTGAGACTGGGATCGATGGTAACAAGAGACAAAAGATACAAGGTTTACCTAGGTTCGGGCCCTCCTATGGAGGTAATACCCTACATCATACATGATTTTATTGACGATGTATCGGTTACAGAGTGGATCTACCTCGAGATCAAATAGCTAAACCCTAGATGAGTTGTCCTCTGTCTACAACCTAAAACCCTCCGGCTTATATAGACGCCAAGGGTACCTAGGGTTTACACATGGTCGGTCACACACCGAAGGAAAAAACATGCCTATCTACGGTCGTCAACTTGGAGGACACGCCACGGTTCCTTAAAGCTTCCACCCTGGCGACGAGGCCCTTGATCATCCAATGCTCACCTTGTGGCCCATATAGTCTAGCCCATGAGAAACAGGTCGGCTATCTGAGGACCCCTTAATCCAGGACTCCCTCAGTAGCCCCCGGTCTAGCCTTCAACGCCGATGTTTATCCGGATAATCTTCATGACGAGGATATGTACCTAGGATAGGGTCCTAGACCTGACCCACATACCCTACCTAAGGACACTATATTGAAGTACTTGAAGATTACAAGAGAGGTTCCGACTGTATTCACCATGGTGCTCAAGTCACTCGACATTCATCCACTCGGAAGTTTATCCCTTCACTCGGCAGTAACCTGTCATTCGGAAGACCTCACTTACTTTCAACGCTAGAAGACCAGAAGCCACCCCGGGGAGGCCAACAGGTAGGCGTTAGGCCAATCATCATTAGTAGAAATTATGATGCATGTTACCAGTAACGTTCGTCTTTATACCCACGATGAACCCTTGGATGCCTCGCACTTATGAGGGGCAGCGAACTCTATATAAGCCACCCCTCCCCTCTGGCACAAGGGTTCGCAACCTCTGTAACTCACACTCTCCACACGACAAAAGCTCCCGAGCACTGAGACGTAGGGTTGTTACCTCCACAAGAGGGGCCTGAACTCATACATCCGTGTGTACATCCTCACCGTAGCTAGGACTCTGCCCTCTCCTTTTGTACCCCTAACTTCTACTATCAGACTCGTTCCCACGACAGTTGGCGCCCACCTTGGGGCAGGCGGCTAAGCGACTTCCGGCGTGGTTGCATTTTTCTCCCTTCGTCATATCTTTCGGCGGTGTTTTCTCCCTGGGCCACGAGATCCGTTTCGGGGCTCTCACCTTCATCACCGACGATTCGGCATGGCTCCAAGAAGTGCCTCTCGACGTCGAGGCGCTCCTAGTCCGCGGGGCCGCGCACTTCCGCACGAGCTCCTACAGTGTGCTTCTGCAGTAGCCGTCGACTCCGTACTCTTTGACTCTCCCTACTATTCGTCGTCGCAAGCGATCAGGTCGCTCACGGCTCCAGCGCTGGGTGAGACATGCGGTGGCCCGCCAAGTTTCGTCTCCGCAAATTGCGGCAATCGAACCCATCGAGTCCCTTCACAGCATGTTCGAGTTGGACTCCGATCAGTCGGATGTTCCTTCTGAGTGCGAGAGTTGTGATCCTGTAGTAGAGGTACTCATGGCTGGTTCTCATCAGAGCCCGCCGCCTGGTTTTGGCCACGATAGGTGAGAGACTGGTGAACCGTCGAGTGAGCAGCCGCGCCGTGATGAGGAGGTCCTCCATACACCCATTGTCGGTGCGACCGCTGAAGCTCAGGTCTTGGAGGCCACACGCATTCGGCTCGAAGAACTCCAGAGAGAACTCGTTGAGCATGCTCGCCAGCGCCCACCAGCTCCCAGTCGACGTTAGTGATAGCTGTTTCTGAGTGGTTTGCATAACAATGTTGAGGTATACCATACTCCAGTTTTAAACGTTGCAGCTGCAACTAAGATAGCAGATTCCATTTAGTCATCACGATCAGAGGCTGGTAGAGGGTTGCTACAGATTAGAGCATTGCTTGATGCAGCGCAACGTCAGAATTCTATTGTTTCGCAGTCGCACAATAGGATTCACAGTAATTCACCAAAAGCAGAGACTGTTCAGTCGGCACATAGTCCTGGATCGCCCCTGCACCGAAGGGGCGGAGGTTTTCATGAAGATCAGTACAGAGATCAGTTTCACCATGACGACCACCGTCGAGTGCCCACTCCTCCGCGGGGTGGTCCACACGTGCCTCGACACCAGGACAAAAGGCGCTCGTTAGGTGATGAGCGGAATGCAAGGTTTGATTCTCGAGACCTCCTCACTCAGAGGCGAATCGACAGAGGCAGAGCCCACAGGGATGAGTATGATAGACATTTTCCGAGTGGAAGCACCGCTGTTATTTCTGGTCCTGAGTGATTTAGCAGGGATATTCGTTCTGTAGAGATTCCCCCCAACTTCAGGTTGGCGGCTGGGATCGGCAAGTTTTCTGGCGAGTCAAAGCCAGAAACATGGTTGGATGATTACCGGGTGGCTTTTTAGATTGGCGGTGGTAATGATAACATTGCAATGTAGCATTTGTCCTTGATGTTGGTTCGGCTCGTGCATTAGCAGGGCTATTCGTTCAATGAAACATGGAAATGAAACATTGTAATGATATCATTACAATGAGACATTGTAATGATAACATTGCAATGAAGCATGGTCCTGAGTGCTTTAGCAGGGCTATTCGTTCTGCAGAGATTTCCCCCAACTTCAGGTTGGCGGCTAGGATCGTCAAGTTTCTGGCGAGTCAAAGCCAGAAACATGGTTGGATGATTACCGGGTGGTTGTTCAAATTGGTGGTGGTAATGATAACATTGCAATGAAGCATTTGTAATTGATGTTGGATGGTTCGGCTCATGCATGGCTGAATCGCTTGTCTCCTTCTAGCATCCACTGTTGGGAAGATCTCACCCGAGTGTTCATCAGAACGTCCGAGGGCATTTGCAAGCATCCTGTCGGGCTGATTGATTTGCAACATTGTTTTCAGAAGCCCAATGAGACTTTGAGAGATTACATTCAGCGCTAGCCCACTCTGCATCATATAGTGGAAAATGTTTATGAGCATCAGGTTGTTTGTGCTTCCAAGGCTGGAGTGAAATACAGAGAGCTATATCTGAAGTTTGGGCAAACAGGTGACATCTCACTAAGTAAAATGATGGAAATCGCCACTCGGTATGCCAATGGTGAAGAAGAAGACCACCTCCGCAGCGGCAAAGGAAAGGCAATAGACAACGATGCCGGCGGGAATTCCAGTCGGAAGCAGAAGCGGAAGGCTGATGACCCTGTTCAGGCAGAGGCAACTGCCTTGGCGGCCCAAGGGAAAAACAAGTGGAAGTCCAAGGGACAATTCAACCCCAAGAAAGGAAAGAACCACTCAGGGACTGGCATGTATCGTGTGCAATCCACATGAGGAAAGACGAAGAAGGCAATTTGATATTGCCCAAGCATACCACTCGACAGTGTTGACTGTTAATTCAGCAGTTCAAGGAGACTCCGTCGAGTGAGAAAATCCCTGAAAAGGATGATGATAAAGACAAAGAAACGTTTCCTGATGTCAATGCTACACTGATGATTTTTGCTGATGCTGAAAGCAAGAGTCGACTGAAGGTCATAAACAGGGAAGTCAACATGGTCGTGCCCACAACTCCCACTTACCTCAAGTGTTCTCAATATGCCATCACGTTTGATCATACGGATCGTCCTACTCATGTGGCCACTCCCGGTCGACAGGCTTTGGTGGTCGATCTGGTTGTGGGAGGCACTCAACTCCACAAGGTCCTCATGGACGGTGGTAGCGGTTTGAACATTTTGTATGTAGATACCCTTAAAGGGATGGGCATTCCGATGTCTCGACTCAGTGAGGGCAACATGCAATTCCACAGAGTCATCCCAGGGAAGAAGACCAAGTCACACGGCCAGATCGCATTGGATGTAACATTCGGGATGGATAAAAAAATTCGCAAGGAAAAATTGACATTTGAAGTCGTGGACTTCCAAAGCGCGTACCATGCCATTCTCGGTCGACCAGCATATGCTCGTTTCATGGCCCGTCCATGTTACGTGTATCTCAAGTTGAAGATGCTTGGGCCCAAAAGTGTGATCACGGTCACTGGCAATCGACAACGAGCTGAGGAGTGCCTCCAGCAGGGCTCCAAAATTGTCGATCATCAGATGTCTATGATCGAGCTGGAAGAAGACAAGAAGAGCGCTGACCCTGCTGATTTGCTGTGTGCTAAGAAGCCTGCTTCCGAGTCAGCTTTTTAGTCGGTAGGGGAAGTCAAGAAGGTGCACATTCACCCGACAGATTCAACTACCGTGTCAACCAACATATCGTCAACACTCGATGGCAAATAGGAAGCCGAGCTCATCCAATTCCTCCGTGAGAACTGGGACATCTTTGCATGGAAGCCAGCTGACATGCCGGGGGTTCCCAGGGAGCTGGCTGAGCACCGGCTGAGAGTTGATCCGAAGGCCAAGCCGGTGAAAGAGCATTTGTGTCTATTGGCGGTCAAGAAGCGTAAAGCAATCGACAAAGAGGTGGCTCGTCTCTTGCAGGCCAAGTTCATTCGGGAGATTTACCACTCCGAGTGTCTCTCGAATGTTGTCATGGTCCCTAAGAAGGACAAGTCACTACGCATGTGTATCGACTTCAAGCGTATCAGTCGGGCCTGCCCGAAAGATCATTTTATGCTCCCCCGCATCGATCAGATTGTTGACTCGACTGCGGGATGCGAGCGTTTATCATTTCAGGATGCTTACTCCGGATACCATCAGATTCGTCTGTTTGGCCCGGATGAAATAAAAACAGGCTTCATCACCCCATTCGGGTGTTTTTGCTATATCACCATGCCATTTGGTTTGAAGAATGCTGGCGCTACTTTCATGCGCATGATTCAGAAATGTTTACTCGACCAGATCCCTTGGAATGTTGAGGCGTACATGGATGATATCGTCATCAAGTCCCGCAAAGGTTCCAACCTACTGGCTGACTTGGCCGAAACTTTCGCCAATTTGAAGAGGTATGATATAAAGCTGAATCCGGCTAAGTGTACTTTCGGTGTCCCTGGCGGCAAGTTACTCGGTTTTCTCGTTTCCAAGCAAGGGATCAATGTCAACCCTGAGAAAATCAGTGCCATTACCCAAATGAAAAGTCCCGTGTGAGTGCATGATGTTCAGAAGCTCACAGGTTGCTTAGGAGCATTGAGTCGATTCATTTCTCATCTCCATGAGAAGGCATTGCCTTTATACCAATTGATGAAGAAGTCCGACACGTTCGAGTGGACTCCAGAAGCCGAAGCAGCGTTTGTCGAACTCAAAGCCCTGCTTTCCACCTAGTCGGTGCTCGCTGCTCCACACAACAAAGAGCCTTTGCTCCTGTACATCATGACCACTAATCGGGTCATCAGTACAGTTTTGACTGTCGAGCAGGAAGAGGAGGGAAAGGCCTACAAAGTCCAACGCCGAGTCTACTACATTTCTGAAGTGTTAACTCCTTCGAAGCAGAGGTACCCCCATTACCAGAAGCTTGTCTATGGCATTTATCTATCAGCGAAGAAGGTAGCACATTATTTTGAAGGCCACTCGGTTTCAATCATCAGTGATGCTCCGTTATCTGATATTCTCAACAATCAAGATGCAATTGGTCGAGTGGCTAAGTGGGCAATTGAACTCCTATACTTTGACATCAAGTTCGAAGCCAAGAAAGCAATCAAGTCTTAGGCACTTGTCGATTTTATGGCCGATTGGATTGAATAGCAACAACCAATCTAGATTCACTTGGCACACTGGACCATGTTCTTTGATGGCTCTAAAATGTTGAGTGGATCTGGTGCTGGCATTGTCTTGGTGTCTCCAAAAGGCGACAAACTTAGTTATGTTCTACAGATTCACTTTGATTCCTCCAACAATGAAGCAGAATATGAGGCACTCTTATATGGGTTATGCATGGCTATCTCACTCGGCGTCATGCGCTTGATGGTTTATGGCGACTCGGATTTGGTGGTCAATCAAGTGATGAAAGAGTGGGATGTTTGAAACCCCGCTTTGACTATATACTGCAATGCTATTAGAAAGCTCGAGTAGAAATTCGAAGGTCTGGAACTCCATCATGTTCCCCGAGTGAAGAATCAAGCGGCTAATGAACTAGCAAAGATTGGATCCACTTGACGACCTGTCCCAGCAATGTATTCTTGGAGCACCTACACACTCCTACGGTGCAGGAGGATCCTTTCACCGAAGAGCCCCCCGCAAGCTATGAGCCCATCTGATCTGACTGAGGTTGATGTTCTTGCAGTTATTGATTTGGTCATGGAGATTCTGGTCATCACACCCGACTGGACAGTGTCCTATATTGCATATATCCTGAGGCAGAAAATTCCTGAAGACGAGACTGAAGCACGCCAGATCGTGAGTAGATCGAAAGTTTTTACTGTGATCGGAGATCAGCTGCTTAGAGAAAGTGTGACCGGTGTGACTCAGTGATGCATTTCCTCTGAAGAGGGTCGAATGATCCTGGATGAAATCCACTCAAGAACTTGCGGCCATCACGCGTCCTCACGGACAATCGTCACTAAAGCATATCGAGCTGGTTTCTTCTGGCCGCGTGCCAATGAGATGGCCAAGGACATTGTCGATCACTGCGAAGGGTTCCAATTCTATGCAAACTTATCTCACAAACCTGTGTCTGCTCTGAAGACTATTCCCCTCGCTTGGCCATTCGTTGTCTGGGGTCTGGATATGGTTGGTCCCTTTCGAACTGGAGAGAGTGGGTTTACTCATTTGCTTGTTGCAGCCGACAAGTTTACAAAGTGGATTGAGGCCAAGCCAATAAAGAAACTGAACTCTCGTACTGTAGTCAAGTTCATGAGAGAAATAATCTACTGGTATGGATTTCCCCACAACATCATCACTGACAATGGCACAAACTTTGACTCGAAAGAATTCAGACACTTCTGTTTTTCTCAAGGCACTCGAGTGGATTATGCTTCTGTTGCACACCCTCAAACCAATGCTCAAGTCGAGCGAGCTAATGGCCTCATCTTACAAGGTCTTAAACCTCGTCTCATGCGGGACCTAGAACATGTTGCCGGAGTCTGGGTCTTAGAGTTGCCATCTCTTTTATGGGGCTTGAGAACAACACCCAATCAGGCGACTGGACGGACTCCTTTTTTCCTGGTCTATGGATCCGAAGCTGTCCTGCTGAGTGATTTGTTTCACAATTCTCCTCGAGTGGACCTTTATTCTGAAGTTGAAGCTGAACAAGCAATACAGGATGGCGTAGATCTCTTGGATGAAGAGCAAGAGATAGCTTTGATCTGGACCAAGACATATCAGCAAGATCTACGACGCTTCCATGCGAAACATGTTAAGAGTCGGTCGTTTCATGAGGGTGACTTGGTGCTCTGAGTGGATCAATAGTGACCCCACAAGCTCGCTCTGGTGTGGGAGGGTCCTTTTGTCATCACCAAGGTGTTGAACAATGGAGATTATCACCTGTATAACCTCAAGAAGCAGATTGACGAGCCGCGAGCCTAGAATGCAGACCTCCTCCGACATTTCTATACCTAAAAATAGAGTGGTGTTGATGTAATAAAAGTATTTTAGACAATGTCATTTATGCAAGTATGACTTTCACAGTCTTTCGTCGATTCCGATCATACAATTTCTCACTTGGGAACACTCCGAGTGGCGAGCAATCCTTGCACTCCGAGGCTTAGCCGCGAACATGCTTTCGCCTAAGTTGAAAACCCTACTGAGTGGATAGCCGTCCATTCACTCAGTGACTTAGCTGCGAACCAGTCTTCGTCTAGGTTCAAAACTTCTCTGAGTGTTGAGTAATCCTCACACTCGGGGGCTTAGCCGTGAACATGCTTTCGCCTAAGTTGAAAACCCTACCAAGCGGATAGCAGTCCATTCACTCGGTGACTTAGCTGCAAACCAGTCTTCGTCTAAGTTCAAATCTTCTCCGAGTGTTGAGCAATCCTCACACTCAGGGGCTTAGCTGCGACCCAGCCTTCACCTAAGTTAGAAATAAATTCTGAGTGGATTACTATCTATTCACTCAGAAACTTAGATGCGAACTAGTCTTCGTCTAAGTTCAAAACTTCTCCGAGTGTTGAGCAGTCCTCACACTCGAGGGCTTAGCTACGAATAGCCTTTGCCTAAGTTAAAAATAAATTCCAAGTGGATTACTATCTATTCACTTGGAAACTTAGCTGCGAACTAGTCTTCATCTAATTTCAAAACTTCTCTGAGTGTTGAGCAATCCTCACACTCGGGGGCTTAGCTGCGAACCAGCCTTCGCCTAAGTTAAAAATAAATTCCGAGTGGATTATTATCTATTCACTCGGAAACTTAGCTGTGAACTAGTCTTCGTCTAAGTTCAAAACTTCTGTGAGTGTTGAGAAATCCTCACACTCAGGGGCTTAGCTGCGAACCAATTTTTGCCTAGGTTAAAAACAAATTCAGTCGAGCAAATGATTGAAAACCAAATACAGATAAATCCAAATGTTTCAGCGCGGATAAAGGTTTCGCGTGCAAGCAAAGGTGCTCAGGCTTAAGGTCTGAATGAAGTTTTACGACCGATACATTTTCACTCGGCATTCCGAGGCAAATAAAGTGTCTCTGTGAATCAAGTCTTTCAAGCGCCAGATGGACTTGCTGGCTCGACGAAGGTGTCTAAGTCGATCCCATCTGCGATCCTAGTGGCTGCTTCAATGAAGGTCTCCATGAAATCTTCAAACTGAAGCTTCTTTGTGTTCATCACTCGGAGATCCTTCAACTTGTCCTCCCTTGCCTCCTTACAATGGACTCTAACAAGGGAAAGCGCCACATCGGATCCGCATCGGGCGGCTGACTTCTTCCAAGCTTGCACTTGACTGGGAATATCATTAATACGAGCCATCATGGATGCAAGATCATTCTGAAGGGTGTCTTTGGGCCACAACTCTTTGCCAATCTTCTCCAGTGCATCTTTCAGTCGAAGGATATATGTTTGGACGCCCTGGAGTCGATCGTTGAGTCGGAACATGTTCATGGCCATGACATCGCCAACGGGTGACTTGATGGGATCCAGATTGGGCTCGATTTCTTCGATCTCTTTTTTAAGTCTTGGCAGAATTCTACATGGAAGAAGGAATGGGAAAATGATCACATTTTTAACCAGTGGGGATTGAAGAAATTCATTCGACAAGGGCAATTACTGTCGAGCATGATGTACATTTTCCTCACGAACTCCCCAAAGTGCTTCTCCAAGCCATTGCCCCTCTTGGTCAGCTGCTCGGTCTTCTTGATGAGTTCACCCCGTTCCAGTTTCAGCTTGGAGTTCTCCTCCTCTATCTTCTTGGCAGCATCCAGCTTCTTCTCGGCAGCTTCAGCCTTCTCCCTTGCTGTCTTTTCGGCATCAGCAAGAGCCATGTATTTGTCCTCCAGCGCCTTCTTCATGGTATCTAGAGAAATAGGATTGTTGAGTCTTGCTTGGAGTCGACGATTTTCATCACACACGCCTGTTTGAGTGAGAGTACTCGGTTCAAAGGATGGAAAGTGAGAGTAAGAATGCATTGGGTTGACTAAGGTTACCTCCCAGAGTCTTCAATTCAGTCCGCAAACGCTCCAAGCTATTGTTTGAGACCTCCAGATCTAGTCGCAGCTGGTTCCTTTCCTCCTCCAGGTCTTTGTACTGAGTGCCAAGTTCACAAGCTCTCTGAAATCAACAAAAAACAAAGTCAATTGACATGGAAATTCCTCCACTCCCGAGTGAAGAATGTTAAGAACAATTGACTGTATGGTGGCGCCTGCCCAACCCCTCCCCTGAAATAGCGTCATATCATGGTTGATGAAATGATATTCATGAAACCTGCATCATATCATGGTTGATGGAAATAATATCCATGAAACCTGCATTCAGGAGAGGAAGAACTAAAGGAAAAGAGTCCACTCAACACATCGAGTGACAAACGTACTCCACGTACGACAAAGAACCCTCAGTTCAAGTTCTTAAGAGTACTGCTCATTATCAACGATCAACAGTAGTCTCGAGGACTACACCCCGTGGGTGCACTCAGCGTGCCCCCACTGGTTCTTAAATCAGTCGACAGGGTCTGCCTTGTCCAACCACAAGATGGTCTCCATCAGACCCTCGCCAGTGCAAGCACTCGACGGTGGTCTCGGGGACTACACCCAATGGGTGCACCCAGCATGCCCCCACTAGACCTACTAACACTCGATCCGTTGAGTGGCCCTTGAAGGGCTCACCACCCCACCCCGTGTTGGGCTCTACCATAGGTGCATCGCATGCCAATTAAAATTTTCCTATGCGTAGAACATCCAAGAACTTGCTACGGAGATGGATCATAGATCATTACCACTAGATGCGCAATGTCGTGTAGCGTAAGTAGAGTTGGGGCTGCGCGTTCGTGTGGTCCGTCTCGTCCTCGTCCGATCTCCCTCGAACAGCCATTCCGATCTCCCTCGAACAGCCGATCATCGGATCCCATGTACAGGTTCGCCGGAGCGGCGCAAGTGCACCGCCTCTAACGGTATCCGCGCATGCAGGAGGAACACCCGTGCGGCGGACTGCTAGGTCCGATCACACGGTCGACAGTGGTGAGTGGAGGTGGCTAGTTGCAACTTATGCAAAGCCCTAATGACGGCACCGAAGCGATCAACCGGATGGGTGTGCCGCACCTTCACTATATATAGGCATTCGGCGCGGGCTCAACTCTTGGGCCTCGCACGGATCCTAAAGCCCGCGTGTTCCTTCCCTTCAGCGCGCGACCCCTTAGGTTCTTGTTCACTTGGTCGCGAGTCAGATCAGATCCGACTCGACCAGTCGGTAGCAGCCTCTAGCAAAACATGTCGACTCCAAGTGTCCGATGAAGCTGGTTAGGTGAACCTGTACTTCATACTTCTGTTCCCTTTGCCACACGATATATGTTGTCGTGCACAAGGTGATATGGTCACCCTTGTTGCAGCACGACCTCTTTCTCATTCCGGTGAATCCAACCAACATTCGGATTATCTCATAATCCTCATCGCGTGGCCATGCTTATCTAGGTTGGATCACCCGAGGGACCCAGAGTATATCTCTCCTAGTAGGAGGGGCAAATCCCATCTTGCTCGACCATGTCTCGCAACATGGGTCTGGACAAGCCCGAAACCTACCTTTGTAACTACCTAGTCACGGAGTAGCATTTGGTCAGCCCAAAGCAAGTCTGTCACCATCCCGAGTACATGCGCCAGCTCAGGTCTTAGGACATAGAACGTATGTTGTACTAGAGACTCACAGATGACCTATCGCTGCGTCGCATAGTTGGGTCTGTCCAACTCAGACCTTATCTCGACTCGGATCCGACTATGTCGAATCTGACCAGACCTTTCTGAGTCCATATTATCCGGCTAGCATCCAATGCTACATGGTGAGTGAGACCGGACCATCCACCGTGTCATATG
The DNA here is from genome assembly GCA_022496015.1 of Hordeum marinum. Lineage (NCBI taxonomy): Eukaryota > Viridiplantae > Streptophyta > Magnoliopsida > Poales > Poaceae > Hordeum > Hordeum marinum. The sequence continues at coordinate 417,168,121 of CM039675.1, forward strand.
CTAGTCTGATTAGTTGTGCGTCCACACAACCCTTTGGACATATAGGACAATTATAATACAATGCATAGTCTCACAAACAAGTCACGTACTTGTTAATACACATCAATGATAATGTCCAAGGACTATCTTTATTCATAAACACATAGGAAATATCATCATACATGATTGCCTCTAGGGCATATCTCCAACACCCCGCACCTCTGAGGTAGCGTCATATCATGGTTGATGAAATGATGTCCATGAAACCTACAAGGTAGCTTCGGAGTGGTACAGCTAAAAGCACTCGACAAGGTCTGCCATGTCCAAGTACAAGATGGTCTCTATCAGACCCCCGCCAGTGCAAGCACTCGACGAAGGTCTCGGGGACTACACCCAGTGGGTGCACTCGGCGTGCCCCCACTGGACCTGCCAACACTCGATCTGTCGAGTGGCAGAACAAAAAACACCATGCGCAAGCATATGAAAATTGTCTGTTTCTAAGACCCCTGCCAATGTCTTTGTCATTCGATAGCGGTCTGGGAGACTAAACCCAGTGGGTGCACTAAGCGTGCCCCCACTGGACCAAAATTTACTCGACTAATACCTGATCTATTCGAGTAGAGAACTTACAAATATTCTACGGAACAAAGACACCTAGTGGGTGTACAGTCAAAGAAGACAAGAATTCAATCAGAAATGCACTTAACACCCAGTGGGTGTACAATCAAAGAAGACAGGAATTCAATCGGAAATGCACTTAACACCCAGTGGATGTACAGTCAAAGAAGACAGGAATTCAATCGGAAATGCACTTACAATCGCACTTACTCGGACGTTGGTACGAAGTGCTGCACTGGCATCATAAGCTAGCTTGCTGGCCTCGTATGCCTCCTTGGTGCGCGACATTGTTTGCTCTGACTGGATCATGGCGTCCTTCACGGCCCCAGTTTGGTCTTCCGGGACATGGTGCAAAGGAAAGGCAGTCACTGACTGGAGTGATGTTGTGGCTAGAGTAGTCAAGGTAGTCTGAGGCTGTCCGATTGTCGTCGATGCCATGATGGTTGAAGCAGCTGGTGGAGCACTCGACTGCAGAATCGTGAGTTCGATTCTGCCTCGTGACGAGTCGCCTATCCCCCGGGATGATCATCCAGCAGTCGACTGCTGTGGCGTTGGTGCTGACGGTGTTCTACGAGTACGTACGCACGGGGTGCCTAAGGTCTCGCCTTCACCTCCCGTACCCCGAGGTTGTTCTTCGTCATCTTCCAGTTGAATGATCTCTGCAAATATCAATCGACAACGTTAACTCTTGCAATCGACGAATCATGTTCAAGAAACAGAGTCGAGGTAGATTTGTTTACTCCTTTAGGAAGTGGCTGTGTCAGCTGTATCCACATCCATTTGCTCCTCTCCGCCCCATGGAGGCGACGTCACTGAGTTAGCGGCACCGGTAGACTAAATTCCACTCGGTCAGCAAGTACTTGAAGTCACAGTCGACAGTGAAAGACGAAATCAAACACTTACGTTGAGACGACGGGCACAACCATCTTCATGTGGGGCAGATCTTTGCGAGGTTTCGCTGTGTTGGGCTTAGGCTGCTTCGCGGCTTGTTCACTCGACTCGACAGTCGAGGTCCGGTCCCATTTCGGGTTCCTCTCACTCGAAACCACGGTCTTGCCCGCGGCAGCCGTAAGGCCCTGACGCAACTTGGAGGGATGTTTGGTGCGTGGAGGAGACTCGACTTCTTCCTCGTTCTTGCCAGAGGCTTCATATTCATCTTCACTGTCACCAGCATAGTCAACGTCCATGCTTCCACCCTCACTCTCCCAGCCATCTTCAGGCTGGTTCTCGTTGGGCATGGGCGAGTGCATGTGCGTCCACTCCTGTAGGATTCAAACAATGAAGTCAGTCGACATATCAATCAATCACTCAACAAAGTAATATGACAATCGACAATGCAAAGTTTACCAGATTCTTCGGCGGATTCTCAGCAGAGTAAGGCCAGATCCTCTTATCCCCTCGGGGATTGTCGCAAGCCCTAGTGATGCTTCGAAGCCATTGCTCGACAATTTTTTGTGAAAACTCTTCCGGGTGCATCCGGTTCGAGTCCTCGGGGCCTGCATAATGCCACATAGTGTGGTCCCTTGCGTGGAGCGGCTGGATCCGTCGACTGAGGAATGTCTCCAGAAGATCCATACCAGTCACTCCGCCATGGATAAGGTTCACTATGGCATCCACCAGGATTCCCACTTGGACTTTCTCTCCCTCCGACACTTTCAGGGACTTGGGAATGACAGGATGATCTGATGTGAAAGGGGAAAGACCATTCGACATATTGGGAGAAGCTATATCCTTGCAATAAAACCATGTCGACTGCCAACCTCTAACCGATTCGGGGAAATTCATGGAAGGAAAAGAACTCTAGGCTCTCTTTTGGATTCCTAAGCCCCCACACAGCTGGACTACATGAGTTTTACCATCCTCAGGGTGGGCCTTTTTGACCGACTGAGATCTAATGGTGAAAATGTGTTTGAACAGACCCAGTGGGGAGAGCAACCCAAGAAGCACTTGCAAAGAGTGATGAAAGCAGACAGATAGGAAATGGCATTCGGACGAAAGTGATGGAGCTGATCTCCGAAGAAGTTCAAAAACCCTCGAAAAAATGGATGAGGGGGAATGGAGAAACCTCTTTCGACATGGGTGAGGAGAAGGACCCATTCCCCCTCACGTGGCTCCGGCTCGGGATCTGCCTCCGACAGCCTCTAGGAACCATCTGCCACGAGCCCGTCGATGACGATATTCTCGACATCTACGACAGTGACCGCCGACGGGAGAAAATCCCCCTGGATCCACCCCGGCGGCGCAGTGAACCACGCAGTCGATGGCTTCTTGGCCTTGCCCTTCACAACCCCCTTCTTGGCACGCTCCAACTTATCAATCGTTCTCTTCATCATCATGGTGGCGGGGCTCGTCGGAGCAAAGCAGAGTGGTGCGCTGGAAGCAGGGAAGGCGGAGGAAGAGTGGAGATTTGGGGGAAAAGTACTGTTCAGACCGCGGCGCTTCGGGATTTATACCTTGTCGAGTATCTCGCTGACTCGTGGGCCTGCTAGGTCCTCGCATATCCTGACCGCAGACGTTGCCTAGTACGTGGCAAAATAAGTGGCGCAAGAATCGAGGCGTCATGCCCCGACTCACCCTAGTTGTGGCGTCATCATCGCAGATGCGTGCGCTTCCCAAATTTTCATATCCCGCAATATCCGGGCCTGACAAAGCGACCCGTTGCGTCCCAAAGATCCCTTTGGGTCACTCGGAACAAAATTGACACTGAGAATTCACTCGAACATTTTCAAGACAGAATCGATCCAAGCGAATGACAAAGAGTTCAGTCGACGCAAGTTTTGTTGAAGACCCTAAATTCATTCGAAAGATTAGGTGCCTTTTTTAGAAATGGCATCGATACCCTCCTTCACCACTCGAGCCTTGATCCATTCGGGGGCTAATGACGAGGATATGTACCTGGGGTAGGGTCCTAGGGCTGACCCACATACCCTACCTAAGGACACTATATTGAAGGACTTGAAGATTACAAGAGAGGTTCCAACTGTATTCACCATGGTGCTCAAGTCACTCGACATTCATCCACTCGGAAGCTTATCCCTTCACTCGACAGTAACCTGTCACTAGGAAGACCTCACTTCTAGTCGGCACTAGAAGACCAGAAGCCACCCCAGGGAGGCCAATAGGTAGGCGTTAGGCCAGTCGTCATTAGTAGCAATTATGATGTACGTTACCAGTAACGCTCATCTTTATACCCACGATCAAACCCGTGGATGCCTCGCACTTATGAGGGGCAGTGAACTCTATATAAGCCGCCTCTCCCCTCTAGCACAAGGGTTTGCAACCTGTGTAACTCACACTCTCCACATGACAAAATCTCCCGAGTACTGAGACGTAGGGTTGTTACCTCCATGACAGGGGCCTGAACTCATATATCCGTGTGTACATCCTCGCCATAGCTAGGAATCTTCCCTCTCCTTTCGTACCCCTAACTTCTATTATCAGACTCGTTCCCACGACACTTCATAATCTTCGGCTTGCAAGGCGAGGCCCCTACTCCCTCTTGTTTGGCAACCGACCAGTCTTCGGTGAAATCCAAGCTTCACAAGCTCGCCGTGTCCATTATAATAACTGCCATCATTCCTCGGTTTATGCTCATCGTGGGGAGACAAGTGATTCAGTGATTTTTTACAATACTGCCCTTCCGCATTGGAGGCACCACCCATTTAAACAAATAGAATCATGGTTTAGACCACATCCTCCTCCTCCCCGTCGGGAAAACCTCCTAGCGGAAGATTGTCGGTGTCAAAACCGGTGGATCTCGGGTAGGGGGTCCCGAACTGTGAGACTAGGATCGACGGTAACAGAAGACGAAGGGGACACAAATTTACCCAGGTTCGGGCCCTCCAATGGAGGTAATACCCTACGTCCTGCTTGATTGTATTGATGGTGTTGTTGGAAATATGCCCTAGAGGCAATAATAAATTAGTTATTGTCATATTTACTTGTTCATGATAATCGTTTATTATCCATGCTAGAATTGTATTGATCGGAGACTCGGATACATGTGTGGATACATAGACAACACCATGTCCCTAGCATGCCTCTAACAGACTAGCTCGTTGATCAAAGATGGTTAAGGTTTCCTAGCCATGGACATGAGATGTCGTTTGATAACGGGATCACATCATTAGGAGAATGATGTGATGGACAAGACCCAAACTATAAACGTAGCATATGATCGTGTCAATTTATTGCTATATTTTTCTGCATGTCAAGCATCTGTTCCTATGACCATGAGATCATTCAACTCACTAAAACTGGAGGAATACCTTGTGTGTATCAAACGTCGCAACATAACTGGGTGAATATAAAGGTGCTCTACAGGTATCTCCGAGGGTGTCTATTGAGTGGGCATGGGAACAACATACGTGATAAACTGAATCCTTGACATAGAGGTTCAACCGATAAAGATCTTCGTAGAATATATAGGAACCAATATGGGCATCTAGGTCCCGCTATTGGTTATTGACCATAGAGGTGTCTCGGTCATGTCTACATAGTTCTCGAACCCGCAGGGTCTACACACTTAAGGTTCGGTGATGTTTTGATGGTATAGAGTTATATATGGTGGTAACCGAATGTTGTTTAGAGTCCCGGATGAGATCATGGACGTCACGAGGAGCTCCGGAATGGTCTGGAGGTAAAGATTGATATATAGGAAGTCCTATTTTGGACGCCAAAAAAGTTTCGGACTCATCGATAGTGTACCGGGAGTGCCGGGAGGGTACCAGGGGACCATCGGGAGGGGTGTCTCGACCCAAGAGGCCACATGGGCTGTGGGGGGAGGTAAACCAGACCTTGGTGGGCTGGCCGAAGCCTCCCCTAAGGGCCCATGTGGCTGGAGTGGTTTGAGAGGGAAAAAACCTCAAGGTGGAAAGAGTTTCCAAGTGGGAAGGAGTAGTCCTAATCCTACTAGGATTGGAGGAGGACTCCTCCTCTCCTCCTTGCGCCAAGGACAAGGGCTGGCCCCTTGGGCGCCAAGCCTCCTCTCTCCCTCCACCTATATATACTAGAGGTTTTGAGGGTTTTGAGACACAGAAAAACAGCCATGTGCTACCTATCCTCTAGATCATAGTTTCTCCTCTGGATCGGTTTTAGCGGTGCTTAGGCGAAGCCCTGCTAGAATAGCTCCACCACCATCGCTGCAACACCGTCGCGCTGCCGGATAAATCTTATAACTCTCTGCTCCCTCTTGTTGGATCAAGAAGGTGGAGATCGCCATCGAGCTATATGTGTGCTGAACGCGGAGGTGCCGTCAGTTCGGTGCTAGATCGGAAGGACCGTGATCAAGATCGTGAGACAATTCATGATTGGATCGCGGGACGGATCGTGATGGGATCTCGGGACGGTTCGTGATTGGATCATGGTCTAGATCATGATTGGATCGCGGGATGAGCGATTGGGATTGCGAAGACGTTCGACTACATCAACCGCGTTTCTTAACGCTTTCCACTTAGCGATCTACAAGGGTATGTAGATCCACTCTCCCTCTCGTAGATGCTCATCACCATGGATAGATCTTGCGTGTGCGTAGGAATTTTTTGTTTCCCATGCAACGTTCCCCAACAGTGACATCATGATCTAGGTCTATGTGTAGATGATATCTCGAGTAGAAAAGGAGTTTGTGGGCGTTGATGCTTAGATTGCTTCCTCCCTTGGTCGTGTTTTGGTTCAGCGGTATTGTGGGATGAAGTGGCCTAGACCAACCTTACTCGTATGCTTACGAGAGACCGGTTCCATCGACTGACGTGTAACTTCGTTGCACAAAGATGGCTGGCGGGTGTCTGTTTCTCCTGCTTTAGTTGGATCGGATTCGACAAAGGCGGTCCTTGAGAAGGTTGAAAATCAACTTATGTATCATCGTTGTGGTTTTGCGTAGGTGAGAATTGTTCTTGCTAGATAGCCGTAGCAGCCACGTAAAACTTGCAACAACAATTAGAGGACGTCTAACTTGTTTTTGCAGGGTATGTTGTGATGTGATATGACCAATTACATGTTGAGATATTTTTGCTGTATGAGATGATCATGTATTGTATAGAATATCACGACTTGATGTCGATGAGTACCACAACCGGCAGGAGCCATAGGGTTGTCTTTAATTATTGTATGACCTGCATGTCTATCATTAAGTGCTATGTAATGCCTTACTTTATCGCTAAGCGGTAGCAATAGTAGTATGAGCATGGTGGGCACGACAACCCCGATGGTGACACCTTGATGGAGATCATGGTGTTATGTCGGTGACGGTGGAGATCATGCCGGTGCTTTGGAGACAGAGATCAAAAGCACAAGTTCATGGCCATATCATGTCACTTATGATTTGCATGTGATGTTAATCCTTTTATGCACCTTGTTTTGCTTAGGATGATGGTAGCATTATAAGGTGATCCCTCACTTAAATTTAAAGGATAATTGTGTTCTCCCCGAGTGTGCACCGTTGCGAAAGTTCATCGTGTCGAGACACCACGTGATGATCGGGTGTGATAGACTCTATGTTCACATACAACGGGGGCAAGCCAGTGTTGCACGTGTAGAACACTCGGGTTAAACTTGACGAGCCTAGCATGTACAGACATGGCCTTGGAACACAAGAGACCAAAAGGTCGAACATGAGTCATATAGTCGATATGATCAACATGATGATGTTTACTATTGAAACCACCTCAACTCACGTGATGACCGGGCTTGAGTTAGTGAATTTGGATCATGTATCACTCGAATGACCGGAGGGATGTCAATTTGAGTGGAAGTTCTTAAGTAATATGATTAATTGAACTCATTATCATGAACATAGTCAGTAGTGCCTTTGCAAATTATGTTGTAGATTACTAGCTCACGCTATAGCTCCCTTGAATTTTTATATGTTGCTAGAGAATTACAGTTGAAAGATAATGGTAGCAATATTGTGGACTGGGTCCATGATGTGAGGATTGTCCTCATTGCTACATAGAAGGCTTATGTCCTTAATGCACTGCTCGGTGCGCCACCCCCTCTAGCATCGTCTGTGGATGTTGTGAACATCTGACATGCACGTTCCGATGACTACTTGATAGTTCCGTGCGTCATGCATTACGGCTTAGAATTGAGGCTCCAAAATGTTTTGAACATCACAGAACATATGAGATGTTCTAAGAGCTGAAATTGGGATCTCAGACTTGTGCCCGTGTTGTGAGATATGAGATCTCCAACAAGATTCTTTGCCTGCAAGATGAAGGAGAATAGCTCAATCGTTGAGCATGTGCTAAGATTGTCTAGGTGCTACAATCGCTTGAATCTAGTGGGAGTTGATCTTCCAGATAAGAAAATGATTGATATAGTTTTCCAAGTCACTGTCACTAAGCTACTAGAGCTTCGTGATGAACTATAAAATGCCAGGAATGGAAATAATGATCCCCAAGATGTTCGCGATGTTTAACACCGCGAAGGTAGAAATCAAGAAGGAGCATCAAGTGTTGATGGTTAGTAAAATCACTAGTTTCGAGAAGGGCAAGGGCAAGGAGGGAAACTTCATGGATGGCAAGACAGTTGCTGCCCCAGTGAAGCAACCCAAAGTTGAACCCAAACCCGAGACTAAGTGCTTCTATTATGAGGAGAGCGATCGCTGAAGCGGAACAACCCTAGGTACTTGGTAGATAAGGAGGCTGGCAACATCGACAGAAGTTATATGATATATGTGTTATTGATGTGTACCTTGCTAGTACTCCTAGTAGCACATGGGTATTGGATACTGGTTCGGTTACTAAATGTTAGTAACTCAAAATAAAAGCTACAGAACAGAGACTAGCTAAGTGTGAGGTGATGATGTGTGTTGGGAATGTTTCCAAGGTTGATGTGATCAACATCACACGTTCTCTCTACCTTCGGGATTAGTGAAAAACCTAAATAAATGTTATTTGGTGTTTGCGTTAAGCATCAACATGATTAGATCGTGTTTATTGCAATACGGTTATTCATTTAAGTGAGAGAATAATGGTTATTCTGTTTACATGAATAATGCCTTCAATGGTCATGCACCCAATAAGAATGGTTTGTTGAATCTTGACCGTAGTAATACACATGTTCATAACATTGATGCCAAAAGATGCAAAGTTAATAATGATAGTACCACATACCTATGGCACTGCCGCTAACTGTCATATTGGTATAAATTGCTTGAAGAAACTCCATGCTAATGGATCTTTGGACTCATTCGGTTTCGAATCGGTTGAGACATGCGGACCATGCCTCTTGGGCAAGATGACTAAAGACCCCATTTTTAGTATGATGGAGCGGGCTAGTAACTTATTAGAAATAATACATGTTGATGTATGCAATCCAATGAGTGTTGTAGCATGCAGTGGATATCGTTATTTTTCTTCACTGATGATTTGAGTATATTTTCTTAATGAAAGACAAATCTAAAACATTTGAAAAGTTCAAACAAATTCAGAGTGAAGTTTAAAGATCATCGTGACAAGAAGATAAAAATGTCTACGATATAATCGTGGAGGTGAATATCTGAGTTACGAGTTTGACATACAACTTTAGACAATGTGAAAGTTGTTTCACAACTCACGCCACTAGGAACACCATAGTGATGGTGTGTCCGAACGTCAGAATCGTGCTCTATTGAATATGGTGCGAACTATGATGTCTCTTATCAATTTGCCACTATCGTTTTGGGGTTATGCATTAGAGACAACTACATTCACTTTAAATAGGGCACCATCTAAATCCGTTGAGATGACACCGTATGAATTATGGTTTGATAGAAACCTAAGCTATCATTTCTTAATGTTTGGGGCTGCGACGCTTATGTGAAAAAAGGTTTTCACCTAATGAGCTCGAACCCAAAGCGGACAAATGCATCTTCATAGAATACCCTAAGAACAGTGGGGTATACCTTCTATCTCAGATCCGAGTGCAAAGTGTTTGTTGCTAAAACGGGTCCTTTCTCGAGAAAGAGTTTCTCTCGAAAGAATTGAGTGGGAGGAAGATAGAACTTGATGAGGTTGTTGAACCTTTGTTTCAACCAGAGAGTAGCAGAGCGCACAAAGATGTTTCTGTTGAGCCTACGTTAGTTGAAAAGGAAGTTAATGATGATGATCATGAAAGTTCGGATCAAGTTACTATCAAACCTTGTAGGTTGACAAGGACGCGTGCTGCTCCTGAGTAGTACGACAACCCTGTCTTAGAGGTCATATTGTTGGACAAACGATGAACCTAGGAGCTATGGAGAAGAGATGATGGGGCCATATTCCAAAAAATGGTTAGAGGCCATGAAATCCGAGAAAGGATCCATGTATGAAAACCAAGTATGGACTTTGGTAGACTTTCTCGTTGAACGGCAGGTCATTGAGTAGAAATGGACCTTTAAGATGAAGACAAACGCTGATGGTGAATGTCACCATTTATAAAGCTCGACTTGTCGCAAAGAAGTTTCCGCCAAGTTCAAGGAGTTGACTACGATGAGACTTTCTCACCCGTATCGATGCTAAAAGTCTGTTGGAATTATGTTAGCAGTTGCTGCATTTTTCAGTTATGAAATCTGGCAGATGGATGTCAAAACATTGTTTCTTTAACGACTTACTTGAGGAAAGGTTGTATGCGATACAACGAGAAGGTTTTGTCAGTCCTAAGGATGCTAAAAGGTGTGCAAGCTCCAACAATCATTCTATGGGATGGATCAAGCATCTCGGAGTTGGAATATACGCTTTGATTAGGTGATCAAAGTTTTTGGGTTTATACAAAGTTTATGAGAAACTTGAATAAAGTGAGTGGGAGCACTATAGAGTTTCTGATAAGCATATGTGGATGACATATTGTTGATCAGAAATGATGTAGAATTTCTGGAAATCATAAAGTGTTGTTTTGAAAAGAGATTTTCAAAGGAAGGCCTGGATAAAGCTACTTAATTGTTGGGCATCAAGATCTATAGAGATAGATCAAGACGTCTGATAAGACTTTCAATGAGTACATACCTTGACAAGATTTTGAAAGAGTTCAAAATGGATCAGTCAACGAAAGAATTCTTGTCTGATTTGTAAGGTGTGAAGTTGAGGGAGACTTAAAGCTTGACCACGACAGAAGAAAGAGAAAGGACGAACGTCATCCCCTATGCCTTAGTCATAGGCTCTATATAGTATGACATGGTGTGTACCGCACCTGTGTGTGCCTTGCCATAAGTCTGTCAAGGGGTACAAGAGTAATCCAGGAGTGGATTACTGGACAACGGTCAAAATTATCCTTAGTAACTTGAGGACTAAGGAGATCTTTCTCGATTATGGGGGTGATAAAGAGTTCATCGTAAAGAGTTACGTCGATGCAAGCTTTAACACCAATCCGGATGACTCTTAGTAGCGATCCAAATACGTATAGTGGAGTAGCCATTTGGAATAGCTCCAAGTGGAGCATGGTAGTAGTGTTTACAGTATGACATAAAGATTTGCAAAGTACACACGGATCTGAATGTCTCAGACCCGTTGACTAAAACCTCTTTCACATGCAAAGCATGATCGAACCCCAGAACTCATTGGGTGTGAGATTCATAACAAATCACATGGCGATGTGAGCTAGATTATTGAATCTAGTGCAAGTGGGAGACTGTTGGAAATATGCCCTAGAGGCAATAATAAATTAGTTATTATCATATTTCCTTGTTCATGATAATCATTTATTATCCATGCTAGAATTGTATTGATCGGAGACTCAGATACATGTGTGGATACATAGACAACACCATGTCCTTAGTATGCCTCTAATAGACTAGCTCGTTGATCAAAGATGGTTAAAGTTTCCTAGCCATGGACATGAGATGTCATTTGATAATAGGATGACATCATTAGGAGAATGATGTGATGGACAAGACCCAAACTATAAACGTAGCATATGATCGTGTCAGTTTATTGCTACAGTTTTCTGCATGTCAAGTATCTGTTCCTATGACCATGAGATCAGGCAACTCACTAACATCACAGGAGTGCCTTATGTGTATCAAACGTCACAACGTAACTCGGTTACTATAAAGTTACTCTACAGGTATCTCCAAGGGTGTCTGTTGCGTTGGCATGGATCAAGACTGGGATTTGTTACTCCGTGTGACAGAGAGGTATGTCAGGGCCCATTCGGTAATACAACATCATAACAAGCCTTGCAAGCAATGAGACTAAAGTGTTAGCCACGGGATCTTTTATTACGGAACGAGTAAAGAGACTTGCCAGTAACGAGATTGAACTAGGTATAGAGATACCGACGATCGAACCTCGGGCAAGTAACATATCGAAGAACAAAGGAACAACATACGGGATTAACTGAAGCCTTGACATAGAGGTTCAATCAATAAAGATATTCGTAGAATATGTAGGAACCAATATGGGCATCCAGGTCCCTCTATTGGTTATTGACCGTAGGGGTGTCTCAGTCATGTCTACATAGTTCTCGAACCCGCAGGGTCTGCACACTTAAGGTTCGGTGACGTTTCGGTAGTATAGAGTTATGTATGGTGGTGAACGAAGGTTGTTCGGAGTCCTGGATGAGATCCCGGAAGTCACGAGGAGCTCCGAAATGGTCCAGAGATAAAGATTGATATATAGGAAGTCCTATTTTGGTCACCGGAAAAGTTTCGGGCTCATCGGTAGTGCACTGGGAGTGCCGGGAGGGTACCGGGGGACCATCGGGAGGTGTGTCTTGACCCAAGAGGCCACATGGGCTGTGGGAGGAGGTAAACCAGCCCTTGGTGGGTTGGATGAAGCCTCCCCTAAGGGCCCATGCAGCTGGAATGGTTTGAGAGGGAAAAAACTCAAGGTGGAAAGAGTTTCCAAGTGGGAAGGAGGAGTCCTAATCCTACTAGGATTGGAGGAGGACTCCTCCTCTCCTCCTTGCACCAAGGACAAGGGCTGGCCCCTTGGGCGCTAAGCCTCCCCTCTCCCTCCTCCTATATATACTAGAGGTTTTGAGGGTTTTGAGACACAGAAAAACAGCCACATGCTACCTCTCCTCTAGATCATAGTTTCTCCTCCAGATCGGTTTCAGCTGCTGCTTAGGCGAAGCCCTGCTGGAATAGATCCACCACCATCGCCGCCACGTTGTCGCGCTGCGGGAGAACTCATCTACCTCTCTGCTCCCTCTTGCTGGATCAAGAAGGTGAAGATCGTCATCAAGCTATACGTGTGCTGAACGCAGAGGTGTCGTCCATTCGGCGCTAGATCGGAAGGACCGTGATCAAGATCGCGAGACGATTCGTGATTGTATCGTAGGACGGATCGTGATGGGATCACGGGACGGTTCGTGATTGGATTGTAGGCTAGATTGTGATTGGATCGCGGGACACTCGGCAATTTGGATCGCGAAGACGTTCGACTATATGAACCGCATTTCTTAACGCTTCCTGCTTAGCGATCTACAAGGGGATGTAGATCCACTCTCCCTCTCGTAGATGCTCATCACCATGTATAGATCCTGCTTGTGCATAGGAATTTTTTTGTTTCCCATGCAACGTTCCCCAACAGCTGTAAGGGGTTACAGAGTTGATCTGCCTCGAGACCGTATGTCTAACCCTAGATGAGTTGTTCTGCCTCTATGCCCTAAAACCCTCCGGCTTATATAGATGTCGGGGGTGTCCTTGGATTACACATGGTCGGTTACATGACGAAGAGATAACTTGCCTAACTATAGCTAATAACTTGGAGAACACATCTTGACTCCTCGAAGCTTCCGTCTGGCACAGGTGGTCCTCAATCATCCGATGCCTGTCTTGCGGCCCATACAGTCCGGCCCATGAACAACGGGTCGGCTATCCGAGGACCCCTTAATCCAGGACTCCCTCAAAGATCACCATGAAAAACATGGGGAGCGCTCCCAACTCTTCCTCGTGCCCCTACGGCTCCCGTCCCGGGGACTGGACTAGCTGCTCCATATCGCTCCTACGATTGCGCATTTTGGAGACCCAGGGGTACCTCCCTTCTTCGGATCTGGCGGTGACCTGCACAGGTTTATCTTCTTACAACAGCAAAGTTTTCACAAAGAATTTCCCCAATCCACAAAGGGGCAACGCATATGCTTCATACCCTTTCTTCTGCGGGGTCTCGGATTTCCCATTCTCCCGTTCTTGAGAGGATTACTGGAATTTTATGTGATCCAGCTCCACCAGCTTACTCCAGGGTCTATCCTGCACATCTCGGGCTTCGTCGCCCTCTGCAAGATGTTCCTGGGTTGCGAGGCACATTTTGAGCTATGGAGGAAGTATTTCTGTATTGCCCCTCAAACTCGTGACAAGACAATCTTGGAGGTCGGTGGAGCCAAAGTATGCCGCATAGTGGGGACGGGGTATCCGGTGGGAACACCGAAGGAGTCCGAAGAAGTGAAAGACGTCCCCCTGTTCGACCCAAAGACGTCCCCCTGTTCCCCCTGTTCGACCCAGCTCGGAGGGGTCTGCCCGAGTACTCCGACGCCCCCTTGAAGAAAAGATACAACTCGCTACCAAAGAGTTCGTCCCAAGAGGACATCGTTGAAGTGCAACGCTTGGCGGGACAAGTGAGGATACTAGCCCACCATAGTCTGACCATGATTGATGTCATGGCCGCCACTATTACCCGGTACATGCAGCCTCTTCAACAGAGGATACATCCCGTGTGGCGTTACAACGGGACAAGCAATACCACCAGCTCCCGAAGACTGGGTCCTGCCGATCAGACGGAGTTGGCCGCCGCACTTGCCAACCTATATAAAGGAGAGCAAGAAGACTTTATTCGGCGATCGACCAAGGAAGGATATTCGAGCCACAATCCCATCGAATGGGTAAGCCCTTCTCCTCTGTTAACATAGTTTGGGCTTTCATTTCGTCCCTTACTTGAGCAAAGTCGTTAAGTTCATGTGAACATGATTGGAGAAGCTTCATCGACACAGTTAACTGTCCGGCTCCCCAGCCTAAAGACTATTCCCATGATGATGATCCGGGTTTTCATGAAGACTGGATCTTTAATTGAATTTGAAGACGCAGTCTTCTACCAGGAGAGTCTTGACCGCTCCAAGGTGGCTATCATAGCCGATTACCCTGGATCGTTCCCCATTCCTGCAACAAACAAGAAGAAGAAAAACTCGTCCCGCAAAAGGCAAGCATCCAACAATGCCCCAAACGCGCCGGATCCCACTCCCAAGCATCGTCGATCCGCGCGTCATGCCTCGGCGGAAGCACTACCCGGATCGGTAAGCAACAGGGACCCAATGAATAAGCCGGCGGGGAGGACAAATTCGCCCACTCGCTCAACCCAAAGGTATTTTGTTCGGTTGTCTACTTACTATCACAAACGATAGTGCCTTACAACAGTTATTATATCGAAATACTTGGGCGAAATGCCCGGACTTCTCCCATCAAAGAGGTTGTTAGGGTGCTGGCGGTGCTCAAAATTCTAGGGCTACGACACATGTCGAACCCGCTACGGAGGTCCCTATGACTAATCCAGTTCCTGCCGATTTTGGTGATGATATGTCCGTTACCGGATCAGAAGTAGGAAGCGCCATGAATCATCAGCGATGACGAGAGGCCATGCACCACCCAGTGTTCTCCGAACAAGAGTTCGGTGCTCTACACACAACGGACGCGCACACCGGTGTTGCCCGAGTTGGGTTCAGAGAGGCCATGAAATTGATATCGGCCAACATGCAGGTAAGTAATCGGTTTTGTAGAATCCGAACACTCGTGTAAACCCAGTAGCCCCTGAGCCTTAAATTGGTTCGGAACAACCGAATTAAGGGTCCTTGATTTGTTTTATTGCTAATGCAGGCTTCAAAGCAGCAAAGCGAGCAACTGGCCAAGGAGCTAGAAGACAGCCGAACACAGGTTGAATCTGTGAAGGCCGAGCTAGAGCAAGTGAAGAGCTTTACTCGGGAGGCTCACGGTGAGTATGTCTATGCTGCTATTCTTATTATATTCCCGTGCTGATGCAAGGATACTTTTTAGCAGCTGAATCAATAGGGCAAATGGAAAAAGATTTAGATGCAGCTCGAGAATCTCAACGATATGTCAAGTCCCAGCACGAGGCTGGCTGTCGTATTTTGAACCGTCTCCAGGCAGAGAATAAACAACAGGTCGAAGAGATTGAGAGTTTAAAAACTCAATTGGCCCAGGCCCAAGGAGAAAACCAGAAACTACAGAGTGGCATGTTCAGTTAGTGCAATTCTATCATCGAGAAGTACATCTTATAAATGAAGCACAATGGGCATGCCTTTGATTCATTTGTAGGTATTCTGACTAGGCGACCCGAAGAAGAGATCGGATCCGACCCGGGGAACCTTATGAAGGAGCTTTCCACTCTTCATGAGCATGCTCGGAAGGCTATGAAAAGCATGGTAAAGGCACTATGGCCGGCCGAACAACCTTTGGAAGGAATGACCAAACTAGTCGATCGATTCAAAGGAGCCCGAGGTAGGTTCGAGCTGTGGAAGCCATTGGTTTGCCGGGAGGGAGCAAGGGAAGCATGGGCGATGATCAAGACCCTCTATACCGGACTTAATCCCGAGCGTATGGCTCGGGTTGGTCCTGTAGGGTCATATGGACAGGAAGTGGCTCTCCACCTGGTGTACGGCCTGGTGATGCCTGCCGCCCGTCTCTCACAAGAAGACTGCTCCCTAGACACTATAATCGACAATCTCGATCAACAGCCAAATGTATAATTACATGTAAGTATGTACGAATAATCGAGTTGTTGCTCCATCTGTGTTGTAAACTTTGTCTTAACCGGCCATTGGCTTCAGCCTCCTATGATAAGAGCTCAGGAGTGTTCCCCTTAATTTATCACCCTAGAAGAGTGGATTATGTTCGGGGAACCAGGCAATCCGGCCATTTGGTGCGAACAGACAGAAAGCACACAGGGAGATATGTTATATTACTCCTTAGTGTAAGAAACATCTTATGAAGAAAATAGTACCTCTATCGATACCTTTCTTCAGGGTTCTACGAAGATCGTAGATAGAAGGCCGTATACTGCTAGTATGCGGCTAAGGGCTATTGAGAGGGAAAAGGCCCAAGTGGTGGTGATAACAACCATAATAGTATTAATTGCTTCCATCATAGCCGACCAATTGTCTACTTAAGATAGCTAGCTTTCGGCTTCACCCGTTTGAGGTACATGCCCGGATGACCCGGTCATAACAATCGCAGAGGTGCTCCCTTAACCCTGTAGCTGAACAATCGAGAACGTAGAGGGTAAGCACAAGAGCGAGGCAACCTAGCTTGGCAAAGTCTTAGTTCGAATTGATGCATATGATGGCCTAAACGCAACAAAGGAAATGTGTGTACACAAGAAGTGTGAATAAATGATTATAATATAAAGCATTGGATTCGAAAAGAAGCCCCCAGGTACTGTGTTCGGATTTGACACTTACTGGTGTAAGCTGAGATTTTTAGTACAAGATCGGTTGAACCGAACATAGAAGGAAGAGGGGGAAAATTCAATCCTACCAAGCAGCAGAGTGGGAGGGGAAAGAAAAAGAGAAAGAAAAGTGAAAACAAGAAAGGGGAAAAAGTGTGACGACACCGGTTTATTCGTAGAAGCACCGAAGACGAGCTGCGTTCCATGGGTTTAGTTCAAGGCGATTGTCCGACGGGTTCCGAAGACGGTAGGCTCCTCCTGTAAGTACTTCATCAATTATGAAAGGGCCCTCCCATTTGGGTTTGAGTTTATGCTTCTGCTTCTCCAGGAGCCATAAGACGAGTTCGCCTACATTGTACACTTTTGCCCTGACCTCCCTACTCTGGTAACGTCGAGCCTGATGTTGGTAAAAAGCAGAGCTAGACCGAGCTATGTCCAGGTCATCCTGCCGATCTAACTTGGCTTCCTTTTCCTTGTACATGCGCATCCTTGGTGCGTCATGAATGATATCACAGGGGAGGACTCCTTCTGCCCCATGGACCATGAAGAATGGTGAGTAGCACGTTGATCTGTTTGGGGTAGTGCGCAGGCCCCATAAAACGGAGTCGAGCTCCTCCACCCAATGACTGTCAGACTCATGAAGAGATCAGACGAAACGTGGCTTAATGCCACTCATGATGAGACCATTTGCTCGCTCGACTTGTCCATTGGTCTGCGGATGGTACACTAATGTGTAATTGAGCTTGATGCCCATTATTGCGCACCAGTCTATGACCTCTTGGGCCGTGAAGTTGGATCCATTGTATGTTATTATACTGTGCGGGACACCATAACGGTGTACCACGCCGGATATGAAGTCGATTAATGGTCCAGACTTGGCCGATTTAACGGGCTTTGCCTCTATCCATTTTGTGAACTTGTCAACCATGACCAGTAAATATTTATTCTCCTTGGTCCCCCCTTTAAGTGGTCTGACCATGTCCAGCCCCCAGACCGCGAAAGGCCAGGTGATCGGAGTAGTCCGAAGAGCTGTTGGGGGCATGTGACTTTGATTTGCTAAAAGTTGACACCCTACGCAGTGTTTGACAAGTGATTGGGCGTCCGCCCGAGCAGTGGGCCAAAAGAAAACTAGCTCGGAAGGCCTTGCTGACCAAGGCTCTTGCTATGACGTGATGATTGCCCATCCAGGCGTGGACTTCAGCCAAGAGCCGCCATCCTTCTTCCTCAGATATGCACCGCTGTAATATTCTGGTGGTGCTTTTCTTATATAACTCACCCTCGTGTACCTTGTAGGCTTTGGATCGCCGAATTATGCTCCGCGCCTCTGTCTGATCATCGGGGAGTTCTTTGTGAAGAAGGTAGGCAAGAAAGGGCTCGGTCCATGGCACGATTACTGCCATGAGCTCATGGGCCGAAGGTGTTTCATCCATTAAGGAGACACTGATAATTTGGTCGTCTGGTTCGTTTACAGGGGGGACAACCTCTTCCACCGTATTTAGATCGGCGTCCTTAGGATCGTCCTGCCAAACCATGGATGGCTTAAAGAGCCGTTCCAGGAAAGTATTTATTGGGACAGGGACGCGCTTAGCCCCCATGCGGTCCAGTACATCAGCGGCTTGATTGTTGTCATGAGCAACGTGGTGGAATTCCAACCCCTCGAACCGTGCGGATATCTTTAGGACGACATTTCTATATGCCGCCATCTTCGGGGTTTTGGCGTCGAATTCACCATTAATTTGGGAGATGTCCAAGTTGAAGTCTCCCCGCACCTCTAGCCGCCGTATGTCCATTGATACTGCCATCCGGAGACCATGCAAGAGTGCTTCGTATTCAGCTGCATTGTTGGAGTCGGCATACATGATCTACAACACGTACCAAACGTTGTCGCCTGTGGGGGATATGAGGATAACTCCAGCCCCCAGTCCGGCCAAGGTTTTGGATCTATCAAAGTACATTGTCCAATGGGGGTATGTACTATATTACCTAGGGAGCTCGGCCTCCGTCCACTCAGCCAAAAAATCTGCCAGTGCCTGAGATTTTATGGCACGTCGTGGCTTGTAGGTTATTTCAAAGGGAAGGAGCTTAATAGCCCATTTGGCTATGCGGCCGGTGGCATCCCTGTTGTTGATTATGCCGTTCAAGGGTACTTCAGATGCCACCGTTACCGACCACTCTTGGAAATAGTGTTTGACTTTCTGTGATGCCATAAATATTGTGTAGGCTATCTTCTAGTAGTGTGGGTATCTGGACTTGCATTTCGTTAGTACTTCTGACACGTAATAGACCGTCTTTTGTGTCCAGAATTTGTGTCCCTCCTCCTCTCGTTCGATGATGAGCACTGCACTGATGACTTGGTGGGTAGCCGATATGTATAATACATGGGCTCACCAGTGCCCCGTGCTGTGAGTATGGGATTGCTTGCCAGCAGTGTTTTAAGTTCTTCTAACATGGCCGCTGCTTCACTGGTCTACTCAAAATTGTTGGTCCGTTTCAGCAGCTTATAGAGCGGTACAACCTTTTCTCCGAGGCGAGAGATAAAGCGGCTTAACGCCGCTATGCAACCAGCTAGCCTCTGGACACGCTTTAGCTCTATGGGAATTGCAATTTCAGATAGAGCATGGATCTTAGCCAGATTCGCTTCTATTCCTCTATGGGAGACAATGAATCCGAGCAGATTTCCAGAAGGAACTCTGAATACATATTTTTCTGGATTTAGTCATATGTCATACTCGCGTAGGTTGGCAAAGGTTTGCCATAGGTCATCGATCAATTGGCCGATGTGTTTGGTTTTGATTACCACGTCGTCCACATATGCTTCGACTGTCTTACCGACCTATGTCGCGAGGCAAGTCTGGATCATGCACTGGTACGTGGCCCCAATGTTTTTAGCCCAAAGGGCATCGTGTTAAAGCAGAATGGCTCGTAAAGGCTGATGAATGTGGTTGGCACTTGGTCGGATTCCTTCATTTTGATCTGATGGTATCCGGAGTAAGCGTCGAGGAAACACAATGAGTCGTGTCCGGCTGTGGTGTCAATGATCTGGTCTATGCGTGGTAAGGGGACAGGATCCTTGGGGTAGGCCTTGATAAAGTCTTTGAAGTCGACGCATAGCCGCTAGGATTTATCCTTCTTTGGTACCATCACCAGGTTTGCCAACCATTCGGGGTGCTTAATATCCCAAATGAATCCGACCTCTAGTAGCTTAGCCAATTTTGGACCCATAGCTTGACGTTTGGGTTCGGAAAAGCGGTGTAGAGTCTTCTTAATGGGCTTAAAGCCTGAAATGACGTTCAGACTATGTTCTGCCAGGCGCCGTAGGATTCCAGGCATATTGGAAGGATGCCAGGCGAAGATATCCCATTTTTCCCGTAAACATGTCCGCAGTGCTTCATCCGCTATGGGGTCGAGTTGAGCTCCGACGGACACTGTTTTGTTGGGGTCCGTCTGGTGCACTTGAAATTTAATGATTTCTTCTAGGGGTTTGAAGGATGTAGACTTCGGCCTTTTCTAAGGATCACATCGTCTTTGTCAACTGTTGACCGTAGTGCAGTCAATTCTTTTGCAGCGAAGGTTTCGGCTAATGCCTCAAGGGCGAGCATTGCCGTTTTTTTGGCCCGAAGGGCTATATACAGATTACTGGCAATTGTGATTACTCCATTTGGTCCTGGCATTTTGAGTTTCATGTGCCCGTAATGAGGTATAGCCTAGAATTTTGTAAAGGCATCACATCCCAATAAGGCGTGGTAGCCGCTGGGGAATGGCACGATATGAAAAGGAGTTCTTCGAATCCATAGTTTTCGGGCGTGCCAAACACTACGTCCAGGATGACACGTCCTGAACAGCGCACCTCTTTCCCCGGAATGATTCCCCGGTAAGTCGTGTTGCTATGCTCGATGCGAGATCGGTCGAACTGCATTTTTTCTAGGGTGCCTCGTAGATCAGGTTTAGATCGCTGCCACCATCCATTAGCACTTTGTGCAACCTGTAGCCATCGACGATGGGATCCAAGACTAATGCGGCCGATGAATGACCGGGAAGGATGGTTGGTCGGTTAGTATCTCCGAAGGTAATGGGTATGTGTGCCCATGCACTTGTTGCTACCATGTGATAGACTTGTTCGAGTTCTTTAAGAGCTCTTTTCCTCCTATTCCTCAAGGGGAACATTTTGTAGATCGTCAGGACTTCGGCGTTGTATTCAGATGATGATGTGGGATGCCTGTTCCGCGGTGGCGCCTCAAGAATGGCCTCATCGTTTTTTTGCGACCTGCATGACAACCCAGCAAGCTCTAAGGTTGTGAGTCGGGCTTGTGTTCAGCCATACGGAATGTATGGGGCAAGGTTTATCCAATAGTCCATCAAGGACAGTATTGACCCCTGTAAGGAGCCTGTTTCTTTTTTTGGTTGGTTCAAATCTGGCTGGCAGCTTTGGCGGTATCCTCTTTTTCTGATCTCCACTAGGGTGTTCGGGGAAGGTTGGTTCTGAAAACAACCGTTCGGCTTGCCAAGATCTTTCCATGGCACAATATTTCTGTACCAAGTCGGATAGCTCAACAAAGTTACAAATGTGTCGGCTAGCCAGGGCATTAAGAATCCCTTCATCATGGCAATTGTGACTTAAGGTTGCCATTACCTCTTGGTCACTAAGACCTTTTTCTCTGCTTTTAGAGAGTAGGAGTCTAGCCCAAAAATGGTGAACTGACTCTCCTGGTAATTGTATAATATCCCGTAAGTCCGAAGGCGTGGGCTTTGGGGCAATACTAGGATGATCGACTTGGGTGGTGGGTGGGAAAAAATTTGACTCCACACCACACTGTGTGTTCAGCATCACAGACTCCGAATTGTGTAATAGATCTAGGACCGATAATGGTCCATCTCCGGGGCAAATTCCGGCATCCGGTTTGTAGACGAAGTCTTGGTGATCGGAGACTGGGGTATAAACCGTTTTTAATTATGGTTGTTGGGACGAGCCCTCAACCAGACACTCGACGGTAGCGACAAGGTGGGTGACCCTAGGGACGTGAATCTCCCTATCGTCGGGTGTAATCCCGAGCCGATCATAGACCGGAACCTCGTCATCTGACATACGCATGGTCTCAATCCGATCAAACAGCTTGTCTGAAAACGAGGCGATGGCAGGATGCGTGTCGTTGAAGCGAGTGGAGTTAATATGCGGCATGGAGGTTCCGGAGCTGCATGAAAGCGGATCCGGGCTCCGTCTAGCCGTGGTGGGTCCGGTCACATCGGTCGGATTGGGCATTCTAGACCACCTGGGGGTGACGACTCTGTTGGAGGTGGGGCACAATATCTTTGGCGTCGAGGCATCAAGACTTATAGGCTCCTCCTCAAGGGTCGATGGTTCCATCAAAACAAGTTCTCCCTATGAATCAACGACAAACTCTAAGGTTCCAAACTCGATTCTCTAATCAGGGGAAAAGTTTCTAATCTGGCCAAAGTGGCAGATCGGGTCAGCGTGCGACAAGACGTCGCCACCCGTGAGAGTCTTATCAGGGGGTAGAATCCCCTGGATGCAAATCTCGTTGCTCATGACGAGGTGAACCATCGATTCCTTTGGCGATCACAATGGAACTCTCAATTAAAGCACGAATGTCGGTGTCAAAACCGACGGATCTCGGGTAGGGGGTCCCGAACTATGAGACTGGGATCAATGGTAACAGGAGACAAAAGAGACAAGGTTTACCCAGGTCCGGGCCCTCCTATGGAGGTAATACCCTACGTCCTACTTGATTGTATTGATGATGTATTGGGTACATAGTGGATCTACCTCGAGATCGAATAGCTAAGCCCTAGATGAGTTGTCCTTTGTCTAGAACCTAAAACCCTCCGGCTTATATAGATGCCGAGGGTACCTAGGGTTTACACATGGTCGGTCACAAGCCGAAGGAAAAAACATGCCTATCTACGGTCATTACTTGGAGGACACGTCATGGTTCCTTAAAGCTTCCACCCTGGCGATGGGGCCCTTGATCATCCAATTCTCACCTTGTGGCCCATATAGTCCGGCCCATGAGAAACAGGTCGTCTATCTGAGGACCCCTTAATCCAAGACTCCCTCAGCCTCCCCTGGGTTGCACTTGGCGATTTCAATGAGGTCCTCTGGCAGGTTGAACATGAAGGTGTGAATCCTAGAGGACAAGGGCAAATGGTCAGCTTTCTGGAAGCACTCCATATCCATGGGCTTGCTGATTTGGGGTACAAAGGGAGGATGTGGACTTTCGAGAAGAAGGTCTCAGGTGGGACATACACAAGGGTCACGCTGGATAGGGCAGTAGCAGACGCTGAATGGAATACTCTTTTTCCCAATAGTTCTGAATTTGCAGGATGAGATGGATGTCCACAGGAGGCCAAGAACTTTCAGGTACGAGGTGGCGTGGGAGGCACACCCCGGTCTGCATCAATTTGTGCACGAGAAGTGGAATAGTAAACCAAAAGGTACAAAAAGAGCGGATGTGAGAGATAAATTGCATGACCTGAGTGGGAACTTGTTTAGCTAGGACCGATACACTTTTGGGAGCGTGAATAAGGAGATCAAACAGCTCACGAAAGAACTAGAAATACTAAAGAAAATACCAAGGAGGACCGGTCCGAGCCGCCAGTAAATCAAAGCTATTGATCGGCTAGTTGAGTTATACTATAGAGAAGAAATCTTGCACCGTCAACGATCTCGAGTGGACTGGCTCACTCATGGGGATAAAAACACCAAGTATTTTCAGCATAGGGCTTCAATGAGAAGAAGGAATAACAAGATTATAGCTCTAGTTCGACCGGATGGCCAAATAACAGAGGACTATGCAGAACTTGAAGAGATGACCACAGAGTTCTACAAGAATTTATACACATCGGAAGGGTGTTCCAACATGCAAGAGGTTATCGATTCGGTCCCTCAGAAGGTAACAAATGACATGCGAGCTCTCCTCGATGCGGTGTACACCGAGAAGGAAGTCAAAATGGCCCTATACCAAATGTTTCCCACTAAAGCACCGAGACCGGATGGCTTCCCCGCACTTTTGTTCCAAAAACATTGGGAAGTTTGTGGCGAAGAGGTGACTTCAGTTGTGCTAAAATTGTTGAAGGTAGGGAGAGTGCTGAAGGCATCAACCAAACTTTTTTGGTTTTGTCCCAAAGGTTAAAAATCTATCTCAGTTTTCACAATTCTGACCAATCAGCTTGTGTAATGTGTTATAGCTTCAAAGGTGATCGCAAACCGTCTTAAGTAGGTGCTACCAGAGATCATTTCAGCAAAACAATTAGTGTTTGTGCCTGGGAGGTTGATTACAGATAATATTATAGTGGCCTATGAGTGTTTGCATTTCATGAAGCGTAACAAGGCAGTGAAGCATTGGCATTGTGCACTGAAACTTGATATGAGGAAAGCTTATGATAGATTGGAGTGAGGGTATCTAAAAGAAATCATGCTAAAGTTTGGCTTCTCTCAGAGGTGGATTGAGATAGTTATAAGGCTGGTTAGTTTGGTTTCTTACTCAGTTCTATTTAATGGAAATAAATTAGAGGAATTCAAGCCTAGTAGAGGTATACGTCAGGGAGGCCCAATTTCTCATTACCTGTTTTTGTTGGCAACGGAGGGCCTTTGTGCCCTCTTAAAAAATTTAAGTGAGTCATCTCAGCTTTGTGGAATCTAGGTGGCACCTTCGGCACCATTGGTTAACCACTTACTTTTTGTGAATGACAGCTTGTTGTTCTTCAAAGGTAATGGTGGAGGGGCGACAGAGGTGTCAAACCTGTTGGAAAGATATTGTCAAGCATCAAGTCAGCATATCAACACAATGAAGTCTGCGATCTTCTTTAGCAAGGGGTGCCCTACCAATACTAAAGAAGGGATTAAGAACATTCTGAATGTGCCCAATGAGACCCTGAATGATAAGTACCTAGGTATGCCCTCGGACATAGGGACATCAAAAAATGGGGCATTCAAGTTTCTTGAAAGACAGGCTATGGATTAAGGAAAAGGGATGGATTGATAAGTGTTTATCGTCGGCGGGTAAAGAGGTTTTGGTGAAGTCAATAGCACAAGCAGTCCCGGTTATTTCGATGTCTTGCTTCAAGCTACCAAGGGGCTTGTGTGAGCACCTTAATAAGCTGATCAGACAATTCTGGTGGGGGTGCAAAGAAGGAAAGCGTAAGCCAGCATGGGTTTCATGGAGAGATATCACACAACCGAAACACATGGGAGGTTTTGGCTTCCGAGACTTCGAGCTTTTCAACCTAGCTCTGTTGGCTAGACAATCATGGAGATCATTACATCATCCAAATTCTCTTTGTGCGTGCTTATTGAAGGCAATATATTACCCAAATGGATCAATCCTCTTAGCCGAATTTGGAAAGAAATTGTCGCGGATTTGGCGGTCTATTATGGAGGGGAAAGAAGTGTTGAACCAGGGGCTGATAAGGAGGATTGGCGACGGAACAACGACACATATATGGACGGATAATTGGATTCCAAAGCCAACATCTTTAAGGCCGATAGTATGCTTGTCAGAAAACCCGCCATGGTTGGTTAGCGAGTTGATTGACATCCATAATGCAGCATGGAATAGGCAATTTTTAAACCAAACTTTCATGGCTGTAGATGTGGAAGCTATTTTGACCATTCCTATATGCACTAGACAGATAGATGACCATTGGGCATGGAACTATGAGAAAATCGGGCCCTTCATTGTCAGATCGGCATATCATATGTTGGTGGATACTATGAGGTTATGAGAGGATTGGGTAGAAGGAAATGCAGGGCCATCCACATCTAACGATACCAAGTCATTGACCTCTCTATGGTCAGTTCAAATACCTGGGAAAATCCGTAATTTCTTGTGGAGGCTGGTTAGGCACTTGATTCCCACTGAAGATGTTCGTCACAACAGAAATATGGCGGACTATGAGAAGTGTCAGTTGTGCGGGAGGCAATATTTGTGGCAACATTCGCTAGTCAAATGCTCGGTCGCTTAGTGCGTATGGGATCTAGAGGATTAAGAAATTGCTAACTATCTATAGTCATTTGTGGAACCGAGAGCTAAACAGTGGCTATTTGCGCCATTTGAGGATTTACCTCATGCTAGTCTAGTGAGAATGTTGGTTACCCTTTGGGCTATATGTTCCATGCACCGTAAGGCTATCCACGAAGGTATCCAGCAGAGTGCTACCTCTTGACATTGCGTTGGTTCTCCCTTGAAGAAGAAAGGGTGATGCAGCGAAGTAGATAAGTATTTCCCTCAGTTGTTGAGAACCAAGATAACAATACAGTAGGAGGAACAAGCAAGTCACCAATGGATGCACCTACACAAACAATCAAACTCTTGCACCCAACGCTATAAAGGGGTTGTCAATCCCTTCACGATTATTTGCAAGGATTAGATTCTATAGAGATAATTGTAAATGAAAACGGAAAGTAAAAGATAAGTAAATTGAAGCAAAGTATTTTTGGTATTTTTGGTTTATGATCTGAAAATATATTATGGAAAGTAGACTCGAGGGCCATAGGTTTCACTAGAGGCTTCTCTCTTGAAGGAAAATATCATGGTGGGTATACAAATTACTATCAAGCAATTGATAGAAAAGCGAATAATCATGTAGATATCCAAGGCAAAGATCATGCATATAGCCATCATGTCTGTGCCAAGTAGACCGAAATGATTCTGCATCTACTACTATTACTACACACATCGACCGACTCTCGCCTGCATCTAGAGTATTAAGTTCATGAAGAACAGAGTAACACATTAGGTAAGATGACATGATGTACCGGGATAAACTCAAGCAATGTGGTGAAAACCCCATCTTTTTACCCTTGGTGGAAACAATACAATACGTTCCTCACAACCCCTACTATGTCACTGGGTGAGGACACCGCAAGAGTGAACCCAAAACCAAGCACTTCTCCCATTGCAAGAATTACCAATCTAGTTGGCCAAAGTAAACCAATAACTCGAAGAGACTTGCAAGGATATGAAATCATGCATATAAGAATCCAGAGAAGATTCAAATAACATTCATGGATAATCTGAACATAAACCCACAATTCATCGGATCTTAACAAACACACCACAAAATAGTATTACATCGGATATATCTCCATGAAGATCATGAAGAACATGATATTGAAGATCAAAGAGAGAGAAGAAACCATCTAGCTACTATCTATGGACCCATAGGTCTGTGGTGGACTACTCACGCGTCATTGGAGGGGCAATGGAGTTGATGCAGATGCCCTCCGTGACCAAAACCCCCTCTGGCAGATTACCGGAAAAGGCTCCAAGATTGGATCTCTCGGGAACGAAGGCTTCTGGTGGCGGAAAAGTATTTGCATGGCTCTCTTTGGTGTTGGGAGAATATTTGGGTATTTATAGGATGAAGAATAGGGTTGGGAGGCCTGCCAGGAGATGCCAAGCCTGCCAAGCGCGACCAAGGGGTGGTCGCACCTACCATGCTTGTGATCTCCTAGTAGAACCCCTGGCGTGCACTCCAAGTCCCATGGGTCTCTTTCCTTCGAGAAAAACTCATTCCGAAGGTTTTATTCCGTTTCGACTCCGTTTAATATCCCATATCCGCAAAACTCAAAAACAAGGAAAAAACAAAAACTGGCACTAGGCTCTAGATTAATAGGTTAGTCCCAAAAAATAATATAAAATAGCATATTAATGCATATAAAACATCCAAAACAGATAATATAATAGCATGACATCATCAAAAATTATAGATACGTTGGAGACGTATCAGCATCCCCAAGCTTAATTCCTGCTCGTCCTCGAGTAGGTAAATGATACAAATAGAATTTTGATGTGGAGTGCTACCTAACATATTTATCCATGTAATATTCTGTACTGTGGCATGCATATTCAGATCCATAAGACTCAAAAAAAAGCTTAATATTGATATAAAAACAATAACATTTCAAGCATACTAGCAAAGCAATTGTATCTCTTCAAAATATAGTGGCAAAACAAAGTTATCCCTACAATATCATATGGTCTGGCTATGCTCCATCTTCCCCACACAAAGTATTTATATCATGCATAACCCCGATGACAAGTCAAGCAATTGTTTTCACACCTTTATTTTCTCAAACTTTTTCAACTCTCACGCAATACATGAGTGTGAGCCATGGATATAGCACTATAGGTGGAATAGAATATTGTGGAGGTTGTAAAGGAAAGGTAGAAGATAGTCTCACATCAACTAGGCGTATCAACGGGCTATGGAGATGCCCATCAATAGATATCAATGTGAGTGAGTAGGGATTGCCATGCAACGGATGCACTAGAGCTATAAGTGTATGAAAGCTCAAGAAGAAACTAAATGGGTGTGCATCCAACTTGCTTGCTCATGAAGTAAGGAAATTTGAGGAAGCCCATTATTGGAATATACAAGCCAAGTTATATAAAGAAAAATTCCCACTAGTATATGAATGTGACAAAATAGGAGACTCTCTATCATGAAGATCATGGTGCTACTTTGAAGCACACGTGTGGAAAAAGATAGTAGCAATGTCCCTTCTCTATTTTCTATCATTTTTTCTTTTTTTCTCTTTTTTTGTGGGCATCTAAGGCCTCTTTTATTTTATTTTTATTTGGGATCCGTTGGCCTCTTATTTTTCATAAAGTCCGGAATCTCATCCCCACTTGTGAGGGAATCATAGCTTCCATCATCCTTTCCTCACATGGGACATGCTCTAATAATGATAATCATCACACTTTTATTTACTTACAACTCAAAAGAAAGTTAAAACTTGAAATATGACTCTATATGCAATATGGAAGTGATGGTGCATGTCATAAAAGGAAACGATGGAAGTTGCATGGCAATATATCTTGGAATGGCTACGGAAATGCCATAATAGGTAGGTATGGTGGCTGTTTTGAGGAAGGTATATTGTGGCTGTTTTGAGGAAGGAGGATTTGTTGTACCAACGAGAGTTGTGCGGTACTAGAGAGGCTAGCAAAGGTGGGAGGGTGAGAGTCTGTATAATCCAATGACGCAACATTAGTCATAAAGAACTCACATACTTATTGCAAAAGTCTATTAGTCATTGAAGCAAAGTATTAAATGCATGCTCCTAGGGGAGAGGTTGGTAGGAATTAACCATCGTGCGCTCCCGACCCTCACACACAGGTCGACAATCTATAAACAAATCATGCTCTGACTTCCTTACATAACGGTTCACCATACGTGCATGCTACGGGAATCAAAAACCTTTAAACAAGTATTTTTACCAAATCACAATTACTTCCTAACATGACTCTTAACATTACCATCTTTATATCTCAAAACTTCATGCAAGGAATCAAACTTCTCATAGTATTCAATGCACTTAATATGGAAGTTTTTATTATATCCCTCTTGGATGCCTATCATATTAGGACTAAATTCATAACCTAGAACAATTACCATGCTGATTAGAGACTCTCAAAATAATATAAGTGACGTATGAGAGTTCAATTATTTCTCTAAAATGCAAACACCACCGTGCTCTAAAAAATATAAGTAAAGCACATAGAGCAAAATTGCCTATCTCAAAAGATATAAGTGAAGCACATAGAGTATTCTAATAAATTCACGATTCAGCGTGTGTCTCTCAAAAGGTGTGGCAAAATAAGAAGCAAATACCCATATCATACAAGACGCTCCAAGCAAAACACATATCATGTGCTGAATAAAAATATAGCCTCAAGTAAATTTACCAATGGATTGAAGACGAAAGAGGGGATGCCTTCTGGGGCATCCCCAAGCTTAGGCTCTTTGGCATCCTTGAATATGACTTGGGGTGCCTTGGGTACCCCCAAGATTAGGATTTTTCCACTCCTTATTCCATAGTCCATCAAATCTTTACCCAAAACATGAAAACTTCACAACAGAAAACTTAACAGAAAACTCATGAGATCCGTTAGTATAAGAAAATAAATCACCCCTTTAGATATTGTTGTGAACTCATTATTTTCTTATATTGGTGTTATCCCTACTGTATTCTAACTTCTCCATGGTTCATACCCCATGATACAACCCAAAGATTCATCAAAATAGGCAAACAACTGAAAGAAAACAGAATCTGTCAAAAACAGAACAGTCTGTAGCAATTTGAAAACTTCGTATACTTTTGTAACTAACAAATTCTAGAAAATTAGGACAACCTGGGAAATTCATATATCAATCTTTTGTAAAACTTTCAGATCCATTATATGCTCTGAAAAATTTAGAAAATTCCTGGATTGAGCACAAATGTTTTTGTTTTTTAGCAAGATCAAATCAACAACTACCATAGATCACTCCAAAGGTTTTACTTGGCTTAAACACTAATTACAACACCAAAACACAATTAATAAAGAAGTAATATTGTTGGAAACACTCAAAAACAGAAGCAAAAAGAAGAATACAAAAATAAAATTGGGTTGCCTCCCAACAAGTGCTATTGTTTAACGCCCCTAGCTAGGCAAAACTCAATAGCTAGGTATTGTCATCTTTCGTATGAAATCCCCAATTGCACGCTTATAAGTCTTAGGAGGTCCGTTGTTCTTATTAATAATAATTCTCCTAGGAAAAAAGTGAAGAGATTCAAAGGTGTCAATTGGTTCCTTAATAATATTGAAAAAACTAGGGTGAATACCTATCATCTTAAGATCTTCACTAGAAGATTCACCCTTATTTTTAGGAACATAAACAAACTTGGCAGCCTTAGGAGGGAGAGGAGTAGGGGTAATTTGAACCAAAGCAAAAGCAGACGCCAAGTTAGTAATAATGTCCTCTATCTTGTTAAGTCTAGAGGAATCTTGTTCCAATTTTTCATTAACTATGGGTTCCTTTTCCTTTAGATTTTTTAATGTAACTCCTACTTTAGATCCATATTGAGTAATGTGATTATTAATCTTTTTATCCAAGTTTTCAATAATCTCAACCGTGCCAACCTTTTTTTCAATAATATCAAGCCTCCGCATCACATGTTCCAAGGTCAAGTTTGTTCCATTAACCATGATTGGGGGTGAACCTACCAAATTTATCATAGCGCTATAAGAGTCAAAGGTATGACTTCACAAGAAATTCCCTCCCATGATGGTATCTAGAACATATCTATTCCATGGAGTAATACCCACGTAAAAGTTGCGAAGGAGAACGATAGTAGATGGCTTACAAATAGATCTATTTTGAGCATTGCAAATTCCATACCAAGCATCTTTTAAGTTTTCTCCCTCCCTTTGCTTAAAATTGAGAACCTCATACTCGGGAGTATTAGCTATAGTGGTAAGGCTAGCCATGAGTTCAAGGAATCCAACACACGAGCAATAAAAAGGCAAACAAAAGAAGGGAGAATAATAAGGAAAATCTTTTTGGTATTTTCTGAAAATCGTTTTAGAAGCGGGGGAGAGGAAAACGAGAGGCAAATGGCAAATAATGTAAATGCAAGAGATGAGTTTATGATGGGTACTTTGTAGGCTTGATGTAGATTTCCTTGGAAACTGCTACCTCTTGAGCATGCATTGATTTTCCCTTGAATAGGAAAGGATGATGTAGCGAAGTAGTTAAGTATTTCTCTCAGTTGTTGAGAACCAAGGTATCAATCCAGTAGGAGGAACAAGCAAGTCACCAATGGTTGCACCTACACAAACAATCAAACTCTTGCACCCAACGCTATAAAGGGGTTGTGAATCCCTTCACGGTTATTTGCCAAGATTAGATCCAATAGAGATAGATGTAAACGAGTGCGTAAAGTAAAAGATAAAGAAATTGTAGCAAGGTGTAGATCTGAAAATATAAGATGGAAAATAGACCCGGGCGGCATAGGTTTCACTAGAGGCTTCTCTCTTGAAGGCAAATATCATGGTGGGTAAACAAATTACTGTCAAGCAATTGATAGAAAAGTGAATAATCATGTAGTTATCCAAGGCAATGATCATGCATATAGGAATCACGTCCGTGACAAGTAGGCCAAAACGATTCTGCATCTACTACTATTACACCACACATCGACCAACTCCTGCCTGCATTTAGAGTATTAAGTTGATGAAGAACAGAGTAACGCATTAGGAAAGATGACATGATGTAGAGGGATAAACTCAAGCAATATGATGATAACCCCATCTTGTTACCCTTGATGGCAACAATACAATACGTGTCTCGCTACGCCTACTATGTCACTGGGTGAGGACACTTCAAGATTAAACCCAAAACCAAGCACTTCTCCCATTGCAAGAATTACCAATCTAGTTGTCCAAACCAAACAAATAACTCGAAGAGACTTGCAAGGATATGAAATCATGCAAATAAGAATTCAGGGGAGATTCAAATAAGATTCATGAATAATCTGAACATAAACTCACAATTCATCGAATCTTGACAAACACACCACAAAAGAGGATTACATTGGATAGATCTCCATGAAGATCATGAAGAACATGGTATTGAAGATCAAAGAGAGAGAGAAGGCATATAGATACTAACTATGGGCCCGTAGGTCTGTGGTGGACTACTCACGCATCATCGGAGGGGCAATGGAGTTGATGTAGATGCCCTCCGTGATCGAAACCCCCTCCGACAGATTATCGAAAAAGGCTCCAAGATTAGATCTCTCGAGGACGGAGGCTTCCGGCGGCAGAAAAGTATTTGTGTGGCTCTTTTTGAAGTTGGGGGAATATTTGGGTATTTATAGGCCAAGACTTAGGGTTAGGAGACCTGCCAGGAGGCGACAAGCCTGCTAGGCGCGGCCACGGGGGCCTGAGCCTAGCAGGCTTGTGGTGCCCTAGCACTTCCCCTGACGTGCACTCAAAGCTTGGATGACTTGTTTCCTTCTAGAAAAATTCCTTCCAAAGGTTTTATTCCATTTGGACTCCGTTTAATATTCCAATGTGCAAAACTCAAAAACAAGGAAAAAAGCGGAAACTGACACTTGGCTCTAGATTAATAGGTTAGTCCCCAAAATAATATAAAATAGCCTATTAGTGCATATAAAACATCAAAAACAGATAATATAATAGCATGCCATCATAAAGAATTATAAATACATTGAAGACATATCCGCATCCCCAAGCTTAATTCCTGCTCGACCTTA
Source organism: Hordeum marinum (assembly GCA_022496015.1). NCBI lineage: Eukaryota > Viridiplantae > Streptophyta > Magnoliopsida > Poales > Poaceae > Hordeum > Hordeum marinum. Next base: position 417,201,127 of record CM039675.1, read on the forward strand.
AGTAGGTAAATGATAATAATAGAATTTTTGATGTAGAGTGCTACCTAACATATTTATCCATGTAATATTATTTATTGTGGCATGAATATTCAGATCCGTAAGACTCAAAACAAATGCTTAATATTGATATAGAAACAATAATGTTTTAAACATACTACCAAAGCAATTGTATCTCTTCAAAATATAACGGCAAAAGAAAGTTATCCCTACAATATCATATGGTCTGGCTATGCTCCATCTTCCCCACATAAAGTATTTATATCATGCACAATCCCGGTGAAAAGTCAAGCAATTGTTTTCACACCTATATTTTCTCAAACTTTTTCAACTCTCACGCAATACATGAGCGCGAGGCATGGATATAGCACTATAGGTGGAATAGAATATGGTGGAGGTTGTCAAGGAAAGGGAGAAGTTAGACTCACATCAACTAGGCATATCAATGAGCTACGGAGATGCCCATCAATAGATATCAATGTGAGTGAGTAGGGATTGCCATGCAACAGATGCACTAGAGATATAAGTGTATGAAAGCTCAAAAGGAAACTAAGTGGACGTGCATCATGAAGAAAAATTCCATTAGCTATATGAAAATGACAAAACAAGAGACTCACTATTATGAAGATCATGGTGCTACTTTAAAGCACAAGTGTGGAAAAAGATAGTAGCAATGTCCCTTCTCTCTTTTCTCTCATTTTTTTCTTTTTTTCTTTTTTTGTGTGGGCATCTAAGGCCCCCTTTATTCATTTTTTTATTTAGTCCGGAATCTCATCCCCCCTTGTGAGGGAATCATAGCTTCCATCATCCTTTCCTCACATGGGACATGCTCTAATAATGAAAATAGTCACACTTTTATTTACTTACAACTCAAAAGAAAATTACAACTCGATACATGTGACAAAATATGACTCTATATGCAATATGGAAGTGATGGTGCATGTCATAAAAGGAAATGGTGGAAGTTGCATGGCAATATATCTCGGAATGGCTATGGAAATGCCATAATAGGTAGGTATGGTGGCTGTTTTGAGGAAGATATATGGTGGCTGTTTTGAGGAAGCTATAAGGTGGCTGTTTTGAGGAAGGTGTATGGTGTACCGGCGAAAGTTGCGCGGTACTAGAAAGGCTAGCAAAGGTGGAAGGGTGAGAGCACGTATGATCCATGGACTCAACATTAGTCATAAAGAACTCACATACTTATTGCAAAAGTCTATTAGTCATTGAAGCAAGGCATTAAACACATGCTCCTAGGGGGGAGGTTGGTAGGAGTTAACCATCGCATGCCCCCGACCCACAAAGGTCGACAATCTATAAACAAGTCATGCTTCGACTTCCTTACATAACGGTTCACCATACGTGCATGCTACGGGAATCACAAACCTTTACACAAGTATTTTTACCAAATCACAATCTAGTTCCTAAAATGTCTCTTAACATTACCATCTTTATATCTCAAAACTTTATGCAAGGAATCAAACTTCTCATAAAACTCAATGCACTCAATATGGAAGTTTTATTATATCCCTTCTCGATGCCTATCATATTAGGACTAAATTCATAACCTGGACCAATTACCATGCTGTTTTAGAAACTATCAAAATGGTATAAGTGAGGTACGAGAGTTCAAGTATTTCTATAAAAACGCAAACACCACCGTGCTCTAAAAGATATAAGTGAAGCACATAGAGCAAAATTGCCTAACTCAAAAGATATAAGTGAAGCACAAAGAGTATTCTAATAAATTCACGACTTAGCTTGTATCTCTCAAAAGATGTGTGCATCAAGTATTATTGTGTCAATCTAACAAGCAAATACTCATATCATACAAGACGCTCCAAGCAAAACACATATCATGTGGTGAATAAAAATATAGCCTCAAGTAAATTTACCGATGGATTGAAGACGAAAGAGGGGACGCCTTCTGGGGCATCCCCAAGATTAGGCTCTTTGGCATCCTTCAATATGACTTGGGGTGCCTTGGTCATACCCAAGCTTAGGCTCTTGCCACTCCTTATTCCATAGTCCATCAGATCTTTACCCAAAACTTAAAAACTTCACAACACAATAGTTAACAGAAAACTCGTGAGATCCGTTAGTATAAGAAATAAATCACCACTTTAGGTACTGTTGTGAAATAATTATTTATTTATATTGGTGTTATAACTACTGTAATGTAACTTATCCATGACTCATACCACATGATACAACCCATAGATTCATCAAAATAGGCAAACAACTCAAAGAAAACAGAATCTGTCAAAAACAGAATAGTCTATAGCAATCTGAAAACTTTGTATACTTCTGTAACTCAAACAATTCTGAAAAATTATAAAAACCTGGAAAATTTACATATCAATATTGTGTAATAATTTCAGATCAATTAGACGCTCTGAAAAATTAGAAAATTCCTGTACTAAGCGCAAAAGTTTCTGTTTTTCAGCAAGATCAAATCAACAACTACCATAGGTCACCCCAAAAGTTTTACTTGGATCAAACACTAATTAAAACACCAAAACACAATTACTACAGAAGTAATAATGTGGGAAACACTCAAAAATAGAAGCAAAAAAATAGAACACAAAAATAAAATTGGGTTGCCTCCCAACAAGCGCTATTGTTTAACGCCCCTAGCTAGGCAAAACACAACAGATCTAGGTGTTGTCATCTTTGGTATGCAATCCAAAACTAGCTATCATAATATATTCATAAGTTAATATTATTTTATTTCTAGTAAAGTTTTCCATGCCTTTCCTTGATGGAAATTGTAATCTAATGTTTCCTTCTTTCATGTCAATAATTGCACCAATTGTTCTAAGGAAAGGTCTACCAAGAATAATAGGACATGTAGGATTGCAATATATATCGAAACAATGAAATCTACGGGCACATAATTCCTATTTTCCACAATAATAACATCATTAATACTTCCCATAGGTTTCTTAATAGTGGAATCCACAATATGCAAATTTAAAGAGCAATCATCAAGATCATGGTAACCCAGCACATCACATAAAGTTTATGGAACTATGGAAACACTAGAATCCAAATCACACAAAGCCTGGCACTCATAATCTTTGATTTTAATCTTAATAGTAGGTTCCCACTCATCATGAAACTTTCTAGGAATATAATCTTCTAACTCAAGTTTTTCTTCAAAAGATTTCATCATAGCATCAACTATATGTTTAGTAAAAGCCTTATTTTGAATATAAGCATGAGGAGAATTCAACATGGATTGAAGAAAAGAAATACAATAAATCAAATAGAAGCTATCATAATTAAAGTCCTTGAAATACAAAAGAGTGGGTTTATTGCTATTTAAAGTTCTGACCTCTTCAATCCCACTTTTATCAATCTTAGTATTAAGATCTATAGACTCAGAATCATTGGGACACCTTTTCACTAAAGATGACTCATCTCCAGTCCCATAATTATCAAGATTTATATTGGAAAACAAATATTTGGTAGGAGTCACATCAATCACTTTAAGATCTTCGTCATTATTATCGCGAGAAAACACCTTTTCAAGCCATTCACGCTTAGCACGCATTCTAGCGGTTCTTTCCTTACTTTCATCAATAGAAGTTCTAATAGATTTTAAAGACTCATAAATATCATGCTTGGGTGGAGTAGATATAACTTTCAAAGAATCAATCTCAAGATAAGTTTTATCAACGTTCCTCGCCAAATCATCAATCTTAAGCACTTTTTCTTCAATAGAAGCATTAAAAACTTTTTGCGAACCAATAAAATCTTCAACAATACTCTCAAGATCAGAGGGCATCTTATTATAATTTCCATAAGAATTGTTGTAGGAATTACCATAATTATTAGAAGAATTACTAGGAAACGGCCTAGGGTTGAAATTACCTCTATACGCATTGTTACCAAAATTGTTCCTACCAACAAAATTCACATCCATAGATTCATTATTATTTACAATCAAAGAAGACAAAGGCATATCATTAGGATCAATAGAAGCACTCTTACTAGCAAGCAATTTCATCAATTCATCCATCTTTTCACTCAAAGTATTTATTTCTTCAATAACATGCACCTTTTTACTAGTAAGAGATCTTTCGGTATGCCATTGAGAGTAGTTTGTCATGATATTATATAGGAGTTTAGTAGCTTCTCCTAACGTGATTTCCATGAAAGTACCACCCGAGGCTGAATCTAAAAGATTTCTAGATGAAAAATTCAATCTCGCATAAAAAATTTGTATAATCATCCATAAACTCAAACCATGTGCGGGACAATTCCTAACCATTAATTTCATCCTCTCCCAAGATTGTGCAACGTGCTCATGATCAAGTTGCTTAAAATTCATTATATCGTTCCTAAGGGAGATGATCTTAGCGGGTGGAAAGTACTTGGAAATAAAAGCATCTTTACACTTATTCCATGAATAAATACTATTTTTAGGCAAAGATGAAAACCAAGTTTTAGGACGATCTCATAGCGAGAACGGAAATAGCTTCAATTTAACAATATCATTATCCACTTTTTTCTTCTTTTGCATATCACACAACTCAATGAAAGTATTTTGATGGGATGCGACATCTTCACTAGGAAGGCCAGAAAATTGTTTTTTCATAACAAGATTAAGCAAGGCAACATTAATTTCATAAGATTCCACTAGTGGCGGGAGCAATAGGAGTACTAACAAAATCATTATTATTAGTATTGGAAAAGTCACACAACTTGGTATTCTCAGACATCATGACAAGTCAAGCAATCAAAACACACAAGCAAACGAAAGGTAAATGAAAGAAGGGCGAATAAAAAGGCAAATATTTTTGGTATTTTCTGAAAATCGTTTTAGAAGTGGGGGAGATGAAAATGAGAGGCAAATGGAAAATAAAGTAAATGCAATAGATGAGTTTGTGATAGGTACTTGGTAGGCTTGATGTGTATCCTCCCTCGCAACGGTGCCAGAAATCCTTCTTGCTACCTCTTGAGCATGTGTTGGTTTTCCCTTGAAGAGGAAAGGGTGATACAGCAAAGTAGATAAGTATTTCCCTCAGTTGTTGAGAACCAAGGTGTCAATCCAGTAGGAGGAACAAGCAAGTCACCAATGCTCGCACCTACACAAACAATCAAACTCTTGCACCCAACGCTATAAAGGGGTTGTCAATCCCTTCATGGTTATTTGCAAGGATTAGATCCGATGGAGATAAATGTAAATGAGAGCGGAAAGTAAAAGATAAATAAATTACAGCAAGGTATAGATCTGAAAATATAAGATGGGAAATAGACCCGGGGGCCATAGGTTTCACTAGAGGCATATCTCTTGAAGGCAAATATCATGGTGGGTAAACAAATTACTGTCAAGCAATTTATAGAAAAGCGAATAATCATGTAGGTATCCAAGGCAATGATCATGCATATAGGCATCACATCCGTGACAAGTAGACCCAAATGATTCTGCATCTACTAGTATTACTCCACACATCGACCGACTCCTGCCTGCATCTAGAGTATTAAGTTCACGAAGAGCAGAGTAACGCATTAGGAAAGATGACATGATGTAGATGGATAAACTCAAGCAATATGATGAAAAACCCATCTTGTTACCCATGATGGCAATAATACAATACGTGCCTCGCTACCCCTACTATGTCACTGGGTGAGGACACCGCAGGATTGAACCCAAAACCAAGCACTTCTCCCATTGCAAGAATTACCAATTTAGTCAGCCAAACCAAACAAATAACTCGAAGAGACTTGCAAGGATATGAAATCATGCAAATAAGAATTCGGAGGAGAATCAAATAAGATTCATGGATAATCTGAACATAAACTCACAATTAATCGGATCTTGACAAACACACCACAAAAGAGGATTACATTGGATAGATCTCCATGAAGATCATGAAGAACATGGTATTGAAGATCAAAGAGAGAGAAGAAGCCATCTAGCTATTGGAAATATGCCCTAGAGGCAATGATAAAATGGTTATTATTGTATTTCCTAGTTCATGATAATTGTCTATTGTTCATGTTGTAATTGTGTTAACCGGAAACCGTAATACATGTGTGAATACATAGACCACAACATGTCCCTAGTGAGCCTCTAGTTACTAGCTCGTTGATCAATAGATGGTCACAGTTTCATGAACATGGAAATTGTATGTCGTTGATAAAGGGATCACATCATTAGGAGAATGATGTGATGGACAAGACCCAATCCTCAGCATAGCACAAGATCGTGTAATTCGTTTGCTAAAGCTTTTCAATGTCAAGTATCGTTTCCTTAGACCATGAGATTGTGCAACTCCCGGATACCGTAGGAATGCTTTGGGTGTTCCAAATGTCACAACGTAACTGGGTGGCTATAAAGGTGCACTACGGGTATCTCCGAAAGTGTCTGTTGGGTTGGCACGAATCGAGACTGGGATTTGTCACTCTGTGTGACGGAGAGGTATCTCTTGGCCCACTCGGTAAGACATCATCATCATGAGCTAAATGTGACTAAGGATTTAGCCATGGGATGATGTATTGCGGAACGAGTAAAGAGACTTGCCGGTAACGAGATTGAATAATGTATAGAGATACCGATGATCGAATCTCGGGCAAGTATCATACCGATAGACAAAGGGAATTGTATACGGGATTGATTGAATCCCCGACATTGTGGTTCATCCGATGAAATCATCGTCGAGCATGTGGGAGCCAACATGGGTATCCAGATCCCGCTGTTGGTTATTGACCGGAGAAGTGTCTCGGTCATGTCTACATGTCTCCCGAACCCGTAGAGTCTACACAATTAAGGTTCGATGACGCTAAGGTTATAGGGACATGGTATACGTGATTACTGAAGGTTTTGTGGAGTCCTGGATGAGATCCCGAACGTCATGAGGATCTCCGGAATGGTCCGGAGGTAAAGATTGATATATAGGAAGTCCAGTTTTGGTCACCGGAAAGTTTTCGGGCTCATCGGTAGTGTACCGGGAGTTCCGGGAGGGTGCCGGAGGACCCCCGGGAGGGGTGTGACGACCAAAGGACTTCGTGGGCCCTTAGAGGAGGTGTGCCATCCCTTATTGGGATGGCCAAGACCTTATAGAAAGGCCCATGTGGCTGGAGATAAGAGATAGGGCTGAAAAAGGTTTAAAAGGAGGAGATCCACCTCCCTTGTGGGAGGTGGACTCTCCCCCTAGTTCGGCCGAAGCTCTCCTCCTTGGAGGAGGGGCCAAGGAAGCCCTCCCTCTCCCTCCTCCTATATATATTCAAGGGTTTGGGATGATTTGAGACACGACTTCTCTCTCTCGGCGCAGCCCTACACTTCCTCTCCCTCGTTCTCCGTAGCGCTTGGCGAAGCCCTGCCGGAGTCCACGTAGCTCCACCATCACCACGTCGTCATGCTGCCGGAGCTCTCCCTCAACCTCTCCTTCCTCCTTGCTGGATCAAGGCATAGGAGACGTCATCGGGCTGCACGTGTGTTGAACGTGGAGGCGCCGTTGTTCGGCGCTGAGATCGGAATCCACCGCGATCTGAATCGCTGCGAGTACGACTCCACCAACCGCATTCTTGTAACGCTTCCGCTTAGCAATCTTCAAAGGTATGAAGATGCAATCTCTCCCCACTCATTTCTGGTTTCTCCATGGATAGATCTTGGTGATCGTAGGAATTTTTTTGATTTACTACTACGTCTCCCAACAGTGGCATCATGAGCTAGGTCTATGCGTAGAATCTATGCACGAGTAAAACACAAGTTGTTGTGGGTGTCGATTTTGTTAATATGCTTACCACTACTAGTCTTATCTTGATTCGGCGGTATTGTGGGATGAAGCATCCCGGACCGACTTTACACGTACGCTTACGTGAGACTGGTTCCACCGCCTGACATGCACTTGTTGCATAAGGTGGCTAGCGGGTGTCTGTCTCTCCCACCTTAGTCGGATTGGATTCGATGAAAAGGGTCCTTATGAAGGGTAAATAGCAATTGGCATATCACGTTGTGGTTTTGGCGCAGGTAAGAAACGTTCTTGCTAGTAACCTATAGCAGCCACGTAAAAACTTGTAATTAAAATTAGAGGACGTCTAACTTGTTTTTGCAGCATATGCCTTGTGATGTGATATGGCCAAAGGATGTGATGTGATGCATTGTGATGTATGAGATTGATCATGTTCTTGTAATACGATTCACGACTTGCATGTCGATGAGTATGACAACCGGCAGGAGCCACAGGAGTTGTCTTATTTTATTGTATGACCTGCGTGTCAATCATAAACGCCATGTAATTACTTTACTTTATTGCTAAACGTTAGCCATAGTAGTAGAAGTAATTGTTAGCGAGACAACTTCATGAAGACACAATGATGGAGATCATGATGACGGAGATCATGGTGTCATGCCGGTGACAGTGATGATCATGGTGCCCCGAAGATGGAGATCAAAGGAGCAAGATGATATTGGCCATATCATGTCACTATATTGATTGCATGTGATGTTTATCATGTTTACATCTTATTTGCTTAGAACGGCGGTAGTAAATAAGATGATCTCTCAATAAAATTTTAAGAGAAGTGTTCACCCTAACTGTGCACCGTTGCTAAGGATTGTCGTTCCGAAGCACCACGTGATGATCGGGTGTGATAGGTTCTAACGTTCTCATACAACGGGTGTAAGCCAGATTTACACACGTGGAACACTTAGGTTGACTCGACGAGCTTAGCATGTACAAACATGGACTCGGAACACGGAAGACCGAAAGGTCGAACATGAGTCGTATAGAAGATACGATCAACATGGAGATGTTCACCATGGATGACTAGTCCGTCTCACGTGATGATCGGACACGGGCTAGTTGACATGGATCATGTGTCACTTGGATGACTAGAGACATGTCTATCTAAGTGGGAGTTCATTAAATAATTTGATTATGTGAACTTAATTATCATGAACTTAGTCTAAAATTATCTTTACAATCTATATTGTAGATCCAATGGGCAACGTGAATGTCACCCTCCATTTCAACGTGTTCCTAGAGAAAACCAAGCTGAAACATGATGGAAGCAACTATGCGGACTGGGTCTGTGGCTTGAGGATCATCCTCATAGCTTCCACTAAATTGTATGTCCTAGATGCATCACTAGGTGACCCACCCCTTCTCCCAGCAGAGCAAGACGTTGCGAACGCTTGGCATTCTTGCTACGATGATTACTCCCTTGTTCAGTGCGGCATGGTTTAGAGTTTAGAACCGGGGCTCCAAAAGCGTTTTGAGCAACACGGAGCATATGAGATGTTCCAAGAGCTGAAACTGGTTTTCCAAGCTCATGCCCGGGTCGAGAGATATGACGTCTCCGACAAGTTCTTTAGCTGTAAGATGGAGGAGAATAGTTTTGTCAGTGAGCACATCCTCAAGATGTCAGGGCTACACAACCGCTTGACTCAGCTGGGAGTTAATCTCCCGGATGACTCGGTCATTGACAGAATCCTCCAGTCGCTTCCACCTAGCTACAAGAGCTTTGTGATGAACTACAACATGCAAGGGATGGAGAAGTCCATTCCTGAGTTGTACTCGATGCTGAAATCAGCAGAGGTCGAGATCAAAAAGGAGCATCAAGCGTTGATGGTGAATAAGACCACTAGTTTCAAGAAAGGCAAGGGTAAGAAGAACTTCAAGAAGGATGACAAATCTGTTGCCACGCCCGGTAAGCAAGTTGCCGGGAAGAAGAAGAACAAGAATGGACCCAAGCCTGAGACTGAGTGTTTTTATTGCAAGGGTACCGGTCACTGGAAGCAGAACTGCCCCAAGTACTTAGCGGATAAGAAGGACGGCAACATTAAAGGTATATGTGATATACTTGTTATTGATGTGTACCTAACCGGCGCTCGTAGTAGCTCCTAGGTATTTGATACCTGTGCAATTGCTCACATTTGTAACTCCAAGCAGGACCTGCGGAATAAGCGGAGGCTGGCAAAGGACGAGGTGACGATGCGCGTCGGGAATGGTTCCAAGGTCGATGTGATCTCCGTCGGCACGTTACCTCTACATCTACCTTCGGGATTAGTGTTAAACCTTAATAATTGTTGTTTAGTACCAGCTTTGAGCATGAACATTGTGTCTGGATCTCGCTTGATGCGAGATGGCTACTCATTTAAATCTGAGAATAATGGTTGTTCTATTTATATGAGAGAAATGTTTTATGGTCATGCTCCGCTGGTCAATGGTTTATTTTTGATGAATCTCGAACGTGATGTTACACATGTCCATAGTGTGAGTACCAAAAAGTGTAAGGTTGATAAAGATAGTCCCACTTACATGTGGCACTACCGCCTTGGTCATATTGGTGTCAAACGCATGAAGAAGCTCCATACTGATGGACTTTTGGAGTCTCTTGATTTCGAATCATTTGACACGTGCGAACCATGCCTCATGGGCAAGATGACCAAGACTCCATTCTCCGGAACAATGGAGCGAGCAACTGACTTGTTAGAAATAATACATACCGATGTATGCGGTCCGATGAGTGTCGAGGCTCGTGGTGGCTACCGTTATGTTCTCACCCTCAGTGATGACTTGAGTAGATATGGGTATCTCTACTTAATGAATCCTAAGTCTAAAACTTTTGAAAGGTTCAAGGAATTTCAGAGTGAGGTAGATAATCAACGTGACAGGAAAATAAAGTGCCTACGATCTGATCGTGGCGGAGAATATTTAAGTCACGAGTTTGGCATGCACCTAAGGAAATGTGGAGTTGTTTCACAACTCATGCCGCCTGGCACACCTCAGCGAAATGGTGTGTCTGAACGTTGTAATCGCACTCTATTAGATATGGTATGATCTATGATGTCTCTTACCGACTTACCGCTATCATTTTGGGGATATGCATTAGAGACTGCCGCATTCACTTTAAATAGGGCACCGTCAAAATCCGTTGAGACGACACCGTATGAATTATAGTTTGGAAAGAAACCTAAGCTGTCGTTTCTAAAAGTTTGGGGATGCAATGCTTATGTGAAGAAACTTCAACCTGAGAAGCTCGAACCCAAAGCGGAAAAGTGCGTCTTCATAGGATATCCCAAAGATACTATTGGGTATACCTTCTACCTACGATCCGAGGGCAAAGTCTTTGTTGCCAAGAATGGATCCTTTCTCGAGAAAGAGTTTCTCTCGAAAGAAGTAAGTGGGAGGAAAATAGAACTTGATGAGGTAATTGTACCTCCACTCGAACCGAAGAGTAGCGCAGCACAGGAAATTGTTTCTGTGGACCCTACACCGGCTGGAGAGGAAGTTAATGATGATGATCATGAAATTTCAGATCAAGTTACTATTGAACGTCGAAGGTCCACTAGGACACGTTCCGCACCAGAGTGGTACGGCAACCCTGTCCTAGAGATCATGTTGTTAGACAACAGTGAACCTTCGAACTATGAAGAAGCGATGGCGGGCCCGGATTCCAAAAAATGGCTTGAAGCCATGAAATCCAAGATTGGATCCATGTATGAGAACAAAGTGTGGACTTTGGTGGACTTGCCTGATGATAAGTGAGCCATTGAAAATAAATGGATCTTTAAGAAGAAGACTGGCGCGGATGGTAATGTGACCGTCTATAAGGCTCGGCTTGTCGCTAAGGGTTATCGACAAGTTCAAGGAGTTGACTACGATGAGACTTTCTCACCCGTAGCGATGCTGAAGTCTGTCCGAATCATGTTAGCAACTGCCACATTTTATGATTATGAGATCTAGCAAATGGACGTCAAAACGGCATTCCTTAATGGCTTCCTCAAGGAAGAACTGTATATGATGCAGCTGGAAGGTTTTGTTGATCCTAAAGATGCTAACAAAGTATGCAAGCTCCAGCGCTCCATCTATGGGCTGGTGCAAGCATCTCGGAGTTGGAACATTCGCTTTAATGAGGTGATTAAAGCGTTTGGGTTTGTACAGGTTTATGGAGAACCCTGTATTTACAAGAAAGTGAGTGGGAGCTGTGTAGCATTTCTCATATTATATGTGGATGACATACTGATAATGCGAAATGAAATAAAACTCTTGGAAAGTATAAAGGCCTACTTGAATAAGTGTTTTTAAATAAAGGACCTTGGAGAAGATGCTTACATATTAGGTATTAAGATATATAGAGATAGATCGAGACGCCTCATAGGTCTTTCACAAAGCACATACCTTGAAAAGATATTGAAGAAGTTCAATATGGATCAGTCCAAGAAGGGGTTCTTACCTGTGTTACAGGGTGTGAGATTGAGTACGACTCAATGCCCGACCATGGCAAAGGATAGAGAAGAGATGAGTGTCATCCCCTATGCTTCAGCCATAGGCTCTATTATGTATGCCATGCTGTGTACCAGACCTGATGTGAACCTTGCCATAAGTTTGGTAGGGAGGTACCAAAGTGATCCCGGAGCGGAACACTGGACAGCGGTCAAGAAAATCCTAAAGTACCTGAAAAGGACAAAGGACATGTTTCTCGTATATGGAGGTGCCGAAGAGCTCATCGTAAAGGATTACATCGATGCTAGCTTCGACACACATCCGGACGACTCCAAGTCGCAAACCGGATACGTGTATGTTTTGAACGGAGGGGCAGTCAGCTGGTGCAGCAGCAAGCAAAGCATCGTGGCGGCATCTACATGTGAAGCGGAGTACATAGCTGCTTCAGAAGCAGCAAAGAAAGGAGTCTGGATGAAGGAGTTCATCACCGACCTAGGAGTAATTCCAAGTGCGTCGGGCCCGATGACTCTATTCTGTGACAACACTGGAGCTATTCCCTTGCGAAGGAGCCTAGGTTTCACAAGAAAACAGTACACATCAAGCGCCGCTTCAACTCCATCCGTGATTACATTCAGGAGGGAGATATAGATATTTGTAAAGTGCATATGGATCTGAATGTCGTAGATCCGTTGACTAAACCTCTCTCACGAGCTAAACATGATCAACACCAGATTGCTATGGGTGTTCGATTCATCACAATGTAACTAGATTATTGACTCTATTGCAAGTCGGAGACTATTGGAAATATGCCCTAGAGGCAATGATAAAATGGTTATTATTGTATTTCCTAGTTCATGATAATTGTCTATTGTTCATGCTGTAATTGTGTTAACCGGAAACCGTAATACATGTATGAATACATAGACCACAACATGTCCCTAGTGAGCCTCTAGTTGACTAGCTCGTTGATCAATAGATGGTCACGGTTTCATGACCATGGACATTGGATGTCGTTGATAACGGGATCACATCATTAGGAGAATGATGTGATGGACAATACCCAATCCTAAGCATAGCACAAGATCGTGTAGTTCGTTTGCTAAAGCTTTTCAATGTCAAGTATCGTTTCCTTAGACCATGAGATTTTGCAAATCCCGGATACCGTAGGAATGCTTTGGGTGTGCCAAACGTCACAACGTAACTGGGTGGCTATAAAGGTGCACTACGGGTATCTCCGAAAGTGTTTGTTGGGTTGGCACGAATCGAGACTGGGATTTGTCACTCCGTGTGACGGAGAGGTATCTCTGGGCCCACTCGGTAAGACATCATCATAATGTGCTCAATGTGACTAAGGATTTAGCCATGGGATGATGTATTACGGAATGAGTAAAGAGACTTGCGGGTAACGAGATTGAACAAGGTATAGAGATACCGACGATCGAATCTCGGGCAAGTATCATACCGATAGACAAAGGGAATTGTATACGGGATTGATTGAATCCCCGACATCGTGGTTCATCTGATGAAATCATCATGGAGCATGTGGGAGCCAACATGGGTATCCATATCCCGCTGTTGGTTATTGACCGGAGAGGTGTCTCGGTCATGTCTACATGTCTCCCGAACCCGTAGGGTCTACATACTTAAGGTTCGATGACACTGGGGTTATAGGGAAATGTTGTATGTGGTTACCGAAGGTTGTTTGGAGTCCCAGATGAGATCCCGGAAGTCACGAGGAGCTCCGAAATGGTCCGGAGGTAAATATTGATATATAGGAAGTCCAGTTTTGGTCACTGGAAAGTTTTCGGGCTCATCGGTAGTGTACCGGGAGTGCCGGGAGGGTGCCGGGGGACCCCGGGAGGGGTGTGACAACCATAGGACTTGGTGGTCCCTTAGAGGAGGTGTGCCAGCCCTTATTGGGATGGCCAAGACCTTCTATAAAGGCCCATGCGGCTGGGATAAAGAGATAAAGGGCAAAAGGATTTAAAAGGAGGAGATCCACCTCCCTTGTGGGAGGTGGACTCTTCCCCACCTTCGGCCGAACCTCTCCTCCTTGGAGGAGGGGCCAAGGCAGCCCTCCCTCTCCCTCCTACTATATATACCCAAGGGTGTGGGCTGATTTGAGACATGACTTCTCTCTCTCGGCGCAGCCCTACTCTTCCTCTTCCTCATTCTCCGTAGCGCTTGGCGAAGCCCTGCCGGAGTTCACGTAGCTCCACCGTCACCACGTCGTCGTGCTGCCGGAGCTCTCCCTCAACCTCTCCTTCCTCCTTGCTGGATCAAGGCATAGGAGACGTCATCGGGCTGCATGTGTGTTGAACGCGGAGGCGCCGTTGTTCGGCACTGAGATCGGAATCCACCAAGATCTGAATCGCTGCGAGTACGACTCCACCAACCGCGTTCTTGTAACGCTTCCACTTAGCGATCTTGAAAGGTATGAAGATGCAATATCTCCCACTCGTTGTTGGTTTCTCCATGGATAGATCTTGGTGATCGTAGGAATTTTTTTGATTTACTGCTACGTCTCCCAACACTAGCTACTAGCTATGGACCCGTAGGTCTGTGGTGGACTACTCACGCATCATCGGAGGGGCAATGGAATTGATGTAGATGCCCTCCGTGATCGAAACCCCCTTCGATAGATTACCGGAAAAGGCTCCAAGATTGGATCTCTCGGGAACGGAGGCTTCCGGCGGCGGAAAAGTATTTGTGTGGATCCTTTTTATGTTGGGGGAATATTTGGGTATTTATAGGCCAAGACTTAGGGATAGGAGACCTGCTAGGAGGCGACAAGCCTGCTAGGCGCAGCCAGGGGGGCGCGCCTAGTAGGCTTGTGGCGCCCTGGCACCTCCCCTCACGTGCACTCCAAGCTTGGATGACTTGTTTCCTTTCAGAAAAATTCCTTCTGAAGGTTTTATTCCGTTTGGAGTCCGTTCAATATTCCATATCTGCATAACTCAAAAACAAGGAAAAAACAGAAACTAGCACTTGGCTCCAGATTAATAGGTTAGTCCCAAAAATAATATAAAATAGCTTATTAATGCATATCAAACATCCAAAACAGATAATATAATAGCATGCCATCATCAAAAATTATAGATACGTTGGAGACGTATCAGCAATGAAACCAAAAATTGGCATGTTGATGGGAGAGATCTTGTCTTGACTTGCTATGTATCCTCCCCGACAACGGTGCTAGAAATCCTTCTTGCTACCTCTTGAGCTTGCGTTGGTTTTCCCTTGAAGAGAAAATGGTGATGCAGCAAAGTAGATAAGTATTTCCCTCAGTTGTTGAGAACCAAGGTATCAATCTAGTAGGAGGAACAAGCAAGTCACCAATGGATGCACCTACACAAACAATCAAACTCTTGCACCCAACGCTATAAAGGGGTTGTCAATCCCTTCACGGTTATTTGCAAGGTTTAGATCCGATAGAGATAGATGTAAGCGAAAACGGAAAGTAAAAGATAAGTAAATTGCAGCAAAGTATTTTTGGTATTTTTGGTTTATAGATCTGAAAATATATTATGGAAAGTAGAACCCGGGACATAGGTTTCACTAGAGGCTTCTCTCTTGAAGGAAAATATCATGGTGGGTAAACAAATCACTATCAAGCAATTGATAGAAAAACGAATAATCGTGTAGATATCCAAGGCAATGATCATGCATAGAGGCATCATCTCCATGTCAAGTAGACCGAAACGATTCTGCATCTACTACCATTACTCCACACATCGACCGACTCTTGCCTGCATCTAGAGTATTAAGTTCATGAAGAATAGAGTAACACATTGGGAAAGATGACATGATGTAGAAGGATAAACTCAAGCAATATGATGATAACCCCATCTTGTTACCCTTGATGGCAACAATACAATACGTGCCTCGCTACGCCTACTATGTCATTGTGTGAGGACACCGCAAGATTGAACCCAAAACCAAGCACTTCTCCCATTGCAAGAATTACCAATCTAGTTGTCCAAACCAAACCAATAACTCGAAAAGACTTGCAAGGATATGAAATCATGCATATAAGAATTCAGAGAAGATTCAAATAACATTCATGGATAATATGAACATAAACCCACAATTCATCGGATCTTGACAAACACACCACAAAAGAGTATTACATCAGATAGATCTCCATGAAGATCATGAAGAACATGGTATTGAAGATCAAAGAGAGAGAATAAGCCATCTAGCTACTATCTATGGACCCGTAGGTCTTTGGTGGACTACTCACTCATCATCGAAGGGGCAATGGAGTTTATGTAGATGCCCTCCATGATCGAAACCCCCTCCGACAGATTACTGAAAAAGGCTCCAAGATTGGATCTCTTGGGAACGGAGGCTTGTGGCAGCGAAAAAGTATTTGCATGGCTCTCTTTGGTGTTGGGGGAATATTTGGGTATTTGTAGGATGGAGAATAGGGTTAGGAGACCTGCCAGGAGACATCAAGCCTCTCAGGCATGGCTAGGGGGGTGGCCGCGCCTACCAGGCTTGTGATCTCCTGGTAGATCCCCTGGCGTGCACTCCAATCTCGTGGATCCATTTCCTTCCAGAAAAAATCATTCTGAAGGTTTTATTCCGTTTGGACTCTATTTACTATTCCATATCTACAAAACTCAAAAACAAGGAAAAAAACAGAAACTAGCACTAGGCTCTAGATTAATAGGTTAGTCCCAAAAGTAATATAATATAGCATATTAATGCATATAAAACATCCAAAACAGATAATATAATAGCATGACATCATCAAAAAATTATAGATACGTTGGAGACGTATTACAGAGCCCTCATGCAACAAATTCTTTTGTAACAAGCTATATGACAGAACTAGCAAGCATCAAGGAGAAGGAAACATCAACTAATCAGCCGACTGTAGGCAACGATGGGTAGCCCCACCCCTCGGAGTGGCCAAAGTACAGGTTGATGGTGGACTATCTAAGAATGGCAGAAAGGGAGCAGCGGCAACGATTTGGCATGACCATACATGCAAGTTCTTGGGCTCTTCAGCAATTGTTCTCTGTGGAGTTACGAACCCACAAACACTTGTGGCTATCTCATGCCGAGAAGATATGGCTCTAGCACAAGGTCTATTCTTTAGATCAAGTTTTCATTGTATGCGAATATGAAGTGTTAGTCAAAGAAATCACATCAGTCACCGAGGGGAGTTACAGTGCAATCGTCAAGGAAATAAGACTAGTTGCTCATAAATAGGTATAAATAAGAAAATCTTAGTTAAGAGGGTTCATGTAAAGAACAGGTTCCAAATCACGACCGATTCCCTTTTCAAAACCTGCAGCAGCAGCTCGGGCTCTTCCTGCATGCCATAAATGGCCCACAAAAAAGAAGAATCCTAGAACAAAATGAGAAGTTGATAACCAACTTCTAAGAGAGACATAATTTCACCAAGTGCGAGTTCGTCTTCAAAGGTCGTGAGAGGAATGTTGATGCTCATAATCTATTTAAGTTTGCTTCAAGTTTAGATGATGGGCGCCACCTATAAATGGGTTCACCCCATGACCCCTTTGTTATTCCTGTAAACCGTTCCCCTAACCTATAAAGGTTGGTTTACCTCTAAAAAAAGCTAAGTTGCTCAAATTCACTTTCTTCTCATTAATTAGTTGCCACATCATGTTTTTTGCTTAGGTGACATGTATGTTACTACCTATGTTACTCCCACTGTGGGTATGATGCTGAGCATCCTTCGGACATCACCATGGCAAGAGTCCGATTGGCAAGTGACACGTGCCACAACTACTTCACATACATAAAGGTGAATCATCTCCTTTACACGTGTTCACTTGACCCCTTCGAGGATGGTATACTACTTGACACTCCTCTCGTGTGCATGCATAGGTATGGTCGTAGCTTCATGGACGATGAGGAGGAGTGCTGGCACCTACGTACGCCTACACCATCCTCAAGGGAAGCCTGGAATCGGAGATGGAATGGAGCTACAGAGTCTACAACAGCTGGACGTCCAACAGCCTCCGGACGTCCGACGTCTTCCGGACATTCGACACCTGGAGTCCATCCCCGCCAGAGAATGAGGAGAATCTACAGCGACTAGACGTCTGACAGACTCTAGTGCCCGGACGTCCGAGCCATCCGGAAATCCGGCGCCAAGTCACCCGCGCTGAAATGACGAAAGTCCAAAGACCTCCGGACGACCGAGCCACGGACGACCGGCGCACTCCGAATGTCCGGACCTGCCCGAGCCTCCGGACAGTCGACGCCCTGAGGACGTTCAGCGCCTGTGTGTGTAGCTGTGAGCCTTGGGCCTTGTACCCCTTCTCCACTTACCCTTCGTGGCCAAGACTATATATACTCTTCCCCCACCTCCTTTCTAGGGTTAGCAAGTGATAGCTCATAGTTGAGCTTTGCTCCTTCCTCTACCTCTTCCATGGAGATCAAGGCCTCCACCGGAGAAGATCCATAGAGGATGTCAAGGCCCCTTGCGAGGGAAGATCCCTAGTGGATTCAAGGTTAGAGATTTGGGATGAACTACCCATGTATCCTTTATTTCCATTGTTGTTATTGGATCTTGATGCATCCCGTGTATTGCTTGTGATACGAGGAGTACTTGGTGTGGATCTTGTCCAATAGAGTGTTTTCCCCTTTGACTTCTTCACGTTTTCCCCTCGTGTTCTTCGTGTTCTTCCTCGAATCCACCTCCAATTCGTGTTCTTCGTGTTCTTCCCCTTGCATTAGTTCGTGTTTTTCTTCCCAATTTCGACAATCCCCCCACAAAAATAGCCCCAAAAGTTTTCTAGTGTTTGGCAAGTGGATCTACTTCCCTTGCGTTCCCTAACCCCAATTTTTCCTTTTCCCCTTCAATTTCGAGCCTAAAATCATCAATTTCCACCCAAAATCGTGTTCCGGATCTCAAATCTCGCGTTGACCCCGACCCTTCGGACGTCCGGCCCGTCACGGACGTTAGACCCGTCCGAAGCACCGAACGTCCGACCTTTTTTGGACGTCCGGAACCCCTAAACTGACCCGAAATCACGGATTTCTGGACCTTCCGGACGTCCCCCAGTCGTCCGTCTCCTTCCGGACGTTCGTATCCTGTAGAAGTTAACATCGGCTGATTCTTGTTTCGGCCATAACTAATTCATCCGGACTCCGATTTTGACGTTATTTAGCTCGTTTTGTAGCTATTGACACCCTCTTTCCCAAAAAAATAGTTCCACCGTCATTTGACTCCATCATATGTTTCAAATTTTGGCAAGTTTGCCTAGGCCCTCCACCATATCATCCGCAATACCACCATAGCATTCCGTAACCTAACCCATTTTGGTTCCCTTTGCATTTGTGGTTGCTTGAGTTGTGATTTGAGTCTCCTAAGGTGTTTCAGATACTTAGGGATGGTTACTTTTTCTTCAACCACCGGTGACTTGTATCGGTCCATCATCTACACAAACCATCGACGTTCGACATCGACGACGACCATCCATCCTTTGAGACCATCTTCAACCGAAAGCAAGGCCGGTTACCATCGACTTTGTGAAAGGTTAAGTATGACGAAGGTATACATTCCGTTATACACTTTTCATTCCTTGCCATTACATCTTGATAGCCCCACCATCTTTATAATTACTTTCATACCTATTGAGACTAGCTATCCTAGTATTGTCGGGCTTCGTGAAAACTTGTGCACCATAGTGATACGATATCATATTTTTGCATCATTGGTAATATCATATCGTGCAATTGTTTGCTCCCGTGCATATATTGTGATAGTTGTATCGTATAGTTGGTTAAGGCTCAATAATAATAGTGGAAAGGAAGAGAAGAGTAAAAAAAAGCTTCTAAGCAAGAAAGAAAGATCAAAGCTTATAAGCAAAGAGCTGAGCAGGAAAAAAGATACTTGTGCATGAGGATACATGGAATAAGAAATGTTTTGCTTGCATAAATAGGATTGGTGCCAAGTGGTGAATCGTGCCCGAACGTGCAATAAGCTAGCGTCTCTCCTTGTGTTTGTGCAACACGAGCTTTGCTCATCCCTATAGTTGCACATGCCCCATTATCCCACCGCGTGCGTTTCTCTCTTACCCTCCTATATATTTATGATCACTTTCTTTGCATTTTGAGTCTATTGTATTTATTTCAACATTTACAAGACTTCATTTTTCTTGATTTTTTTCCATTAACCCCACCGAGCTCCACTATAAGCCATTTGTGTAGGTTGTAAGAATTGGACAAGGTTTTTCACCGAGTGCACTCTTTCCTTCCATACATTGTGGTCTTTTGAGATTCATCTACAACTTCGGAAAGAGGTAACTTTGGTATGTTCATTCCACCTCGTTCTCACACCTTCTCGAGTGTTTCAATGGATAGGGACGACACATCTCCTTTGGTCTACAACCACAACGACGAGTTCGATGCCATGAAGAACATCATCGACGCCAAGATGCACGCTCAAATGGAGGATCTCAAGGTCCTCATAAAGAACCACAAGAGGTCTTCATCATCTTTGAGAAGAAACTCAAGTGCACATGCCCTTGAGCTACCATCTCCGGCAAGATCAAACCGGCATCGACACCATCAATGGCATGAAGAAATAACGATGCCAACATCAAGGCGTCCAACAAAGAAAAAGTGTGAAGGTCACGAGCTCGACACCAACCACCGCTCAATGACTTCACCACCTACATTGGCATCTTTGCCAAGCGACTTCAAGGCATCTTTGCCTTTGGATATGCAGCATCTTCACCAACAAGCACTTCAAGAGAAGTTCCCCAAGCTCAAGTCCGCGACTTCCCTAAGCTACTACGACCTCGGCATCAAACGTGGCATTCCTTTCTATGGGAGTCAAGACCCCGAGGAGTATCTAGAGTGGGAGTGCAAGATGGACCGATACCTCAAGCTACTTCAAGTCCCTTCTAAAGATCAAGTGAAGTGCGCCATAAGAAACTTCCACAGCGACGCGTCGACATGGTGGCTTCACGCATCTTCGAAGAGCTTCGACATGAGTTGGTCCAAGATGAAGAAAGTGATGCGGCGAGAGTTTGTGCCTTCCAACTACATGGAATATCTTCAATGCCAATTGGAGAACACCATACAAGGATCCAAGTCCATCGACGGGTAATTCATGAAGATGAAGAAAGCCTTGCGACGAGCCAGCGTGACTGACCCCATCTGGATGAAGTTCTACTTCATGATGGGATTGAACAACGACATCGCCAAGCCTATCTTCAACAACAACTACGACTCTCTCGACGAACTCTATATTGGCGCTCTCAAGGAGGCACAAGAACTCAAGGCCAAGCCTACTCGACCCCATGCACACTTCACGATGACCAAGCTCAACGACAATGACCATGATGATGGTACCACCAAGATGTCCAAGCCCGACGAGCACTAAAACGATGCTCCCAAGTTCGACTTCACCGCCATCCCTCTTTATGGCATTGACAATGCAGAGTCTACCGCAACTCTTTTTGAAGACGGTGTGATGATGACTTCGACTATGGAGCCACTCAAGGAACATGCTTGAAGGTGCGCAACAAGGTGGCGAGCAATGAGGATGCTTCCATCTTTGGAGGCGAGAGTGAGATGATCGAGTGGGATTTTCCCTTCGGTCATGGAGGATAGTGATGATGTGCCATCTTCGGCCTTTATCCACGGTGACGGTGATGAGATGGTTGAGCATGGGAGTTTCCCTTTGACCACGGCGGTGTTTGGAGATGAGTTGCGAGACTTTTGCCACCATATTGAGAGTGAGAGTGCCTTCACCACTAGCGCCATATATGATGATTTGCCACAATCCCCATGTGAGGAGAGCAACAACCCCCACCACTTGAGTGAGACGAGTGACTCCACCATATGTGAGTTTGAGTGCACCTACTTCGAGGGAGTGTGTGAGCCACCACCACATAGAGGGAGTGAGGTAGTTGATAGGGCATGTGCGGCCACTTTGATTTCTAACAACTTAACCTCTACCTCTATTGTGTCTTCTCATTCGGTGCTAGGTCCCATACACGATGACGTGTCGATCCTCGACGATTTCGTCCTTCCTTTGGACAAGATGATGGCCATGGTGTAATATGATGCACCCCCCACATGGTTCCATCACGATGAAGATGACCACGAGTTGGTTTATGCCACCTCACCTACACCACATGGGTGGAATGAGAAAGGTAAAATAGGTGAAGGTGATGCTCTTGTCGCACTAGTCGACTATCTTGACATTGATTGCTTGCATGATGTTGATCACCTTATGGATACTTCACATGCTATGTCTTCTTCATGCTTAGATGCGCCCCCTATTTATGATGAATATGATGATGAGCATGTTGACTTACCTAGTTGTGATGTTATACTCCATAGGATAACATGTGAAAATTCTATTGGTCACATCATGTTTGACAATCCGCTACACTTGCCATATGCTATGCGTGAAATTTCCCATATTGCATCTTTGCAATCTCATCGTAGAGACTATGCATATCCGATAAAAGTAAATCCCATTTCCTCATACGGAATAGATGACAAACCCATGGTTATTGGCATTTGTTTTTCTTGTGATGATATTTCTATGCTTCCTTTGCATCATTTGCGCAATAATTCTCATATGACATGCAATGAGCACCTAGCTTCGGATATGCATTGTTTGGGATGTTGTCCATATTCTCCATATTATGCTCCCGCTATTGCACATGAGGAGACCCCATAGTTTCCTCATACATATTAGGAGATTGTGTTCCATCTTACACTTTGCATGATTCCCATATTTGTGTGCACAATATGCTTGCCATTGATATGAATAAAATGCTTGTGCCACACGCTTGCTATAATTTGCGTCCCACTCATGTTGAGCATAATAACTATCATTGCATGATGGATGACGTATTCATATACCATGCCTCAAATTTCTTTGAGTATTTCCTACCTTGTTCTAACTCTCGTGTGCACATACACGTCATGATGGGTGATGTGTACATTTACCACGCACACACTTTGTTTCGTGTGTCTCCTTCTTGTGTAGGTACACATGATTCTTCGTCAACCTCGCAAGCGCACGAGTTGACGAAACCAGCTCTAGAGAGCAATGAAGACGTGCGCCACCATGGATTTCATACCCTCCACCCACCCTATTTGTGCAAATACTTTGCACATTTCTTCTACATGGCTCTCACATGGCTATGGCTTCTTGCTCATTACACTTGTCATGCCCATATTGCCATATTCACTTTGCATGATATGCACATTTCTAGGCCCCTGCCATGCATTTGTGACCCATGCTTTGCATTACACATGACGCTTGATTCTATTACTTGTATGTGTATTTGCAAGCTTGGTGGAGATACTACTTGTTATTGCCATGTTTGATTTGTGGCCCATGCCTCCGATGATGTCTTGATCATGTTTTGTTTCTGTGCTTGTGATATGTCATGTGCATTATGTATGCCCACTATTTGCACACATGACATGTTTGCCATGATTTGCCCTAATATGTTGCATCTTCGCACTACTAGTTTGCATGATATAATTGCTATGCTTGCCTATGTTGCATCACCGATGTGCTCCTTTTATGCGGTTGATGATAACTATTGCCATGCTTTGCACATGGTTGCCATGCTTTGCATCCCTACCTCACCTAGGCATACTTGTTTCCATGATTGAATTGTTTGTGCTCTATTTGTATGCTTACATGCCATGACACAATCCCTTGTCACACCATATGTTTTGCATGATGACAACACTTGTGTCGTGATTCACCACTTGAATGCTTGGTTTTGCACTAATGCTCGCCGCATTTGTTTTCCCAAGTGTTTGTTGTCATTGCCCCTTTTGAACAAATTACAAGACGGTGAGACATTGGAGAGTGACCTTTTCGAGCTTCTACATGATGGGCGCTTGATGATCGTCTACTTCTACACGGCTACGCCATCTCCTTTCCATGGTGATTTGGTATTTGATCTGAGGACGGATCTTTCCCAAGGGGGGGATGATGCGGAGCATCCTATGGACATCACCATGGCAAGAGTCCATTTGGCAAGTGACACGTGCCACAACTACTTCACATACATAAAGGTGAATCATCTCCTTTACACGTGTTCACTTGACCCCTTCGAGTATGGTATACTACTTGACACTCCTCTCGTGTGCATGCATAGGTATGGTCGGAGCTTCACGGACGACGAGGAGGAGTGCCGGCACCTACGTATGCCTACACCATCCTCAAGGGAAGCCTGGAAGCGGAGACAGGAGAAGATGGAGCTACGGAGTCTACAGCAACCGGACGTCCGACAGCCTCCGGACATCCGACGCCTGGAGTCCATCCCTGCCAGAGAACGAGGAGAATCTACAGTGTGCGGACGTCCGACAGCTCCAGCGCCCAGACGTCCGAGCCCATCTGGAAATCTGGCGCCAAGTCACCCGCGCCGAAATGAAGGAAGTCTGAAGACCTGATGAGCGCTTGATGATCGTCTACTTCTACATGGCGACGCCATCTCCTTTCCATGGTGATTTGGTATTTGATCCGAGGACGGATCTTTCCCAAGGGGGGGATGATGCGGAGCATCCTATGGACACCACCATGGCAAGAGTCCATTTGGCAAGTGACACGTGCCACAACTACTTCACATACATAAAGGTGAATCATCTCCTTTACACATGTTCACTTGACCCCTTCGAGTATGGTATACTACTTGACACTCCTCTCGTGTGCATGCATAGGTATGGTCGGAGCTTCACGGATGACGTCGAGGAGTGCCGGCACCTACGTACGCCTACACCATCCTCAAGGGAAGCCTGGAAGCGGAGATGGGAGAAGATGGAGCTACGGAGTCTACAACAACCGGACGTCCAACAGCCTCCGGACGTCCGACGCCTAGAGTCCATCCCCGCCACAGAATGAGGAGAATCTACAGTGACCGGATGTCCGACAGACTCCAGCGCCCGGACGTCCGAGCCCATCCGGAAATCTGGCGCCAAGTCACCGACGCCGAAATGAAGGAAGTCCAAAGACCTGATGAGCGCTTGATGATCGTCTACTTCTACATGGCGACGCCATCTCCTTTCCATGGTGATTTGGTATTTGATCCGAGGACGGATCTTTCCCAAGGGGGGGATGATGCGGAGCATCCTATGGACACCACCATGGCAAGAGTCCGTTTGGCAAGTGACACGTGCCACAACTACTTCACATACATAAAGGTGAATCATCTCCTTTACACATGTTCACTTGACCCCTTCGAGTATGGTATACTACTTGACACTCCTCTCGTGTGCATGCATAGGTATGGTCGGAGCTTCACGGATGACGTCGAGGAGTGCCGGCACCTACGTACGCCTACACCATCCTCAAGGGAAGCCTGGAAGCGGAGATGGGAGAAGATGGAGCTGCGGAGTCTACAACAACCGGACGTCCAACAGCCTCCGGACGTCCGACGCCTAGAGTCCATCCCCGCCACAGAATGAGGAGAATCTACAGTGACCGGATGTCCGACAGACTCCAGCGCCCGGACGTCCGAGCCCATCCGGAAATCTGGCGCCAAGTCACCGACGCCGAAATGAAGGAAGTCCAAAGACCTAAAACCCTAAACCCTGGGTGCGCACGTCTGGCGCCTTTATGTGTAACTGTGGGCCTTGGGCCTTGTATGTAACACCCCGTTATGCCTGGCGGTATTTAGACTGGCCTCACAGACCAACACTAGTCTTTCTTGCGCACTTTGTCCTCACTCGTGCGCACCCGGGGCCAATTTCTCGGTCGGTCACCCATCCTAGAATCGCTCCAAGCCAAGCATGGTTAACTTTAGAGTTCTTTTCGAGTGGGCTCCCGTTGATATGAGTAGTCTATCATTGCTGGGCCTTGGGACTTGTATGTAACACCCCTTCATGCTTGACGGGATCTAGACGGGCCCCACAGACCAACACTAGTCTTTCTTGCGCACTTTGTCCTCACTCGTGCGCACCCGGGGCCAACTTCCCGGTCAGTCACCCATCCTAGAATCGCTTCAAGCCAAGCACGCTTAACTTTGGAGTTCTTTTCGAGTGGGCTCCCAGAAAAGAAAGAATTCCTCGTTGATATGAGTAGTCTATCATTCCTATTAAGCCAGGTTCTCACATACACCCCCACTCAAAGGAACCGATGTCCTCGTCGGCTCATCAGGAACGTTCCCTTTTGGCACACGTATACCAACACTAGTCTTTCCTGCGCACTTTGTCCTCACTCATGCGCACCCGGGACCAACTTCCTGGTCGGTCACCCATCCTAGAATTGCTCCAAGCCAAGCACGCTTAACTTTGGAGTTCTTTTCGAGTGGGCTCCCAGAAAAGAAGGAATTCCTTGTTGATATGAGTAGTCTATCATTCCTATTAAGCCAGGCTCTCACATTGTACCCCTTCTCCACTTACCCCTTCGTGGCCAAGACTATATATACTCTTCCCGCACCTCCTTTCTAGGGTTAGCAAGTCATAGCTCATAGTTCAGCTTTGCTCCTTCCTCTACCTCTCCCATGGATATCAAGGCCTCCATCGGAGAAGATCCATAGAGGATGTCAAGGCCCCTTTCGAGGGAAGATCCCTAGTGGATTCAAGGCCCCATATCTCCTAGAGATTTAGGATGAACTACCAATGTATCCTTTATTTCCATTGTTGTTCTTGCACCTTGATGCATCCCGTGTATTGCTTGTGATACGAGGAGTACTTGGTGTGGATCTTGTCCAATAGAGTGTTTCCCCTTTGATTTGTCCATGTTTCCCCCTCGTCTTCTTCGTGTTCTTCCTCGAATCCACCTCCAATTCGTGAAGATCGAGCCACCCACAGGTTTGCCCCATATTAGGGTAGTCTCATACTATGGGTAACATAACGCATACCAAGGCAAGATGGGTCTATAAGATAATAAATGAAAGGCTCAATGTTACTACCCCTATGTTACTATCCATTGTGGAGGTAGTAACTTAGACTAGTAACATATGCATGTTACTACTCTATGTTACTCCCCGTTGGGGGTAGTCTTGCCACTATGGGATTCTCCTCCCAATCGCCACACACTATATCTCGATAGTTGCACCTGGTGCGATCGGCTCACTTTATGCTGTGGACGCGGCCCAATTACCCCCCAGATCAGCTTGTCTCTCTCTTTTTTTGACTAATTTATGTTGCTTACCACATACGTCATGTTCCCTAAAAAAATATGTCATGTGGTAGATCAGTCTGTTGCTTTGTTTGCAGCCGCATCTTCCCGTCGTCTCTATCCTGCTGCATGTCGTACCATTGCAAGGGGCAACAACGTCCCACTGCCAACCAGCCAATCAACCATCACCCATGCCACGTGTGGCAAAACCCTTGTAGTTGTAGTGTGTTGTCGTGCTTGCTATGTCGTGTCGATGTTGCAACCTACTCTCACATGTGAGGATTTTGCCCACCGAGCTTGTGCGTGATGGATATATTTCAGCCAACGCCCGCGCAACGCCAGGTCACCTGGCGAGCTCGTTGAGCTCGATCACCTCGATGGCCCTCTTCTTGGCCTCCCCGAGGGCCACGATGTATGAAACCTCCTCCTCCTTCACCATCACCAATAACAATGGTGGAGAGGGCTCACGACCTTGCGTAGGCTCTAAGGACAACCGGTGATGCTCCTCATGCTCGATGGCTAATAACACATCCCAGCTCGGAGAATCCACGGCGTACGCATAGTCATGGAGGAGCTCGGTCGAGAGTCGAGCACGACACGCGTGGATCTCTGCCAGCCTCGTGCGGTCTAAGACCGGCAACACCGACACCAGAACCCGATTGAGATTGAGGTGTCAGCCGTACGGTAGGTTAACATCGGGCCATGGCACCGGCACGCCGTGCTCCAAAAAAGTGCCGACAGTGGACCACCGACATGTATAGCCTAAAGCATGGACGTCGATATGTTGCATGTGTATAGGATGGTGGGGATGAACTCCTAGGTATCTAGGATGTTAACTCCAATGAAAGGTTGTGTCCTCTCTAGGGCGACATGAATGCGGCGGTGACCGACATGAAGCGCAGCAACCATTTTACGGGGGAGATGGCGTGGGCGTCTGATAGCTTTTTTGGTGGGTCCAGAGTAATGGAGGCGATGTGGCAGCTGCGCGGACGTCCGCAAAATCTTCCTGATTTGCATCCCGATTGAAGAATACACATGTTTGAGGCCAATGAGGTATCACGTTGAATGATAAAATACATTTGAACCGCTTAGTTTAGATGGTTGTAGGCGGTTTGAGAGTCATTCTTTTTTTCAAACACAGTACACAAGCAAGAGCTCATATACACGTGCACACACTCACCCATATGAACGCATGCACACACACCCTTCCCTTATGAGCACCTCCAAGAGACTGAGCCGGTATATCATCTTAAGATGTATGAAATCACCGTAGGCGCCCGATCGTTGTTGGGAATGTCTCCTCCCATTGAGTGTGCGTTGCCGAAAATCCTGAAATAAATCCAAGAACAATGCGAGCACCAGGACTTGAACCTTGGTGGGTTGGGGACACCTGTCTGCAGATCGTAGCTGAATAGGAGAATTTGGTGGCAGTTGACATGCAATTCATGAACTAGGGTTCATATAACAGAGGATCCACCCATCCACTGCTGACCCACAAGTACAGGGGATCAATCTTAGTCCTTTAGATAAGTAAGAGTGTTGAATCCAACAAGGATCAGAAGGAAATGATAAGCAGTTTTCAGCAAGTTATTCTGTGCAAGTGCTATGAGTAGCAATGATAGATAATTTTATAGCAAAATAATTTGTAACAAGTGACAAGTAGCAAAAGTATCAAGTGTGCAACAAGATAGACCAATCCGTTTTTTTAGCAAAGGATAGGCCTGAAAGTACTCTTATATGAAGCAAGCGCTCCCGAGGACACATGGGAATTTCCATCCATTCATGTTCATCATGTTGAGTTGATTCACATTCGTCACTTTGATAATTTGGTATGTGGTTGGACTGGTGCTAAGGTGTTGTTCTTACTTGAACAAGCAACCCACTCATGATTACCCCCTCTCGCAAGCATCTGTAACTACGAAAGAACAATTAAGATAAATCTAACCATAGCATGAAACATGTGGATCCAAATCAGCCCCTTATGAAATAATGCATAAACTAGGCTTTAAGCTTTTGTCACTCTAGCGACCCATCATCTACTTATTACTCCACAATGCCTTCTTTTAGGACCAAATATGGTGAAGTGTCATGCAGTCAACGTTTACACGACAACACTAAAGGAAGAAACAACATACATATCATCAAAATATCGAACGAGTACCAACTTCACATGATTACTTATAACAAGACTTCTCCCATGTCCCCGGGAACAAAAGTAACTACTCACAAATCATCATCATGTTCAATATCATAGGTATAATAAATATGATTGAGGATCTGAAGATATTATCTTCCACCAAGTAAACCAACAAGCATCAAATATGAGATGTAATCAACACTACGCGTAGCCCCTAGGTACCAATATGAGATTTTGAGACAAAGATTGAATACAAGAGATGAACTAGGGTTTGATATGAGATGGTGCTCGTAAAGATGTTGGTGAATATTGGTCCTCCCACGAAGGAGGAAGCGTTGGTGATGACGATGGCTTCGATTTCCCCGACAGATTCTATCTGTCGGAGATCAAAAGAGCCTCTTCCCAGATTTCCGCCTCGAGACAGCGACGCTTCGTCTCAAAAGTATCCTCTTCATTTTTAGGTCAAAACCTATCATATAGAAGAAGAGGGGGTGAAGGCCTTCCCATGGGCCCCCAAGCCATCACGGCGTGCCTAGGGGAGTGGGCGCGCCCTGTTCGCTTGGCACCAACAGGTGGCCCCCCTCTGGTATATTTTTGTTCCATAAATTCAGATATATTACACAAAAATTCCTCGTGAACTTTCAGGTCATTTGGAGTCCAATGCATTTTCTGCCCTTTTCTTGGTTTTCAGGCCCAGAATTCCAGTTTCCGACAATTTCCCTCTTTGTGATGTACCTTGTAAATTCGGAGAGAAAAGGCATAAGAATTGTATCATAAAGGGGAATAATGACCAAGATAATATAAATATTAATAATAAATCATGATGCAAAATGGACGTATCAATGAGTAGCAAAAGTTTCACAAAAGGAAGCTACTATCTCAGAGTCAAGTCCATACTTATCACTAAATTTATGAAAAGTATCAGTTTGCATAAAAGATTTAACGCAATCAAACTCGGGCTTCATACTTGACTCTTTACCTCTGTTGGGTTCCCAATATTTAGAGTTGCGCTTAATTCTTTTGAGAAGATCACATTTGAATTCAATAGTTCTCTTCATGTAGGAACCGGTGGAAGAAGAATCGAGTATTAATTGATCATCATGAGAAAGCCGAGCATAAAATCTTTGTATAATAATTTCTCTTGAGTGCTCATGGTTGGGGCAAGTGTGCATCATATATTTAAGCCTCCCCAAGCTTAAGCGATGCTTTCTCCTTCGCAAGGCCAAAAATTATATATATAATTCCGATCACAATGAACTAGATGCATGCATAGGATAAAACTTCTAATAAAAATTCCAGTTTCAAGCGATTCCAGACCCATGAGCCAACATCATCCAATAGTCTATACCAAATCAATGATTTTACCTCCAAAGATAAATGGAAAACCTTATTATTAGCCTTGTCATCTAATAAACCCGCAAGCTTAAATAATACACAAATCTCATCTACATATATCAAGTGCAAATCAGGATGAGTTGTTCCATCTCCCGCATACGGATTAGCTAGCACTTTCTCTAACATACCCGAAGGAATCTCATAATAAATATTTTTAGTAGGTTCAGTAGGTTGAGGGGCAACTTTTCCCACTTCTGATCGGGGTGAAGATACCCCAAATAGACCCTTCAAAGGATTACTATCCGTAGTGCTAAGCAATGGTAAGTTTCAGCACGTACCAAAAATGTTTCCTTACCAAATTCCACTCACCAAAGGCGCTTCACTCCCCAACAAAGATGCTAGAAAAGAGTCTTGATGACCCACGAATACAGGGGATCAATCGTAGTACTTTTGATAAGTAAGAGTGTCGAACCCAATAACGAGCAGAAGGAAATGATAAGCAGTTTTCATCAAGGTATTCTCTGCAAGTGCTGTGAGTAGCAATGATAAATAGTTTTGAGGCAAGATAATTCGCAACAAGTGACAAGTAGCAAAAGTAACAAGTGTGCAACAAGATAGCCCAATACTTTTTATAGCAAAGGACAGGCCTGAAAGTACTCTTATATGAAACATCTGGATCCAAATTGAGTGATGCTTTCTCTTTCATGAGGCCAAAAATTATATATATAATTCCGATCACAATGAACTAGATGCATAGGATAAAACTTCTAATGAAATTCCAGTTTCAAACCATTCCATTCCCATGATCCAACATCATCCAATAGCCTATACAAAATAAATGCTTTTTCCTCCAAAGATTAAGGGAAAACCTTCTTCTTAACCTTGTCCTTAGATAAACCCGCAAGCTTAAATAATCGACAAATCTCATCTACATATATCAAGTGCAAATCAGGATGAGTTGTTCCATCTCCTGCATAAGGATTAGCTAATAGTTTCTCTAACATACCCGAAGGAATCTCATAATAAATATTTTTAGTAGGTTCAGTAGGTTTAGGGGAAACTTTTTCCACATTTGGTCGGGGTGAACATACCCCCAAATAGACCCTTCAAAGGATTACTATCCATAGTGATAAGCAACGGTAAATTTCAGCATGTACCGAAAATGTTTCCTTACAAAATTCCACTCACCAGAAGTGCTTCACTCCTTAGCAATGGTGCCAGAAAAGAAGTCTTGATGACCCACAAGTATAGGGGATCAATTGTAGTCCTTTCGATAAGTAAGAGTGTCAGACCCAACGAGGAGCAGAAGGAAATGATAGGCAACTTTCAACAAGGTATTCTCTGCAAGTGTTGTGAGTAGCAATGATAGATGGTTTTGTAGAAGGATAATTTGTAGCAACTGACAACTAGCAAATTAACAAGTGTGCAGCAAGATATATCAATCCTTTTTATAGCAAAGGACATGCCTGAAAGTACTCTTATATGAAGCAATCACTCCTGAGGACACATGGTAATTTCCATCTAGTCATGTTCATCATGTTGAGTTGATTCGCGTTCGTCACTTGGATAATTTGATATGTGGGTGGACTGGTGCTAAGGTGTTGTTCTTACTTGAACAATAAACCCACTTATGATTACCCCTCTCGCAAGCATCCACAACTATGAAAAAAGAATTAAGATAAATCTAACCATAGCATGAAGCATGTCGATCAATCAACCCCTTATGAAATAACGCATAAACTAGGGTTTAAGCTTCTGGCACTCTAGCAACCCATCATCTACTTATTACTCCACAATGCCTTCTTTTAGGCCCAAATATGGTGAAGTGTCATGTAGTCGACATTCATGCGACACCACTAAAGGAAGCAACAACATACATATCATCAAAATATCAAATGAATACCAACTTATGATTACTTATAACAAGACTTCTCCCATGTCCTAGGGAACAAAAGTAACTACTCACAAATAATCACCATGTTCAATATCAGACATATAATACATATGATTAAGGACCTAAATGTATTATCTTCCACCAAGTAAACCAACAAGCATCAACTACGAGATGTAATCAACACTACTAGTAGCCCCCGGGGTACCAATCTGAGGTTTTGAGACAAAAAATGATTACAAGATATGAACTAGGGTTTGAGATGAGATGGTGCTGGTGAAGATGTTGATGAGGATTGGTCCTCCCACTAAGCAGGAAGCATTGGTGATGACGATGGCTTCTATTTCCCCCTACTGGAGGGAAGTTTCCCCAGCAAAATCTCTTTGCCAAAGATAAAAAGGGCATTTGCCCAGGTTTTCGCCTCAAGATGGAGGCGCTTCATCCAGAAAGTATCCTCTTGATTTTTCTAGGTCAAAAGCTATCATATAGCAGAAGAGGGCATCGGAGGCCGCCCATGGGCCTGCCAAGCTATCAGGGCGCACCGAGGGGGTGGGCGCGCCCTGATGGCTTGGCACCAACATGTGCCCCCCTTTAGTATATTTTTGCTCCATAAATTCACATATATTCCAGAAAAAATCTGGTGAAGTTTCAGGCCATTTGGAGTCCAGAAAACTTTCAAATTTTTCTTGGTTTTCACGTCTAGAATTCTAGTTTCTGAAATTTTGCTCTTTGTGATGTACCTTGTAAATTAAGAGAGAAAAGGCATAAGAATTGTACCATAAAGTGGAATAATGACCAAGAATACTAGAGTTATCAATAAGAAATCATGATGCAAAATGGACGTATCAGCCACCTACACCTCTGTTCTGTATGGAGCTACAACTCTAACAACATGCCATTCTGTCCTTCCTATCCTCTCTAGCTACCATACGATGATAGTATATAGTGATGTTGTTGCAAGGCTGACAAAGCTCACTCTTGGCCTGCAAGCAGGGACCGTAGTTGTCGTGCGCTCTTGGGCCGACCTGTCGGTCCAACACTTGAATATCACCTGCTTCGCTGACAATCTCACCTCCTCGAGAATCGGCTTGCCCCCAAGCGGCTGATCGATGGAACTGTTGACGCAACGAATCAAAAAATTTCCATCTAGCAGCTGAAACATTCGTACCACTCCAATGGATCAGGACCTAAGGTATGGTACAATGTCCACAGTAGCTCACCCGGCAGTCCAGGACACGAACAAGTACCTGTAGCAGAGCATGAAGAGTTGCATGAACCTGACCTGGAGGAAAAACACATTGTTTTAGCTGAGAAACATGGAAAACCGGATATATATATATATATGACTGCTTGCTGGAAGATCCAAATGGTGAGCCAGATTGTCATTCTTTTCTCGGATGAGATAGGGGCCATGGTACTTGAAGGAAAATTTATGATTGGCTCATGTGACAACCGATGATTGGACATACAACTGTAGTTTCGAAAAAACTTGATCTCCAACAGCAAAATTGCACTCACTTTGGTTCTTATCATATTGAGACTTCATGCGCTGCTGAGCACATACACGTTGTTGTTGAAATGTATCCAAAACAATAACTCTATGCTCAAGCCACTCAGCAATGTCAGTAGGAATAACTGTATTAGTGGCAGAAATTCCAAAATTCCTAGGAGCATGGCCATAGAGATTTTCAAAAGGACTCTTACCCAAGGAGGAGTGCTAGTTGGTGTTATACCAAAATTCACAAAGAGAAAGCCACTTGGACCAATTATGAGGGTGAGCACTAATGAAATACCGCATGAAACATTTCACTTGTTGATTGATAACCCCACAAGTGTAGAGGATCGTTTGTAGCCTTTTTCGATAAGTAAGAGTGTCGAACCCAACAAGGAGCTAAAGGTAGAATTAATATTATGTCAAGTTCTATCGACCACAGATACAACTCTAGGCACGCTAACGCTTACTTTACCTAGAACAAGTATGAAACTACTTTGCGGGAATAAAACAAGAAGTACTTAGTAGGTGTAGAGATAGTTTTGCAAGGTAATAAAGAACATGGAAATAAAAGTTAGGTGTTGTTTTAATCAATATTAATTAAGATAGTTGTTTAGTAGAAAGCTTTTTGTGGCGCAAGAGAAAGATTTTCCATACGCAACTAAATATAACATGATAGATACTTGTCATATGCAATGAGGGAGAGGCATACGCTAACACACTTTCCTTACTTGGATCATCTGCACTTATGATTGGATCTCTAGCAAGCATCCACAACTACTATAAATCATTAAGGTAAACCCAACCATAGCATTAAACATCAAGTCTTGTTTACTACCTAATACGTCTCCAACGTGTCTACTTTTCCAAACACTTTTGCTCTGGTTATGACCTCTAATTTGCATGAATTGAATGAAACTAACCCAGACTGATGTTGTTTTCAAAAAAACTACCTTGGTGTTATTTTTGTGCAGAAATAAGAGTTATTGGAATTGGACAAAACTTTATGTGAATTATTTTTGGGATTTATAATGAATTATGGAGCAAAGACCTGCCGGAGGGAGGTTGCCCGGGGGCCATCACACATCAAGGCGCGACCCCCCTGTTGGGAGACGTAGTAGTAAATCAAAAAAATTCCTACGATCACCAAGATCTATCCATGGAGAAACCAGCAACGAGTGAGGAGATATTTCATCTTCATACCTTTGAAGATCACTAAGCGGAAGCGTTACAAGAACGCTGTTGGTGGAGTCGTACTCGCAGCGATTCAGATTGCGGTGGATTCCGATCTCAGCGCCGAACAACGGTGCCTCCGCGTTCAACACACGTGCTGCCCGATGACGTCTCCTATGCCTTGATCCAGCAAGGAGGAAGGAGAGGTTGAGGGAGAGCTCCGGCAGCATGATGGCATGGTGACGGTGGAGCTACGTGGACTCCGGCAGGGCTTCGCCAAGCGCTACGGAGAACGAGGAAGAGGAAGGGTAGGGCTGCGCCGAGAGAGAGAGAAGTCATGTCTCAAATCAGACCAAACCCTTACATATATATAGGAGGAGGGAGAGGGAGAGCTTCCTTGGCCCCACCTCCAAGGAGGAGAGCTTCGGCCGAACTAGGGGGAGAGTCCACCTCCCACAAGGGAGGTGGATCTCCTCCTTTTAAACCTTTTAGCCCTATCTCTTCTCTCTAGCTGCATGGGCCTTTCTAGAAGGTCTTGGCCAGCCCAATAAGGGCTGGCACACCTCCTATAAGGGCCCATGAAGTCCTTTGGTCGTCACACCCCTCCCGGGGGTCCTCCGGCACCCTCCCGGCACTCCCGGTACACTACCGATGAGCCCGAAAACTTTCCGGTGACCAAAACTGGACTTCCTATATATCAATCTTTACCTCCGGACCATTACGGAGCTCCTCATGACGTTCGGGATCTCATCCGGGACTCCGAACAACCTTCGGTAATCACGTATACCATTTCCCTATAACCCTAGCGTCATCGAACCTTAAGTGTGTAAACCCTATGGGTTCGAGAGACATGTAGACATGACCGAGACACTTCTCCGGTCAATAACCAATAGTGGGATCTGGATACCCATGTTGGCTCCCACATGATCCATGATGATCTCATCGGATGAACCACGATGTTAGGGATTCAATCAATCCCGTATACAATTCCCTTTGTCTATCGGTATGATACTTGCCCGAGATTCGATCGTCGGTATCTCTACACCTTGCTCAATCTCGTTACCGGCAAGTCTCTTTACTTGTTCCGTAATACATCATATCGTGGCTAACTCCTTAGTCACATTGAGCTCATTATGATGATGTCTTACCGAGTGGGCCCAAAGATACCTCTCCGTCACACGGAGTGACAAATCCCAGTCTCGATTCGTGCCAACCCAACAGACACTTTTGAAGATACCCGTAGTGCACATTTATAGCCACCCAGTTACGTTGTGACGTTTGGCACACCCAAAGCATTCCTACGGTATTCGGGAGTTGCACAATCTCATGGTCTAAGGAAACGATACTTGACATTGAAAAGCTTTAGCAAACAAACTACACGATCTTATGCTATGCTTAGGATTGGGTCTTGTCCATCACATCATTCTCCTAATGATGTGATCCCGTTATCAATGACATCCAATGTCCATATCCATGAAACCATGACCATCTATTGATCAACGAGCTAGCCAACTACAGGCTTACTAGGGACATGTTGTGGTCTATGTATTCACACATGTATTACGGTTTCCGGTTAACACAATTATAGCATGAACAATAGAATATTATCATGAACTAGGAAATACAATAATAACCATTTTATTATTGCCTCTAGGGCATATTTCCAACACCCCCCACCCCCCTCCCTAGGTCGTGCCCTAGTGGCTTGTGGGGCCCTCGTGGCTCCTCCGACCCTAATTCCAGTCCTATAAATTCACATATTCGGAGAAAAAACCCAAACAGAAGTTTTCACCGCGTTTCACGAGACGAAGCCGCCACCACCTCCTGTTCTTCCTCCGGAGGGCTGATTTGGAGCTTGTTTTCGGCTCGGGAGAGGAGAAATCATTGTCGTTGTCAACACCAACCCTACTTCATCAATACCGCCATGATGCTCACCATTAGGAGTGAGTAATTCCTTTGTAGGCTTGTTGGATGGTGGTGGGATTGGATGAGATTCATCATGTAATCGAGTTAAGTTTGATAGGGCTTGATCCCTAGCGTCCACTATGTTTTGAGATTGATGTTGCTATGACTTTGCTATGCTCAATGTTGGTCACTAGGGCCCGAGTGCCATGATTTTAGATCTGAACATATTATGTTTTCACAAATATAAGATTGATTTGGATCCTATCTTGCAAGTTGTATGCACCTATTACGTGTCTTGATCCGCATACCCCAAGGTGACAATAATTGGGATTCTTTCCGGTGATTGCCGTAGTTTGAGGAGTTTATGTATTCACCATGTGTTAATGCTTTATTCTGGTTCTCTACTAAAAGGAGGTCTTAATACCCCTTAGTTTCCAATAGGAACCCACTGCCATAGGAAGGTAGGACAAAAGATGTCATGCAAGTTCTTATCACAAGCACATATGCCTATATACGGAATACATGCCTGCATTATATTGATGAATTAGAGCTAGTTCTATGTTGCTTGGTGTGTAACCGTTACTTCATCAATGTCATCTAAATCATTATCCATCACCGATCCACATGCCTACGCTTTACATATATTGAATCTTGCTAAGTTACTATTGTTGCTATTACTATCACACCTGCTACAAAATTGTTGTTGTCACTATTGTTGTTACTTTTGCTACTACTATTTGCCATGCTACTAAATCTTTGTTGTAGAGGGATATCCCAGGTACGGTTGAATTGACAACTCAACTGTCAAGGCCAATAAATATTTTTTGGCTCCCCTTGTGTCGAACCAATAAATTAGGGTGAAATACTAGCCGTGAAGACTATTGTGATCCCCTATACTTGTGGGTTATCACTCCCATACGCAAACAATCCCTTTACTTGGGTGTAAGCTTATGTCACTCTAGCCATCCACTATAAGTGTCGGGACCCCGATCCTAAGTCATATGAATCCAAATTGTAACATATAACATCACTTTGCGGCCTCATGCACGATAAGCTCCACGGCTGCAGCCTTACCTTAGCCGGGACCGTTTGCGTCTTTTGCCTCACGTATGTGAACATGTCGCTGGCAATCAAACGATAGAGAACCCGGGCCAACATGACTAGTCATAGAACCCAAGTGGCACATCCGTACAGAAATAGGCATACGTAACCCAGCAATGTAGGTGTCGGCCTCAAGCGTGTGTAGACGAGTCATAGCAAGCTACAAGGACTCCATTACACCGTGAGACATAAATGCCATCACTGCACGTAGACGAGTCGTAGCAGGCTACAGGGACTCCATTACACTGCGAGACATTTCCCCGAAGGGACAGACACAACAGCAAAGAACGATACATGTCGGTCAATCAATGTGTCCGGAGCAGTAGCAAGCTACCATGGCTCAGTGGAAGCACAAAGGGGCAGTTTCCCGTAAAGAGTACTACTAAAGGCACACAACTAGGTGTCGGATCTCATACATACCATTGCACGTCACACGTACGCACGACATGCCCGATATGCATAGATACAACCATGGCATCACAACATAACCATACAACAACTTTTATTTAAAGGGCTGGGACGAGCCTTGCATAATACGTTCTTACAGATAGGGGTCACATGACTCGGCACTCAAGTCATACAAACAAGTTCATACAAACCAAGCGGAAGCATAAGCTGTCTGAGTATAGACAGATGAAAGGGTAAAAAGGCACATGTCCTGACTATCTACAGCCCGCCACAGGGCATAAGGTCGTAGCTAGGACACCAGCTATTCGACATCGTCGACATCTAGGAAGAACCCACCTGATGGGTCCTGGGTCTCATCTGCAACATTTATTAAGCAAACATGAGTACAAACGTACTCAGCAAGTCTTTAAAGCAGACCTAGTCTATTCATGCTCATGTATCAACAAGGGGTGGTGGAGTTTATGCAGCAATGCTAGCTTTGACTCATGGCTAACCTACACTACACAATTTTAACTCTTTGTTTAAATTTTAGATATCGCACACGAGTCCAATAACTCCATGACAATACACCACCATGGATTCACTTCCCTCTCCTGGGAGAGTGCCATCCACGATACTCACACTTGTCTTGCTATTTTTATGAGTATCCATTTGATTATCTATGAATAGCATAAGTTATCCAAGTAGTCCATATCCGAGGACGCGGTTATTCGAATAGTTTCATACCCTGTAGGGGTGTACTTCTTCACACACGCTCTCGCCACTTATCATTGTGTGCTCATAAAACCATGCACCTCGGCAACCTTCAAGCGGAAGCCCAGCGAGGGAGTCGGCCACGACCGTCAA
Organism: Hordeum marinum; assembly: GCA_022496015.1. Classification (NCBI taxonomy): domain Eukaryota; kingdom Viridiplantae; phylum Streptophyta; class Magnoliopsida; order Poales; family Poaceae; genus Hordeum; species Hordeum marinum. The sequence continues at coordinate 417,240,682 of CM039675.1, forward strand.
TCACATAAGACCTCTAGTCTAGGCTATCGCCTATTTGAGACTGAACCCGCATGGAAGTTCGTCCGAAGTTTCCGCTACGGCCCCAAACGATGTGCGCGGGGTTCCCAAGCCCACCATTCGGGTGACCCTTGGTACACCGTACCACTGCCTACCGCGTCGTAACCCACCCCTAGGGTCAGCGCTACACACGGCCTCCAGCATGCTATAAACACCAGAAACTACTTGCAACTCCTGGACTAAGGACTAAGCGACTGATAAGTCGAGAGGGGTCGAGTTACCGGAACCCAATGCGTGGTAGTAACTAGTCTTGGATCACAAACACGGAACTCAGTTCCTAAGAGCGGTCCCAATGAGACAACCCGCTGTGTACTCCTACATAGCCTCTCATTGTTACCTTTACCAAATCGGATTCATCATAAGTTCATCACATCAGAACATCATTGTTTCACTCAGTTCATCACCCAGATGAATCAGACCTGACACAACTCTAAGCATAGCAAGCATAGCAGGCAAAGTAAGCTAAGCACATCATGGCACAAGCATCTACCAGGTATGCTAGGTTGCAACGTTTAGCTATTTACTATGACAATGACAGGTCATGCATAGGAATAGGTTCATCTACCGTGTATGACAGGCAAGTGAACGTTTGTCCTAATGTAATAAACAAGAGCAGGAGCGAGAGAGTGGGATGTTATCGGAATGATCAAGTGGGGTTTCTTGCCTTGCTAGGTAGTGGGAAGGTTTTCTCCTTCGTTGGAATACTCGGGGGTATCCTCAAAAGCAGGGCCTACCACAATGCAGATAAATAGCATTCAATACACGCAAGTGCTACAATATGATGCATGATCATGACATGGTAGCATATATGGATGAGCTAGTGCAACTAGTGTCCAAGTTAATTTGAAGGGAGTTTGAATATAGGTTCAAAATTGTTCTTCATTTCAAATTCCATATACTAACCTATTAGCAAATGTCAATGTTCTTCTACATAGGTTGCTCTAACATGCATGATGACATCACCATTGGATTCATTGGATTTTTCTGATAAATTTTCATATATAAATTATTTTCATCTGATTTACAAATTAATTTATATGAATTTTTAAAGTTTTAAATAATTTTTGGAATTACTTTTAAACTGGAAAAGGGATTAATGGCGTTAGCCTGACGTCACTGTGACGTCAGTTGGTCGGCTGACCAGGCCATGGTGGGACCCTCATGTCAGTGACTCAATCACTAACAGGTTATTTATTTAACTAATTACTAATTAGATTAGGGTAGGGACAATTGGTCAGTGTCTAATTAGGTTAATAAATTAATTAATTAATTCACTAATCGAGATTTGACTAACAAGGCCTGGCCCCACTTGCCAGTGACCCAGGGGTCAAACCCCTGGTGGTCAAACTGGTTGACTCGCCGGCATTGAGCCGCCGGCGATGTCAGGGACGGCGGAGGGGGTCGGAAATCCTCCTTCGGTGACCAAATGTACGGTGGAGGGCACCAAACTGCTCTGCTTGCTCACGTGCGTCGAGCCCGACACATCCCAGGGGCTGGGATAGCCGGAGTCGGCGCCGGCGATGAGCACAGTGGCTGCCGGAGCTCGGACGAGCACGGGCTCGTCAAACCAGAGCGAGACACGGTCGGAACTAAGCATCTACAAGCACTACGCGGCCCCACGAGCTCAAGGGTGGCCTCTGATGGACCAACTGGTCACCAGAGCATTGCTGGTGATGAGCTCGTGTGGCAGGTCATTCGGGAGTCGACGCAATCGGGGCCTACAGAGGGGGAAAAGGCCAGAAAGGAGAGGGGAAAGAGTCGGGAGCTCACAACGGACTCGAAGCCGTCGAGAGCTTGCTCGGGGAGGGCTTGGAGACGGCAATCAATGGCGGTGAAGCTTCGGGTCCGAGGAGGAAGACGAGCTCGGGGATGGCGCTTCGGGGCTCCTGGCGATGCGCGGCTCAGCGAGGAGGGAGAAGGGGACGAGGCGGAGCGATTGGAGGGCTCAGAAGTGAGGGGGAGCGGCTAGAACTGCGGTGGCGAAACTAAGGCACCGGTGTCCATGGCGGAGTAGAGGACGAGAAGAGCAGAGAGGCAAGCGAGGGTGAGAGGGAGAGGGCGATGGGGATGGCTCTCTGAGCTTATCCCCATCGCGCTGGCGACGGGAAGCAGGCAGGCAGTTGCCGGCGTGGAGGCACGCCCGCGCGCGCGCTCCGGCCACACGCCCGTCCTCCTGGCCGCCAGGAGGACGATGATGGAGCTGGGCCAGCTGGGCCGGCCCAGGTTCATCCTCCTTTTCTTTCTGCTTTATTTTCTTTTCTGTTTTCCTATTTTTGACATTTGTTTTATTTTCTTTTCAGGTACAATTGCTTTAATAAAATATCCCAAATATTTTATATATTGAAGTTTGAATATCTCAAACTTATCTAAAAAGTTTCAGGATATTTTGAAAACTAAAATAATGATAATGCTTTATTTGATATTTTCAGAAGCTTTATCATTTATTTTTAAATTCCTTCAGTTGTTCAAATATTTAAAATGGCCCCTGTTATAACCATGTCCATATTTATCAGACATAGGGGACATTTTAGTAGGGCATTTTGGATTTGTTGAATTTTCACCAACTTGAATTGTTTGGATTCAATGTGAGCTTGGGGTTTCTTTTAATCCCCATTTTATGTTGATGCAAAAATGAAACATGGTGCAACACCCATGCTGTCCTATGACATCTAGCTAGGGATGTGACAATAAGTGAATCATGAACATATTGCAAACCCTCTAGCAGGATTCCCTCATGTGTGAGTGGCACAGAGGGTACCTTAGGACAACACCATATCAACATACAACTCATATCCATAACATGATACCACAATCATCCCATAGGAAACAAAATCTACTCAAACATCATAGGATAGCCACACATCATTGGATAATAATATATAGCATTAAGCACCACGTTTAAGTAGAGATTACAGTGGGGAAGAGAGGTTTTACACCGCCCCATAGAGGGGGAGAGAGTTGGTGGTGACGGCGGCGAAGTTGTTGGTGTAGATTGTCGTCATGATGATGTTGGGGAACGTTGCATGGGAAACAAAAAAATTTCCTACACAAATGCAAACCTATCCATGGTGATGAGCATCTACGAGACGGAGAGTGGATCTACGTACCCTTGTAGATTGCTAAGCGGGAAGCGTTAAGAAACGCGGTTGGGGTAGTCGTAAATCTTCGCGATCCAAATCGCCGAGCGTCCCGCGATCTCATCACGACCCGTCCCGCAATCCAATCACGATCCGTCCCGTGAACACATCACGATCCGTCCCGCGATCTCATCATGATCCGTATCACGATTTTGATCATGATCTGTCCCGCGAACTCATCACGATCCGTTCCGCGATCTCATCATGAACCGTCTCGCGATCTCGATCACGGTACTTCCGATCTAGCACCGAACGGACGGCACCTCCGCGTTCAGCACACGTTCAGCATGATGATGATCTCCACTGTCTTGATCCAGCAAGAGGAGGTGGAGAGGAGAGAGAGTTCACCGGCAGCGTGACGGCGCTCCGGTGATGGTGGTGTAGCAATTCCGGCAGGGCTTCGCCTAAGCACTGCAGAAAACCGATCTAGAGGAGCACCGGTGGAACGGGTAGCACGTGGTCGTAAGTTGTGTCCCGTGTGCTAGCCCTGCCCCTCTATTTATATGTTGAGCCCTGGGATCTAAACTTGGAGCAAAAACCTCTACAAGGTCGATTTTGCCCGCACAAGGTCGGTTTGGCCCGCAAGAAAAGAGTCCAACTCGGATCCCTGCAGTCCCGCGCACAAGCGGTAGTACCGCTTGAGCGGTAGTACCGCTTCACAAGCGGTACTACTGCCTTACTGCTTAAGGCAACAGCAAAACTTCCTTTTGCCCTTTCCAATACCTCATGGGTTTTACCCCATTGGTCCATATAAAGTGTTGTTGTACCCGAACACTTCGGTAAACATCTGGAACCCCTTCCGGTTAATTCTGGAACTCTTCCAGAGATCAAAACACTATTATCACATATATCAATCTTTATCTCCAGACTCTTCCGGAGATCCTCGTCATGTCCGGGATCGTATCCGAGACTCCGAACATCCTTCGGCCACCACCATACATAACTCTATACTACCGAAACGTCACCAAACCTTAAGTGTGCAGACCCTGCGGGTTCGAGAACTATGTAGACATGACCGAGACACCTCTACGGCCAATAACCAATGGCGGGACCTGGACGTCCACATTGGTTCCTACATATTCTACCAAGATCTATCGGTCGAACTTCTATGTCAAGGATTCAGTTAATCCCGTATAACGTTCCCTTTGTTCTTCGGTATGTTACTTGCCCGAGATTCGATCGTCGGTATCTCCATACCTAGTTCAATCTCGTTACCGGCAAGTCTCTTTACTCGTTCCATAATACAAGATCCCACAACTAAAAATTAGTCACATTGCTTGCAAGGCTTATTGTGATGTTGCATTACCGAGTCGGCCCCGAGATACCTCTCCGTCACACGGAGTAACAAATCCCAGTCTCGATCCATGCCAACTCAACAGACATCATCGGAAATACCTGTAGATCACCTTTATAGTCACCCAGTTACATTGCGATGTTTGATACACACAAGGCACTCCTCCGATATCCGTGAGTTGCATGATCTCATGGTCATAGGAACATATACATTGACATGCAGAAAACAGTAGCAATAAACTGACACGATCATATGCTAAGTTTGTAGTTTGGGTCTTGTCCATCACATCATTCTCCTAATGATGTGACCCCGTTATCAAATGACATCTCATGTCCATGGCTAGGAAACCTTAACCATCTTTTGATCAACGAGCTAGTCTATTAGAGGCATACTAGGGACATGGTTTTGTCTATGTATCCACACATGCATCTAAGTCTCCGATCAATACAATTATAGCATGGATAATAAACGATTATCATGAACAAGGAAATATGATAATAACTAATTTATTATTGCCTCTAGGGCATATTTCCAACAGTCTCCCACCTGCACTAGAGTCAATAATCTAGTTCACATCACCATGTGATTCGCATTGTTATGAATCTAACACCCAATGAGTTCTGGGGCTCGATCATGCTTTGCATGTGAGAGAGGTCTTATAGTCAACGGGTCTGTGATATTCAGATCCGTGTGTACTTTGCAAATCTCTAAGTCAAACCGTCAACATTGTAGGAAACGATGTTTTGACATCCATCTACCAGATTTCATAATTGAAAATGCTGCAACTGCTAACATAATTCCAACAGACTTTAGCATCGCTACGAGTGAGAAAGTCTCATCACAGTCAACTCCTTGAACTTGTCACAAACATCTTTGCAACAAGTCGAGCTTTAGAAATGGTGACATTTACCATCAGTGTTTGTCTTCATTTTAAAGATCAATTTGTACTAAACGACCTGTCATCCAACGAGCAAGTCTACCAAAGTCTATACTTGGTTTTCATACATGGATCCTATCTCGGATTTCATGGCCTCTAACCATTTGTCGGAATCCGGGCCCATCATCGCTTCTCCATAGCTCGTAGGTTCATCGTTGTCCAACAACATGACCTCCAAGACAGGGTTGTCGTACTACTTAGGAGCAGTACACATCCTTGTCGACCTACGATGTTCGATAGTAACTTGATCCTGAAGCTTCATGATCATCATCATTAACTTCCTTTTCAACTAACGTAGGCTTCACAAAAACATCTTTCTGCGCTGCGCTACTCTCTGGTTAAACAAAGCTTTAACAATGTCATCAAGTTCTATCTTCCTCCCACTCAATTCTTTCGAGAGGAACTTTTTCTCGAGAAAGGACCCAGTTTTAGCAACAAACACTTTGCACTCGGATCTGAGATAGAAGGTTCACCCAACTGTTCTTAGGTATTCTATGAAGATGCATTTGTCCGCCTTGGGTTCGACCTCATTAGGTGAAAACATTTTCCACACAAATGTCGCAGCCCCAAACATTAAGAAATGACAGCTTAGGTTTCTATCAAACCATAATTCACACGGTGTCATCTCAACGGATTTAGATGGTGCCCTATTTAAAGTGAATGTAGTTGTCTCTAATGCATAACCCCAACATTATAGTAGTAAAACGATAAGAGACATCATAGCACGCACCATATCCAATAGAGCATGACTATGACGATCAGACACACCATCACACTATGGTGTTCCAGGTGGCATTAGTTGTGAAACAAATTTCACATTGTCTTAAGTTGCATGCCAAACTCGTAACTCAGATATTCACCTCCATGATCATATTGCAGTCATCTTTATCTTCTTGTCACGATGATCTTAAACTTCACTCTGAATTTGCTTGAACCTTTCAAACGATTCAGACTTGTGTTTCATTAAGTAAATATACACTATATCTACTTAAATCATCAGTGAAGGTAAGAAAATAACGATATCCACTGCATGCTACAAGACTCAATGGATTGCATACATCAACATGTATTATTTCCAATGAATCACTTGCCCGCTCCATCCAATGGGGTCCTTTAGTCATCTTGCCCAAGAGGCATGGTTCGCATGTCTCAACCGATTCGAAATCGAATGAGTCCAAAGATCCATCAGCATGGAGTTTCTTCATGTGCTTTATACCAATATGACATTTAGCGGCAGTGCCACAAGTATGTGGTACTATTTTTATTAACTTTGTATCTTTTGACATCAATGTTATGAACATGTGTATTACCACGATCAAGATTTCAACAAACCATTCTCACTGGGTGCATGACCATTGAAGGTATTATTCATGTAAACAGAATAACCATTATTCTCTAACTTAAATGAATAACCGTATTTGCAATAAACATGATCTAATCATGTCCATGCTCAACGCAAAACACCAAATAACATTTATTTAGGTTCGTCACTAATCCTGAAGGTAGAGAGAGCGTGCGATGTTGATCACATCAACCTTGGAAACATTTCCAACACATATCGTCACCTCACCCTTAGCTAGTTCTCCGTTTATTTCGTATCTTTTATTTCGAGTTACTAACATTTAGCAACCAAACTGGTATCCAATACCCAGGTGCTACAAGGAGTACTAGCAAGGTACACATTAATAACTCGTATATCAAATATACTTCTATGGATGTTGCCATCCTTCTTATCTACCAAGTATCTAGGGTTGTTCCGCTTCAGGGACCGCTCACCTCATAACAGAAGCACTTAGTCTCGGGTTTGAGCTCAACTTTGGGTTTCTTCACTGGAGCAGCAACTGACTTGCTATCCATGAAGTTTCCCTCCTTGCTCTTGCCCTTCTCGAAACTAGTGGTTTTGATTAACCATCAACACTTGACGCTCCTTCTTGATTTCTACCTTCGCGGTGTCAAACATCGCGAACAGCTCAGGAATCATTATTTCAATCCCTGGCAATTTATAGTTCATCACCAAGTTCTAGTAGCTTAGTGGCAGTGACTTGGAGAACTATATCAATCACTATCTTATCTGGAAGATCAACTCCCACTTGATTTAAGCGATTGTAGTATCCAGACAATGTGAGTACATGCTCAATGATTGAGCTATTCTCCTTCATCTTACAGGCAAAGAATCTTGTTGGAGATCTCATATCTCGCGACACGGGCACGAGCCTGAGATCACAATCTCAGCTCTTAGAACATCTCGTATGTTCCATGATGTTCAAAATGTTTCGGAGCCTCAGTTCTAAGCCGTAATGCATGACGCACTAAACTATCAAGTAGTCATCGAAACGTGCCTGTCAAATGTTCACAACATCTACAGACGACGCTAGATGGGGTGGCGCATCGAGCAGTGCAATAAGGACATAAGCCTTTTGTGCAGCAATGAGGACAATCCTTAGATCACGGACCCAGTCCGCAATATTGCTACCATCATCTTTCAATTCTATTTCTCTAGGAACATATAAAAATACAAGGGAGCTACAGCGTGAGCTAGTAATCTACAACATAATTTGCAAAGACACTTTGACTATGTTCATGATAATTAGTTCAATTAATCATATTACTTAAGAACTCCCAATCAAATTGACATCCCTCAGATCATTCGAGTGATACATGATCCAAATTCACCAACTCAAGTCTGATCATCACGTGAGTTGAGGTGGCTGCAATGGTGAACATCATCATGTTGATCATATCTACTATATGACTCATGTTCGACCTTTCAGTCTCTTGTGTTCCGAGGCCATGTCTGTACATGCTAGGCTCGTCAAGTTTAACCCGAGTGTTCTGCACGTGCAAATCTGGCTTGCACCCGTTGTATGTGAACGTAGAGTCTATCACACCCGATCATCACGTGGTGTCTCAACACGACAAACTTTCGCAACGGTGCACACTCGGGGAGAACACAATTTATCTTGAAATTAAGTGAGGCATCACCTTATAATGCTACCGTCGTCCTAAGCAAAACAAGGTGCATAAAAGGATTAACGTCACATGCAAATCATAAGTGACATGATATGGCCATGATCTTGTGCTTTTGATCTCCATCATGAAAGCACCGGCATGATCTCCATCGTCACCGGCACAACACCATGATCTCCATCATCTTGATCTCCATCAATGTGCTGCCATTGGGGTTGTGGCGCCAGCCCTGCTTCTACTTCTATTGCTACTGCTTAGCGATAAAGTAAAGCATTACATAGCGCTTAATGATTGACACGCAGGTCATACAATAATTAAACACATCCCTATGGCTCCTGCCGTTTGCCGTATTCACCGACGTGCAAGTCGTGAAAATCTATACATCACATGATCATCTCATACATCACATATATCTCATCATGTAATTGGACATATCACATCACAACATACCCTGCAAAAACAAGTTAGACGTCCTCTAATTGTTGTTGCATGTTTTACGTGGCTGCTACGGGTATCTAGCAAGAACGATTCTCACCTACGCATAAACCACAACGGTGATACATAGATTGATTTTCAACCTTCTCAAGGACCGCCTTTGTCGGATCCGATCCAACTAAAGTAAGAGAAACTGTCACCCGCAAGCCATCTAAGCAACAATTTGCGTCGAGGGAACCGGTCTCTCGTAAGCGTACGAGTAATGTTGGTCCGGGCCGCTTCATCTCACAATCCCGCTGAACCAAAATCCAACCAAGGGAGGAAGCAATCTAAGCATCAACGCCCACAAAACTTTTGTGTTCTACTCGAGATCTCATCGAACCATCAACCTAGCTCTGATACCACTGTTGGGGAACGTTGCATGGGAAACAAAAAATTTCCTACGCACACGCAAACCTATCCATGGTGATGAGCATCTACGAGAGGGAGAGTGGATCTACGTACCCTTGTAGATCGCTAAGCGGGAAGCATTAAGAAACGCGGTTGGTGTAGTCGTACTTCTTCGCGAGCCAAATCGCCGAGCGTCCCGCGATCTCATCACGATCCGTCCCGCGATCCAATCACGATCCATCCCGTGAACACATCACGATCCGTCCCGCGATCTCATCACAATTCGTATCACGATTTTGATCACGATCTGTCCTGCGAACTCATCACGATCCATTCCGCGATCTCATCACGAACCGTCTCGCGATCTCGATCATGGTCCTTCCGATCTAGCGAATGGACGGCACCTCCACGTTCAGCACACATGCAGCTTGATGATGATCTCCACCGTCTTGATCCAGCAAGAGGATGTGGAGAGGATAGAGAGTTCACCGGTAGTGTGACGGCGCTCCGGTGATGGTGGTGTAGCAATTCCGGCAGGGCTTCGCCTAAGCACTGCAGAAAACCGATCTAGAGGAGCACCGGTGGAACGGGTAGCATGTGGCCGTAAGTCGTGTCCCGTGTACTACCCCTGCCCCTCTATTTATATGTTGAGCCTTGGGTCTAAACTTGGAGCAAAAACCTCTACAAGGTCGATTTTGCCCGCACAAGGTCGGTTTGGCCCGCAAGAAAAGAGTCCAACTCGGATCCCTGCAGTCCCGCGCACAAGCGGTAGTACCGCTTCACGAGCGGTAGTACCGCTTGAGTGGTAGTACCGCTTCACCAGCGGTAGTACTGCCTTACTGCTTAAGGCAGTAGCAAAACTTCCTTTTGCCCTTTCCAATACCTCGTGTGTTTTACCCCATTGGTCCATATAAAGTGTTGCTGTACCCGAACACTTCGGTAAACATCCGGAACCCCTTCCGATTAATTCCGGAACTCTTCCACAGATCAAAACACTATTATCACATATATCAATCTTTATCTCCAGACTCTTCCGGAGATCCTCGTCATGTCCGGGATCGTATCCGAGACTCCGAACATCCTTTGGTCACCACCATACATAACTCTATACTACCGAAACGTCACCAAACCTTAAGTGTGCAGACCCTCCGGGTTCGAGAACTATGTAGACATGACCGAGACACCTCTACGGCCAATAACCAATGGCGGGACCTAGACGTCCACATTGGTTCCTACATATTCTACCAAGATCTATCGGTCGAACCTGTATGTCAAGGATTCAGTTAATCTCGTATAACGTTCCTTTGTTCTTCGGTATGTTACTTGCCCGAGATTCGATCGTCGGTATCTCCATACCTAGTTCAATCTCGTTACCGACAAGTCTCTTTACTCGTTCCGTAATACAAGATCCCGCAACTAACAATTAGTCACATTGCTTGCAAGGCTTATTGTGATGTTGCATTACCAAGTGGGCCCCGAGATACCTCTCCGTCACACGGAGTAACAAATCCCAGTCTCGATCCATGCCAACTCAATAGACATCATCAAAAATACCTGTAGAGCACCTTTATAGTCACCCAGTTACGTTGCGACGTTTAATACACACAAGGCACTCCTCCGATATTCGTGAGTTGCATGATCTCATGGTCATAGGAACATATACATTGACATGCGGAAAACAGTAGTAATAAACCGACACGATCATATGCTATGTTTGTAGTTTGGGTCTTGTCCATCACATCATTCTCCTAATGATGTGACCCCGTTATCAAATGACATCTCATGTCCATGGCTAGGAAACCTTAACCATCTTTTGATCAACGAGCTAGTCTATTAGAGGCATACTAGGGACATGGTTTTGTCTATGTATCCACACATGCATCTAAGTCTCCGATCAATACAATTATAGCATGGATAATAAACGATTATCATGAACAAGGAAATATGATAATAACTAATTTATTATTGCCTCTAGGGCATATTTCCAACAGATGGTTCCCCCAGCGGCGCTCCGGCGCCATCGGGAGAGAGGGGGAGAAATCCCCCCTCCTCCTTCTTCTTCTCCCTTGGTCTCCCCCTAGATGGGAGGAGAGTTTCCCCTATGGTCCATGGCCACCATGGTTCCCGAGGGCAGGAGCCCCTCCGAGATTGGATCTCTCTTTGTTTCTCTCCTGTTTTTTGACCCCTTCATCGTTTCTTAAATATCCGAAGATCCGTAACTCCGATCGGGCTGAAATTTTGAGGGAATTTTTATCGTGAAAATATCTTTCTTGCAGAGAAAGTAGGGCCCTAATCGACTTAAGGGGAGGCACAAGCTATCAGGGTACGATCACCCCCTGGCTGTGCCCTGTTGGCTTGTGCCTCGCTCGGGCACTGTGTTGCGTTGATTCTTCTTCCCAAAATTCACATATATTCCAAAAAATCTCCGTAAATTTTTATCGCGTTTGGACTTCGTTTGATATGGAATTTATGAGAACAAAAAGCACACACAAAACAGGAACTGGCACTGGGCACTAGATAAGTAAGTTAGTCGCAAAAATAATATAAAATGTTGCCAAAAGTAGATGAAAGTTTTAGAATGTTGGCATGAAACAATAAAAAACGGTGATCATAAGATAGCTAGCATTATATTCCCAAACTTATAAATATGACGAAGACGTATTAGCATTCCCAATCTTAATTCTTTCTCGTCCTCGAGTAGGTAAATGATAAAAAGATAATTTTTTATGTGGAATATTACCTATCATATTCTTGAACAAATGTCTAATCATGGCATGAATATTAAGATACAAGTGATTCAAAGCAATAGTCTATCATTTGACGTAAAGACATTGATACTCAGGTTCACTAGCAAATAATTATGTCCTTTCAAAATAACAATGCCAAAGAACGCTATCCCTACAAAATCACATAACGTGTCATGCTTGGTCTTCCTAGCATAAAGTATAAATAATGATTACCTCACTGTCAAACCAAGCAATTGGATCATACTTCTTAACGCGCTTCAGCTTTTTTATTACTCACTCAATACATGAGCGTGAACCATGGACACGGCATATAGGTGGAATAGAATATGGTGTAGGTTTCAAAAGGGTTAAAAGTGGAGAAGAAAGCCTTGCATCAACTTGGCATACCAACGGGCTATGGAGATGCCCATTAGCAGATATCAATGCGAGGAATAGGGATTGCCATGGAACGAATGCACTAGAGCTATAAGTGTATGAAAGCTTGACTGAAGCTAAGTGGGTGTGCATCCAACTTGCTTGCTCATGAAGACCTCGTGCACTTGAGGAAGCCCGTGATATACAATCCAAGTTCTATATTGAAATTTTTTTCCCACTAGCATATGAAAATGACATAACATGAGACTCTCTATATGGAGAACAAGGTGCCACTTTGAGGCACAAGTGTGGTAAAGGATAGTAGCAAAGTCACTTCTCTCTTTTTCTCTCATTTATTTATTTATTTACATTTTTTCATGGTGGGATTTTTTCCGCCTCCCCCATTTCTCCTTTTTTTGTGGTGGGCTCATTTGGCCTCCCCCATTTTTCATTTTTTGAGCAGAGTCTCATCCCGAATTGTTGGGGAATCATAGTATCCATCATGTTTTCCTCGCCGGGACAATGCTCTAACAACTATGCTAATCACACTTTTATTTACTTACAACTCGATATGAAAAAATACTAAACAATATGACTCTATATGAATGCCTCCGGCAGTGTACCAGGATATGCAATGATCTAGCATAGCGAAAGATATCAAAATGGACAAGCCATGGAATATAATGCTAGCTATCTTACGATCATGCAAAGCAATATGACAATGAGTGTACTAGTCATATGATGTAACGGTGGAAGTTGCATGGCAATGTATCTCGGAATGGCTATGGAAATGCCATAATAGGTAGGTATGGTGGCTGTTTTGAGGAAGATATAAGGTGGCTTATGTGCAACATTGCGTATCATGTCACGGGGTTTGGATGCACTGGCGAAGTTTGCACCAATCCTCAAGGTGATAATGGGCAATGCATGGTACCGAAGAGGCTAGCAAATACGAGGCGGTGAGAGTGCGTACATCCATGGATTCACATTAGTCATAAAGAACTCACATACTTATTGCAACATTTTATTAGCTCTCTCAAAGAAAAATACTACTCGCATGTTTCTAGGGAGGAGGTTGAGGATTTAACCATGCCCCCCCCCCCCGATTATAGCAGCACAAAGGATTTCAATCAAGGATAAATTATGCTCCAACTTCATCGCATAAGTAGAGATTATACGTGCATGCTTCGGGAATCACAAACCTTAACATCAATATTCTTACTAGACCACAATCATTCATTAGTACCGCCACATATTACCATCTTAATATCGCAAAACTATTGCAGGGAATCAAACATATCATATTCAGTGATCTACAAGTTTTATGTAGGATTTTATGATTAACCATGTAAATGACCAATTCCTGTTGACTCTCTAAATAGGTATAAGTGAAGCATGAGAGTTTAATTCTTTATACAAAATACCAATCTCTAATTAATATAAGTGAAGCAAAATAGATTCTACAAATAACGGTTTTATATATGTCGAGAAACAGGCATCCAACTTCAAATGATAAGTGAAACACATGAAGCATTCTATAAAGTCATACTCAAAAGATATAAGTGAAGTGCAACAAGCATTCTGTAAAATCAACCATGGACCTTCACATACCAGCATGGTACATTGCTAACAGGAAAATAAAAGGCACACGACGCTCCAAGAATTTATGCATAGCATGTCAACAAAACAAAAATCGAGACATACTGATAATTGTTGAAGAAGAAAGATGGGATGCCTTCCGGGGCATCCCCAAGCTTAGATGCTTGAGTATCCTTGAATATTTACTTGGGGTGCCTTACATATCCCCAAGCTTGAACGCTTGACTCTCCTTATTCCTCTCATACCGGTACATGTTCGATCTTCGAACACTTCATCCACACAAAATGTAACAAAACTTTTATTAGAAAGGTTAGTACATATAATCATCAACTCCCATCATGTCATTCCATAACATTATTGTATAATTATAATCTAACATTACCTACTATACTCTATCACAATTCTATGGCTCCCAAGTCAATGGGGCTCAACAGGAAATCAAACATAAGTAGACGAAGCAACTATAACAACAATCTATGAAAAATAGGGTAGTTTGTAAAGATGTAGATGAAACCTATACCTACTTAACTAAAAAAATCTGAAACATTAGGACGCGATAAAACATTTGCATAAAAGTACTGTGAAAATTTTCATATTTTTTGCATGCTCCAGTAAAATATGAAAATTTAAACACTATAGCAGAAGTTTCTGTTTTTATACATCACATATCAAACAAGCAACTTAAACATCCTAAAGGTAAATCTTGGCACATTATTTTTTATAGTACAATGGATTTATAAAAGAGGATAATTATTTTTGTTGAAAAGTTTCTGTAATCAAGATTCACAGAGTTTCCATGGGAATGAACAAAGTTCAAGGCTAGTCCCCCACTTCGAGGGTGCTCGTCCTTCTCACTTTCACTTTTCTTTTTGAAAAAGTTTTAAGTCCCCCACTTTTATTTTTTAATTTATTTTAAAATCACACAACATAATAAAATGCCTGTCTAAAACTTCCGGGTTGTCTCCCTGGAAGTGCTTTCTTTAAAGCCATTAAGCTAGGCATATAGTGGTCAAGTAATTGATCCACCCGGATCCCAAGGTATATCAAAGCCAATTTTAATTAATTAAGAATTATTTGTAATTAAGTAGTGAGAAAAAATTAATATATATATCATGTAACAACAAATTCTAACTCTCTTCCTATGCATTGGCATGTCATAAAATAACAATTCATGCACATCAAGTAACGGCCAATACATAGCATAAGTAGTCTCTGCAATTTTATCGTATTGGAAACATAGAGAGGTGAAAACTTGGTTCCTCTCTCATAATAATGGAAAGTAGGAGGAGCAATCACATGCATATTATATTCATCAAAATCATCATGTGTAATGGTAAAATGCAACACATCAATATAATCCGTAATGAGTGAAAACTTCTCAAATGTAGTGTAGTTAGGAGAATTCAAAAATACAATAGGACTATCATGTGTGGGTGCAATAGCAAAAATTTCATGCTTAACATAAGGAACTATAGAAAGTTCATCTCCATAAGCATCATTCATATTTGAATCATGGCCACAAGCATAGCAAACATCAAGTTCATCAAAAAGGGATATTTCAAACGAATCCAAGGGATCGTAGAAATCATCATAGCATTCATCCTTCGGTATGTACGAAGGGAAATTAAACAATGTATGAGTTGAAGAGTTACTCTCATTAGAACATGAGCATGCGTAGCTAATCGGCTCATCATCCTTTTGTTCTTCGCT
Organism: Hordeum marinum; assembly: GCA_022496015.1. Lineage (NCBI taxonomy): Eukaryota > Viridiplantae > Streptophyta > Magnoliopsida > Poales > Poaceae > Hordeum > Hordeum marinum. Next base: position 417,256,309 of record CM039675.1, read on the forward strand.
CTCTTCCTCATCTTTTTCATCTAATGACCTCACAGTTTCATCAATTTCTTCTTCCATAGATTCCTACAAAATATTAGTCTCTTCCAAGACATCAGACATTCTTCCAATGAATTCTTTAACATAAGCATTAGAAGCATAGTTTTCATAGCAGTATTTAAGTACGGATTTTTTTTCAAATTTGTAAAGAGTAGAATCATACTTTTAAATCAAAGTAGCAATTTCATAAGCACAAGCAACAAATTCTTAGATTTGTTCAACATCATAATAATAATAGGCATTCTTGGCATAAGAAGATAATATTTCATTATCATTAAACATGCATTGATAGGGAAGGTATTTTTAGTGTCTTCGAAACAACAAGTAGAATCATGTATTTCACATAAATTCCAAGCATAGCAACACAAGGTATTAATTTGATTCCACAAGAGTTTCCCTTTTGCGATAAGTGGCATCGCACATAATAAGCATGCTCATTTAATGATTTTCCCTCAACTAAGCTAGTTGGGTTTTCAGCATGAGCACAAAGGGATCAAAGATGATCCAAGTAAAAAGCTTCAATAGTATGGTAGATTTTGGGTGGTTCCTCAACCACTGGGTTAGCATGTACTACTAATTGTTTTGGTATTTTGCATTTGCTACCTATAACTAAAGATGGAAAACAACTTAGAACAGAAAATAAAATTACTTAGTGATCAAGCAAACAAGCACACATGAGAATATCAACCGCTATGCTATTGCTCCCCACAACAGCGCCAGAAAAAGGTCTTGATAACCCAGAAGTGCAGGGGATCATTTGCAACCTTTTTCGATAAGTAAGAGTGTCTAACCCAACGAGGAGCTAAAGGTAGAATTAATATTCTCTCAAGTTCTATCGACCACCGATACAACTCTACACACGCTAACGCTTACTTTACCTAGAACGAGTATGAAACTACTTTGTCGGAATAAAACTAGAAGTACTTGGTAGGTGTAGAGATAGTTTTGCAAGGTAATAAAGAATGTGGAAATAAAAGTTAGGTGTTGTTTTAATAAATATTAATTAAGTTAGTTGTTTAGTAGAAAGCTTTTTGTAGTGCAAGAGAAAGATTGTCCATAGGCAATTAAATATAACATGATAGATACTTGTCATATGCAATGAGGGTGAGGCATACGCTAACACACTTGAATGGACGTGGATGTCGCCTAGAGGGGGGTGAATAAGAGATTTAACATAATTACGGTTTAGGCTTGAAAAAATGCGGAATAAAACTAACGTTTAATGTGTCAAGCACAAAACCTAAAACAACTAGGCTCATCTCTATGCACCAACAACTTATGCTAAGCAAGATGAACAACTAAGTGATAGCAAGATATATAACATTAAACAATATGGCTATCACAAAGTAAAGTGCATGAGTAAAGGGCTCGGGTAAGAGATAACTGAGGCACATAGAGACTATGATGTATCCCGAAGTTCACACCCTTGCGGATGCTAATCTCCGTTTGGAGCGGTGTGGAGGCACAATGCTCCCCAAGATGCCACTAAGGCCACCGTAATATCCTCACACCCTTGCACAATGTAAGATGTCATGATTCCACTAAGGGACCCTTGAGGGTGGTCACCTAACCCGTACAAACAAGGTTGGGGCAATCTCCATGACTTAATTGGAGGCTCTCAACAACACCACGAAGCTTCACCACAGTGGATTGTGGCTCCAAGGTGACCTCAAATGCTCGGGGCAATCTACACAACCTAATTGGAGAACCGATGCTTGCCTGGAGCTTTACACCATAATGATTGAGCTCTAAGGCACCACCAACCGTTTAGGGCGCCAAAGCACCCAAGAGGAACAAGCTCTAGGGTACCAAGCACCCAAGAGTAACAAGCTTCTCAACTTTTCACTTCCACGTATCGCCGTGGAGAACTCAAACCGACGCAACTAATGTAGTGGCAAGAACACACAAAGTGGTCAAGTCTCTCACTCCTAAATCCCACCACAACGACAAAAGCTATGGAGGAATATGAGAGGAAGAACAAGGAGCTCACAAAGAACTCCAAGATATAGATCCAAGGGGTTCCCCTCACATAGAGGAGAAAGTGATTTATGGAAATGTGGATCTAGATCTCCTCTCCCTTTTCCCTAAAGAAATAGCAAGAATCATTGGAGGTATTGAGAGATAGCAAGCTCGAAGAAGGTAAACAATGGGGGAAGAACACAAGCTCAAAGGATAGGGACCATTGGGGAAGATGACCCCCTTAAATAGGTCCCCACAAATCTGTCTGTTATGTGCAGAATAACACAGGGGCAGTACAACCGCTATGCGCATCGGTACAACCGGTCAAGGCAGAAAAAACCCTACCTGAAGGGAAAGCAATAAGAGCTTCAACTGCCCAGGGCACCGATATTACCGGTTAAACCGAAACAACCGGCCCACAACTGCCCAAGAACCGTTCCACAACAGAAACTAGTCAGGTGGTAGAGCGGTACATGGCCGGTGCAACCTTTGGACAAATTTGGGAGCGGTACAACCGCTCCAAACACCGGTTGTACCGGTCGACCGGTACAACCTCTCTATGAATCGGTACAACCTCTCTATGTAAAATAGGTAAGACTAAAACAACCATAACTTTCGCATACGAGCTCCGATTTGAGCAAACTCAAGCTTGTTGGAAAAAGGACAACAAGAGTTATCCAACAATGACTAGTTATATTAAGAAAAGCAATGGAGAATAAATGTCAATAGGAAAAATAAGATGACCTTCACAATAATTATCCGGCAAAATCTCCAACATCGAAAACATCATAGAACATGCATATGGACTCTGTTTTCGATGAACTCGAGATTGTCACGAAGATGACCATAATCTCTGAAACTCACAAAGAGAAACACCAAACACGAACCAAGAAATATGATGCAAGGATGCAAATGGTTTGAGCTCTCAACGAATGATACGATCAAGCTACTCACTTGAGAGCCCCCCTTGACAGTACGACAATCGATCCTATAATCGAGTCTCCCAACTATCACCATGAGACCGGTAAAATAGAAAACCTATCAAGGGCAAACCTATACCCTTGCACATGGTTCACTTGAGCTATATGATCTTGGATTCCTCAAGATGGACCACCTTTCTTGATTGCGCTGACTCAATGAAGACTAGTTGATTGCTCACCCATACTCCACTATGGGTGATCCACTCTTCGACACATCTTCACAAGTCTATTTTCACCACAATGGATGGCAGGATTCAACTATGATATCTCTGTGATGCTTCACTTGAACTTGCACACCATAACCTTGATGACAATCACCTCTTGATGTCATCCTCCATGGGTTGCATGTGATCTTCCTCTTGATGCAAGACCATGGACACATACCTAAACCCACAAGGAACACTCACAAACATCATGGGTTAGTACACAAAAGCATAATGGACAATACTTACCATACCATAAGATCACTTGATCCCACTTGGTACATCTTCTACGCTTTGTGTGTCGATCAAATTGAATCATTCTTTGTACTTAGTCTTGATCAAGAATGTATCTTATCTTCTCTCTTCATAAATATGATGTCTTGAAGGTAAACACGAATGTGCACACAATATTCTTCTTCAAGACATACTTGCAATAAGCTCAATTCTCTCATGACCAATCTTTGGATAAATCCTTGAATACCACCTTGGTCACAATATAAATTCCTTGAAACCAACAGAAAGACTTCAAGAAGTGCCTATGGACAAATCCTTCGAATATAACTCAAGGCAACCACTAGTCCATAGGGATTGTCATCAATTACCAAAACCACATATGGAGAAATATGCTCTAACAACACTTTCCGTACTTGGATCATATGCACTTATGATTGGACTTCTAGTAAGCATCCGCAACTACTAGAAATCATTAAGGTAACCCCAAAAATAACATTAAACATCAAGTCCTCTTTACTCCCATACGCAAACAATCCCCTCACTCGGGTGTAAGCTTCCGTCACTCTAGCCACCCACTATAAGAGAATCACAAACATATTGCAAACCCTCCAGCGGGATTCCCTCACATGTGCGTGGCACGGAGGGAACATTAGGACATCACCATATCAACATACAACCCATACCAATAACATCATACCACAATGAATCCATAGGACAAAAAAATCTACTCAAATAGCATAGGATAGCCACACATCCTTGGATAATAATATATAGAATTAAGCACCATGTTTAAGTGGAGATTATAGCAGGGAAGATAGGTTTTACAACGCTACATAGAGGGGGAGAGAGTTCGTGGTGACGGCGGCGAAGTTGTTGGTGTAGGTTGTCGTCATGATGGTTGCCCCCACGGCGCTCCGGCACCACCGGGAAGAGAGGGGGAGAGAGCCCCTCCTTCTTATTCTCCCTTGGTCTCCCCCCTAGGTGGGAGGAGAGTTTCCCCTATGGTCCATGGCCACCATGGCTCCCGAGGATAGGAGCCCCTCAGGGATTGGATCTCTCTCTCTCTGTTTCTCTCCTATTTTCGCGACTGTTTTCCGACCCCTTCACCGTTTCTTAAATATCCGGAGATCCATAACTCCGATCAGGCTGAAATTTTTGGGGGACTTTTATCACAAAAATATCTTTCTTGCGGAGAAAGTAGGGACCCAACCGACTTAAGGGGAGGCACAAGCTATCAGGGCGCGGCCAACCCCTCTAAGCATGCCCTGTTGGCTTGTGCCTCCCTCGGACACCATGTTGCGTTGATTCTTCTTCCCCAAATTCACATATATTCCAAAAAATCTCTGTAAATTTTTATCGCATTTGGAATTCTTTTGATATGGAATTTCTGTGAAACAAGACACACACAAAAAGCAGGAACTGGCACTAGACACTGGATAAGTAAGTTGGTCCCAAAAGTAATATAAAATGTTGCCAAAAGTAGATGAAAGTTATAGAATATTATCATGAAACAATAAAAAATTATAGATACGACGGAGACGTATCACTAATTACCACGTTCCATTTGACCATCAGTTTCAGTGTGGTTTGTTGTACTCCTCTTAAGTTCACTACTAGTGGCTTTCATAATCAACTTCTAGAAAGTGCTGATAAAAGTTGGGTCCCTATAAGATATAATGTACTTGGACATGATGTGCATCTTGTAAACATTGTCAATGAATGCGTCAGCTATGATCTATGCAATGAATGGATGTTGGAGAGAAATAAATTGCCCATACTTGGTAAACTTGTCAAAGACCACTAATATGCAATTAAATCTACCAAAAGTTGGCAAGCCACTAATGAAATCCATGTTAATCATTTCCCAAGCTTGTGTTGGCACATGTAATGGACAAAGCAACCAGAGTACTAGACCTTTTCTGGATTGGCCTGCTGGCAAATAATGAAAGACTAAACATAATCTTTGATGAACTTACACATGCCTACCCAACAAAAGAGAGCATGAATTCACTTATAAGTGTCAGGAAAACCAGAATGCCCCCCTAAAGGACTGTCATGAAATGCTATGACTATTGAAGTATACGGTGCAGGAGAATGACCTACCCAAATTCTGGTTTTGTACTTGATGAACCCATTAGAAAGTGTGAAATGCTTATGGGAATTATGAGAGATACTTAGCCGTTGCAAGAGTTCTTGTGCCTTCTTTTCACCACTGTAGCTGTCAACAATATCCTGGAACTAGTTTGGTGTAACAAAACTAAGAGAGAAAACTTCATAATCATCATGAGGTTTTAGGGACAACGAATCAACAACTGAGTTAGTCGTGCCCTTCTTGTAAACAATTTTATACTGGAGAACCAACATCTTGGTGAGCGCCTTTTGTTGCCATGGTGAATGCAGTCGTCGGGTTTCCAACTAAGCTAAACTCTCTTTTTGTCTGTCCTGATAGTAAACTCATGGACTTGCAAATAAGACCGCCAATGTTTCACTGCTAATAAAATTGCCAAGTATTCCTTTTCCATAAACAAATAAGGACTGATTTATGGGGCCCAGAGCCTTACTTACATAAGCAAAGTAGATAGCCATCTTGCATCAAAACTGCCCCCACTCCTATGTCACATGTATGTTTTAATGACAAAAGGTTAGTAAAATTTGGTAGGGCTAAAACATAAGCAGTTACAAGGGCTTCTTTTAGAGTGTGAAAAGCCTCTTGAGTAACAGAAGTCCATAGAAAAAGAGCTCCCTTCTTCAGTAACTATGTCAAGGGCTTGCTAATGAGACCATAGTTCCTAATAAACTTCCTATAATAACCAATGAGGTCCAAGAAACCTTTGACTTGCTTAACATTAGTTGGAACGGGCCATGTGGAAATAGTTGATATATTCTCAGGATCAGTACTAACTCCTTCTCCACTAATAACATGTCCGAGATAAGTAATAGATCTCTGGCCAAAAGCACATTTACTAAGTTTAACCTTCCACTAATCAGCCTTGAGCAATTTAAATTCTGTTTCCACATGAACTAGGTGATCTGCAAGTGTCTTTCTGAAAATTAAAATGTCATCAAAGAATACCAAGACACAATACCTCATAACATGAGACAATGTGATATTCATATCTCCTTGAAAAGTACAAGGTCCTACTGTCAATCCAAAAGAGAGAACTATGAACTCATAATGGCCATTGTGTGTTTGAAATGCAGTCTTATACTCCTCTCCAGGTGCTAATCTGATCTGATGATAGCATGCTCTTAGATCCAATTTAGTAAACCAACTTTCCCCAGCTAGTTCATCTAAGGTCTCATCAATAACTCGCACTGGTATTTGCTTTTAACAGTTAAAGCATTTAAGGCTCTTTAATCAATGACCATTCTCCAAGTAGAGTCTTTCTTTTTAACCAATATAACTGGAGAAGAAAAAGTACTAGAACTCATTCTAATTATACCAGATTTCAACATTTCTTCCACTTGTACCTCTAACTCATCTTTCAGATGTGGTGCTACTCGATATGGTCTAACAGACACTGGCTTGCGATCGATGTCGTCATCGATACCCGTCCGCAGCAGATCAAAGATCCGCCGCCCTTCCGTCGACAGCTCTTCCATGGTTTCCCGCTGCCGGTGGAGTCGGTGGCGCGTGTGATGGCTATAAGTCGGCAGCGTCATGATTCAACTCTGATTACCAAATTGTTAGCAGATCGCGGTTGAGTTGGAGAATTTGGTGGCAATTGACATGGAATTCACGAACTAGGGTTCATATAGTAGAGGATCCACCCAGCGACCCACACCTCTGTTTCGTATCGAGCTACAAGCTGGCCAACAGGCCATTCCGTCATTCCTATCCTCTCTAGCTACCAGACGATGATGGGAGCTCCTAGTCGGCGAGGAGATTCGGCACCCACGCGCCTTGCAAGTTGGGTCGGCCCACGAAATGCTTCGACCAGTGAACTCGCGTGGAAAAATCCCCAAAAAGTTAGCTACTACAAGATTCGAACTCCAGACGTCCGTTCCACATTCGAACTCGCTAACCACTGGACTGACACTTAAGTGATTAATTGCGGTGCTCTTTGTTGATACATAACCATGTACTGTATCGCTTAAGTTTTTTGGAAAAAAATTGTGATAAATTTTTTGGATAAAAAACCATGACAAACTTGAAAAAAGTTCATCAATTTTCAAAAAGTGATCATCAAATTTGAACAAAAGTTTGCATATTTAAAAAATTTCATCGAAATTGAAAAACTGTTCATGGATTTACAAAAAAACTACAAATTTGAAAAACTTCATCAATTTGGAAACAAGTTCATCGAATTTAGAAAAAGACGTTCATTGATTTGACAAAAGTTCACCGAATTTGGAAAAAGTTCAATATTTTTGAAAAAAATTCATTACTTTGAAAAAAAATCATTAAAATTTTAAAAAAATTCATCGAAATTGAATTTTTTTCATCAATTTTGAAAAATATTAATCAATTCTGAAAAAGTTAATCATCTTTTAAAAAAGTTCATCGACTCTGAAAAAAGTTCATTGAATTTGGAAAAAAAATTCAAAAAATGAAAAAGTTCATCAAATTTGGAAAATAATAATCATTAATTTTGAAAAGGTTCGTCAACGTGAAAAAAGTTCATGAGCTTCAAAAAAATCAATTCAAGAATTTTGAAAATAAAATCATCTTTCTAAAGAAAAAAATTACAAATTTGGAAAAAGAAAGAAGAAAAGGACAGAGAAAAAAATAAAAAAATAAAAGGGAAAACGAGGAATGAAGAAATGGACAAAAAATGTGTACGTTATCACACCTAGTGAGGTGGTCGGGTTGGTTACCCGTACGCCATGCAAGGTTCGTATCCCACCTCACGCATAACTTTTACTGTTTTATTTGAAGTTTAGAAAACAGAAAAATGAAGATGGGTCCGGCCCGTAAGTAGCTGCTGCAGGCGCCGGTTAGCAAAAAACAGTAGAAATCGACGCCTGCAGCGTCAAATAGGAATTGTCGATGATGGTAGTATATAGTGATGTTGTGACAAGGCTTATGAAGCCCACACTTGGCTGCAAGCCGGGCCGGTAGTTGTCGTGCGCGTTTGGGCCAGCCTGCCAGCCAAACACTTGAATTATTACCTGCTTCGCTGACAATATCATTATTCCTCTAATCATTTAATCATAAATTGGTTCGTGTTTGAAAGTCATTCTTGACCTATGCCCTTACGTCCTCGATCAACGAACCTATCATTTAATCACAAATGGGTTCGCATTTGAGAGTCCATTCTTCAATTTTTGACCTATGCCCTCAGGTTCTGGATCAACGAACCGGAAAGCTAGAGAACCAACCGTGTGTAGGAAGCAAAACTCAAAAAAAAGGAAGCAAAACTCCGCCACGCCGCGCCGCGCCGATGCCACTACCCCGGTTCAACGAGTCCAACCCACCACCCCCCGATGCCGGATCGCGCACAGATCCCCACCGGATCCAGATGCGCGGAACCCTCCACAGGTCAGGAGCCGTACCCGTGCTACTACCGCTGCAAACCCCGTAGAATCAGAGATTCAGAGCCCACCATCGTCTCCAACCCAAGTCCACCAGCGCCAACAACACACCCGCGCACGCTCCCGCCTCGCCCCGCCCCGCCCGTCCTCGTCAAACCCCACGCTCCAAACGCTGCTCCCACCTCCGACCCCCGTCGCCTCAAATCTCACCAGTCACCACACCCGCGCGGGCGCAGCGCCACTCGGACTCAGCTCCGCCGCCGAGGCGCCGCGCGCAGCCATGGCCGGCTCCGAGCAGCGCGTCGTCGCCGTCATCATGGTCGGCGGCCCCACCAAAGGTACGCCGCAGATCTGCGCCCTCCCGCCCCCGGCGTGAACCCCCTTCCCTTCCGCGCGGTGCTTGTCTGATTGCTCGGTGGTTGGGTGTGCAGGGACGCGGTTCCGGCCGCTGTCGCTCAACGTGCCCAAGCCGCTCTTCCCGCTCGCCGGCCAGCCCATGGTGCACCACCACATCTCCGCGTGCCGCCGCGTACGTCCCACCCTCCCTCCCTTTTTCTCTGCATTTGCTTGGTGGGTTCGCCGTGTGCGCCTCGTGTCAGAATTGAGGCCTTTTCGATCCCGCCGCTGCAGATCCCCAACCTGGCGCAGATATATCTCATCGGCTTCTACGAGGAGCGGGAGTTCGCGCTCTACGTCTCCTCCATCTCCAACGAGCTCAGGATCCCTGTCAGGTTCGCTCCCTGCCCTCCCCTTCACTTCGTGTCAGTTTATGTGCATCGGATTTACATTGCGGCGAACTGTCACTGACGGAGCGTTGCATAATTCTAGGTACCTGAGAGAGGATAAGCCTCGCGGGTCGGCCGGAGGGCTCTACAGCTTCAGGGATTACATCATGGAGGACAGTCCGGTCTGATCTTGACCGATTATCATCTTGATTTATTTATTTTGAAATGTGGAATTGAATTAGTCGTCTGGCATTTGCCTTTATTTGTTAGGGTAGATTCTAGCGGGTTCCTTCAACCTGAGATGTTTGAGTGGTGGTTTCGACTTTTGGGCCGCTTTGGTTCGCAGGATTCGAAAAACGCAAGAATAGGAAAATCTTAGGAATAAGATGTGATGACATTTGGAATCCTACATGAACAGAAAACACATAAACCAACAATAGAGTTTATTTGGTTACACCACAGAAAAAACACAGTAATTTAGCATAGGGACTTGATGGATGCCATAGTTGTCATAGACTCAAATTTTCCAGGATGTCTAACCTCTTGCTACGAATCCTATGTAATAATGTATCTCCTAGGAATTTAGATTGTCTATTCCTTTGAATCAAATCTTCTCTAATGGAAAAAATCCTATAGGTTTAGAATCCCACAAAATTCCTTTGTAAATTCTCTGAACCAAAAAGGCCCTAAGTGATATGCAGATGCTTGGGTTTTACTGGAATCTACTTTGCTGTGCTGGGTCAGATTAAGCAAACATTTTCCCTCTAAATATCCTTCTGTTTTTTTTGCAGGCGCACATTGTTTTGCTGAACTGTGACGTCTGTTCTAGCTTCCCCTTGCCAGACATGCTCGGTAGGTTGCCAAGTAGCTGAAGTTAGGAGTGCCCATTGTTGATTAAAAGTGTTTGCTTTGTTGGTTTCTGTTGGACACTCATCGCTAAATGCATCACCATCTATTGCAGAGGCCCATAAAAAGTATGGAGGAATGGGCACTTTGCTAGTCAATAAGGTGTGAGAACATCATAGTAGTAACTTATTAGCGATAACCAGAGTTCCATATAGTATTCTCATGCATAACATTATTCCTGAAATCATTCTCAGGTATCTGCGGAATCAGCTAACCAGTTTGGCGAGTTAGTGGCCGATCCTGAAACAAACGAACTGTTACACTATACAGAAAAACCAGAGACTTTTGTGAGTATGCAGTGCTGATTATTCGTTATTTGATTTGCTGTTGTATCCATTGGGAGACTTCTGCATGTCTTATTTAGTTTTCAAATTATTTTGGCACAACCAATGGTTCCTAATAATTAGCTTAGCTCTAATGCATTTTTTGCATGTGTAGGTGAGTGATCTCATAAATTGCGGAGTCTATATATTTACACCCAATATACTTAATGCCATCGAGGATGTCTTAAAACAGAAGAAAGATAGAGGTATTATCTTTAATTATATTACATTTTTTTTGCCTTTTAAACTGCTTGTAGTTTACACATTATCCATGGTACTTTGCCCATCTCTTCACCTCACCACTAATTTTTGCATCACTTTGTTTTGACCATTCTCCCATGAGGCATGTTTTATTTTTGCTAGTGCCGCCATTCAAACCATTCGTCAAAGAGGTTTGACTGTTCCAGTTGTCCTAAAATTCTGACAGCTTGGTGACATACAAATTTGAGAAATTAGATTAGATCTAGTCGGTTAATAGTATTTTCTTCATTAGCCTTGTTTTGTTTCTCCTATTGGTACTAACTATTTACAGTACAAACTTTAATCACTCTCAATGCTAAATTTCAGCTAATTTGCGCCGTGTGTCCAGCTTTGAAGCTCTCCAGTCAGCAATGAAGTATGTGTGTATCTCCTATTCATTTTCTTGCATATTTATTTGGCTATTTGTTAGTTAATTTGCATTTGATTATTTTTTAATCCTATGAATTGTTGGTACCATTTTAAAGAATATGATGTAGTACCACTAAATTAATGCATCACCAGGAAGTTGAACGTGAACATCGAGAGGTCTATCGAGTTTTTAAGCTCTATCTTGTAATATAAATGTCCTGGAACTTCTATTTTCAAACATAACCATAATGCTGTTAATCTTTTTAGCGCATCAAGGTCTCATTAGATGGATTAACTGTCAAGAAACAAGAATTCACTTTGATGATACTGATATGGACACTACTGTTATCCTTGTGATGGATTAATTAGTGCTTAACATGTCTTCCCTGTTCTAAGTCATTTGCTGTACCTCCAAAGATTTCCCCCTTATGTCAAAGATAGGTAAGTTCAGGGCACATGGGTTGCCACCACATGATATCATCACAATAAAACCGATGTTTGCCATGTTTTCTGAAGTTATCTTCTGGGATGATCCTTTATTTGCTTGAAGGCGTCATGATCCTTTGTTTAGGTTCCCAGGGGGATAGTGCATGAAAATATAAAATCATAGAATATGCCTTACATGGGTATCATATAGATTCAGCAACAGAAAATAAATGGATAGGAGGACTAATTGACCATCATACTGTCCTTGCTGCTTTTGTAGAAGAAACTTTTTTTTTCTATTGGTGTTGGCCTGATCAAGGGCCATACCTGTATTCTTTGCAACGCAGCTATTTTGTCTTTTTGCTAGTTCTTCGAAAAAAATCTGTACAAAAATGGTAGAGCTTCCATTACGGTGATCCCAATGTATTTATATGATGCTGAACATTTTGTGTTAATTGTCAACAGGGCAATTCCGGCAGATTATGTTAGGTTAGATCAAGATATCTTATCTCCTCTAGCAGGAAAGAAGGAACTTTACACATACGAGACACTTGATTTTTGGGAACAGATCAAGACTCCAGGGTAAATATAGTTCTTGACGGTGCTCTTTCTAATCTTGGAATTGTTGATTAACCAGCATTGCATCTGTGCATAGGATGTCTTTGAGATGCTCTGGTCTATATCTCTCCCAGTTCCGCCATACCTCTCCTCATCTCTTGGCCTCTGGAGATGGCAAAAAGGGTGCCACTATTATAGGTGACGTGTACATCCATCCATCTGCAAAGGTTCATCTAACTGCAAAGGTAACATGTGGTTCTTCAACATATTTTGAGTAGATTGCGATATACCATTGATATCCTTGACATATTTGTTTATAACATATGAATAGTTAGTGATGGTTTTATCTTTTTATATTCTATCCATATACAGATTGGCCCCAATGTCTCAATATCAGCAAATGCACGCATTGGAGCAGGTGCCAGGCTTATCAATTGCATCATTCTGGATGATGTTGAAATTATGGTTAGTCTTCTCTGCTTACCAAGTGATAACCGACATTTAGGTACCTATATCTCAGATAATTCATTTGGTTGCAGGAGAATGCAGTTGTTATACATTCAATAGTAGGGTGGAAGTCAACAGTAGGGAAATGGTCACGTGTACAGGCAAGATTTTCTATAGATGTCTTACCTATCCTATTAAAAATTACAACCGTCATTTTCACCTTCTTCATCCTTGAGCATCTATACAAAGCTTAGAACCTTCCATATTCCGATTATTCCGAGGTTTCTGTTCTAACACAATTTGAGAAGCAAGAAGAATACATCTTTGATTTTATGTTTGAGTGAAATGAATATACATGTGAATATGTTATCTTATGTAGATTTTATCACTGTTTATGCTTCTCTCCACTGAAGAAACCTACTGTTTGTAACATAGTAATATTTATGGTTCTGTCATCTGTGTGCAAAATTACTATGATTTTGCTGGAAAAAATGTTACTCTTTGTGTGACTCTAGTTTGCTGTAACAGTCTTCTGACGAAGATACAATTATGTATACTGCTGATCCAGTCTTTTCTTGGCCCATCATGTAACAAAATCACTCTTCTGAATACAGGGTGAAGGTGACCACAATGCCAAACTTGGTATCACCATTCTTGGTAAGACCCTACCTAGATGATATCTTGTTACCTTCCCATAAAGATCTTGTGGTAATATGTTTTACATAGGGATAGCTCATGTGCTCGATTTGATGTGCTATCCAAATGCAGGTGAAGCCGTTGATGTTGAAGATGAGGTAGTTGTAACAAACAGCATTGTGCTCCCAAATAAAACTCTTCATGCCAGTGTGCAAGATGAGATCATCCTATAAAATTCCTTGCACAACACATATCTCTTTATTTAATCCCGAATAAGGTCTTCATACCAAATATGTAATTTTCTTTCCTTTTCTTCTTTACCCCTCATGTGTGCTTCCATTAGATTGGGGTCATTAGTCTGTACAAGGCATGTGATGTGATATCGGTGTAATTTTGTTTAGCATTGTGGCGTCAAGTTACTGGTGTAGAAATTGTACAAACAGATCACAGCATTTCTATTGAGAACTGACATTTTGTTATCTGGATCAGTTGTGAGCAGTTGCTGTACTTTGAGATCCCAAATCGTCTTTCCTTCTGATTATCAGCTTTCATATGTTGCTGCTTATGTGGTAAACTAACTGAATTATTTCAATTAGCATATATGTGCGTTAATCAGTCGATTTAACGTACATATACTATTTTGCTGATGACATGCGCAATAGTTGCCACATCCATTTCACATTTGGAAATAAGTTCTGGTGAGAGCCAATACATTGAACATAAAATGCCAATGAAATGCTGTAACATGTTAGGATTTGCCGTGAGACTTCATATGGAATACAACTGACTATGGCACCATCGTATTCTATCATCTGTACAAAAATGCTCAAGTCGCATATCATGTCACAATGCAGCTAGCGACGTTGCTATCAATGCGACATGGAAACTAAGGGCCAGTTCTTTTGCTGGCTTCTAGAATAAGATGGAATAAGTTACCCCCTATCTAGCTTATTTTATAAGCCCAACTAAATATATATTTTTAAAGCCTACTAATTAAGACTTGACTAGTAGGTTTCTAAAAAAATATTTTTGGTTGAGCTTCTAAAATAAGCTGGGTAGGGGACAGCTTATTCTAGAAACCTAAAAAAGCCATCAAAAGAACTGGCCCTGCAACAGCCCGGCAGGTGCAGATAAGAGGAAGCCGACAGAAATTGTAACAAGCCTGTAGTGTGCTGACAAAATAAGCCTGTAGTCTGCTGACAAAATAATTTGTAATTTTGGCAACGGCTGCAAAAGATGTTGCGAGAGCACTTTGGCCTTTCAACGGTTCGATGTTCTTGAGGAAATACGCAGGGATTTGTTGAGGTGGATCCATTGCCGACACACGCTCAAGCTGTACAATGATCGAACAAACAAATTCAAACAGAAAGTTTGCATGTGGAGGCCAAAAAACATAGGGAAAGCAGGTCTTACCTCGTCATCATTATACTTGTCTTTGATGGCTTCTTCCAGGCCAGGATACGTTCCATTCAACTGCAAACCGTGTATCATCAAGATGCAGGGCTTGAGATCAGAGACCTTGTAGCCCGTGTTCCTTTGCAGCGTCAGGTTCTGCAGATTGCAGAATGAACGCAAGCTGATATCATAAATTCTAAAGCATAATGTAGATTCAACAAATATTGATGAGATGCTGCAAAAGATGCTTCCATGGCTTCCATGGCAAGCAGTTATGTATCTCCTACACACATGCATTTAACAGTACGGTTAGGATCTTTTCAGTCCAGTGTGGCAATAATCATAAGACAACATGCCTATTATACGAACTAATCATGGTATCCATTGTACGAACTAATCATGGTATCTATTGTACATGCGGAACACGATATGTAGTATTCTTCAATATAAAGGGTAGGATTTATCCAATTTCAGACAATTTTGTTTGGCATAATAGTCACTTACCGAATGTTAGGCTTGCAAATGTATATGAACGCAATATGGCGCAATATGGCAGTAATCATATACTTTCGTGTGTAGTCCGTAGTGGAATCTCTAGAAAGACAATATTTAGGAACGGAGGGAGTAACATACTTATATTTCTGAAGTTTCATGGCAACTGTTTTACTGCTGAGGATATTTTCTCTTCTGAATGTAAAAGTTTCAGCTAAATTACGTACTGTAGATAAGTTCTTGCAGTGGGACTCCCCATCTCATAGTTAAGAAATTTCAGTATGTCAATCTCCATCTTCACCACCTGCGGTCCATAAAACCACAAATGTTTCTCCACCATTCCAGTCCTGGAAACTTACCGTGGTTATGGGAAGTTAAGCAGAAGCAAGGCTAACCTGCTGCCTGGTGTATGTGTTGTCAGTAACCTCAGCGTATTTTTCGATCTCATCCAGAATATGTCATCTTCATATTTCCTGGAACACTCCATTCATGCTAGTAAAATAGTCATGCTAAGAAATAAACAAGAAGGAAATATAAGCAATGGTTTAGTTCCCTACGCAGCAACAAGCAATGCGGTCACACCAAGTAATTGTAGCTTGTCTTGGCTAATGACAGTTGCCGAGAAGAAGCGGTTGACATATGAAACAGCAAAGGGCACGTTTGGTAGGCTGCATACAGCCCAACCAGACCCTGGTGGGATGAGCCGTTTAGTTGCATGCAAGGAGGCTTGACTCTCATCGACACGAAACTTAAAGCACTCGCTGGAAACGCTCAAATCGGTCGTTTTTCGCGAGCCAGGCTGAGTCGGGCGCAAAGGGGAAACACGTCGTAGGGCGCGTGCAGGAGTGAGTTGCAAAAAACCACCACATTTTGAGTTCACATCCAGATTTGCCACCACATTCCTTGAGCGCCCCCAAAATCTACCAGTTTCCTTGAAATTTTTCTCAACAAACACTATTGATCAATTTGAGACGATTTAATCCAATTTCTGACAGAAAGGGCCCACCTCTCAGCGCTGACATGGTATAAAACGGTCAACATCGTTTGTTGACCGTTAAGTTAGACAAGGGACCCACCAGTCATTAGCTGAACTAACAAAAGGGTCCCTAAAAAATTGCAAAAATCACCCTAGAAACAAAATTAGATTACAATGGACCCCTTGCAGGGAGGTTGTTGTGACCGTGAGCGCTATCACTACCGGAGAGGAGATAGACGTGGACAAAGGGGCTTAGAAAGACAACTCCGGTGGCCACGCTGGCGGCCTCGGGCGAGGAGGGCAGGCACAGGAAGGCTTCCTTGGTCGCGGCGGCCTAGGCAAGAGCTCGACGGCCACAACATGGGTTGTTGCTCCTCAGCGGGCACCCAAGCCTCCATGAGTAACCGCAGCACCGCCGCACGCTGAAGAGCTCGAAGCTGGAGACTGGATCGCCACACGCCGGAGAGGAGGAGGACAAACCTCGCTGGGTAGGGGAGGGGCTAAATTACGGGATCCGGTATGAGGTTGTGTGGGATGGGACCGTTGTGATGGATATGGCCGGCGCCAGGAGGGATACGACGTGGCAAATGGTGGAGGGACGGAGCACATGAGGAGAGGTGGCTGGGCGGCGCCAGCCATCTGGTCAATGATGTACCATCAGCTCCACAGAGGTGGAGCTTGTGGGATCGTGGGGAGGGTGAGGTTCCTGACCAGTGGGCCCTCTGTCTATTTTCACAGTCAGCACAATTTTCTTTGACATTTAGTGCCACGTCAGCGCTTGCAGGTGGGCCCTTTCTCTTAGAAATTGGATTAAATCATCCCAAATTGATCATTAGTGTTTATTGAGAAAATTTACAAGGAAACTGGTAGATTTTTGGGGCGCTTAAGGAATGTGATGGCAAATCTAGATGTGAACTTAAAATGTGGTGTTTTTTTTGCAATTCACTCACGATGCAGGGGGATTCGGTCGGAGATGGCGGGAGAGGGAAATCGGTGGAGGCGGGATGGGACAAAATGTAACCTCACCACTCCGTTTACTCACTCACCCCTAGCCATAGGAGAAGCTTGTTGGGGAACGTTGCATGGAAAACAAAAAATTTCCTACGCACACGCAAGATCTATCCATGGTGATGAGCATCTACGAGAGGGAGAGGGGATCTACATACCCTTGTAGATCACTAAGCGGGAAGCGTTAAGAAACGTGGTTGGTGTAGTCGAACATCTTCGCGATCCAAATCGCCGAGCGTCCCGCGATCACATCACGATCCGTCCCGCGATCCAATCACGATCCGTCCCGCGAACTCATCACGATCCGTCCCGCGGTCTCATCACGATCCGTCCTGCGATCTCATCATGATCCGTCCCGTGAACTCATCACGATCTGTCCCGCGATCTCATCACGAACCGTCTCGCGATCTTGATCACGGTCCTTCCGATCTAGCGCCGAACGGACGACACCTCCGCGTTCAGCACACGTGCAGCTTGATGACGATCTCCACCGTCTTGATCTAGCAAGAGGAAGTGGAGAGGAGGAAGAGTTCACCGGCAGCGTGACGGCGCTCCGGCGATGGTGGTGGAGCAATTCCGGCAGGGCTTTGCCTAAGCACTACGGAAATCCGATCTAGAGGAGCACCGGTGGAATGGGCAACACGTGGCCGTAAAATCTAGTGCAAAACACCCAATACCACCAGTATATATAAGAGGGAGGGAGGAAGAGGGCTGGCGCAAGGGCCAAGGCCCCATAGGGTCGGCCGAATCCACTAGGATTGGAGGACTCTCCTCCAATCCTAGTAGAACTAGGATTCGTCCCTTTTTTTCCTTTTTCCACCTTTTCCTATTGGGTTTTCTTCTCCAGCCACATGGGCCTTGTGTGGGAGTTTCCACTAGCCCACTAAGGGCTGATATTCACTGTCCCACAGCCCATGAAGCCTCTTGGGTCAAAATACCTCTCCCGATGGTCCCCCGGTACACTACCGATGAGCCCGGAACTTTTCCGGCGACCAAAATAGGACTTCCTATATATGAATCTTCACCTCCGGACCATTCCGGAGCTCCTCGTGACGTATGGGATCTCATCCGGGACTCTGAACAACCTTCGGTCACCACCATACATAACTCTATACTACCGAAACGTCACCAAACCTTAAGTGTGCAGACCCTGCGGGTTCGAGAACTATGTAGACATGACCGAGACACCTCTACAGTCAATAATGAATAGTGGGCCCTGGATGACCATATTGGTTCCTACATATTCTACAAAGATCTTTATCGGTCGAACCTCTGTGTCAAGGATTCAGTTAATCCCGTATGATGTTCCCTTTGTTCTTCGGTATGTTACTTGCCCGAGATTCGATCATTGGTATCTTCATACCTAGTTCAACCTAGTTACCGGCAAGTCTCTTTACTCGTTTCGTAATACAAGATCCCGTGACTAACACTTAATCACATTGCTTGCAAGGCTTCTTGTGATGTTGTATTACCGAGTGGGCCCTGAGGTACCTCTCCGTCACACGGAGTAACAAATCCTAGTCTTGATCCATGCCAACTCAACAGACACCCTCGGAGATACTTGTAGAGTACCTTTATAGTCACCCAATTACGTTGCGACGTTTGATACACACAAGGCACTCCTCTGGCGTCAGTGAGTTGCATGATCTCATGGTCATAGGAATATATACTTGACATGCAGAAAACAGTAGCAATAAACTGACACGATCATATGCTACGTTTGTAGTTTGGGTCTTGTCCATCACACCATTCTCTTAATGATGTGATCCCGTTAATCAAATGACATCTCATGTCCATGGCTAGGAAACCATAACCATCTTTGATCAACGAGCTAGTCTATTAGAGGCATACTAGGGACATGGTTTTGTCTATGTATCCACACATGCATCTAAGTCTCCGATCAATACAATTATAGCATGGATAATAAACGATTATCATGAACAAGGAAATATGATAATAACTAATTTATTATTACCTCTAGGGCATAGTTCCAACAGTCTCCCACTTGCACTAGAGTCAATAATCTAGTTCACATCACCACGTGATTCGCATTGTTATGAATCTAACACCCAGTGAGTTCTGGGGCTCGATCATGCTTTGCATGTGAGAGAGGTCTTATAGTCAACGGGTCTGCGACATTCAGATCCGTGTGTACTTTGCAAATCTCTATGTCAAACCGTAAACACCGCTACCACACTCCACTTGGTACTATTCTAAATGGCTGCTCCACTATATGTATCCAGATTGCTACTACGGGCCATCCGGATTGGTGTTAAAGCTTGCATCGACGTAACTCTTTACGATGAACTCTTTATCACCTCCATAATCGAGAAACATTTCCTTAGTCTTTTTAATTACTAAGGATAATCTTGACCGCTGTCTAGTGATCCACTCCTGGATCACTCTTGTATCCCTTGACGGACTCATGGCAAGGCACACACAGGTGTGGTACACAGCATGGCATACTATACAGAGCCTATGGCTAAGGCATAGGGGATGATATTCGTCCTTTCTCTTTCTTCTGCCATTGTCGAGCTTTGAGTCTCACTCAACTTCACACCTTACAAAGCAGGCGAGAATCACTTCTCTCTGACTAATCCATTTTAAACTCTTTCAAAATCTTGTCAAGGTATGTACTCATTGAAAGTCTTATCAAACATCTTGATCTATCTTTATAGATCTTGATGCTCAACAATTAGGTAGCTTTATTCAGGTCTTCTTTTGAAAAACTCTTTTCAAACAACCGTTTATGCTCTCCAGAAATTCTACATCATTTCTGAATAGCAATATGTCATCCACATATACCTATCAGAAACTCTATAGTGCTCCCACTCACTTTATTGCAAATACAAGTTTCTCGTAAACTTTGTATAGACTCAAAAACTTTGATCACCTCATCAAAGTGTATATTCCAACTCCGAGATGCTTGCTTCAGTTCATAGAAGAATCACTGAAGCTTGCACACCTTTTAGCATCCTTAGGACTTATAAAACCTTCTGGTTGTATCACATACAACCTTTCCTCAAGTATACCGTTAAGGAAACGATGTTTTGACATCCATTTGCCAGATTTCATAATTGAAAGTGCAGCAACTGCTAACATAGTTTCAACAGACTTTAGCATCGCTACGAGTGAGAAAGTCTCATCGCAGTCAACTCCTTGAACTTGTCGTAAACTTCCTTGAAACAAGTCGAGCTTTACAAATGGTAACATTTACCATCAGCGTCTGTCTTCATTTTAAAGATCCATTTGTACTTAACGACCTGCCGTCCAATGAGCAAGTCCACCAAAGTCTATACTTGGTTTTCATACATGGACCCTTTCTCAGATTTCATGGCCTCTAACCATTTGTTGGTTTTCGGGCCCATCATCGCTTCTCCATAGTTCGTACGTTCATCATTGTCCAACAACATGACCTCCAAGACAAGGTTGTCATACCGCTCAGGAGCAGTACACGTCCTTGTCGACCTACGAAGTTCGACAATAACTTGACCCGAAGCTTCATGATCATCATCATTGACTTCCTCTTTAACTAACGCAGGCTTCATAGAAACAACTTCCTGCGCTGCGCTACTCTCTGGTTGAAACAGAGGTTCAATAACCTCATCAAGTTCTATCTTCCTCCCACTCAATTCTTTCAAGAGAAACTTTTCCTCGAGAAAGGACCCAGTTTTAGCAACAAACATTTTATGCTTGGATCTGAGATAGAAGGTTCACCCAACTGTTCTTAGGGTATTCTATGAAGATGCATTTGTCCGCTTTGAGTTTGATCTCATTAGGTGAAAACATTTTCCACACAAGCGTCGCAGCCCCAAACATTAAGAAATGACAACTTAGGTTTCTATCAAACCATAATTCACATGGTGTCATCTCAACAGATTTAGATGGTGCCCTATTTAAAGTGAATGTAGTTGTCTCTAATGCATAACCCCAAAATTATAGTAACAAAATGATAATAGACATCATAGGACGCACCATATCCAATAGAGCATGACTATGACGTTCGGACACACCATCACACTATGGTGTTCCAGGTGGCGTGAGTTGTGAAACAACTTTCACATTGTCTAAAGTTGTATGCCAAACTCGTAACTCAGATATTCACCTCCACGATCATATCGCAAACATTTTTATCTTCTTGTCACGATGATCTTAAACTTCACTCTGAATTTTCTTGAACCTTTCAAACGATTCAGACTTGTGTTTCATTAAGTAAATATACACTATATCTACTCAAATCATCAGTGAAGGTAACAAAATATCGATATCCACCGCACACTACAAGACTCATTGGATTGCATACATCAACATGTATCATTTCCAATAAATCACTTGCCCGCTTCATCAAAACAGAAACGGGGTCCTTAGTCATCTTGACCAAGAGGCATGGTTCGCATGTCTCAACCGATTCGAAATCGAATGAGTCCAAAGATCCATCAACATGGAGTTTCTTCATGCGTTTTATACCAATATGACATTTAGCGGCAGTGCCACAAGTATGTGGTACTATTATTATTAACTTTGTATCTTTTTGGCATCAATGTTATGAACATGTGTATTACTACGATCAAGTTTCAACAAACCATTCTTACTGGGTGCATGACCATTGAAGGTATTATTCATGTAAATAGAATAACCATTATTCTCTAACTTAAATGAATAACCGTGTTGCAATGAACATGATCTAATCATGTTCATGCTCAACGCAAAAACACCAAATAACATTTATTTAGGTTCGTCACTAATCTCGAAGGTAGAGAGAGCGTGCGATGTTGATCATATCAACCTTGTAAACATTTCCAACACACATCGTCACCTCACACTTAGCTAGTATCCGTTTATTCCGTAGCTTTTACTTCGAGTTACTAACATTTAGCAACCGAACCGGTATCCAATACCCAGGTGCTACTAGGAGTACTAGCAAGGTACACATCAATAACACGTATATGAAATATACTTCTGTCGACTTTGCCAGCCTTCTTATCTACCAAGTATCTAGGGTTGTTCCGCTTCAGCGACCGTTCTCCTCATAATCGAAGCACTTAGTCTCGGGTTTGGGTTAGACTTTGGGTTGCTTCACTGGAGGTGCAACTGACTTGCTATCCATGAAGTTTCCCTCCTTGCTCTTGCCCTTCTCGAAACTAGTGGTTTTGACTAACCATCAACACTTTGACGCTCCTTCTCGATTTCTACCTTCGCGATGTCAAACATCGCGAATAGCTCAGGGATCATTATTTCTATTCCTAGCGTTTTATAGTTCATCACCAAGTTCTAGTAGCTTTAGTGACAGTGACTTGGAGAACTATATCAATCACTATCTTATCTGGAAGATCAACACCCACTCGATTCAAGCGATTGTAGTACCCAGACAATCTGAGCACATGCTCAACGATTGAGCTATTCTCTTTCATATTACAGGCAAAGAATCTTGTTGGAGATCTCATATCTCGCAACACGGGCATGAGCCTGAGATCCTAATTTCAGCTCTTAGAACATCTCATATGTCCTGTGACGTTCAAAACGTTTCGGAGCCTCAATTCTAAGCCGTAATGCATGACGCACTAAACTATCAAGTAGTCATCAGAACGTGCCTGTTAGATGTTCACAACATCTACAGACGATGCTAGAGGGATTGGCTCACCAAGCGGTGCATTAAGGACATAAGCCTTCTGTGCAGCGATGAGGACAATCCTTAGATCACGGAGCCAGTCCGCAATATTGCTAGCATCATCTTTCAACTCTATTTCTCTAGGAACATATAAAAATACAAGGGAGCTACAGCGTGAGCTAGTAATCTACAACACAATCTGCAAAGACACTACTGACTATGTTCATGATAATGAGTTCAATTAATCATATTACTTAAGAACTCCTACTCAAATTGACATCCCTCCGGTCATCCGAGTGATACATGATCCAAATTCACCAACTCAAGTCCGATCATCACGTGAGTTGAGGTGGTTACAATGGCGAACATCATCATGTTGATCATATCTACTATATGACTCATGTTCGACCTTTCGGTCTCTTGTGTTCCGAGGCCATGTCTGTACATGCTAGGCTCGTCAAGTTTAACCCGAGTGTTCTGCATGTGCAACACTGGCTTGCACCGTTGTATGTGAACGTAGAGTCTATCACACCCGATCATCACGTGGCGTCTCAACACGACGAACTTTCGCAATGGTGCACACTCGGGGAGAACACAATTCATCTTGAAATTTAAGTGAGGGATCACCTTATAATGCTACTGTCGTCCTAAGCAAAACAAGGTGCATAAAAGGATTAACATCACATGCAAATCATAAGTGACATGATATGGCCATGAACTTGTGCTTTTGATCTCTATCATGAAAGCACCGGCATGATCTCCATCGTCACCGGCATGACACCATGATCTCCATCATCTTGATCTCCATCAACGTGTTGCCATCGGGGTTGTTGCGCCCACCATGCTTCTACTACTATTTATACCGTTTAGCGATAAAGTAAAGCATTAGATAGTGCTTAATGATTGACACATAGGTCATACAATAATTAAAGAAAACCCTATGGCTCCTGCCGGTTGCCGCACTCATCGACATGCAAGTCGTGATAATCTATACATCACATGATCATCTCATACATCACATATATCACATCATGTAATTGGCCATATCACATCACAACATACCCTGCAAAAACAAGTTAGACGTCCTCTAATTGTTGTTGCATGTTTTACGTGGCTGCTACGGGTATCTAGCAAGAACAATTCTCATCTACGCAAAAACCACAACGGTGATACACTAGTTGCTTTTCAACCTTCTCAAGGATCGCCTTTGTCGAATCCGATCCAACTAAAGTGAGAGAAAATGGCACCCGCAAGCCATCTATGCAACAAGTTGCGGTCGAGGGAAATGGTCTCTCGTAAGCGTACGAGTAATGTTGGTCCGGGCCGCATCAACGCCCACAAACTCTTTGTGTTATACTCGAGATCTCATCTACACATAGACCTAGCTCTGATAGCACTGTTGGGGAACGTTGCATGGGAAACAAAAATTTTCCTACGCACATGCAAGATCTATCCATGGTGATGAGCATCTACGAGAGGGAGAGTGGATCTACATACCCTTGTAGATCGCTAAGCGGGAAGCGTTAAGAAACACGGTTGGTGTAGTCGAACATCTTCGTGATCCAAATCGCCGAGCGTCCCGCGATCACAACACGATCCGTCCCGCGATCCAATCACGATCCGTCCCGTGAACTCATCACGATCCGTCCCGCGATCTCATCACGATCCGTCCCGCGATCTCATCATGATCCGTCCCGTGAACTCATCACGATCCGTCCCGCGATCTCATCACGAACCGTCTCGCGATCTTGATCACGGTCCTTCCGATCTAGCGCCGAATGGACGACACCTCCGCGTTCAGCACACGTGCAGCTTGATGATGATCTCCACCGTCTTGATCTAGCAAGAGGAAGTGGAGAGGAGGAAGAGTTCACCGGCAGCATGATGGCGCTCTGGCGATGGTGGTGGAGCAATTCCGGCAGGGCTTCGCCTAAGCACTGCGGAAATCCGATCTAGAGGAGCACCGGTGGAACGGGCAACACGTGGCCGTAAAATCTAGTGCAAAACACCCAATACCACCAGTATATACAAGAGGGAGGGAGGAAGAGGGCTGGCGCAAGGGCCAAGGCCCCATAGGGTCGGCCGAATCCACTAGGATTGGAGGACTCTCCTCCAATCCTAGTAGGACTAGGATTCGTCCCTTTTTTTCCCTTTTTCCACCTTTTCCTATTGGGTTTTCTTCTCCAGCCACATGGGCCTTGTGTGGGAGTTTACACCAGCCCACTAAGGTCTGATATTCACTCTCCCACAGCCCATGAAGCCTCTTGGGTCGAAATACCTCTCCTGATGGTCCCCCGGTACACTACCGGCACTCCCGGTACACTACCGATGAGCCCGAAACTTTTCCGGCGACCAAAATAGGACTTCCTATATATGAATCTTCACCTCCGGACCATTCCGGAGATCCTCGTGATGTCCGGGATCTCATCCGAGACTCCGAACAACCTTCGGCCACCACCATACATAACTCTATACTACCGAAACGTCACCAAACCTTAAGTGTGCAGACACCGCGGGTTCGAGAACTATGTAGACATGACCGAGACACCTCTACAGTCAATAACAAATAGCGGGCCCTAGATGACCATATTGGTTCCTACATATTCTACGAAGATCTTTATCGGTCGAACCTCTATGTCAAGGATTCAGTTAATCCCGTATGATGTTCCCTTTGTTCTTTGGTACGTTACTTGCCCGAGATTCGATCGTCGGTATCTCCATACCTAGTTCAACCTAGTTACCGGCAAGTCTCTTTACTCGTTCCGTAATACAAGATCCCATGACTAACACTTAGTCACATTGCTTGCAAGGCTTGTTGTGATGTTGTATTACCGAGTGGGCCCTGAGGTACCTCTCCATCACACGGAGTAAGAAATCCCAGTCTTGATCCATGCCAACTCAACAGACACCCTCGGAGATACCTGTAGAGTACCTTTATAGTCACCCAGTTACGTTGCGAGGTTTGATATACACAAGGCACTCCTCCAGTGTCAGTGATTTGCATGATCTCATGGTCATAGGAACATATACTTGACATGCAGAGAACAGTAGCAATAAACTGACACGATCATATGCTACATTTGTAGTTTGGGTCTTGTCCATCACACCATTCTCTTAATGATGTGATCCCATTTATCAAATGACATCTCATGTCCATGTCTAGGAAACCATAACCATCTTTGATCAACGAGCTAGTCTATTAGAGGCATACTAGGGACATGGTTTTGTCTATGTATCCACACATGCATCTAAGTCTCCGATCAATACAATTATAGCATGGATAATAAACGATTATCATGAACAAGGAAATATGATAATAACTAATTTATTATTGCCTCTAGGGCATATTTCCAACAAAGCCATCCTGTGTTATTGACACCGGCGGTGCGAAGACACAAATCTACGGCCGTGATGGCAGCAAGGGCGTTGGTGGCGACACCAGCACTCCCTGGCGGTGGCAGCTGCTTCTCACCTTCTTCTTTGACTGCATATGGCCATCCTTGTCTCCCCATGTCTCCCTCGACCCCGAAGCTGGTACGCTACCCCTTCCCCTCCTCTGTTAGGACCGTTTAGGGCCGGTAGCGCCATCACCGACCGCATCATGGATGTCCCTTAGGTTGTCAATGAACGGACGAAGCTTCTAGTTCAAGCAACTTCTCTAATTTCTGTGGTTCAGGCGTGGGTTCTGTTGGTCCATAAGAGAGTTGTTTGTCGGAATCGGAGACCTTAAATTTGGCATGGTCCGATGTTACTGCTGGATAATGAAAGGATGGAGAATCTGAACTACATCTACAACTGAAAGACACAGAGGCTCTATGGATGCTTCGAACGACACATAGCTCCTTTCGCCAGGCTTGTGCAAATGTTTAGGAATAGGGGGATGCTAGAAGATAGTATACACAACAATGTGGAATAGCAAGTAGCCATGTTCCTCCATCTTGTTGGTCATAACCAGAGGTTCATGGTTGTACACAACACCTTCAGGGGGTCAATGGAGACCATCTCCAGATACTTCAAGCAAGTGTTGTGCGCTATTGGGGAACTTAGACGAGAGATGCTCGTGTCACCAAGTGGCTGAACTCCTACCATTATTCGTACTGGCCCAAGATGGTATCCATACTTCAAGGTGAGCACTCACAATATGTTGTTAATGCCTTCATATGATGTTCTTGTTCCGCCGCAGCCATAATTCCGTCTTGTAATGCCATTCCGGGATTCCATTGGTGCAATAGATGATACTTATGTCATTGCTAGAGTTTTGAGGTCAGAAGCTGTAGCCTATCGAGGGATAAAGCACTATATAAGCCAGAATGTGCTTATTGTTGTTGACTTTGATACGAAGTTTACATATGTCTTAGCTGATGGCATTTACATGGACGTGGTGTTTCTAAGCCCGAGCTCAAATGAGCTCCGGTGAACAGTAACTCCAAAAAATAAAATAAAATAAAAAATTCTGAATTTTTTAGTGCAAACATTGGCAAAAGTTCTTAGTGCTGACGAAATTTCATCACAAAATAACATTTAAGAAAGTCGCAGCAAAAAAGACAAAATTGATGCTCCAAAAATGTTATTTTAGATAATATTTTGGAGTACTGATTTTATTTGTCTTTTCATGACTCCTAAGATTTTTATTTTTTGACAAAATTTTGCAAGCACTGAGAACTTTTGTCAATGTTTGCATCTAAAAAATTCAGAATTTTTGAATTTTTTTTCGTTTTTTTGATTTTACTATTCATCCCGAGCTCAAATGAGCTCGGGAGCAGAGCATGACTTTACTTTTAGCGTCCACATTGTTGGGCATTCCTGAAGAACCGATGGGTTTGATTTGTTTTTTAGGGACTTGGGGTTTGCTCTATGTACTTGACCCTGTTGACCATTGACTGACCCATTAACCGCTGACTTGACACATTACCCATTGACCGTTTGAAAAATATCATGAACTTTAAAAGTTCGCATATTTTATAGGAAGTTCACAATCATGCAAAGAGTTTGTGAACTCGCACTACTAGGAAAAAGACTAGTAGTAGCGCGGGTTAAACACCTAGTAGTAATGCGGGTGCCCGCACTACTACTACGACACTACAACTAACTGGTAGTAGTAGCGCGGTGCATCTTGCGCTACTAGTACGTATGTTAGTAGTAGCATGGGTCCCACGTGCGCTACTACTAACTATCTGTAGCGCGTATGTGACCCGCGCTACTACTATTAATTTCAAAAACCAAAAAAAATCCCGATCATGTGCGTGCTATCAATGGTTCAATCCAGCGATGACAGGGCTCACCGGAGGGTCAGAGGGGTGTCGCGGAGGAGGTCGGAGGGTCGGCGCGCGGCGGATCTGGTCGTCCCATGACCGAATCTGACTAGACAAGGTGGATGCGGCGGCGGGCAGAGATCCGTGCTCCCACGGCGCGGTGGTGCGTGGTGCGCTCCGGTGAGGTTGAGCGGCGGAGACGAGGCGCGGGGGAGGCGGGGTGCTCCGGCAAGGACCTGGTGGTGCGGTGGCAGGGTGACAAGGGGCTGCGCAGATGGAGGTGAGTAAAACCAGAGGGAGAGAGATGGGAAAGGAGAACAAGGGAGAGAGGAAGGAGATGGAGGGTGCATCGGGTCTGGTCGCTGGTAGTGAGGTGCTGTGTCGTGGTGGTGTGGAGGCGAGGGGGAAGACAGGCGAGCTCTTGGACGCCAGTGTCGTGAAGAGGTGGCCTCGTTGGGCGCCATGGAGGAGGAGGTGTTCTTGGGCAGGAGAGCCTATGGAGAGAGGGAAAGAGTGAGGGGGAGAGGAGGGATTCGGCCGAGGATATGGGGCCTTCACCTACCTTGTACTTAGTAGTAGTGAGGGGTATAAACCCACGCTACTACTATCAAGTTAGTAGTAGCGCGGGTTTATACCCCTCGCTACTACGATGTCATGTCTCGGGGGATACGGTAGAGACCACTTAGTAGTAGCGAGGGATATAAACCAACGCTACTACTATCAGCTTAGTAGTAGCGCGGGTTTATACCCCTCGCTACTACTATGACATGTCCCGTGGGGACACGGTAGAGACCACTTAGTAGTAGCGAGGGGTATAAACCCGCGCTACTAGTAAATAGTAGTAGCGAGGGGTATAAATCCATGCTACTAGTAAGCGTCTACCTATAAGCTTTTCCCTAGTAGTGCCGTAAAAAGTTCAGGACCTTGAGACAATCGATGTTAAAGTAGAATGACTTCATGAGCTCCTGACGGTCTCCAGTGTGGTTAAAAACCCAATACCAGTTATTTAAGTAAATTATGATAATCAAATTATGAATGTCAACGTAAACAATTCCAAGGATTATAAGAAGTCACCAATACATGTGAGAAGGAGACTTCGATCTATCAGATTTATGAGAACTTTGGACTTATAGCATTGGATTTTATGAACACGTCTAAGAATATGACAAATCACTTGACAAAGGGTTTATCATGAAACATGATAGACAACACATCAAGCGAGATGTGTTTGATACCCACTACATAAGTTGTCCATAGTGGAAATTCATTATGTGTTATGAGATATCTCGTGAAGTAGTGATGGGGATATAACCACTGGGTATGCCAAAGCATGGAGGTTCAACCTCTTTTCAAAATGAAATGGCCAACTGGCGCTCAGCCGGCTAGCATACGGCTGGCTGGCTGGCCCGTGGTCAACTAGAGTAAGGCCGACATCCCCGCGGCCGGCTGGCGCATGGCCGTGTGGTGGGCAGCTAGCGAGCGTGACAACGACCAGCTCCCCTGCTGACCCTCGGGCAGATGAGCACCAGTCACCTCCCACCATTCCCGCGTACGGTGACAAGACGTGACCCTCACGACGGGCCAGAAGGAGACGACCGACGCCCGCATGCCCACACCCCACCTCCGCGACGGGAGCACGCGCACTCGCCCGCCTCATCAGTCCGCCCCGAGCTCGCGGCTTGCCTTGGCCCATGCGTCCCCCGGAGCGAGAACGATGCCCGAACCCGCGTTGACCGACTAGCGTAGTCGGCCCTCCTAGAGGAGGAGGTTCCGATCAGTCCGGCGTACTTCAGCCCCCGGATTCGCAATGAGCCGTTCCCAATTGGCTTCACGCTCCCTCACGACACCCTGAAGTATAGCGGCACCGCCAAGCCGGAGGACTGGCTGATCGACTACACCACCGCAGTCGGTATAGCCAGGGGAAACAAGCGCGTAGCCGTGTGCTATGTCTCCCTCATGTTGATCGGCTTGGCCTGGACCTAGCTTAATAGCCTGTCGGCCGGCAGTGTCAACACCTGGACAGATTTTGAGGAGGTGTTCGTCCGCAACTTCACCGACACCTACAAGAGGCCCGACCGCCCTCGCGAGCTGGCCATGTGCGTTCAGGGCCCAGATGAGGCCCTCCGTGACTACCTCACCCGGTGCATCGAGCTCCGCAACTCCTGCGAGGGGGTGCATGAGGTGCATGCCATCCAGTACTTCATCGAGGGCTGTCGCAACAGCACACACCTCAAGCACAAGCTCCTATGCTCTGAGCTAGCAACCCTAGTAGACCTCATGGACAAGGCGGAAAAGTACGCCACGTCCGACTCCATGATGCGAATCAAGGTCAACATGTCCGGCAAGGCGGTCCTGCCACCGGCCGCGCCACTGCCGGCTGCCGATAACCGACAGCCGCAGAACAGCAAGCGCAAAACCAACCAGCCGGATCCCCTCTACGGGGCCGGCAGGTCGCCATCATCGAGGAAGAGCAGCCAGCTGCCCAGACCTCCAGCCAACGCGAGCGAACCGGCAAGACCGCCTGGCAGCCCAAACTCACCTTCGAGCAGATGCTTGATGCACCCTGCAAAATGCACTCTGGGGCCAAATCGGCCATGCACACGCTCTGATAGTGCAGTTTCTCGCTGCGGCTGGCTCGGGGAGAAGGCCTTCCGGTTCCCTCGTTGCTGGCTCCCCAAACGGTGGATCCCGCACCAGCGCCGGCTTCGGCTCTGCATGACGGCCGTCTGCACGACCAGTTCCCCGATCAGGACGGGGCCTATGTCGTCTTCACCAGTGAGGAGACGGACAATCATGCACAATGCCGGATCCGGCGTGAGTGAACGCCACCTTGCCCTCGGTCCCTCAGTTCATGCACTGGTCCGGGAAGCCGGTCACCTGGAGCCGAGTAGACCACCCGTCAGTGATGCCAAACCCCGGCAGCTACACCCTCGTCCTCAATCCTACCATCGCCTCCGAGAGGCACACCTGCCGCTTCTCGCGGGTGCTGATTGACGGGGGAAACAAAATCAACATCCTCTACCGCGATACCCTACTCAAGGTGGGGCTCAAGGAGGAGAACCTGCAGCCGAGCCGAACGGGTTTCCATGGCATCATGCCCGGGTAGTCGTGCTCCCCCATTGGCAAGATCTGGCTCGATGTCCTCTTCGGCGACAAAAGCCACTTCCGTCGCGAGACGATATGGTTCGAGGTGGTGGACCTTGATAGCCCCTACCATGCGCTGCTGGTTCGGTCAGCTCTCGTCAAATTCATGGGGGTGCCCCATTATGCCTACCTCAAGCTCAAGATGTCGAGTCTAAAGGGCACCATCACCATCAACGGCGACTACAAGATGTTAATGGAGTGCACGCACGACGGTAGCCGACTGGCCGAGGCTCTGGTGATCACGAAGGAGAGGCAACAGCTCGACCAGCTCGTGGCTCTCGGTGCCAAGCAGCCGGCCGTGCCGGCTCCCCCATCCCAACCGACTAACGAGGCGGCGTTCCAGCCGTCCAAAGACACCAAGCGTGTGTTGCTTGACTCGACCAACCCCAAGCAATGCATCACCATTGGCGCCAACCTCAGTGCCAAATAGGAAGGCAAGGTCGTTGACATCCTCTATGAGAATCGGGACATCTTTGCATGGTCTCCCAAAGACATGCAGGGTGTTCCGAGGAAGTATGCCTAGCACAAACTCATGTGCGGCCGGATGCGAGGCCGGTCAAGCAACCCTTGCGCCATTTCTCTGAGGAGAAGCGGCGTACTATAGGAGAGGTGATAGCCTAGCTGCTCACAACTGGTTTCATCATGGAAGGGTTCCACCCGGACTGGCTAGCCAACCCAGTCCTGGTGCTGAAGAAAAACAAGACTTGGCACATGTGTATCGACTACACTAGCCTAAACAAGGCATGTCCGAAGGACTCGTTCGCCCCGCGTCGGATCGATCAAGTGATCTACTCCACGGCCGGCTGCAACCTGCCGTCCTTTCTAGATGCCTACTCAGGCTATCACTAGA
Source organism: Hordeum marinum (assembly GCA_022496015.1). Classification (NCBI taxonomy): domain Eukaryota; kingdom Viridiplantae; phylum Streptophyta; class Magnoliopsida; order Poales; family Poaceae; genus Hordeum; species Hordeum marinum. Next base: position 417,288,551 of record CM039675.1, read on the forward strand.
TCAAGCTGGACCCAGCTGACTGGCTGAAGACCTCCTTCATCACGCCCTTTGGAGCCTACTGCTACATCACCATGTCATTCGGCTTGAAGAATGCAGGCACTACCTTCCAACGCTACATGTAGAAGTGCCTCCTGCCCCAGATCGACATGATCGTCCATGTCTATGTGGACGACATCATCATGAAAACCAAGAAGCATTCCAGCCTCCTCGACGACCTCCGGGAAACCTTCGCCAACCTACGTGAGTACAAGGTCGGGCTCAACCCGGAGAAGTGCGTCTTTAGCGTGCCAGCCGACCAGCTCCTGGGTTTCTTCATGTCTGCTCGCGGCATCGAAGCCAACCCGGAGAAGATCGAAGCAATTGAGCGCATGCCCAATCCAACTCGGCTCCGCGACGTTCAGAAGTTCACCGGTCCCTTGCTTCACTCAGTCGGTTCGTCAGCCCGCTGGGCGAAAAGGCTTTGCCCCTCTTCCAGCTCATGAAAAGGACCACCAAGTTTGAGTGGACCGACCAGGCGGAGGAGGCGTTCCGCGACCTGAAACACGCCCTCTCCAGCGTGCCCGTCTTGGTCGCGCTGGCTGAGAAGGAGCCCCTTCTTGCGTACATCACGACAACCACGTGCGTCGTCATCATTGTCCCCGTGGTGGAGCGTCCGGAGGAGGGAAGAGCACTCCCAGTCCAGCGCCCCATCTACTACCTCAGCGAGGTACTCTCCGCCTCCAAGCAGAACTACCCCCACTACCAGAAGATGTGCTATGACTTATACTTCGCCGCCAAGAAGGTCAAGCAGTACTTCCAGGAGCACACCATCACCGTGGTAAGCATCGTGCCACTCGGCGAGATCATGAGTGGCCAGGATGCCACCGGCCGGATCGCCAAATGGTCCATCGCCATGACCGACCACGAGATCCAATACAAGCCGCACATGGCTATCAAGTCGTAGACGATGGCCGACTTCCTCATTGACTGGGCCGAGACCCAGTTCGTGTCGCCGCCTCTGGACTCCATGCATTGGCGCATGCATTTTGACGACTCGAAGATGCGGACCGTCTTGGGAGCCGTCATCGTCTTGTCGTCCCCGAAAGGGGACCAACTCAAGTACGCGCTCCAGGTCCACTTCGTCACCTCCAACAATGTGGCCGAGTACGAGGCGCTCGTCCATGGCCTCCGGCTTGCCAAAGAAATCGGCATTCAACGCATCCTATGCTTTGGCAACTCTGACCTCGTGGTGCAGCAAGTCTCTAGCGAATGGGACGCCAAGGACGCCAACATGGCCAGCTACTGTTTCCTCGTCAAGCAGCTCACCAGCTCCTTCGAGGGCTGTGAGTTCCACCACGTCCCCCGAGCGGACAACGAGGCGACGGATGCCTTGGCAAAAATCAGCTCCACCCGCCAGGCCATCCCGGTCAGCGTCTCCCTCAAACAACTACGCAAGCCATCAATCAAACCCTCTGTCGAGTCAGAGTCCATCTTAGTGCCTGCGGATCCTGCCAAATCCTCGACGGGCTCGGGGGCTCCGCCCGTCGCGCCGACTCCAACCGTTGCCGCTTCGATCATGGCCGGCTCCGAACCCGTGGCCGTCATGATGGCGGTTGATGTGCCTCCCACTTCATAGAACCCGAGGGCTGGCGAGCCAGGCCCGGGGACTAACAGACCGACCTCGGGGGCTCCGGTTGCCCCTGGCCTCTAGCTTGGGTCGGAGCCGCCCCCTGTCTCAGCTCCTTCATAGGCCCAACCAATCTTGGCCTTCCTCTTATGCGATGAGCTCCCCTTCGACGAAGACAAAGCTCAGCAGATCCAGCGCCGGTCTCCCGCCTACACCATCATCAACCATGAGCTCGTCCATCGCATCGCAACTGGCATGTACCAGCGCTGCGTTGAGTCCGAGAGGGGCCAAGAGATCCTCCGATACATCCACCAGGACGAGTGCGGGCATCATGCCGCCTCGAGGACCCTGGTGGGCAAGGCGTTCTGCCACGACTTCTACTGGCCGACGGCCTTGGAGGAGGCAACGCGATTAGTTGACAGGTGTGAGGGGTGCCAACGTTTCCACACGCAAAGCCACCTATCGGCTGCGGCCCTCCAGACCATCCCACTCTCATGGCCCTTCGCCGTCTGGGGCTGGACATGGTGGGGCCATTCAAGATTGTGCGAGGCGGCATGACACATCTGCTGGTGGCCGTCGACAAATTCACCAAGTGGATCGAGGCAAGGCCCATCAAGAAACTAGACGGCCGCACGACCGTCCGGTTCATCGAGGACATCACGGTCCACTATGGCGTGCCCCACAGCATCATCAACGACAGCAACACCAACTTCGCCAAAGGCACGATGATACGCTTTTGCGCCAAAAAGGCATCCGGCTTGAGCTCGTGTAAGTGGCCCACCCACAGTTGTATGACCAAGTAGAAAGGGCAAACATACTGATCCTAGATAGCATCAAGCCTCAGCTCGTGGCACCACTCGTGCGTTCGGCCGGCTGCTGGATCGAAGAGTTGGGCATCAAGCCTCGACTCGTGGCACCACTCGTGCGTTCGGCCAGCTGCTGGACCAAATAGCTGTCGGCCGTCCTATGGAGCCTTAGGACCACACCTGACCGATCAACCAGCTTCACTCCATTCTTTCTCGTGTATGTGTCGGAGGCGGTCATCCCCACGGACATCGAGTTTGACTTGCCTCGTGTCACCTTGTACACGGAGAAATACGCGAAGGAGGCAAGAGAATATGATGTCGACCTACTCGAAGAAGCACGTGAGCTGGCTTTGAGCCGGATGACCATCTACCAACAGAAGCTCCAGCACTACCACAGCAAGCGGATCCGACCCCTCTCATTCCGCAAAGAAGACTTGGTGCTCAGGCGGATCCAGCGAACCACCGACCAGCACAAGTTGTCCGCCCCATGGGAGGGCCCGTTCATAATCAGCAAGGTACCGCACAACAGTGCGTACTACCTAATAGATGCGCAGAAGCCACAGAAGTGCAAAAGAGACGCCTCCAGCGAGGAGACGGGGCACCTGTGAAACGCGACGCTCCTTCGTCCGTTTTACTGCAAAAAACCAATGTATGTATGTATCTCCCCACCCCGTTTTGGAACTCAATGAATGCAACGGATGTCCCAAGCCAGCACTTGGGACATGCCCTTTCAACTTCACTAAAAGCATACCGCTCCCCAAAACAAGCACCCGGGCCCTGCTCCCCTGGCCCTGGGGCTTGCCGGCTAGCCTAAAGTCACTTCCTCTCCCAGAAGGATAAGTAATGTGGATAAGCAGAACTCCCCCTCCCGTCCATCCACAGACCGGCTCCCGGCTGTCAGGCTGGCGGGACTCCGGGACAGGAAAACTTACCACACGAAACATCATTCAAAGAGTAGCGATCGTTTGGGTCTAGCCAGATTATTCGTTCTACAACTTGCCTCTGGCGGCTCACCCTAGCTTGAGCCGGACGACCCTAAGGTTTTTGCATTTTCCCCAAGGATGAGGCCCCGTCCTTGCTCCAGCCGGCTCCCGGCTAACCGGCAGGCGGGGCGGAAGCTGCAAAGAGACTTGTCCAAAAGATAATGGTCGAAAAGCAAAAAAGCGAAGGATGAGACGGCACACAAACATTGTTCATTTAGCATCAAATAAGGTCAAGGCCGCAAGCCGATAGATTCTTTACAATACTGTTGGGGAACGTTGCATGGGAAACAAAAATTTTCCTACGCACACGCAAGATCTATCCATGGCGATAAGCATCTATGAGAGGGAGAGTGGATCTACATGCCCTTGTAGATCGCTAAGCGGGAAGCATTAAGAAACACGGTTGATGTAGTAGAACGTCTTTGTGATCCAAATCGCCGAGTGTCCCGCGATCCAATCATGACCCGTCCCGGTCTAGCACCGAACGGACGGCACCTCCGCGTTCAGCACACATACAACTCGATGACGATCTCCGCCTTCTTGATCCGGCAAGAGGGAGCAAAGAGGTAGATGAGTTCTCCGGCAGCGCGACACCGCAACGGCGATGGTGGTTGTAACGACCCGACCTGAAAGGTCAAGTCTCCGGTGTTTCTGTACCATCCCAAGATCATGCTGGTACACACACGGTACATCAATGTATATATCAAAGGGAAATCACACAGCATTATATTAATCGAAATCTCATATCGAGTCCTTTATTACAATAATATTACAATAAAGTGGCCAAAGGCCAACTCATGAGAATATCTAAATCTTGCGGAAGCGTCGACGGTAGATGAGTCCATCCGACTCCAAGGGCATCTCACTGAGCATAGAACGCGTCCTCACTCCTGGTCGGAAAAATACTTTGCAACATGATACGTTGCAGCCGTGTAGGTCAGCATATGGAATATGCCGGCAAAGTCACAAGAGAGGGGTGAAAATAATCAGCTAGTCTATATGCTTATATGGCAGGTGGTGGTGTAAGTTTTTTTGCGTAAAGCCAATTTTTCCTACATCAAGAAAAGGGGCTAAGCAAAATATTACTAAGTTGGTTGATTAATGAGATGGTTCCACCAACCACTTCTCATACCCAAAATTGTTAATACCCACATCATCATATTAATTGTGTTGAGAGTTCCGGAAGTTCCAATTCCTTTGGCTCAAGTCGTCCATGACCGTGGACACGGCTAATCGATTAGGTTTGAAATACTCTGCAGAGTTTTGCACACGTTCCCCACAAGATTTGGTCGCCTCCGTTTGATTTCTCGCACTTCAGGGTGTTTGAGAAACGGATGACCAAAACATGGTCTTCCAAAGGGTTTCCCTGCGACTCTGTCGGTGCCCATCCTTTCGTACCGTTCTTCTACCTCTCGTAGCACCGCCTGTCCAGGGTCACCACGATATCCGACCAAGCCAGAGCCCATAATGACTTGTGGCTGTGCAGGTAAGCCTTGGGTTTTAAAGCATCCATCCATCTCTTTGTGCCTGGGTGGACCTTTCCGCGTGAATACTGGCCATCTCCAGCATCACCTAGGCTAACCACTGGTTTCTCTAGGGTGCCGTTCAACCATCATCCACCCAGAGGTATGTTGAAAACTTGGAGTCTTGAAATCTTGCTCATTATGTAGGTCTTGAAATTATTAACTCTCTCAACTCCCATGAATCACACAACCAACCCCGTCTACTATTAGCATAGCAAAAAGTAAAACAACGTTTCCCGGGGCCAATGTTGTCAAAGAGGGTTGAGAGGGGTATCTACCACATGATACTACTACAATGTAACCAAGTTTCCAACTAACCTATCTTGCATGCAACTGGGGAGATGGTAGAACTAATGCATATAAAACATGGGTAAAACATGATCAAAGTGACTTGCCTGATTGATGATCTTCGTACGTGAGTGTCTCTAAGTAACAAGCTTCGCACTCCGGATAATCTAACGAAGCAAACAAGCACTCAATAAGCATACAACAGAATATTGTAACTCACAAACATCAACCAAGAACTAATAAACAATCAAGACAAAACAATGCACAAATCTCAAGTAAGAAAACACACAAAGTTTTGCTTTCAAAAGGTGAGGAATGAAAACACTACTGACATAATGAAACCATTTGTAATAACAAAACAATTGTTGTCAGCAAGGAAACAATAGAATATTTTATTAATAAACAAAATACAATCAATTTAAGTTTGTTGGGAAAAGTTTATAAAAGTTTTGATAAACACTTTATGAATCAACTATAGTTATATTAACAAAAGAATGAAAAACTAAACTTATTATTTATTAGTAAAACATGTTCTTAACAGAAAATAACTTACAATTAAATCTGTCTTAGAAAACAGAATTAAAATATACAAACCTTTGTTTGAAAACAAAACTATTACTAGTTAGTTGTTTTAATCAAATTATGCCTATTTGAAAATAAGTTGTGATTCCTATGTTAAATAAAATTAAACTAAGCAAATTTATATTTTTATTAACAGTGAGTGAAAACACTAAATGTTTACTAACAGAACCTAATAAACAAATAAAACCAAATTCTAAATCAAACTAATTAAAATTAAGTATATAAAACTATATTGTAATACTAGGCAGATTCTGTTTTTAACTGAAACACAAATCAAATATATCCTAAAAATCCTCAAACTAAGCATGAAGGTAGTCCTAACTAATACCAAACAGTAGCAAAAAGATTCATATCAAAATCTATTTTCAAACTCTAGTTATTCAGATTTGAAGATTTTGAGCAAATTTGATTAAATTCAAATTTTATAGTTCAAATTTGAAATTTAAAAGTACAGGGTGAAACTACATGAATAATGTGAGCTATTGCAAAAAGAATCAACTCAAAACACTAAATAGATTAAAAGATATAAGCAAAACAATTTTTAAAAACATTCTGTTAATTAAAACAGAGAATGAAAAAAAATCTGATTTGCGTCGGTCGGGGGGGCTACGTGGCACGATCCGATTGGCTAAGGGGGGTATGCGTGCGAGAGCTACGGGCGGGCGACCGATCGGAAGAAGAAAACGATTCGGACTTAAGTCCGTTCTAATCTCGGACGTTGGATTCGGATCGGAGGGAGGAGGTGCTCATAGGGTAGAAGTCGTCGGCGTCGGGGTACTCCGGCGAGTCCGGTAGCGGTGATTGCGACGGCGAGGTGCTCCGGTGGTCGGGGGAGATGGGGGAGTGGTCCGGGCGATGGCGACGGTTCTCCGGAGTCGATTGGTGGCGACGGTGGGGTGAACGGAGGTCGGAGGTGGTGGCTACGGTCGACGGCGAGCTTCGGTGTGGGAGTAGCTCCGGCGAGCAATTGACAGCGTTCCGGCGAGGGGGAAAAGGGGGGCTCAGGTTGAATGGATGCGGGGAAGTGGCCGGTACTTATAGGGCGCTCGAGGGGTGCGGGAGTTAAGAGGGGAGAGAGATCCGGCGAGGGGAAGAAACTGCCGGCGTCGGATCCGGCGAGCGCGGGGAGGGAGACGACCGTTCGGTGTAACGGTCGGTCGGGGGTGGGGCCCGGTGTCAGTGAGTGAAGAGAGTGACCGTTGCGCGCGGTCGGCCGGCTCGTAGTGAATGCGCGATTAATTGCCCATGGGCCGGCCCGTTTAAATGCAACCGTTACCGATTTTCTTTAATATAAATTTCCAGAGACATTCAAATACATTTAAAGCATTCAAATCGTCTCTAAATATAGGGGTATTATATATCAAAATTAACAGAATAATAAATTCTATTTAATGAACATTTCTATTCTGTCATTTGAAGACTTTGAAAAAAATATTATTTTCAGAAATTGCCTAATTGTTTTTGAATCCTTTTTTGCAAATATTTTCAAAATAACTCCTGGTCATTTTTGTTCAAATAATTCACCAATTTGACCCTGGTGTGGAGTGTCATGTTACTCCTCTCTTATTTTGAACATATAACCAAAATTTCAAATAGGGAAAAGCAACATAGGGAAAAGTAGAAAGGACTTTCAGAAAGTCAGAAAAGACATTTCAACTATTACATACAATCAAGCAATGATGATGATAGATGCATAACTATATTCATAACATTCCAAAATGAAATTTTGGGATGTTACAAACCTACCCACCTTAAGATGAATCTCGCCCTCGAGATTCGGGTTGGCTAGAAAATAGGTGCGGATGGTCTCTACGAAGATCTTCTTCGCGTTCCCAGGTGGCTTCTTCCTCAGTATGGTGACTCCACAAAACTTTGCAGAACTTGATAATCTTGCTGCGGGTAACTCTGTTGGATGTCTCGAGGATTCTGACAGGCTTCTCCTCATAAGTCAGATCACTTTCAAGCTGTATGGCCTCTAGGGGCACTGTATCTCTCAGAGGGATATCAGCCATCTCTGTATGACATTTCTTCAGCTGGGACACATGGAACACATTATGAACTTCGGATAATCCTTCTGGCAATTCCAGTTTGTATGCAACTTCGCCTCTACGTTCAAGAATTTTGTAGGGGCCTATGAATCTGGGTGCTAATTTTCCTTTAACACCAAATCTCTTGATTCCTCGAAGCGGGGATACACGAAGATATGCTCTGTCTCCCACTTCATATGTCACTTCTTTGCGCTTGCTGTCAGCATAACTCTTCTATCGAGATTGAGCTATCTTGAGTCTGTCACGAATCAACCTGACTTTCTCTTCCGAATCTTGAATAAGGTCGGGACCAAAAAGTTGTCGGTCTCCAACACCATCCCACGTCAGTGGTGTTCTGCACCTCCTTCCGTATAAAGCTTCGAAAGGGGCCATCTTTAGACTGGTTTGATAACTGTTGTTGTATGAGAATTCTGCGTAAGGCAAGTTGTCATCCCAACTAGATCCATAATCTAGCGCACAAGCTCTCAACATGTCTTCCAGAGTCTGGTTGACTCTCTCAGTCTGTCCATCTGTCTGCGGATGAAAAGCTGTACTAAACTCTAGCCTTGTACCCAAAGTTTCATGTAACTGATGCCAAAACTTTGAGGTAAACTGTGTTCCTCTATCTGACACGATACTCCTTGGAACTCCATGCAGACATACGATCCTGGTCATATATATCTTGGCTAGCTTAGCACTGGTATAAGTGGTTTTCACTGGAATGAAATGAGCTACCTTGGTCAAACGATCTACCACTACCAGATGGAATCATAACCTGAACGGGTCCTGGGTAATCCTGTGATGAAATCCATACCAAGCTTTTCCCATTTCCACTCGGGTATCGGCAAAGGTTGGAGTAACCCTGCTGGTTTCTGATGTTCTGCCTTTACTCGCTGACAAACATCACATATGGCAACATGCTCTGCAATATCTTTCTTCATACCTGTCCACCAATAACTTTCTTTCAAATCCAGATACATCTTGGTATTGCCTGGGTGTATCGAGTAAGGTGAATCGTGGGCTTCCTGAAGTATCAACTTTCTGAGCTCTGGTTCATTGGGCACATAGATTCGGTTCTCAAACCACAAAGTTCCGTGTTCATCCTCACGAAAACCTTTAGCTTTACCATTTTCCATTCTCTGTTTAATCTCAACTATCTCCTTGTTCGATTTCTGGGCTTCACGAATTCTTTCGGTCAAGGTGGACTGAATTTCCAATGTGGCAATATATCCTCTTGGGACTATCTCTAGCCTGAGCTCTCTGAGATCATCGGCTAACTCTTGGGGTAATCCTCCAGCTGTGAGTGTGTTCACATAAGTTTTACGACTCAAGGCATCGGCTACAACATTAGCCTTACCTGGATGGTAGTGTAATCTCATGTCATAGTCCTTGATTAACTCTAACCATCGTCTCTGTCTGAGGTTCAACTCTTTCTGCGTGAAGATATACTTCAGGCTCTTATGGTCGGTGTAAACATCACAACTATTTCCGATAAGGAAATGTCTCCAGATCTTGAGTGCGTGCACTACGGCTGCTAATTCCAAGTCATGAGTGGCATAATTTAACTCATGAGGTCGTAGTTGTCTGGAAGCATAGGCTACAACTTTTCCATCTTGCATAAGTACTCCTCCAAGTCCTTGACGTGAAGCATCACAGTAAACCTGGAAATCCTTCCGAATATCGGGCAAGATCAATACTGGGGCTGTGACCAAACGTTCCTTTAACTCTTGGAAACTGGTTTCACATTCCTCGGTCCAAATATACTTGGATTCTTTCTTCAACAACTCTGTCATGGGCTTGGCAATCTTTGAGAAATTCTCAATGAACCTCCGGTAATATCCAGCAAGTCCAAGGAAACTGCGAATCTCCTTAACTGAGGTGGGTGACTTCCACTCGGTGACGGCTTCAACCTTAGCGGGGTCTACGGCTATTCCTTCTCCGGAAATAACATGTCCAAGGAATCCGACTTCCGTCAACCAAAATTCACATTTACTGAACTTGGCATATAACTGATGCTCTCTTAGCTTCCCCAGAACTAAACGCAAATGTTCCTTATGCTCTTCCTCGTTCTTGGAGAATATCAGAATGTCATCGATGAACACCACAACAAACTTGTCTAGGTATTCCATGAATACTTTGTTCATCAAATTCATGAAGTAGGCAGGAGCATTAGTCAATCCAAAAGACATGACCGTATACTCATACAAGCCATACCTCGTGGTGAAAGCTGTTTTGGGTATATCCTGTTCACGAATTTTCAATTGGTGATACCCTGATCGAAGATCGATCTTGGAGAATACTTTGGCTCCTACTAGCTGATCAAACAAATCATTAATCATCGGCAGAGGGTACTTGTTCTTGATAGTCACCTCGTTCAAGGCACGATAGTCCACTACCATTCTCAAAGATTTATCCTTCTTCTCCACCAAAAGTACTGGGGCTCCCCAAGGTGAAGAACTTGGGCGAATATAACCCTTGTCCAATAACTCCTTGATTTGCTTCTTGATTTCCAATAGATCATTTGCGGGCATCCGATAGGGTCTCTTGGAAATTGGAGCTGTCCCTGGCTGTAGCTCTATTAGGAACTCAATTTCCCTATCTGGTGGCATTCCTGGTAATTCTTCCGAAAATACATCCGGAAAGTCTTTTACCACAGGTACTTCCTCCTGAACAACTCCCGTGAGAGAATTTAATCGAGCACTCATACGCGTGCGTCGGGATACATACTTAATCCTCTTGTTCTCCGGAGTGGTGAGTGAAACAGACTTGCTAGGGCAATCAAGATTTCCTTCATACTTGGTCATCCAATCCATGCCTAGGATTACATCCAATCCTTGTGACTCTAAGACGATGAGGTCGGTGGGAAAAACATGATTTCCTATATTGAGTTTCAAGGCATGGCATCCTATCCCTGCCATCATCATACCTCCTGGAGAACTAACCTTAATGGGCTGACTAAGGGTTTTGGTGGGCAAACCATATTTATCCACAACTACCCTTGATATGAATGAATGAGTTGCACCAGAATCAAAAAGTACTGTAACAGGACGTGAATGCAATAAAAACTTACCAACCACAGTCTCGGGTTGATCATAGACTTCTTCCACATCGATGTGATTCACTTGAGCACGGGGAAACGGATTGGGTTTCTTGGCTGCTGCATTGCCGTTGTTGTTGCCGTTTCCATTGCCTTGCTTGCTCTGGGGACACTCAGTAGCATAGTGCCCTATCTTCTGGCACTTGAAACAGGTGATGTGACTCAGATCCTTCTGAGTAGGAGCGTGACGGTGCTGGTTGTTGTTCCCATTCCCATTGTCAGTCTTGAAGTTACCATGGTTGAGACGGTTGTTCCCATTTCCTCCATGATGGTGGCCTCCATGGTTATGCACAGTATGAGTGTGCTTTCCAAACTTACTGTTTCCTGATCCGGTATTCCCGGAGTACGGGGAGTAACGAGGCTTCTGATGAGCTCCAGAGTTGAACTTCCCCTGAGTGTACTTCCTCTTGCGGTTCTCAATCTGCTGCTGTTTACCTTCCAGAATAAGTGCCTTATCCACCAGCTCTTGGTAGTTGTTGAAATTAGCCACTACCAGCTGTATGCTCAACTCATCATTGAGTCCTTCCAGAAACTTTTCTTGCTTGGCCGCATCATCGGCCACATCTCCTGGGGCATAACGGGCCAACATGCTGAACTCTTCCACATATTGGGCCACAGAGCGATTACCCTGGCGCAAATTGCGAAACTCGCGCTTCTTCAGACTCATGGCTCCAGTTGAGACATGAGCGGTGCGGAAAGCAAGCTTGAATTGCTCCCAGGTTACATCAGCAATAGGATAGGTGATGATGTAATTCTCCCACCATGACGCTGCTGGTCCTTCCAGTTGATGTGCTACAAATCGCACTTTCTCAGCGTCAGTGCATCCAGCGGTGACAAGTTCTCTCTCCATCTTGCGGAGCCAGTCATCTGCCACAATGGGCTCAGTGCTGCTGGAGAAAGTTGGAGGGTTCAACCTCAGAAAACGGGTGAGATTGTCAGTCTGGGGTGGATGGTGGTTGTGGTTGTTGTTGTTCTGATTGTTGGTCTGATTCTGAATCAATAATTGCATCAGTGCATTCTGTTGCTGAAGGAGTTGAGTGAGTTCTGGTGGGAAAGTGAAGTCGGTCTCACGTCGTGGAGGCATCTTGCTGTTTTCAGAGGGATGAGAATTAGAATAGAACAAAGGTCTAGAAGAAATTCGCTACCCATATGCAATGCAACAAACATATCACACCAAACACTCATTCATTTATTCAATCAATGTCAAACATCGGGAATACAAATCTCAAACAACTAAGCATCGACCTACGCTTTTAACGTTGAAAATAAAAGATACATTGGAGGGCATAACTAATGTTTTTCCTCAGAAGTGCATAGTCGTAGGTCCTCCGGTGGTGCTTTCCTCATAGTCTTCATCGTCGCTGATGAAGGGTGCCATGTCTCCTTCGGGGTGAAGGTTTTCCCCCATGTCTAGCTGCTCCTCCAGAGTTGCGATGCGTGCATTATGCTCATCAATCCTCTCTAGGAAGTCCTTCACTTCATGCTCGTGTTCATAGTTGGCCTCTCGCAGATCAGCTTCAAGGTCCAGCTCGCGGTTCATCAGATTCTTGATTGTCTTCGTATCAGCACGAACTCGAAGCTCCAGAGTCCTGATATGAGTCTCCAAGGTCTGGATATAGGAGATAGTGGTGTCTGCAGTGGGAGGAGTTATGATGTTTCCATTGGCATCTCTACGACAAACCATGCTGAGTCCTGGTGAAATGGTTCCACCTCTGTATTCCTCCTGAATACGTCCAAGGGCACGATGAATGGCCATGTCTCTTCCAAGTATCCAACTGGGTGCCACAAACTTGAGATCTATGGGTTCCTTCCGATTCCCAAAGGTCTTCCCTGGGATGTGCACCTCGATCTTGTAGCGTCCATCTTGGGGAAATGACATGATAGGAATCCCGGTGATGCTCGGCAAAGCAATCCTTACGTCCTTGACGATCCTCATCAGCTCCTTACCAAAGGGCATCGTTGCGTCAGGCTGGCAAAACTTCGTGATCAACACTGGGATGAAGGTGGCCATCTATAAATTTTGAATTAATCGGAGAGGAGTCAGAAACGAATAGATGAGAGTATAAGATATTTAAAGACAAAGAGAAACAATCCTAAGGCTTTCCAATCCTAGAGGTTACGTCCTACGGTCAGCGTGTGCTCTGATACCATTTCTGTAATGACCCGACCTGAAAGGTCAAGTCTCCGGTGTTTCTGTACCATCCCAAGATCATGCTGGTACACACACGGTACATCAATGTATATATCAAAGGGAAATCACACAGCATTATATTAATCGAAATCTCATATCGAGTCCTTTATTACAATAATATTACAATAAAGTGGCCAAAGGCCAACTCATGAGAATATCTAAATCTTGCGGAAGCGTCGACGGTAGATGAGTCCATCCGACTCCAAGGGCATCTCACTGAGCATAGAACGCGTCCTCACTCCTGGTCGGAAAAGTACTCTGCAACATGATACGTTGCAGCCGTGTAGGTCAGCATATGGAATATGCCGGCAAAGTCACAAGAGAGGGGTGAAAATAATCAGCTAGTCTATATGCTTATATGGCAGGTGGTGGTGTAAGTTTTTTTGCGTAAAGCCAATTTTTCCTACATCAAGAAAAGGGGCTAAGCAAAATATTACTAAGTTGGTTGATTAATGAGATGGTTCCACCAACCACTTCTCATACCCAAAATTGTTAATACCCACATCATCATATTAATTGTGTTGAGAGTTCCGAAAGTTCCAATTCCTTTGGCTCAAGTCGTCCATGATCGTGGACACGGCTAATCGATTAGGTTTGAAATACTCTGCAGAGTTTTGCACACGTTCCCCACAAGATTTGGTCGCCTCCGTTTGATTTCTCGCACTTCAGGGTGTTTGAGAAACGGATGACCAAAACATGGTCCTCCAAAGGGTTTCCCTGCGACTCTGTCGGTGCCCATCCTTTCCTACCGTTCTTCTACCTCTCGTAGCACCGCCTGTCCAGGGTCACCACGATATCCGACCAAGCCAGAGCCCATAATGACTTGTGGCTGTGCAGGTAAGCCTTGGGTTTTAAAGCATCCATCCATCTCTTTGTGCCTGGGTGGACCTTTCCGCGTGAATACTGGCCATCTCCAGCGTCACCTAGGCTAACCACTGGTTTCTCCAGGGTGCCGTTCAACCATCATCCACCCAGAGGTATGTTGAAAACTTGGAGTCTTGAAATCTTGCTCATTATGTAGGTCTTGAAATTATTAACTCTCTCAACTCCCATGAATCACACAACCAACCCCGTCTACTATTAGCATAGCAAAAAGTAAAACAACGTTTCCCGGGGCCAATGTTGTCAAAGAGGGTTGAGAGGGGTATCTACCACATGATACTACTACAATGTAACCAAGTTTCCAACTAACCTATCTTGCATGCAACTAGGGAGATGGTAGAACTAATGCATATAAAACATGGGTAAAACATGATCAAAGTGACTTGCCTGATTGATGATCTTCGTACGTGAGTGTCTCTAAGTAACAAGCTTCGCACTCCGGATAATCTAACGAAGCAAACAAGCACTCAATAAGCATACAACAGAATATTGTAACTCACAAACATCAACCAAGAACTAATAAACAATCAAGACAAAACAATGCACAAATCTCAAGTAAGAAAACACACAAAGTTTTGTTTTCAAAAGGTGAGGAATGAAAACACTACTAACATAATGAAACCATTTGTAATAACAAAACAATTGTTGTCAGCAAGGAAACAATAGAATATTTTATTAATAAACAGAATACAATCAATTTAAGTTTGTTGGGAAAAGTTTATAAAAGTTTTGATAAACACTTTATGAATCAACTATAGTTATATTAACAAAAGAATGAAAAACTAAACTTATTATTTATTAGTAAAACATGTTCTTAACAGAAAATAATTTACAATTAAATCTGTCTTAGAAAACAGAATTAAAATATACAAACCTTTGTTTGAAAACAAAACTATTACTAGTTAGTTGTTTTAATCAAATTATGCCTATTTGAAAATAAGTTGTGATTCCTATGTTAAATAAAATTAAACTAAGCAAATTTATATTTTTATTAACAGTGAGTGAAAACACTAAATGTTTACTAACAGAACCTAATAAACAAATAAAACCAAATTCTAAATCAAACTAATTAAAATTAAGTATATAAAACTATATTGTAATACTAGGCAGATTCTGTTTTTAACTGAAACACAAATCAAATATATCCTAAAAATACTCAAACTAAGCATGAAGGTAGTCCTAACTAATACCAAACAGTAGCAAAAAGATTCATATCAAAATCTATTTTCAAACTCTAGTTATTCAGATTTGAAGATTTTGAGCAAATTTGATTAAATTCAAATTTTATAGTTCAAATTTGAAATTTAAAAGTACAGGGTGAAACTACATGAATAATGTGAGCTATTGCAAAAAGAATCAACTCAAAACACTAAATAGATTAAAAGATATAAGCAAAACAATTTTTAAAAACATTCTGTTAATTAAAACAGAGAATGAAAAAAAATCTGATTTGCGTCGGTCGGGGGGGCTACGTGGCACGATCCGATTGGCTAAGGGGGGTGTGCGTGCGAGAGCTACGGGCGGGCGACCGATCGGAAGAAGAAAACGATTCGGACTTAAGTCCGTTCTAATCTCGGACGTTGGATTCGGATCGGAGGGAGGGGGTGCTCACAGGGTAGAAGTCGTCGGCGTCGGGGTACTCCGGCGAGTCCGGTAGCGGTGATTGCAATGGCGAGGTGCTCCGGTGGTCGGGGGAGATGGGGGAGTGGTCCGGGCGATGGCGACGGTTCTCCGGAGTCGATTGGTGGCGACGGTGGGGTGAACGGAGGTCGGAGGTGGTGGCTACGGTCGACAGCGAGCTTCGGTGTGGGAGTAGCTCCGGCGAGCAATTGACAGCGTTCCGGCGAGGGGGAAAAGGGGGGCTCGGGGTGAATGGATGCGGGGAAGTGGCCGGTACTTATAGGGCGCTCGAGGGGTGCGGGAGTTAAGAGGGGAGAGAGATCCGGCGAGGGGAAGAAACTGCCGGCGTCGGATCCGGCGAGCGCGGGGAGGGAGACGACCGTTCGGTGTAACGGTCGGTCGGGGGTGGGGCCCGGTGTCAGTGAGTGAAGAGAGTGACCGTTGCGCGCGGTCGGCCGGCTCGTAGTGAATGCGCGATTAATTGCCCATGGGCCGGCCCGTTTAAATGCAACCGTTACCGATTTTCTTTAATATAAATTTCCAGAGACATTCAAATACATTTAAAGCATTCAAATCGTCTCTAAATATAGGGGTATTATATATCAAAATTAACAGAATAATAAATGCTATTTAATGAACATTTCTATTCTGTCATTTGAAGACTTTGAAAAAAATATTATTTTCAGAAATTGCCTAATTGTTTTTGAATCCTTTTTTGCAAATATTTTCAAAATAACTCCTGGTCATTTTTGTTCAAATAATTCACCAATTTGACCCTGGTGTGGAGTGTCATGTTACTCCTCTCTTATTTTGAACATATAACCAAAATTTCAAATAGGGAAAAGCAACATAGGGAAAAGTAGAAAGGACTTTCAGAAAGTCAGAAAAGACATTTCAACTATTACATACAATCAAGCAATGATGATGATAGATGCATAACTATATTCATAACATTCCAAAATGAAATTTTGGGATGTTACAGTGGTGGAACTATTCTTGTAGGGCTTCACCTAAGCACCTTCTAAACTAGACTAGAGGAGAAAATGATCTAGAGGAAGAAGAGGGCAGCACGTGGGAGTTAGGGTTAGGGCTGCCCTCAAATCCTCTAGTATATATAGGAGAGAGGGTGAAATGATTGATATGGTTGACTAGAGGAGGGGGTGAATAAGCAACTACTAGTTTTTTAATTTTTCTTTAACAATTTAGGCTTAAGAAAAGGTTAGCTAGATGTGCAACTAGGTGAGCAACCTATATGATGCTGAACACAACAACACGACAAGTAAGTAAGATAAACAATATAAGTAACTTGCGCAAAGTAAAGGTAAGAAGTAACCACAAGAGCAACCGATGGAGACGAGGATGTGTTACCGAAGTTCCTTCCTAGTATAGGGAAGTACGTCTTTATTGGAGCGGTGTGGAGGCACAATGCTCCCCAAGAAGCCACTAGGGACACCGTATTCTCCTCACGCCCTCACAAAATGCGAGGTACCGTGGTTCCACTAGTGGTGCCCTTGAAGGCGGCAATCGGACCTTTACAAACAAGGTTGGGGCTATCTCCACAACTTAATTGGTGCCCTGGTATTCTCTGAAAGATTAAAGCACACGGTTAGTCTGCAACCGCACTGTCATCAACCAGCAAAACTACTTAGGGAAAATTATGCTCTTACAATCTCCCCCTTTTTGGTGGGTTGATGACAATGCAAGATTTGCCAATAAGATGTACGGTAAGACTGTGGCAAACCCAATCATCTACAAAATATAGACATGCTCCCCCTAGATGTTTTCCCTATTTAAATATGCTTTTGGAATGCAAAGAGCACACACTAGGACCAACACTCCCCCTATATTTTATAGACGTGGCCAAATACTTGCATACGAACGGAATGAGTGATAAGCAGGTAAGCAAGTAAAGGAAATAAAAACTCATAATGATGTAGACATAACAGATATAAGAGGTAGCATATGTCTTACACCATACATAGAACTCATGAGTCTGACACCATAAAGCAAAGAAAACAACTAAAGCAAATAAACGAGTTCATGAGAGAAGAGATGCGCAAATAAAAGGAGAAATACCCGTGACTTAGCAAATCCCTAAACACCCTCTCCCCCTTTGGCATCGAGACACCAAAAGGGTCACAAAGGACTAAAGTAAGACCAAGTGATGATAGGCACAAAATGGTCACTCGTCCGACTCATCATCTTCCTCCTCATCAGTAGCAGTAGGCACATCATCTTGTGACTCAGCATAAGGGCAGTTCTTCGTGATCCACTCATCCGCATCAGTAATCGTCTCTTCAGATTTGCTGTCAATCCCCAGACCAAGCTTCCTCATCATCCTCTTGTCATGGATGCGAGCGTTCTTGGCCTCCACATGGGCCTTGTATTGTCCCTTGATATGAAAGTAGAGCAGGTTCTTCATCTTGGTTTTGAGCTTAGCAGCCCAAGAGGGAATAGTCTGAGAACGAGTAACATAGGTGTCATCATGATAGTACGGCTCAGGCTCATCATCAGAGTCGGTGGGGGAAATCTCTATCACAAAAGGCGCAACTCCCCAATTCTCCTTCACACAAAGCTTAAGAACACCATGGTTCATGTCACACCCTGTGATTTGCCTCATGACTAATTTATCATGACTCAAAAATCAGGGCCAACTAACACTTTTCTGTGCTTGTGATGCTTGACTTGGTTGTTGATTTCTTGTTTGCTTTCATGTGCTCTATGTTTATCAAATCCCTCCTACTCTCAAAACTCTTTTACTTGATCCCAACTCTTGTCCAATGATCATGCCATGTGAATGACTTAAAAATATTTTTACAAAATTTTATTTTGGCCAAAAAGCATTTATTTAAGTTAGGTTTTCAAAACCCCCTGATTTGAGATTTGCACTACAAGTCCCCAAATTGCGTGGATCCTTTCCCCCAAATGCTTTATTTGGAACCTAATATATACATAACTTTCCAAAACCACAAAATATTATTTTAAAGGATTATTTTAATATTTTATTTAAAGGCTTTTTCTTAAGACCAGAAATGGTCTTTTATAGGGAAAAATTATTTAAATGCTTTAAAAATATTTGGGAAAAATTTAGGAAAACCCAGTAGACATATATTGTCCATATATGAGAGTTTAAACACATGGTCATGTTCAAAATATTGGACAAAACCCTTCAAAACCATTTTTGCCTATTTTAAGGATTTGAAATATTTCTATAAGAAATGTTCTCAAATAAATCCAGGAAAATTCTAGCATGTCACATATGATATATGTGTTAATCTTACCAAGTTTCATCTCAATCCCAATTGTTTTGATTCACCAAAATATCCTAAAACCATTCCTGTCCAGAGCCAATTTTGATCAACTTTACATTGTGAAGTATCTCCTATTGGTCCCAAACTATGTGGGCATTCTCTATTACCCAAATGATGATGCTACATCAAGTGGTGCATCAAGGGGAATAGAATTTCATGATCAGATCTATAGAAATAAATTTCTGTCCATTTCTAGGGTTTACCAAGTTTACATTATCACTTAAAATCATCTCAAAACTTGTGATCAAGACCAAATGGACTTACCATTTACCCCTGGTAAATCTTAAGGTCATAGGATTCCCCCGCCTAGCCCAATCACAACACAAACACCTTCAGCCATAACTTGTGGACAAGCAAAGTGGGCCCAAAAAGATTCCCCTTGCCCCCAACTTTTTACCGTAGCATATTATATCCCCCTTCTACCTCCAGTAACTTTGCCATGGCCTCTGGTAAATTATTTGTGGGGTAACTCCCTCAATCTCCCTCTCTTTTACCATGGCAAGACCTCTTATTTCCCCTCGCCCATTATTCTCTTCCTAATAATGCCCCCAAACCTTTCCAAAGCATCCTATGCATCTAACCAAACCCATATATGGCATGCTCATGTGGAAAGTATGAGCAACCCATCTGAATCTAGTTTATGACAGTAGTGTAGCTTTGTACCACAAGTACCTTGCCCTCTCATATCCATGATCTGAAAATTGGTGTGCATGTACTCCTTCCATAGATAGGGCTACTAGACAAGGTTTTATCCATAGTTCCCTACAGTAACTCCCAGTAGATCAGCCCCAAGTTCGCTGCTTCAAACTTACCCTCTGTGGAAAACCCCTCTAACCAGCTCCATTTACCATGAGATTTTACCACCACTCTACTACGTGCATGCCTTGCATTCCAAATATAGTTCCCCGACCAAAACATTCCTCCAGACATGAGTTGGCATGGTGACCATGCATCCGGCAAGCAAAACCGGCGCTCTGCCAACATGAGCTGTCCTGTAGCTCGTGGCCGGCTGTGGAAGGGTGTCTACGCACGCCAGGCATCTCCCCTCAGCATCCCACACTCCTTCCCAAAGCCTGAAAGCCTCCAAGGAAGCCCTGGCATGCGTGCTCGCCTTGCCCGAGGGCATCCAAGGTGCTCCCGAGATCTCTCCGTCCACCCCCGTCCTTAAGACCGATCCCGAGCCCCCTCAGCCCCGTTTTGCTCTCCCTCTCCATCCCACATGCGTCCCAGGCAAGCCTTTGGCTCCTCCCGAGCTCTTCGTCCACCTCAATGACCGGCGTGGCCGCCGCCACGACCATGAGCTCGTCCACGCCCCCTATGTCTCCCGGCCCCCCTTCTCTTTCCCTAGCATCGCCGGAATGCCCTAAAACCTCCTCTCTCCTTCCCCTAGCTTCATTCCCTTTTTACCCGTGGCCAGGACGCCGGGCCTATTGGGTAATGTTGCATGGGAAACAAAATTTTTCCTACGCACACGCAGATCTATCCATGGTGATGAGCATCTACGAGAGGGAGAGTGGATCTACGTACCCTTGTATATCGCTAAGCGGAAAGCGTTAAGAAACGCGGTTGGTGTAGTTGAACGTCTTCGCGATCCAAATCGCCAAGCGTCCCACGATCTCATCACGATCCGTCCCACGATCCAATCACGATCCGTCCCGCGAACTCATCATGATCTGTCCCACGATCTCATCACGATCCATCTCACGATCTTGATCACGGTCCTTCCGATCTAGCGCCGAACGGACGACACCTCCGCGTTCAGCACACGTACAACTTGATGATGATCTTTGCCTTCTTGATCCAGCAAGAGGGAGCGGAGAGGTAGAAGAGTTCTCAGGCAGCGTGACGGTGCTCCGACGATGGTGGTGGAGCTATTCCGGCAGGGCTTCGCCTAAGCACTGTAGAAATCCGATCTAGAGGAGAAACTATGCACTGGAGGAACGGGTAGCACGTGACTAAAAATCTAGTGCAAAAACCCTAAAACCTCTAGTATATATAAGAGGAAGAGAGAGGAGGAGTCTTGGCACAGGGCAAAGCCCTCTAGGCTTCGGCCGACTTGGGAGGAGAGGAGGAATCCTCCTCCAATCCTAGTAGGACTAGGACTCCTTCCTATTTTGCCTGTTTTGCCTTTTTCCACCTTTTCTCTTTGGGCTTTTCTTTCCCACACGCATGGGCCTTGTGTGGGACTTCCACCAGCCCACCAAGGGCTGGTATTCACTCTCCCACAGCCCATGTAGCCTCTTGGGTCGAAATACCCCTCCCGATGGTCTCCCGGTACACTCCCGGCACTCCCGGTACGATGAGTCCGAAACTTTTCCGGTGACCAAAATAGGACTTCCTATATATCAATCTTTACCTCCGGACCATTCCGGAGCTCCTCGTGACGTCCAGGATCTCATTCAAGACTCCGAACAACCTTCGGTCACCACCATGCATAACTCTATACTACCAAACCGTTACCAAACCTTAAGTGTGCAGACCCTGCGGGTTCGAGAACTATGTAGACATGACCGAGACACCTCTATGGTCAATAACCAATAGTGGGCCCTGGATGACCATATTGGTTCCTACATATTCTACAAAGATCTTTATCGGTCGAACCTCTATGTCAAGGATTCAGTTAATCCCGTATGATGTTCCCTTTGTTCTTCGGTATGTTACTTGCCCGAGATTCGATCGTCGGTATCTCGATACCTAGTTCAACCTCGTTACCAGCAAGTCTCTTTACTCGTTCCATGATACAAGATCTCGTGACTAACACTTAGTCACATTGCTTGCAAGTCTTATTGTGATGTTGTATTACCGAGTGGGCCCTGAGATACCTCTCTGTCACACGGAGTAACAAATCCTAGTCTTGATCCATGCCAACCCAACAGACACCCTCGGAGATATCTGTAGGGCACCTTTATAGTCAACCATTTACTTGCGACGTATGATACACACAAGGCACTCCTCCGATGTCAGTGAGTTGCATGATCTCATGGTCATAGGAACATATACTTGACATGCAGAAAACAGTAGCAATAAACTGACACGATCATATGCTACGTTTGTAGTATGGGTCTTGTCCATCACATCATTCTCCTAATGATGTGATGCCGTTACCAAATGACATCTCATGTCCATGACTAGGAAACCATAGCCATCTTTGATCAACGAGCTACTCTATTAGAGGCATACTAGGGACATGGTGTTGTCTATGTATCCACACATGTATCTGAGTTTTCGATCAACACAATTATAGCATGGATAATAAACGATTATCATGAACAAGGAACTATGATAATAACTAATTTATTATTGCCTCTAGGGCATATTTCCAACAGGGCCCAGCGCCGTCGTCGACTACCTTCACCATGGTCGACGCCGCAGGCGACCCCGACCTCCCTAGGGGCCAGGAACCACCCGGGTGAGTGCGACTCCTCGCCCCGAGCGTGCAAGTGGACGGAGCTTCGCCGGGGACGGGCTGAGCCGCCGGCATGGTGCCGGCGCCCGCTCGGCCTCGCCTCCCCTGCTCTCCCCTGTTCGGGCGGGACGAAGGGGATGGCCCTGGCAGGCGGGGCCCACCTGGAAGCGACCCAAACGCCGGGCCCATGGCTTAAGTGGAGACGGGGACGCTGGGGTGACGCCTTCGCCAGGGGAAGGCGTATTCCCCTAGGTGCGCCTTCGGCGTGGCACCCTGCTGGGCAGGCCGGGCCACTGGGCCGGCCCAGGCGCTATCCTGCGCCAATGAGCGCGGTTTAGCCGATTTCTCGCTGGGTAAATTCTTTTGCCCTTTTTCTTTTTCCAGAGAGACAAACTAAATCCTAGAATATTCATAGTAGCTCCAAATTTAGCGATTCAAAATTCTATAGATTCCTAAAATCTTGAACCATCCAAATATGTGCATTGCACATTTTTCCTTCAACTTTTGTGAAAGATTCAAATTCAAATTTGAATTTGAACCTTGAATGCCCCACTTGTAAAAATCCCTAGAACATTCATTATAGCTCCAATTGGAGTGATTCAAAATCCTAGGTGTATCTAAATTCATGCACTAAGTGGTGAGCATTTTTCCTTACACTTATTCTGCCATGTCAATTATTGGGCCATTTATTCATATGTGACCCACTTTGAAAATCCATAAGAATATCATGCCAACTCCAATTCTAGTGAAACCACTTCCCTCATGTTTCTAAAATCATGCCTTATTTTATGAGTGCCTCCACTCATTTTTATGAAAATATTTCCTATTGTCATCTTGAAGGATCATCATTTCCATCATTCCCACCATTCAAAACTCCCCCTTGACCCACATCCACCAAAAGCTCCTTGGTTATTTTTCTCATGACCGGAGGAGTCCTAGAAAACTAAAACTCCTATTTATAGAGCACATATATTCGTCTGCTTGTTGTGTTGCTTATTGTGGTTGTTTATTGATGGTAGTTGACGAGATATACTGAGTGCTCGGAGTTGGATGAGAAGCGTGTGAAGACCTTGAAGACATTGGTAAGCCAGGCAAGCAACCCTTTGACCATGCTAAGAAACCATTTTCATTGCATGACATATAGCACCTTACTTTTGTCATATTTGATCATGTGGAGTAGTGACCCCTCCGGTGGGTTGCTTCCGATACTTTTGCTGTTGACACTTGCATCGTGCATGACCCTACCACCTTATGAGGGTTATGCGGGTGGGTGTAGATAGGATGCTAGTAGATGCTACACAAGTGGGATCGGGATTATCCATGGTGATGGGAACAAAATGCTTTCAAAGACATTTCGAAAACCCCGTCCGGTGCCACTAATGCCCGAGGGAGATTATGATGAGTTGGGTAACCACTTGAGAAAGAAGTGGTGTACCGGAATGAGTGTGTGTTTTCGAAAACGAAGGGTTTAAGATTTGTCGACCATCCCAACCTTACATGTACAACTACTCTACCCCTATATGGGAAGGGGCTTTGTTGATTACTTTGGTGGGTACTGGCAAGGAGCCCGCATTACTAGTGGCAGGAGTGGCATGGTCACTCTCAATACGGGGTCGTACCGGTATGTACGATCATGTGCTGTCTTTACAGGCATAGGGCCCACCGTTGGTCCCCTCATGTATGGTACAATTTAGAGCGAGGCTCGTGTGATGTACATCGTGAGGGCTGGGTACCAATCGAGTGGACTCTTTGTTTAGTATCACCAGGGGAAAGGCATTGCTCAGGTGCTTACCTCGGGTATGTTATATACCGCGAGTCGTGGATGACACGAAAGTTCCCCGAGTCTTGTGGGTAAAGTGTTCAACCTCTATAGAGTGTAAAACTATTCGAATAGCCGCGTCCATGGTCAAGGACAGTTGGGTGGTGCTTCTTATGCCACGTCCAGATGTTTTCGCAAACTTGGTGTGTGTGTGGTGACAAGGATGATATTTGAGTCGAGTCGGATGACTTGGCATGATGACTGAACATGAGATGTTCATATGGTACATGAGACAAGTCTGAGGACTTGGTGTGATGGTTGAACATGAGACGTCCAACCCCATGCTTATGATGATGACTATGACGTGTTCTTATGAACACCTGCTCAGGGTTGATGCATGCTTACTCAAATTACTTGATCATGTCATTGCACTCAAAATTAGCTTTCTGCAAAACTTACCTATTAGTGCTATATCATGCATTGTTACTGCCTTATTCCAAACATGGGTTTCTTGCAAGTACATTCAAAGTACTCATTGGCTTGCCACTGGTTATTTTATTGGCCAGGCAAGAAAGATCAGGTTATGATGAAGATTACCTTGGTGACAGACATGCGAGCTAGGACGCTTCCCATTCAGAATGCCTGTAGGGTTAAGGCAGATGGCATGGGTTCATGCTATCGTTGAAGATTTCCGCTAGAATCATATGAAGACTTGGCCATGAAGGCCATATTTGAGTAAACCGGTATGTAATGGATGTAAGACTCTTGTTATCCAGTTTCTGTGTGGTGAGCATTGATCTTTGGGATCATTGTGCACGTACATTCGGTGATCACGACTTATGAGTCGGGGTCCCCACAGTTCACCATGTGATCAGTAACCATAAGCTCATCAGGGAACTGCCAAGACCAAGTATCCTCAATGAGCTTAAAGAGATAGGGACCATAGATAGGCACCTTCTTGTCAAGAACAGCTGAGCAAAGCTCCTTCCACATGATGTGGGAAACATCCAAAGTCGAATCTCTGCCTTTTTCCTTGATGCACAACAGAAGCAGATTCACGAGATAAGAGTGAATCTGGTCCAAGTTCCCCACACGAGGAAACAGAGTGTTGCGAAAGATACGGTGCATAATGTCCAAGAATGTAATAAGTCTAGTGCAGGTACCCTTGGCAGTCTTCACAATCTTCTGGTAGCCCACGAGCTTGGACTTGTGAATAGGTTTGGCTTCAGTGTGTGGTTGAAGACCCAATGGCTCATCCTCCCCTAAGTCCGCATAGCCCAAAGAGTTCATAAAGGTCTCCCAGTTGGAATGCATAACCCTGCCACCTTTCATCCATGTCAAGCTCCTCTCCACATCAGTGTGAAAGTGAACAATGGCATAAAACCGATCCACAATCTTAGAGTCAAAGTCCTTGTTGAATCCAATATTGGGATCCAGACCCCATTGTTGGCAAAGAGCACGAGCTTCAGCAAAATAGTTAGTGTGAGGGTTGCTGACCATATGGCATGTGTCAATGGATTTGACATGAGGCACATAGAAGTTCGTCTTGGCCTTGAGGATACCAACATAAATGAGAGACTGAGCCCTATTCCAGAAGGGACGACCAACAAATGCGGGGTCCTGAGCACGGCGGTTAGGATTGCGCTGATGAAACTCATAGAACTCGGTGCCAGACATATCCTGAGGATCCTTGATAGCTTGCTTCTTGGTTGCAACTTTATTCGTGGACTGCCTTTGGGGATGAGCACTTGAGCCAGCATCAGCCTCATCAGACGGATGGTACTGCTTGGAGCCACCACAGATCAAATTCACGCAACGAGCAGAGCCATCATCACCTGAACTCACAAAGAAGCAATGGCAAGCGACACATCAAATGTAAATAACCACCAAAAGCCAAGCAAAAAGATACTAGAGAGAGATGGAGAATATCAGTGATGGAGGGATCTAACGATCAGCGGTAGTACCGCTGGGCAGGAGCGGTACTTCCGCTTGGAGCTGTAGTACCGGTCATGCTCGAGCAGTAGTACCGCCCTGGTGACAGGAAGATCCCTGCGGTAGGGAAGAACCCATGTATCCAACACACATTTATTCCCTAACATTCATATGAATCTCTAGACATCATTCACGTCCTACTCATGCCAACAAATTGCGAGAAAACAAGAGACACCACACGCATTGCCCTAGATGCAAGATCTAAGAAATACTAGGTATAAAACGAGAAAGAACAGGGGCAATACCGGGGTCCATGGCATGAGGGAAAGGTGGGGATCAATCCCACCGGACGGAAATGCGAAGAACGAGACGGAATGGGAGATCTGGAGCCGGCCTCCGAGAGCGTTTTGGTCGCCACAGATGGAGAAGAGATAGTAAATGGGTATGGGGAGGAGTTAGAACCCCCCCTGCACACTACTTGAATCATTAGTGAGTCTCCGAAGCGGTAGTACCGCTGGCATGGGCGGTACTTCTACCGAGCGGTAGTACCGTGCGCCCAAGTGGTAGTACCTCTTATGAAAAAAACTACTTCCAGCATATATAAAGCAAATCCAACTCACTTAGGTGATGAAGAGAAGCAAGACAATCTACTAAGATTCATAAAAGGAGTTACTCCAAGTCTTTACGAGAAACCAAACACGAAGAGATAACGACTTGGATCAACACATTTGAACCAATATGCTCTAGAAAAGCAAGTGCCGCACTAGGAGGAGGGGGTGGTGGCCGAAGCCACCTATGTTTGAGTCAATTGGTATGGCACCGCGAATATTTTAACCTTGGTCCCATGACCAAAACTCGTCTTTGAAGCACAAGTGTCATCAGAAATGACTAATGTGAAAGAACTGATCAATTTATGCATAATAGGAGGAGGGATAGTTCATTGAGAGAACTAGACTCCCCTACGTCCATGCCTACACCTAAACAAGGCATGATGATGAGTGTGGTGGGGTGTGCACTAAGTCAAGCCACATTTCTCAAATCAATGATATTTAGCCGATACCTTAACTCACGAAATCTTGCTTCATCCAATGGTTTCGTAAATATATGTGCAAGCTGTTCCTTGGTATAAAGATGAATGAGATCAATTTCTCCATGCTTGATGTAATCTCGGATGAAGTGATGACGAATTTCAATATGCATGGTCTTGCAGTGTTGAACCGGGTTGTTGGAGATCTTGATCGTGCTTTCATTGTCATAGTAAAGATGTACTTTGTCAGAGTTGATACCATAATCCTTTAAAGTTTGCCTCATCCATAGAATCTGAGCATAACAGCTTGCGGTGGCTACATACTCGGCCTCGGTAGACGAGAGAGAAACACCATTTTGTTTCCCTGAAGACCAACTTAGCAAAGAACAACCAAGAAATTGGCATTTCCGTGAAGTGGACTTCCTTTCCACACGGTCTCCACCAAATCTGAGTCAGTATATCCAATGAGATAAAATGAAGCACCCTTGGGATACCATAAGCTAAAGTTTGGGGTATGAGCCAAATATCGAAAGATTCGCTTGACAGCCACAAAGTGACTCTCCTTAGGTGCAGATTGAAATCATGCACAAATTCCCACACTAGACATGAGATCCGGCCTAGATGCACAAAGGTAAAGCAGAGAACCAATCATGGAGCGATATACCTTTTGATCCACAACTTTACCATTGGGATCACTGTCAAGTCAACATTTGAGCTGCATAGGAGTGTTGGCCTTGGGAGGATTGAGCTCATCCATCTTGAACCTCTTGAGCATGTCTTGAGTGTATTTGGCTTGGTTGATGAAGGTTCCTTGGCTTCGTTGCTTGACTTCAAATCCAAGGAAGAACTTCAACTATCCCATCATGGACATCTCAAACTCTTTGGTCATTAGTGCGGAGAATTCATCATTAAAAGCTTTGTTGGGAGAACCAAAGACAATATCATCTACATATAGTTGGCATACGAACAAGTTCCCATTAACCCTCTTAGTAAAACGAGTGGGTTCAATTTTCCCAATTTCAAACCCACGATCTTGCAACATCTCGGTAAGGTTCTCATACCACGCACATGGGGCTTGTTTAAGGCTATAGAGTGCCTTATCGAGAACGTATACATGATTGGGGAATTTAGGATCCACAAACCCCAAGGGATGCTTGACATACACCAACTCCTTAAGAGG
Source organism: Hordeum marinum (assembly GCA_022496015.1). Lineage (NCBI taxonomy): Eukaryota > Viridiplantae > Streptophyta > Magnoliopsida > Poales > Poaceae > Hordeum > Hordeum marinum. The sequence continues at coordinate 417,316,771 of CM039675.1, forward strand.
GCCGTTAATAAATGCACTATTTACATCCATTTGATATAATATAAAGTCATGATGAGAGGCATAAGCAAGCAACATGTGAATAGATTCAAGGCGAGCAACAGGGGAAAAAGTTTCACCGTAGTCGATACCCTCGACTTGGGAGTAGCCTTGAGCTACCAGTCTTGCCTTGTCGTGAATGATGATACCATGTGCATCTTGCTTGTTCTTAAATATCCATTTGGTTCCAATGACATTGTGCTTCTCCTTTGGCCTTGGCACCAATCGCCACACTTTGTTGCGCTCGAAGTTGTTGATTTCTTCATGCATGGCTTCAAGCCATTCCTCTTCTTCGAGCACATCTTGTACCTTAAGGGGTTCAAAGCAAGAAACAAACGCGTGATGTGCACAAAAGTTTTTTAATTGACGACGAGTGGTTACCCCTCTCTTCAAGCTTCCATAAACGTTCTTTAAGAGGTGTTGCCCGACTCTTAGTTTGGAAGCAATCTTGGCAGCTTGTCTTTCCAGAATCTCCTCCGTGGAGAGTTGAGGTTTGGTAGCTTGACGAGCTTCGGTACTCGAACTAGCTTTCTCTTGATCTTGAGTGTGATCTTGATCTTTAGCTTGACCTTGATCTTGAGCTTGATCTTGGTCAAGAGATTCATCTTGAGCTTGAGCTTGCACAGGGGTGTGAGCAAGGTCTTGAGCATCGTGTGATGAATCATCATCATCATTATGTTGATCTAGATCTTGATCTTGATCACGGGGTTGAGGGCCTTCACTTTGTTCTTCGGAAGTGTGTGGGTCGTGTGTCGCTGATGGTTCCACTTGAGTGGAACATTGTCCTTCTCCTTCAGCCACTAGGGGTTCCTCAATGGGTAGGAAGTATCCCACACCCATTCTTCTTATGGCTTGGGGAGGAATTTCATCACCTACACCACAAAGACCACTTTTCTCCACTTGAGAGCCATTATTTTCATCAAACTCCATGTTACTCGTCTCCTCATTGAGTCTGGTGGACTTGTTGAGGACACGGTAAGCATGAGAGTTTGCAGCATAACCAACAAATATGCCCTCATGAGCTCTAGATTCAATTTTTGACAAACGAGCACCTTTATTGAGAATGAAACACTTGCAACCGAACACCTGGAAGTACTTGAGGTTGCGCTTGTTCCCGGTAAGAATTTCATAAGGAGTCTTGTTCAAGCCCCTGTGGAGATAGAGATGATTTGATGCATGACACTCGGTGTTGATGGCTTCGGCCCAAAAGTTGTAAGGATATTTAAACTCTTCCATCATGGTTCTTGCCGCATCCATCAATGTCCGATTCTTTCTCTCTGCAACACCATTTTGTCGAGGGGTGTAAGGAGTGGAGTATTGGTGCTTTATCCCCTCATCATTGAGAAACTCATCTAGGGTGTACTTCTTGAACTCAGTGCCGTTGTCACTTCTAATTATCAAGATCTTTGCTTCATGTTGACATTGGAATTCATTTTAAAGTTGATGACGGTCTATTGGGTCTCACTCTTCCTATTGAAGAAATAAACCCATGTGTATCTTGAGTAATCATCCACAATCACCAAGCAATACCTTCTACCTCCAAGACTGTCAAAAGATGGAGGACCAAAAAGATCCATGTGGTAGAGCTCCAAGGGCCTCTTTGAGTAGATAGTAGACGTGGGGCGGTGAGCGGTCTCATGTAGCTTTCCTTCAATACAAGCATATCAAGCACGATCTTTGGCAAAACTCACATTTGTTAGTCTAAGAACTGTTGGAAATATGCCCTAGAGGTAATAATAAATTAGTTATTATCATATTTCCTTGTTCATGATAATCGTTTATTATCCATGCTAGAATTGTATTGATCGGAAACTCAGGTACATGTGTGGATACATAGACAACACCATGTCCCTAGTATGCCTCTAATAGACTAGCTCATTGATCAAAGATGGTTAAGGTTTCCTAGCCATGGACATGGGATGTTATTTGATAACGGGATCACATCATTAGGAGAATGATGTGATGGACAAGACCCAAACTATAAACGTAGCATATGATCGTGTCAGTTTATTGCTACTATTTTCTGCATCTCAAGTATATGTTCCTGTGACCATCAGATTATGCAACTCACTAGCACCGAAGGAGTGCCTTGTGTGTAACAAACGTCGTAACGTAACTGGGTGACTATAAAGGTGCTCTATAGGTATCTCCGAGGGTGTCTGTTGGGTTGGCATGGATCAAGACTGGGATTTGTTACATGATTAACTGAATCCTTGACATAGAGGTTCGACCAATAAAGATATTTGTAGAATATGTAGGAATCAATATGGGTATCCAGGTCCCGCTATTGGTTATTTATTGTAGAGGTATCTCGGTCATGTCTACATAGTTCTCGAACCCGCAGGGTCTGCACACTTAAGGTTTGATGACGTTTCGGTAGTATAGAGTTATGTATGGTGGTGACCGAAGGTTGTCCGGAGTCCTAGATGAGATTCCGGACATCATGAGGAGCTCTGGAATGGTCCGAAGGTAAAGGTTGATATATAGGAAGTCCTGTTTTGGTCACCGGAAAAGTTTCGGGCTCATCGGTAGTGTACCGGGAGTGTCGGGAGGGTGCCGGGGGACCATCGGGAGGGGTGTGTCGACCCAAAGGACCTCATGGGTTGTGGGAGGAGTCAAACCAGCCCCTGGTGGGCTGGACTAAGCCCCCACTAAGGCCCATGCGGCTATAGGTGGGAAAAACCCAAAAGGTGGAGAGGTGGAAAGAGTTTCCAAGTGGAAAGGAGGAATCCTACTCCTAATAGGATTGTAGTAGGACTCCTCCACCTCCATTTCGACCAAACCATGAGGGTTTGAGTCCGCTTCCTCCCCTCCCTCCCTCCTATATATACTAGAGGGTTTAGAGGGGAAAGCTAACCCTAATAGCCACGTGCTACCCTCTCCTTTAGATCATAGTTTCTCCTCTAGATCGTTTCAGCGGTGCTTAGGCGAAGCCCTGCTGGAATTGTTCCACCACCATCATCGCCACGCTGTTGCGCTGCCGGAGAACTCATGTACCTCTTCGCTCCCTCTTGCTGGATCAAGAAGGAGGAGATCATCATCAAGCTGTGCATGTGCTGAACGCGGAGGTGCCGTCCGTTCGGCACTAGATCAGAAGGACCATGATCACGATCGCGAGACGATTCATGATTTGATTGTGAGATGATTCATGATCTGATCGCGGGACAGATCATGATGGGATCGCGGGACGGATCGTGATGGGATCACGAGAAGGATCGTGATCGGATCGCGGGACGGATCATGATGGGATCGCAGGACGCTCGGTGATTTGGATAGCAAAGACGTTCGACTACATCAACCGCGTTTCTTAACGCTTCCTGCTTAACGATCTACAAGGGTATGTAGATCCACTCTCCCTCTCGTAGATGCTCATCACCATGGATAGATCTTGCGTGTGTGTAGGAATTTTTTTCTTTCCCATGCAACGTTCCCCAACAAGAACATGATCCCCTTTGAGAAGACTTTGCAAAGATCTCATATTGGCATGGGCTAGGCGGCGATGCCAGAGCCATCCCACATCAACTTTAGCCATTAGGCAAGTCACGGTCTTAGTGGGTCGCTCCGAGAAGTTAACCACATAGAGACTGTTCTCGACATGCCCAACAAAGGATACTTTAAGAGTCTTGCTCCACAAAAGGGCCACAGTGTCCACACCAAAGAAGGTACAAAACCCCGTAAGTGCAAGTTGATGAACAGAAAGTAAATTTTATGCAAGGGTCTCAACAAGCATAACATTCTCTATGGAGAATTCTGGAGAGATTATCACCTTGCCAAGACCCAATACCTTTGAAATTGCATCATCATCAAATGAGACTTGAGTGGCCATGGCTGGGTTAGGACGAACGTCCATTACCAAGCCCTTGCTTCCGGTCATATGATTTGTTGCTCTACTATCAAGCAACCATGACACTCCTCCGGAAGCAAACCCCTACAAGAGATCAATGTTTGGTTTTAGGTACCCATTCTTTAATGGGTCCTTTCATGTTAGCAACAAGGGTCCTAGTGTTCAAAATATGTCGTAGAGGCAATAATAAAATGGTTATTATTGTATTTCCTTGTTCATGATAATTGTTTATTATCCATGCTATAATTGTATTGATTGGAAACACATTGCATGTGTGGATATATAGACAACACTTTGTCCCTAGTGTGCCTCTGGTAGACTATCTCGTTGATCAAAGATGGTCAAGGATTCCTAGCCATTGACATGAGATGTCATTTGATAACGGGATCACATCATTAGGAGAATGATGTGATGGACAAGACCCAAACTATAAACGTAGCATTTGATCATGTCAGTTTATTGCTACAGTTTTCTGCATGTCAAGTATCTGTTCCTATGACCATGAGATCATGCAACTCACCGACACTGGAGGAGTGCCTTGTGCGTATCAAACGTCGCAACATAACTGGGTGACTATAAAGGTGCTCTACAAGTATCTCCGAGAGTGTCTATTGAGTTGGCATGGATCAATACTGGGATTTTTTACTCCGTGTGATGGAGAGGTATCTCAGGGCTCACTCGGTAATACAACATCACAACAAGCCGTGCAAGAAATGTGACTAAAGTGTTAGTTACGGGATCTTGTATTACAGAACGAGTAAAGAGACTTGCCAGCAACGATATTGAACTAGGTATACAGATACCGACGATCGAATCTCGGGCAGGTAACATACCGAAGAACAAAGGGAACGACATACAGGATTAACTGAATCCTTGACATAAAGGTTCGACCAAAAAAGATATTCATAGAATATGTAGGAATCAATATGAGCATCCAGGTCCTGCTATTGGTTATTGACCATAGAGGTGTCTCGGTCATGTCTACATAGTTCTTGAACCCGCAGGGTCTGCACACTTAAGGTTCGGTGACATTTTGGTAGTATAGAGTTATGTATGGTGGTGACCGGAGGTTGTTTGGAGTCTCGAATGAGATCCCGGACGTCACAAGGAGCTCCAGAATGGTTCGAAGGCAAAGCTTGATATATAGGAAGTCCTATTTTGGTCGCCCAAAAAGTTTCATGTTGAATATTGATAGTGATGATACACATGTTCATAACATTGATGCCAAAAGATGTAGAGTTGATAATGATAGTACCACTTTCTTGTGGCATTGCTGTTTGGGTCATATTGGTGTAAAACACATGAGGAAGCTCCATGCCGATGGACTTTTGGAGTCACTTGATTTTGAATCACTTGACACATGGGAACCATGCCTCATGGGCAAGATGACTAAAACGCCGTTCTCTGGAACAACGGAATGGGCGAGTGACTTGTTGGAAATCATACATACTGATGTGTGTGGTCCGATGAACATTGAGGCGCGCGGTGGATATCATTATTTTCTCACCTTCACTGATGACTTAAGTAGATATGGGTATATTTACTTAATGAAACACAAGTCCAAAACGTTTGAAAAGTTCAAGCAATTTCAGAGTGAAGTTCAGAATCATCATAACAAGAAGATTAAATTCCTGCAATCTGATCGAGGAGGTGAATATCTGAGTTATGAGTTTGCCAGTCACTTAAGATACTGTGGAATTGTTTCACAATTAACACCGCCTGGAACACCACAGAGTAATGGTGTGTCCAAATGTCATAATCGAACCTTATTAGATATGGTGCGTTCTATGATGTCTCTTGCCGATTTTCCACTATCGTTTTGGGGTTATGCATTAGAGATAGCTGCATTCACTTTAAATAGGGCACCATCAAAATCCGTTGAGATGACGCCATACGAACTGTGGTTCGGCAAGGAGCCAAAGTTTTCGTTTCTTAAAGTTTGGGGATGTGATGCTTATGTCAAAAATCTTCAGCCTGAAAATCTGGAACCCAAAGCGGAGAAATGCGTCTTCATAGGATACCCAAAAGAGACAGTTGGGTATGCCTTCTATCTCAGATCCAAAGGCAAAGTGTTTGTCGCTAAGAACGGAACATTTCTTGAGAAAGAGTTTCTCTCGAAAGAATTGAGTGGAAGGAAAATAGAACTTGATGAGGTTCTTGAACCTTTACATCAACCAGAGAGTAGTGCAGTGCCTAAAGATGTTTTTGTGGAGCCAGCGATGGTTGAAGAGGAAGTTAATGATGATGATCATGAAACTTCGGATCAAGTGACTATTGAACCTCGTAGGTCGACAAGGGCGTGTACTGCTCCCGAGTGGTACGGCAACCCTGTCTTGGAGGTCATGTTGTTAGACAATGATGAACCTACGAGCTATGGAGGAGCGATGATGGGCCCGAATTCCGAGAAATTGTTAGAGGCCATGAAATCCGAGATGGGATCCATGTGTTAAAACAAAGTATGGGCTACATGCCATTCAGAACAAATGGATCTTTAAGAAGAAGACGGACGCGGACGGTAATGTCACCGTCTATAAAGCTCGACTTGTGGCAAAGGGTTTTTCACAAGTTCAAGGAGTTGGCTATGATGAGACCTTCTCACCCGTAGTGATGCTTAAATCTGTCAGAATCATGCTAGTAATAGCTGCATATTTCGACAATGAAATTTGGCAGATGGATGTCAAAACAGCGTTCTTTAATGGTTTCCTTAAGGAAGAGTTGTATATGATGCAATCAGAAGGTTTTGTCTATTCATAGAATGCTGACAAAGTTTGCAAACTCCAGCGATCCATTTATGCACTGGTGCAAGCATCTCAGAGTTGGAATCTGCGCTTTGATGAGGTGATCAAAGCGTTCGGGTTTATACAAGTTTATGGAGAAGCTTGTATTTACAAGAAAGTGAGTGGGAGCTCTATAGTGTTTATAATATTATATGTGGATGACATATTGTTGATTGGAAACAATATAGAAATGCTGGAAAACGTGAAGGAATATTTGAACAAGAGTTTTTCAATGAAGGACCTAGGAGAAGCTGCTTTTATATTAGGCATTAAGATCTATAGAGATAGACAGAGCAGCTTAATAGGACTTTCACAAAGCACATACCTTGATAAAGTTTTGAAGAAGTTCAAAATGGATCAGTCCAAGAAGGGGTTCTTGCCTGTGTTACAAGGTGTGAAGTGGAGTAAGACTCAATGCCCAGTGACTGCAGAAGATAGAGAGAAGATGAGAGTCATCCCCTATGCTTCAGCCATAGGCTCTATCATGTATGCAATGCTGTGAACAAGACCCGATGTCATCCTTGCCATAAGTATGGCTAGAAGGTTTCAAAGTGATCCTGGAATGGAGCACTGGACAGCGGTCAAGAATATCTTGAAGTACCTGAAAAGAACTAAGGAAATGTTTCTCGTTTATGGAGGTGGTCAAGAGCTCGTCATAAAGGGTTACATCGATGCAAGCTTTGACACTGATCCGGATGACTCTAAGTCGTAAACTGGATACATATTTATTCTCAATGGGGGAGCAGTAAGCTGGTGCAGTAGCAGATCGTGGTAGCCGATTCTACATGCGAAGCGGAGTACATGGCAGCCTCAGAGGCAGCGAAGGAAGGTGTGTGGATGAAGGAGTTCATGACAGATCTTGGAGTAGTGCCTAGTGCACTGAATCTAGTGGATCTTTTCTGTGATAACGCTGGTGCCATTGCCCTGGCCAAGGAACCAAGGTTTCACAAGAGGACCAAACACATAAAGAGACGCTTCAATTCCATCTGCGAGTACATCCAGGAGGAGGACATACATATTTGCAAAGTGCACATGGATCTGAATGTTGCAGACCCGTTGAGTAAACCTCTTCCATGGGCTAAACATGATCAACAGCAGAACTGTATGGGTGTTCATTTCATTACAATGTAAATCACATAGTGATGTGAGCTAGATTTGACTCTAGTGCAAGTGGGAGACTATTGGAAATATGCCCTAGAGGCAATAATAAAATGGTTATTATTGTATTTTCTTGTTCATGATAATTTTTTATTATCCATGCTATAATTGTATTGATTGGAAACACATTGCATGTGTGGATATATAGACAACTCTTTGTCCCTAGTGTGCCTCTAGTAGACTAGCTCGTTGATCAAAGATGGTCAAGGTTTCCTAGCCATTGACATGAGATGTCAGTTGAGAATGGGATCACATCGTTAAGAGAAGGATGTGATGGACAAGACCCAAACTATAAACGTAGCATTTGATCGTGTCAGTTTATTACTACAGTTTTCTGCATGTCAAGTATCTGTTCCTATGACCATGAGATCATGCAACTCACTGATACTGGAGGAGTGCCTTGTGTGTATCAAACGTCGCCACGTAACTGGGTGACTATAAAGGTGCTCTACAGGTATCTCCGAGAGTGTCTGTTGAGTTGGCATGGATCAATACTGAGATTTTTTACTCCGTGTGACAGAGAGGTATCTCAGGGCCCACTCGATAATACAACATCACAACAAGCCTTGCAAGCAATGTGACTAAAGTGTTAGTTATGGGATCTTGTATTACGGAACGAGTAAAGAGACTTTCCGGCAATGAGATTGAACTAGGTATACAGATACCGATGATCGAATCTTGCGGAGGTAACATACCAAAGAACAAAGGGAATGACATACAAGATTAACTGAATCCTTGACATAGAGGTTCGAACGATAAAGATCTTCGTAGAATATGTAGGAATCAATATGGGCATCTAGGTCCCGTTATTGGTTATTGACTGTAGAGGTGTCTCGGTCATGTCTACATAGTTCTCAAACCCGCAGGGTTTGCACAATTAAGGTTTGGTGACATCTCGGTAGTATAGAGTTATGCATGGTGTTGACCGAAGGTTGTTTAGAGTCCCGGATGAGACCCCGGACATCACAAGGAGCTCCAAAATGGTCTGGAAGTAAAGATTGATATATAGGAAGTCCTGTTTTGGTTGCTGGAAAAGTTTTGGGCTCATCGATAGTGTATGAGGAGTGCCGAGAGGGTACCGGGGGACCATCAGGAGGGGTATTTCGACCCAAGAGGCTACATGGGTTGTGGGAGAAGGTATACCAGCCCTTAGTGGGCTGGTCGAATCCCCACAGGAATCCCATGCAGCTGGGGTGGAAAATCCCAAGTGTGGAAGGAGGCCCAAGTGGGAAAGGAGGAGTCCTAGTCCTACTAGGATTGGAGGAGGACTCCTCCCACCCCTTCAGCCGAAGCAAGGTTGGCTCCCTTGGGAGCCAAGCCTCCTCCCTCCCCTCCTCCTATATATACCAGAAGTTTTGAGTGTTTTTTGAGACAAAAAATAGCCACATGCTACCTCTCCTCTAGATCGTAGTTTCTCCTCTAGATTGGTTTTCAACGGTGCTTAGGCAAAGCCCTACTGGAATGGCTCCACCACCATTGCCGCAACGCCATCGTGCTACTGGAGAACTCTTCTATCTCTCCGCTCCCTCTTTCTAGATCAAGAAGGCGGAGATCGTCATCTAGCCATATGTGTGCTGTACGCGGAGGTGTCGTCCGTTCGGCGCTGGATCGAGACGGATCGTGATTGGATCGTGGGACGCTCGACGATTTGGATCAAGAACACGTTCGACTACATCAACCGCATTTCATAAAATTTCCCGCTTAGCGAGCTACAAGGGTATGTAGATCCACTCTCCCTCTGTAGATGCTCATCAACATGGATAGATCTTGCGTGTGCATAGGATTTTTTTTGTTTCCCATGCAACATTCCCCAACACTTACGAACGCCAATACACCATTTTATGTCCTCATAAGAAGAACCAACATATTTGGCATAAACATGCCCATCACTAGCACAACATAAAACATTAGAGGGGTCAAAGTCCCCGGCTTGGTTGGTATGGGTGGTCTTGCCCTTCTTGTAATTACCAACCACAACCTTGTATTTCTTCTTCTCATGAGGAGCATCTCCTGCACCGACAATGGTTTCCTTGAGCGATGGAACTTGCTTGGTTTTCACCTTATTCTTCTTGTTGTTTTTGGGTGCAAACCCAATACCTTCTTTTGCAACAACTTCCTTTTGATTACTCAAAAGGTCATTGAGAGCCTTCTCACCTTGGATACACGTCACAAGGTCTTTCTCAAGCTGCTCTTTTAGCTTAGCATTTTCCTCCACAAAATGTGCATGCTCACAGCACGGGTTAGTAGCAGAGGCATTATTAATTAAAACAAAAGGAGGGCACGTGGCAATTTCCTTCGTGAGTTTTACTTGGAGTTGATCATGCGACTCCTGAAGGGAAGCATGATGTCACGCCCAAGATGCGACCCTATCCTTATTTTGGCACGTGGGCCTCGACAGGGATAGGAGCGCATCTCGTCGTGTTGCAAGAATGGATATCATTACAAGTACATGTACAGAAGAGATGAGTATATGGAATTGGCTTACACTCGCCACAAGCTACAACAAGATCACATCAATACAACAACATACTCGAACATCATACAGAAGAGCAGGGTCTGACTATGGATGAAATCAAACGATGAAAATGACATCCATCCTTGCTATCCCAGGCTGCAGCCTGGAACCCATCCTAGATTGATGAAGAAGAAGAACTCCAAATCAAACAAGCAACACGCTCACGTCAAATCATCGCATTACCTGCACCTGCAACTGTTGTTGTAGTAACCTGTGAGCCACGGGGACTCAACAATCTCATTTCCAAGGGTATCAAGACCATTAAAGCTTAATGGGTGAGGTATGGTTAAGCGGTGAGGCTGCAGCAAGCGACTAAGCATTTGTTTGAGTGGCTAACTTACGAGTACAGAAATTAAAGTATGGTGGTCTACGCATAACGGACATGAACTAGTAATGATCACTAACTGATCCTGAACACCTACTTACGTCAAACATAACCCCACCGTGTTCTCTCTCGGATAAGGACTCACGAGAAGAGATAGTCACGGTTATGCACTCAGTTGGTGTATTTTATTTGAGTTTACTTCAATTTTGATATGACTGGGTGTTAAACAAAGTATCCAAGTTTGCCACATAACCACGGGCATGGCTTTTCGAAAGATTAACCCTGTAGGGGTGCTCCAACTCATCCATCACAAATTAACCACACATAGCGGGAATAACCTCGACCACGGATCTTGTGATCATCCTAGGAAATTCCAAAGGAAATCCAACACCTCGAGATAGCCCGAAGAAGATCAGAGTTCCTCACTCAAGATGTTCGAGAAAGGTAAAACAAGTCCAGCAAGGCATCCCGACGTGTCGACAATCCCGATAGGAGTCGCGTATCTCATTCTTAGGACACGACGGATAAGCTACGCGTATAGTGTCCTGATAGAAATCTCTCGAGTTGCCCCGGGTTGGCCCTGCACAGTGCTCTATTTTGGACCAGCACCAGCAGCACTGGCCCCCTGTATTATGTTAAATTAATCCACGAGGCGGCGACCCTCTATGCTTTAATAAGGTGATCAATATTATTATGATGGGCAAATGTAGTACCAAAGTTGGGCCTTGCCAGACAAGTTTTATCCTAAAACGAAAATCAAGGGGGTCCCCATAACAACCCCGAGCATGTTAGGAGCGCTCAATTATGGAACATAACACCGGTTCACAAGTAACTAGGGCGACAAGAGTGGAACAAAACACCGAGCAAAAGGCCAAGCCTTCCACCCTTTACCAAGTGTATAAGTGCATTAAATTAAATAGCAATCATATTGTGATAACAAAAAATGTTCATGTTCACACATGGAAGCAATTGCACATGCAGCTAGAAACGCTATAAGAAGGGCTGAGCAAGTGGTAACATAGCCAAACAAAGGTTTGCTGGGAAGGTGGAGGGTTAGATGCTTTCATGGCAATGTTGGGAGGCTTGTCAAACAACTGGTAGGTAGCGAGACATAGCGATAGAAAACGAGACATCTAGCATGGCAATGATAGTAATGGTATCCAGGGAAATGTGTCATCTTGCCTGAGATCCCGCTTGAAAGAAGATCGAGTCCATGAAGAAGATGGGCCAACATAGTCGAACGAATCCTCACACTCTGAACGCTTTCGGAACTGTATTGAGAAGAAGCAATCCGGAAACAACAATCAACACAAGATACACCACAACATATGCATGACACGATGCTCAAACTAATATGACGCATGCCCGATTTAATATGCAATGCATGGCATGGCATGGCGAGCACAACAAACAACCACTACATATTAAGTGAAGTTCAATATGCAACGAGTTGCATATTGACGAAACTCCACGTTCGAATTATTTAATTCACTCCCGTTTAGGTACTCATCAATATTAAATGTTGTTTAACATGGGTGGTCATGGCATAAGGCGAAGATGGAATTAAGCAATTTTAAATGGAGAGGGACAACATACATATAACAAAATAATAACTCTCCATATTATGAGAAAGTGGTTAATGTAGTTTATCATGGCAAGAGGTGAAGCATGAACGACTATATCATCTAGGCATTTTTAAATGGGACCGGAAGCAATATATAGCATTTCCAAAACATCCCCATAAGAATAATATGAATTTGGTCCAGATCTGTTATAAACATGTTTTAGAGTTGTTAACCAGCAAAATAAATGTCACCATGAGATTCTACACATTCTTTTAGCCAAGTTACATATGTGGAACATTAAATTCGGAGCTACGGTTCAATAGTTATTAAATAAATCATTTTTAACATGGCATATACGCAAATCTAAACAAACAGCAAGTTTAAACATTTTAAACACATGTGAGAGTAGGATATTGTGAATCTACACGAAATTCTGGTCATTTTACATACATTAAGTTTTTACATGCGATGCACGGTTATTTAGATATTAGCAATTTAAAAACATGGGTTTTTCTGTAAATCTTAATTCACTGGTTAATTAGAAAATTCACATGAAAGGAAAACAAACGACTATGGCCGAATCTGGGATAGGGCCTGAACTGCAGGTGTGCGTTGGATAGCTAAAAGGTGCTCAGGGCGGGGACTAGGCGGTGCTCACCATTGTGGCCATGGGCCGGTGGTGCTGCGGCTGGGCTTGCGCCTGGCTGGGCCTTGGAGGCGGACTGGGCCAACCGAGCCTACCACTAGCCCACGCGGGCGCTGGAGGCAGGCGAAGCCACACGTCGTCGTCCTCCTTGCGGACGAGCTGGAGGCAGGTTCCGGCGATGGTCAACAGCGGCAAGGGCGGCACAGGGAGACGGGATCCGGCGAGGGAGAGGCCAGGGAAGGCCGGATCCGCTACCGGGGGTTCCGTTCCCAGCGACGAGGGAGCTCGTCGACACTTGGTTCGCGAGATCTGACGATGGTTGAAGCGGTGGCGGCCATGGCGGGGCTTCATCTATGGGCAGAGAAGGAGAGGGAGCTGAGAGAAGGGAGAGGAGAGGGAGAAGGAGGAGAGGGCGGTGAGGTCCCAGGGGGAGAGTTCACCGGCGGCGGCGGCTTGCTCCGGTGGTCGCCGGCCAGCGCGAGGGAGCTCTGGATCGGGCTCCTCCCTCGATCTGAGCGGGTGCTATGAGGCTTTGGTGTGGGCGGCGCGGCAGTGAGATTCGGTCCTGTCTCGGCCCGGGGCGGGCCGGTTGCGGGCTCAGGCGATTGCGGGGTGGAGGTGGAGGTGCGAGGGACACATGGCGCATGGTGGTTGGCTGAGGGGTTGCGGGGAGGCGACGTGCCGGCACGCGATTGGAGGATTTAAGCATGGATTTGCGGGGTTGCAGGGAAGAGTAGCAAGGAAATCTTTAAACATGGATTTGACCTGGTTGTCATGGAGGATTTAAGCGAGGACATAGCCTCATTCAAATCCTCGTGATAGACCGTGTTCACTCCCACGGCCTCGAGAAGTTCTCTCGACCACTCCTCTTCGCTAGCCATACTCTTCGGGTGGTGAAACCCTTAATAAAGAGACGTGGCTCTGATACCAATTGAAAGGATCGATATGGTTGACTAGATGGGGGGTGAATAGGCAACTACTAGTTTTTTTAACTTTTGTTTAACAATTTAGGCTTATAAAAAAAAAGGTTAGCTTGATGTGCAACTAGGTGAGCAACCTATATGATGCTAAACACAACAACACGACAAGCAAGTAAGATAAACAATATAAGTAACTTGCACAAAGTAAAGGTAAGAAGTAACCACAAGAGGAACTGATGGAGACGAGGATGTGTTACCGAAGTTCCTTCCCGGTAAAGGGAAGTACGTCTCCGTTGGAGCGGTGTGGAGGCACAATGCTCCCCAAGAAGTCACTAGGGCCACCTTATTCTCCTCACGCCCTTAGACAATGCGAGGTGCTGTGATTCCACTAGTGGTGCCCTTGAAGGCAGCAACCAGACCTTTACAAACAAGGTTGGGGCTATCTCCACAACTTAATTGGAGGCTCCCAACGACACCATGAAGCTTCACCACAATGGACTATGGCTTCGAAGTGAGCTCTTCCGTCTAGTGTGCTCAAACACACATGAGTAACAAGATTCGCAAGGGATTGATGGGGGAATCAAATATCTCTCGGTGGAAGTGTAGATCCAGGCCCTCTCCTCCAAACGCTAGAGCACCAACAAGATTTGATAGCTAGGGAGGGACAAGGTGCAAGAATAAGCTTAGGAGCAACAATGGAGCTTTTTCATGGGAAGAGGTGAGTCTCAATGAGGAAGAAGACTCCCTTATATAGGTGGGGGAAATGTGACCATTTTTCTGCCTGGACACGAGCATAAGCAGTAGTACCGCCCTAGGGAGCGATACTTCCGCTTATACGCTTTCTAGAATAATTAAGTAGTAGTACCACTCAGAAGGGAGTGGTGCTTCTGCTTGTGGGTAGTAGTACCGCTCTGGAGGGAGCGGTACTTCCGCTCAAGAATCCCACACCACCAGAAGGAAAAAAGTAAGCGGTAGTACCAGCGTATCCTCGGCATGGCAGTACTGCTAGAGCGGTACTTCTGCTTTGAGGAGAGAGGCACTTCCGCTTAAAAGGTCGGGGACCCACTAAGGCAACAGAAGGATAAAACAAGTGGTAGTTCGAGCGGCTCCTCAGGGTGGTAGTACCACTGGAGCGGTACTATCACTCTTCAGAGCGGTACTTCTGCATATGTGATATTTTGGAGCCTAAGGGGCAAAGATAGCTCCATTGTGCCGAGAAACGGACGGGGTGCAAAGTGTACGTGATAATTCCTCCCAACCTTTCCGGGTGCGGATCCCCTGTTAATAATACGGATTTTCCTACAACTCAGGTCCACCAACCTAACCTCGGAAGGAAAAGACTCCGTCTTCTAGTTTACTACTTGAGGGGAAGATAACCGTCTTGTGCCACCTGATAATCTCTGAAATCTTAATGCACACGGTTAGTCTGCAACCGCACTATCATCAACCACCAAAACTACTTAGGGAAAATTATGCTCTTATAGAGGGAAGGGAGGCCGGCGCCCCAAGGGCTTCCCCTTTGGTGCGGCTGAAGTGGAAGGTGGAGGAGTCCTAATCTAGTCCTACTAGGAGTAGGATTCCTCCTCTCCACTTGGAAACCCTTTCCACCTTTGGGTTTTTCCTTCCCTAGCCGTATGTGCCTTAGTGGGAGCTTTGGCCAGCCCAGTAGGGGCTGGTATGTCTCCTCCCACAGCCCATGAGGCCCTTTGGGGCGTGAGACCCCTCATATTGAGATGCCCAAAACTTTTCCGGTGACCAAAATGGGACTTCCTATATATCAATATTTACTTTTGTACCATTCCAGACTTCCTCATGACATCCCAGATATCATCCGAGACTCCAAACAACCTTCTATCACCACCATACATAACTCTATACTATCGAAACATCACCGAACGTTAAGTGTGCAGACCGTACGGGTTCGAGAACTATATAGACATGACCGAGACACCTCTACGGTCAATAACCAATAGCGGGACCTGGATGCCCATATTGGTTCCTACATATTCTATGAAGATCTTTATCGATCGAACCTCTATGTCAAGGATTCAGTTAATCCCGTATGCTGTTCCCTTTGTTCTTCGGTACATTACTTGCCCGATATTCGATCGTTGGTATATCTATACCTAATTCAATCCCGTTACCGGCAAGTATCTTTACTCGTTCCGTAAAACAAGATCCCATGGCTAACACTTTAGTCACATTGCTTGCAAGGCTTGTTGTGATGTTGTATTACCGAGTAGGCCCTAAGATACCTCTCAGTCACACGAAGTAACAAATCCCAGTCTTGATCCATGCCCACTCAAGAGACACCCTCGGAGATACCTTTAGAGCTTCTTTATAGTCACCCATTTGCGTTGCGACATTTGATAAACACAAGGTATTCCTCCGGTGTCAGTGAGTTGCATGATCTCATGGTCATAGGAACAAATACTTGACATGCAAAAAACTATAGCAATAAACTGACATGATCATATGCTATGTTTATAGTTTGGGTCTTGTCCATCACATTATTCTCCTAATGATGTGATCCCATTATCAAATGATATCTCATGTCTATGGCTAGGAAACCTTGACCATGTTTGATCAACGAGCTAGTCTATCAGAGGCATACTAGGGACATGGTGTTGTCTATGTATCCACAAATGTATCTGAGTTTCCGATCAATACAAATCTAACAGGGATAATAAACGATTATCATGAACAAGTAAATATGATAATAACTAATTTATTATTGCCTCTAGGCCATATTTCCAACAGTCTCCCACTTGCACTAGAGTCAATAATCTAGTTCACATCGCTATGTGATTTACATTGTTATGAATCTCACACCCAATGAGTTCTGGGTTCGATCATGTTTTGCATGTGAGATAGGTTTTAGTCAACGGGTCTGAGACATTTAGATCTGTGGGTAATTTGCAAATCTCTATGTCATACTGTAGATACTATTACCACGCTCCACTTGGAGCTATTCCAAATGACTCCTCCACGACACGTATCCGGATTGCTACTTAGTGTCATCCGGATTGGTGTTAAAGCTTGCATGGACATAACCCTTTACGACGAACTCTTTATCACCTCCATAATCGAGAAACATTTCCTTAGTCCTCTAATTAATAAGGATAATTTGACCGCTGTCTAGTGATCCACTCCTGGATCGCTCTTATACTCCTTGACAGACTCATGGCAAGGCACGCACAGGTGTAGTACACAACATGGCATACTATATAGAGCCTATGGCTAAGGCATAGGGGACGACCTTCACCCTTTCTCTGTCTTCTTCCATGGTCGAGCTTTGAGTCTTATTCAACTTCACACCTTACAAATCAGGCAAGAACTCCTTCTTTGACTGATCAATTTTGAACTCTTTCAAAATCTTGTCAAGGTACGTGCTCATTGAAAAATCTTATCAGACGTCTTGATCTATCTCTATAGATCTTGATGCTCAATATTCAAGTAGCTTTATCCAGGTCTTCCTTTGAAAAACTCCTTTCAAAGAACTCTATATGCTTTCCAGAAATTCTACATCATTTTTGATCAACGATATGTCGTCCATATATAATTATCAGAAATACTATAGTGCTCCCACTCACTTTCTTGTAAATACAAGTTCTCATAAACTTTGTATAAACCCAAAAACTTTGATCACCTCATCAAAGTGTATATTCTAACTCCGAGATGCTTTCTCCAGTCTATAGAAGGATCACTGGAGCTTGCATACCTTTTAGCATCCTTAGGACTGACAAAACCTCCTGGTTGTATCACATACAACCTTTCCTCAAGGAAATCGTTAAGGAAACAATGTTTTGACATCCATCTGCCAGATTTCATAATTGAAAAATGCAGCAACTGCTAACATAATTCCAAGAGACTTTAGCATCGCTATGGGTGAGAAAGTCTCATCATAGTCAACTCCTTGAACTTGTCGGAAACTTCTTTGTGACAAGTCAAGCTTTATAAATGGTGATATTTACCATCAGCATTTGTCTTCTTCTTAAAGGTCCATTTGTACTGAACGGCTCCTAGACATGGATCCTTTCTCGAATTTCATGGCTCCTAGACATTTGTCGGAATCTGGGGCCACCATCGCTTCTTCATAGCTCGTAGGTTCACTGCTGTCTAACAACATGACCTCCAAGACAGGATTGACATACCACTCAGGGGCGATACGAGTCCTTGTTGACCTACGAGGTTCAGTAGTAACTTGATCTGAAGCTTCATCATCATCATCGTTTGCTTCCTTTTCACTTTGGTGTAGTCATCGCAGAAACATCTTTCTACGTCATGCTACTATCCAACTGAAGTGACGGTTCAACAACCTCATCAAGTTCTACTTTCCTCCCACTCAATTCTTTTGAGGGAAACTCTTTCTCGAGAAAGGACCCATTTATAGCAACAAACACTTTGCCCTTGGATCTGAGATACAAGATATACCCAACTGTTTCTTTAGGGTATCCTATGAAGCTGCACCTTTCCGCTTTGGGTTTGAGCTTATCAGCCATAAGCGTCACATTCCCTAACTCTAAGAAATGACAGCTCTGGTTTCTGCCAAACCACAATTCATACAGTGTCATCTCAAAGGACTTTAGATGGTGCCCTATTTAAAGTGAATGTAGTTGTCTATAATGCATAACCCCAAAACGATAGTGGCAAAACGATAAGAAACATCATAGTACGCACCAAATCCAATAGAGCCTGACTACGACGTTCGGACACACCATCACACTATTGTGTTCCAGGTGGCGTGAGTTGTGAAACAACTTCAACGTTGTCTTAGTTGTATACCAAACTCGTAACTCAGATATTCACCTCCACGATCATATCTTAGACATTTTTTATATTCTTGTCATGATGATCTCAAACTTCACTCTGAATTTGCTTGAACTTTTCAAACGTTTCATACTTGTGTTTCATTAAGTAAATATACCCATATCTACTCAAATGATCAGTAAAGGTAAGAAAATAATGATATCCACCGCGTGCTACAACACTCATTGGACTGAATACATTAACATGTATCATTTCTAATAAGTTACTTGCCCGCTCCATCAAATTGAAAACGGGGTCTTAGTCATCTTGCCCATGAGGCATGGTCCGCATGTGTCAACCGATTCGAAAACGAATGAGTGCAAAGATCCATCAGCATGGAGTTTCTTCATGCGGTTTACACCAATATGACATTTAGCGGCAATGACACAAGTATGTGGTACTATGATTATTAACTTTGCATCTTTTGGCATCAATATTATGAACATGTGTATCAATACGATCAAGATTCAATTAACCATTCTCATTGGGTGTATGACCAGTGAAGGTATTATTCATGTAACCAGAATAACCATTATGCTCTAGATTTAAATGAATAATTGTATTGCAATAAACACGATCTAATCACGTTCATGCTCAACGCAAACACCAAATAACATTTATTTAGGTTCATCACTAATCCCGAAGGTAGAGAGAGCGTGCGATGGTGATCAATCTTTGAAACACTTCCAACACACATCGTCACCTCCCCTTAGCTAGTCCCCATTTATTCCGTAGCTTTTATTTGGAGTTACCAACATTTAGCAACTAAACCGGTATCTAACAGCTAGGTGCTACTAGGAGTACTAGTAAGGTACACATCAATAACACGTATATCAAATATACTTCTGTTGACGTTGCCAGCCTACTTATCTACCAAGTATCTAGGGTTGTTCTGCTTCAGCGACCATTATCCTCATAATAGAAGCACTAAGTCTCGGGTTTGAGTTCAACTTTGGGTTTCTTCGCTGGAGCAGCAACTGGCTTGCCATCCATGAAGTTTCCCTCCTTGCTCTTGCCCTTCTCGAAACTAGTGGTTTTACTAACCATCAACATTTGATGCTCCTTCTTGATTTCTATCTTCACGATGTCAAACATCGCGAATAGCTCAGGGACCATCTTATCCATCCCTCGCAAGTTATCATCATGAAGCTTCAGTAGCTTGGTGTCGGTGACTTGGAGAACTATATCAATCACTATCTTATCTGGAAGATCAACTCCCACTTGATTCAAGCGATTATAGCACCCAGATAATCTGAGCACACGCTCAGTGATTGAGCTATTCTCCTTCATCTTGCAGGCAAATAATCTCGTTGGAGGTCTCATACCTCTCAACGCAGGCACGAGCCTGAAATCCCAATTTTAGCTCTTAGAACATCTCATATGTTCCGTGACGTTCCAAACGTATTTGGAGCCTGAATTCTAAGCCATAATGCAAGACGAACTGAACTATCAAGTAGTCATCAAAACATGCCTTTCATATGTTCACAACATCCACGATCGCCGTTTGAGGGGGTGGTGCACCTAGCGGTGCTTTAAGGACATAAGCCTTTTGTGCAGCAACTGAGGACAATCCTCTGATCACGGACCCAGTTTGCATAATTGCTACCATCATCTTTCAACTCTATTTTCTCTAGGAACGTATTAAAAACAAAGGGGAGCTACAGCGTGAGCTATTGATCTACAACATAATTTTGCAAAGACAATTTTAGACTATGGTCATGATAAGGAGTTTAGTTAATCATATTACTAAAAAAACTCTCCCTCAAATTGACATCGCTCCGGTCATCCGAGTGTTATATGTCCAAATTCACCAACCCAAGTCCGATCATCACGTGAGGTGAGGTGGTTTCAATGGTGAACATCTCCATGTTGATCATATCTAATATATGACTCATGTTCGACCTTTCGGTCTCTTGTGTTCTGAGGCCATGTATGTACATGCTAGGCTCATCAAGTTTAACCCGAGTGTTCTGCACGTGCAGCACTGGCTTGCACCCGTTGTATGTGAACGTAGAGTCTATCACACCCAATCATCACGTGGTGTCTTGACACGATGAACTTTTGCAACGGTGCACACTTGGGGAGAACCCAATTTATCTTGAAATTTAAGTGAGGGATCACCTTATAATGCTACCGTCTTCCTAAGCAAAACACGGTGCATAAAAGGATTAAAATCACATGCAAATCATAAGTGACATGATATGGCCATGAGCTTGTGATTTTGATCTCCATCTCCAAAGCACCGGCATGATCTCCATTGTCACTGGCATAACACCATGATCTCCATCATCTTGATCTCCATCAATGTGTCGCCATGAGGCTGTCGCGCCAATTGCTGCTTCTATGGCTATTGCTAACTCACAACGATAAAGTAAAGCAAAAATGGCAAATATAATTAAAGACAACCCTATGTCTCCTGCCGGTTGCCATACTCATTGACATGCAAGTCGTGATATTCTATAAAATACATGATCATCTCTTACATCACATATATCTCATCATGTAATTGGCCATATCACATCACAACATACCTTGCAAAAACAAGTTAGATGCCCTCTTATTGTTGTTGCATGTTTTACGTGGCTGCTACTGGTATCTAGCAAGAACAATTCTCACCTATGCAAAAACCACAACGGTGATACACAAATTGTTATTCAACCTTCTCAAGGACCGCCTTTGTCGATTCCGATCCAACTAGAGTAGGATAGACAGACACCCGTCATCCATCTTTATGCAACAAAGTCACATGTCAGTCGATGGAACCGGACTCTTGTAAGCGTACGAGTAAGGTTGGTCCGGGCCGCTCCATCCCTAGCGCTGAATCAAAAACCGACCAAGGGAGGAAGCAATATGAGCATCAACGCCCACAAACTCCTTTGTGTTCTACGCGTGATCTCATCTACACATAGACCTAGCTCATGATGCCACTGTTGGGGGATGTTGCATGGGAAACAAAAAATTTCCTACGCACGCGCAAGATCTATGCATGGTGATAAGCATCTATGACACGGAGAGTGGATCTACATACCCTAGTAGATCGCTAAGCAGGAAGCGTTAAGAAACGCGGTTGATGTAGTCGAACATCTTCGCGATCCAAATAGCCAAGCGTCCCGCAATCCAATCACGATCCGTCCCGATCTAGCGCCGAACAGATGGCACCTCCACGTTCAGCACACGTAAAACTCGATGCCGGTCTCTGCCTTTTTGATCCAGCAAGAGGGAGCAGAGAGGTAGATGATTTCTCCGGCAGCGCGACGGCGTGACGGTGGTGATGGTGGAACTATTCCGGCAGGGCTTCGCATAAGCACCTCCGAAACTAGACTAGAGGAGAAAACGATCTAGAGGAAGAAGATGGCAACACGTGGCAATCAAGGTTAGGGCTGCCCTCAAATCCTCTAGTATATATAGGAGAGGGGAGGGAGGTTGGCACCCCAAGGGCTGCCCCTTTGGAGCGGCCGAAGTGGAAGGTGGAGGTGTCCTACTCCAATCCTACTAGGAGTAGGATTCCTCCTCTCCACTTGGAAACCCTTTCCACCTTTGGGTTTTCCTTCCCCAGCCACATGGGCCTTAGTGGGGGCTTCGGCCAGCCCACCAGTGGCTGGTATGTCTCATCCCATAGCCCATGAGGCCCTTTGGGGCGTGAGGCCCCTCTCGATGTCCCCCCGGTACCCTCCCGGCACTCCGACACACTACCGAAATGCCCGAAACATTTTTGGTGACCAAAGTGGGACCTCCTGTATATCAATCTTTACTTCCAGATCATTTTGGAGATCCCCGTGATGTCCAGGATGTCATCTGGGACTCTGAACAACCTTCGGTCACCACCATACATAGCTCTATACTACTGAAACATCACCGAACGTTAAGTGTGGAGACCCTACGGGTTCAAGAACTATGTAGACATGACCGAGACACCTCTACGGTTAATAAACGATAGTGGGACCTTGATGCCCATATTGGTTCCTTCATATTCTATGAAGATCTTTATCGGTTGAACCTCTATGTCAAGGATTTAGTTAATCATGTATGTTGTTCCCTTTGTTCTTCGGTATGATACTTGCCCGAGATTCGATCGTCGGTATCTCTATACCTCGTTCAATCCCATTATCGGAAAGTCTCTTTACTCGTTTCGTAATACAAGATCCCTGTGGGGACCCCGACTTATAAGTCGAGATGACCGAATGCACATGTAAAGTGATCCCAGAGATCAATGCTCACTGAACACACAGAAGCTGAATAACAAGAGTCTTACATCCACATTTAGCATCTTACACAAATAAAGACCATGAAGGTCTAGTCTCACATAGATAGGGCCATAAGTAAATAGAACAAGCAGCGGAAATCTTGATCGAAAGCGTGAACCCATGCCATCTGCCTCAACCTAGAAGGCATTCTGCCTCAACATACTCATGTTCTTCCATGCCTGGCCATTAAATAACGAGTGACAAGCCAATGCATACTTTGAATGTAATTGCAAGCAACCCAAGTTGTGGAACAAGGTAACAATGATGCATGATGTAGCACTAAGTAGGTAATTTGCGGAAAGCCAATTTTTAATGCAATGACATGATCAAGTAGCGACGTAAGCATGCATCGACAGTTTGACAGATATCCATATGAACAAGTTATAGATATCATCATAAGCAGGGGTCAAACATCTCATGTTCATTTATCATGCTAAGTCATCGGACTTAGTTCAATTGTCATACTACGCCATCGGGCTTAGCTCAAGTACCATCTTTGTCTCCAACACAATCACACACTAGTGTGTGAAAACATTTGGACGTATCACAAGAGCGGTCATCCAACTGTCCTTGATCGTGGACATGACTATTCGAATATTTTTACACTATGCAGAGGTTGCACACTTTACCCACAAGACTCGGGGAACTTCCGTGTCATCCACGACTCGCGGTATATAACATACCTGAGGTAAGCACCCGAACAATGCCTTCCCCATGGTGATACTAAACAAAGAGTCCACTGGTTGGTGCCATCCCTCATGATATACATCACACGTATCATCCATGAGGGCACACAACGTTGTGCCTGGTGACTTTAAAGATAGCGCATGGCCTTCCACTTCCGGGATGACCCCGTCTCAAGAGTGGCCACTTCACTCTTGCCACTAGTAATGCGGGGTCCTGGCTAGCACCAACCATAGTACTCAACAAAGCCCCGTACCATAAGGGCTATCATGGTCGTACATGTAGGGTTGGAATAATGGTCGCAACTTACACCAATCCATTTTCGAAAACCACAACACTCACTTGTCCCGACACACCACTTCTTTCTAAAGTGGTCACCCACCTCATCAACATCTCCCTCGGGCATTAGTGGCACCCGACGTTTTTTTTTGAAAAGTCTTTGAAATCTTTCTCCCTTTCCATAACTATGCATAAAACCCCATCCCACTTGCGTAGCATCTACTAGCATCGTAACTACACCCACCCCGCACAACCCTCATTAGGTGGTAGGGTTATGCATGATGCAAGTCTCAACGATAAAAGTAACAGAGGCATCCCACCAAAGGGGGAACACCTCATCACGATTATTCATTAAACAATAAGTGCTATATGTCATGCATGAAAAAGTTTCTTAACATGGTTAAAGTGCTGCTTGCCTAGCTCAACAAAGTCTCCGGGGTCTTCGATGTCTTCGGGTCCAACTTCCTCGTCAACCATGCAATCTATCGTCACGAATAGATAGCGATAAAATAAGCAACACAAAAAAACAGAGCACACAAACTACTAATGAAAAATGCTACCATATTCTGATAAATGCGAAAGACTATATTAAAAATGTTTGTTTAGGGTTTTGAACTAAAAATTATTTTCAAAATTATTTAAAACATGAGCTTATAGTGCTAAATAGCAGTTTTAAATTAAAACAGCACATGAAATGTTTTCAATTTTTTTTACAAATGGAACTAATAAATTCTATGGATTATTTCAAGATTTAAGGTGGAAGAATATTTGGATTTAGATGAATATACAAATCTGTGGAATTTTTGGAAGTTTAAATAGAAAAGAAAAAAGAAAAGGGGTACTATGCCCTCTCGAGCCACAGTACCGGAGCCGAGCCAGCCCAGGGGGAGATCCAGCCTAGGCTGAGGCGCCGCACGCGACAGGTTTGATTTTAAACCTGCCCGCGGGCCCTCTTTGCGAGTGAGAGAGGAGGGGGCGAGGGGATGACAGGTGGGCCCCACCTGTCATCCCTCTCCTCGCGACAGGGACGGGAGAGAGCTCACTAATGGTGTCTCCGGCCACGGCGGTCCAGGCGGAGGGTACCAGCATGCCCAGGGGTCTCCCGCGCATTGGTGGGTGGCCAAGGGGGTCGCTGGGGTGAAGGGAATCACCGGCGAGGGGAAGTGCCCGACGGTAGCGAGGGTTTGGTTTGGGAGTGGGCGAGCGGGCTGAGCACATGGGAGATGCGGAGGGGAGGAGAGAGCGAGGAGAGAGGGGTAGGGGCTCGGGGAGGCCCTCTTTATAGGCGGGCACATACTCACCATGGACGCGGTGCACCGGTGAGCACGGGGTGCTCGCCATAGGCCGCGGGGGAGGAAATGAGCGTGCCTAGGGTGCTCGTAGGGGAGGTCTAGGCCAGGGGGAGACGAGAGAGAGGCGGGGGCGCTCGCGTGTGGGAGCCCTCTAGTTGGCCGATCTGCGTGGTGCCGGGCACGCACGCTGGGATTGCCAGAGAGAGAGGGAGGAGGGGGCCAACCGCCTGGAGCATTGAGGACGTCGAGAGGGACAGGGGGGACAAGGTGGGGAGGCCCGAGGCTGTCGGGAATGCTCGTTGGGCAGCGGCTAGAGTGCGGGTGCACACTGTAGCGCGCCCCAGAGCGCGAGCCTTGCATGCCAAGGCATACATTCGGCACTTTGGGCATGTCCACTAGTGTCCTGGGGATCTAGGGGGTTTAAACAAGGCCTGGGAGACTTAGGGAGGCATCTGGGGGTGCCTTAGGGTAGAAGAAAAGGGGAGAGAGGGAGAAATAGGTGCTATCCAGGGGTAAAAATGAGGGTTTTTCCCGCCAAACCATTGAGCTGAGGCCCTGAGGAAATTACTGGGGGTAGAAGGCATCTACAAGAGGTTGTGGTAAAAAGTTGTGGGCAAGGGTAAAAGAGTAAGGGGTGGAAATGATGGTTTCAAGAATGGACCAGAAGGTGTTTGATAGGGTTTTGGGCAAGAATAATCTACTAACTTACTTAGATATTTACCAGGGTCAAATGCTAGGTAAAAATGAGATTATTCACCAAGTTTGAGCTCAAAGGGTATAAGTTGACAATGGAAACTTGGTAAACCCTAGAAACTAACAAAATCATGTTTTTGTAGATCTAGTGATGCTTGGCTTTAACCCTTGATGCACCACTTAGTGTGGCATCACTATTTGGTCATTAGAGCATGCCCACAAAGTTTGGGGTCAAGGGGATAAACTTCACAATGTAAAGTTGCTCAAATTTGGATCTGGCCAGGAAGGGTTTTGGGATGGTTTGATGACCCAAATCAACTTGGATTGAGATGAAACTTTGCAAGATCATCACCTATGATAGTGTTGGCTTGCTGGAAATTTCCGGGAATTTATTGAGAATATTTCTTATAGAAATATTCCAAAAGCTAGTTTTGAAAAGAAAGGGTTTTGAGGGGTTTTGCCCATGATCTGATCATGACCTTGCGTTGAAACTCATATATATGGAAAATATATGTAAAGTGAGTTTCTATAAATTTTCTCAAATATTTTGAAAGCATTTAAATAATTTTCCCTATTAAACACCATTTCTGGTCTTAGGAAAAAGCTTCTAAATAAAATATAAGAATAATCTTTCAAATTAATATTTGGTGGTTTTGGGAAGTCTTATATATAGTAGGTTTTAGGTAAAGCTTTTGGGGCAGATGTAACATCCCAAAATTTCATTTTGGAATGTTATGATTATAGCTATGCATCTAGCAGCATCATTGCTTGTATGTATGTGTTTGTTGAAATGTCTCTTCTGGATTTCAGAAAGCTCTTTCTACTTTTACCTAAGTTGCTTTCACCTATTTGAAATTTTGGTTAAAAGTTCAAATAAGAGAGGAGGAACATGACACTCCACACCAGGGACTAATTGGTGGTTTATTTGAACAAAAATAACCAGGGGTTATTTTGAAAATATTTGCAAAAAGGGTTTAAAAACAATTAGGCAATTTCCGAAAATATTATTTTTTTTCAAAGTGTTCAAATGATAGAATAGAAATGTTCATTAAATAGAATTTATTATTCTGTTAATTTTGGTATATAATACCCCTATATTTAGAGACGATTTGAATGCTTTAAAAGCTTTTGAATGTCTCTGGAATATTATTAAAAAAGAAATGATAACCGTTTCCGGTATTTAACGGGCCGGCCCACCGGCTTTAAAAGCCGAGACTGTTACCGGTCGGCCGACCGAGCGCATTCACTTCCCTCTCTCTCACTGCAACCGGACCCCACCCGACCGACCGTTGCCCCGAAACGGTCGTCTTCTCCTTCCCCGCGCGCGCCGGACCCGACTCGCCGACCGTTTCCCCCTTACCGGATCTCTCCCCTCTCTCCTCCTCTGCACCCCCGAGCACCTATATAAGGGCGCTGCTTCCCCGCATCCATTTCCCCCCAAGCCCCCTCTCTCTCTCGCCGAGGAGACCGCGCAATTGCTCGCCGGAGTAGCGCCACCACCGAATCTCGCCGTCGAGCGTAGCCACCGTCTCCGTCCACCGTTCGCCCCACAGTTGCCACCAATCGACTCCGGAGAACCGTCGCCGTCGCCCGGACCACTTCCCTGTCTTCCCCGACCACCGGAGCACCTCGCCGTCGCATTCGCCGCTACCGGACTCGCCGGAGAACCCCGACGCCGGCGACTCTTAACACTGTGAGCATCCCCACTCGTTCGATCTGGAATCGACGTTCCAGATTAGATCGGATTTAATCCGAACGGGTACCCACTACCGATCGGTCGCCCACCCGTAATCCTCGAGCACACACCCCCCCTTAGCCAATCGGACAGCGCCACGTAGCCCCCTGACCGTCGCAAATCATTTTCCTTTTTCAGTTTTTGTTTTAATTAACATAATGTTTTTAAAAAATTGTTTTGCTTATATCTTTTGATCTATTTAGTGTTTGGAGTTGATTGTTTGTGCAATAGCTCACATTTTTCATGTAGTTTCACCCTGTACTTTTAAATTTCAAATTTTGAACTATAAAATTTGAATTTAATCAAATTTGCTCAAAATCTTCAAATCTGAATAACTAGAGTTTGAAAATAGATTTTGATGTGAATCTTTTTGCTACTGTTTGGTATTGGTTAGGACTATCTCCATGTTTAGTTTGAGGATTTTTAGGATGATTTTGAATAGTGTTTTAGCTATAAACAGAATCTGCCTAGTATTATAATATAGTTTTATATAATCTAATTTTGTTTTCTAAAACAAGTTTATTTGTAAATTATTTTCTGTTAAGAACATGTTTTGCAAATAAATACTAAGTTTAGTTTTTCATTCTTTTAATATAGTTGATTCATATAGTGTTTATATAGTTGATTCATATAGTGTTTATCACAAATATAGTTTTTCATTATAAATACTAATTTTAATATAACTATAGTTGATTCATATAGTGTTTATCACAAACTTGTATAAACTTTACTAAACTTTTCCCAACAAACTTAAATTGATTATATTCTGTTTATTAATAAAATATTCTATTGTTTCCTTGCTGACAACAATTATTTTGTTATTACAAAATAGTTTTATTATGATAGTAGTGTTTTATCAATCACCTCCTAGAAAACAAAACTTTGTGTGTTTTCTTACTTGAGATTTGTGCATTGTTTTGTCTTGATTGTTTACTAGTTCTTGGTTGATGTTTGTGAGTTACAATATTTTGTTGTATGCTTATTGAGTGCTTGTTTGCTTCGTTAGATTATCCGGAGTGCGAAGCTTGTTACTTAGAGTCACTCACGTACGAAGATCATCAATCAGGCAAGTCACTTTGATCATATTTTTACCCATGTTTTATATGCATTAGTTCTACCATCTCCCCAATTGCATGCAAGATAGGTTAGTTGGAAACTTGGTTACATTGTAGTAGTATCATGTGGTAGGTACCCCCCCTCAACCTCTTGACACATTGGCCCCGGGAAACATTATTTTACCTTTTGCTATGCTAATAGTAGACGGGGTTGGTTGTGTGATTCATGAGAGTTGAGAGAGTTAATAATTTCAAGACCTACATAATGATCAAGATTTAAGACTCCGAGTTTTCAACATACCTCTGGGTGGATGATGGTTGAACGGCACCCTGGAGAAACCAGTGGATTTGCCTAGGTGATGCTGGAGATGGACAGTATTCACGCGGAAAGGTCCACCCAGGCACAAAGAGATGGATGGATGCTTTAAAACCCAAGGCTTACCTGCACAGCCACAAGTCATTATGGGCTCTGGCTTGGTTGGATATCGTGGTGACCCTGGACAGGCGGTGCTACGAGAGGTAGAAGAACGGTAGGAAAGGATGGGCACCGACAGAGTCGCAGGGAAACCCTTTGGAAGACCATGTTTTGGTCATCCGTTTCTCAAACACCCTGAAGTGCGAGAAATCAAATGGTGGCGACCAAATCTTGTGGGGAACGTGTGCAAAACTCTGCAGAGTATTCCAAACCTAATCGATTAGCCGTGTCCACGGTCATGGACGACTTGAGCCAAAGGAATTGAAACTTCCGGAACTCTCAACACAATTAATATGATGATGTGGGTATTAACAATTTTGGGTATGAGAATTGGTTGGTGGAACCATCTCATTAATCAACCAGCTTAGTAATATTTTGCTTAGCCCCTCTCTTGATGTAGGAAAAAACTTGGCTTTACGCAAAAACTTACACCACCACCTCCCATATAAGCATATAGACTAGCTGATTATTTTCACCCCTCTCTTGTGACTTTGCCGGCATATTCCATATGCTAACCTACACGGCTGCAACGTATCATGTTGCAGAGTATTTTTCCGACCAGGAGTGAGGACGCGTTCTATGCTCAGTGAGATGCCCTTGGAGTCGGATGGACTCATCTACCGTCGACGCTTCCGCAAGATTTAGATATTCTCATGAGTTGGCCTTTGGCCACTTTATTGTAATATTTATTGTAATAAAGGACTCGATATGAGATTTCGATTAATATAATGCTGTGTGATTTCCCTTTGATATACACATTGATGTACCGTGTGTGTACCAGCATGATCTTGGGATGGTACGGAAACACCGGAGACTTGACCTTTCAGGTCGGGTCGTTACAGAAATGGTATCAGAGCACACGCTGACCGTAGGACGTAACCTCTAGGATTGGAAAGCCTTAGGATTGTTTCTCTTTGTCTTTAAATATCTTATACTCTCATCTATTCGTTTCTGACTCCTCTCCGATTATTTCAAAATTTATAGATGGCCACCTTCATCCCAGTGTTGATCACGGAGTTTTGCCAGCCTGACGCAACGATGCCCTTTGGTAAGGAGCTGATGAGGATCGTCAAGGACGTAAGGATTGCTTTGCCGAGCATCACCGGGATTCCTATCATGTCATTTCCCCAAGATGGACGCTACAGGATCGAGGTGCATATCCCAGGGAAGACTTTTGGGAACCGGAAGGAACCCATCGACCTTAAGTTCGTGGCACCCAGTTGGATACTTGGGAGAGACATGGCCATTCATCGTGCCCTTGGACGTATTCAGGAGGAATACAGAGGTGGAACCATTTCACCAGGACTCAGCGTGGTTTGTCGCAGAGATGCCAATGGAAACATCATAACTCCTCCCACTGCAGACACCACTATTTCCTATATCCAGACCCTGGAGACTCACATCAGGACTCTGGAGCTTCGAGTTCGTGCTGATACGAAGACAATCAAGAATCTGATGAACCGCGAGCTGGACCTTGAAGCTGATCTGCGAGAGGCCAACTATGAACACGAGCATGAAGTGAAGGACTTCCTAGAGAGGATTGATGAGCAGAATGCACGCATCGCAACTCTGGAGGAGCAGCTAGACATGGGGGAAAACCTTCATCCCGAAGGAGACATGGCACCCTTCATCAGCGACGATGAAGACTACGAGGAAAGCACCACCGGAGGACCTACGACTATGCACTTCTGAGGAAAAACATTAGTTATGCCCTCCATGTATCTTTTATTTTCGTCGTTAAAGCGTAGGTCGATGCTTAGTTGTTTGAGATTTGTATTCCCGATGTTTGACGTTGATTGAATAAATGAATGAGTGTTTGGTGTGATATGTTTGTTGCATTGCATATGGGTAGTGAATTTCTTCTAGACCCTTGTTCTATTCTAATTCTCATCCCTCTGAAAACAGCAAGATGCCTCCACGACGTGAGACCGACTTCATTTTCCCACCGGAACTCACTCAACTTCTTCAGCAGCAGAATGCACTGATGCAGTTATTGATTCAGAATCAGACCAACAATCAGAACAACCACAACCACCATCCACCCCAGACTGACAATCTCACCCGTTTTCTGAGGTTGAACCCTCCAACTTTCTCCAGCAATACTGAGCCCATTGTGGCAGATGACTGGCTCCGTAAGATGGAGAGAGAACTTGTCACCGCTAGATGTACTGACGCTGAGAAAGTGCGATTTTCCGCACATCAACTGGAAGGACCAGCAGCTTCATGGTGGGAGAACTACACCACCACTTATCCTATTGCAGATGTGACTTGGGAGCAGTTCAAGCTTGCTTTCCGCACCGCTCATGTTTCAGCTGGAGCCATGAGTCTAAAGAAGCGCAAGTTTCGCAACTTGCGCCAGGGTAATCGCTCCGTGGCCCAATATGTGGAAGAGTTCAGCATGTTGGCCCGTTATGCACCAGGAGACGTAGCCGATGATGCGGCCAAGCAAGAAAAGTTTCTGGAAGGACTCAACAACGAGTTAAGCATACAGCTAGTAGTGGCTACTTTCAACAACTACCAGGAGTTGGTGGACAAGGCCCTTATTCTGGAGGGTAAACAACAGCAAATTGAGAACCGCAAGCGGAAGTACACTCAGGGGAAGTTCAACTCTGGAGCTCATCAGAAGGCTCGCTACTCCCCGTACTCAGGAAATACCGGATCAGGAAACAGTAAGTTTGTAAAGCACACTCATGTTGTGCACAACCATGGAGGCCACCATCATGAAGGAAATGGGAACAACCGTCCCAACCATGGTAACTTCAAGAGTGACAATGGGAATGGGAACCACAACCAGCACCGTCAAGTTCCTACTCAGAAGGATCTGAGTCACATCACCTGTTTCAAGTGCCAGAAGACAGGGCACTATGCTACTGAGTGTCCCCAGAGCAAGCAAGGCAATGGAAACGGCAACTCCGCAGCCAAGAAGCCAAACCCTTTTCCTTGTGCCCAGGTGAACCACCTCGACGTGGAAGAAGTCTATGATCAACCCGAGACTGTGGTTGGTAAGTTTTTATTGCATTCACGTCCAGTTACAGTACTTTTTGATTCCGGTGCAACTCATTCATTCATATCAAGGGTAGTTGTGGATAAGTATGGTTTGCCCACCAAAACCCTTAGTCAGCCCATTAAGGTCAGTTCCCCAGGAGGTATGATGATGGCAGGGATAGGATGCCATGCCTTGAAACTCAATATAGGAAATCATGTTTTTCCCACCGACCTCATCGTCTTAGAGTCACAAGGATTGGATGTAATCCTAGGCATGGATTGGATGACCAAGTATGAAGGTAATCTTGATTGCCCTAGCAAGTCTGTTTCACTCACCACCCCGGAGAACAAGAGGATTAAGTATGTATCCCGACGCACACGTATGAGTGCTAGGTTAAATGCCCTCACGAGAGTTGTTCAGGAGGAAGTACCTGTGGTAAAAGACTTTCCAGATGTATTTCCGGAAGAATTACCAGGAATGCCACCAGATAGGGAGATTGAGTTCTTAATAGAGCTACAGCCAGGGACAACACCAATTTCCAAGAGACCCTATCGGATGCCCGCAAATGATCTGTTGGAAATCAAGAAGCAAATTAAGGAGTTATTGGACAAAGGTTATATACGCCCAAGTCAAACTTCTTGTCCATTCAAACTGGAAGCTTTCCTCGCACTTAGCTGTCCATTCAAACTTCTTGTCCTTCTTCAAAAGCTGGGTCATGGGTCTGGCAATGCTTGAGAACCCCTCTAAAAACTTGCGGTAATAACCCGTGAGTCCGAGGAAGCTCCTGACTTCCTTCACGGTGGTTGGGGTTTGCCATTCAGTCACGGCTTCAATCTTGGCAGGATCCACTGATAATCCTTCTGTAGTCAACACATGACCCAAGAATCCGACTTCATGCAGCCAAAATTCACACTTGCTGAACTTGGCATAAAGCTGGTCCTCTCGAAGCTTCTCCAGGACCAACCTCAAGTGTTCCTCATGTTCTTCTCCAGACTTGGAGAAGACAAGTATGTCATCAATGAAGACAACAACAAACTTGTCCAAGTACTCCATGAAGACCTTATTCATGAGGTACATGAAGTAGGCAGGGGCATTAGTTAACCCGAATGACATGACCGTGTATTCATACATGCCATACTGGGTTACAAATGCCGTCTTCGGAATGTCTTGGGGTCTGATCTTCAGCTGGTAGTACCCAGACCCGAGGTCGATCTTGGAGAATACCTTGGCTCCATTCAATTGATCAAACATGTCTTCAATCTTGGGGAGGGGATACTTGTTCTTTATCGTGACTTCATTGAGAGAACGGTAATTGACACAAAGTCTCATAGTTACGTCCCTCTTTGACACAAATAGAACAGGCGATCCCCAAGGAGAGGCACTAGGGCGAATAAATGCTTTTCTGAGCTGCTCTGCTAGTTGCTTCTTCAATTCAGCCAACTCTTCAGATCCCATCCTGTAGGCCTTCTTATAGATGGGACTTGATCCGGGCATAATCTCAATGATGAACTCGATGTCGCGGTCAGGAGGCATTCCGGGCAGCTCATCAGGAAACACATCTGGGTACTTACATACCAGTGGCACTTGATCCAACTCAACTCCCGATAGATAGTTAGCTTGAAGGGCTTGAGTGGAGGCAGGGTTGGGGACATAATTGACTTCCACTCCTTGGCTATTGGTCATGGTGACAATCCTTTTGGCATAGTCTAGCATGCCTTGGTGCTTGGTCAACCAATTCATGCCAAGGATGACATCCAAGCCTGGTGAATCCAGAACTATAAGGTCTTCTACGAAGTCTACCCCGTTGATGTTAATCTACACTCCTTTACAACCTATCCCAGACTTCATAACTGATCCTGGGGTTTGTATCAACATACGACTACCCAGGGGTGTAGGTTTCATGCCACTCTCTAGTGCAATGTTCTGGGTGACAAAAGAATACGAAGCTCCAGAATCAAACAATACTATTGCTGGGGTTGAGTTGATGAGGAACGTACCTAGTATGACGTCCGGGTCTTCCTGGGCTTCCTCTGTGGTGACGTGATTCACACGATCCTTGCCATTGTTGGGCTGGTTGCGGGGAGCGGGGTTCCTTGGTGGTGCTCCATGGGCTTGACCTTGGTTTGGCACATTGGGGCTCGATGCATCTGGCTTCCTGTTGGGGCAAAGCTTAGAGATGTGTCCGGACTGACCACATCCAAAGCAAGTGACTTGCCCAGGGTTGTTGTTGAAGTTTTTGCCACCGTTTTTGTTATTGGGGTTGTTGTTGTAAGCTGGCCTGGGATTGGCATACTGCTGAGGCTGGTAGCTCGGACAATGTGCAGGAGGTCTAGCTTGCTGTGGCTTATAGGTTGGCTTGCTGGGGCTAGCTGCTAGGGGCGAGGCTTTTGGTTGCTTGAGCTACCCTTGCTGATCATCTTGTGCTTGCGAGTGTCGTCTATAGCACAACGCTTGTCCTCCAGCATGAGAGCCTTGTTCACTAGGTCAAAGAAGGTATGACAGTCGCAGACGATGAGCTGATACTGCAGGGTCTGTTGAAGTCCTTCCATGAAGTGTTCCTTCTTGGCAGCCTTCGTGTTGATATCTTTAGGTGCATACCTGGACAGCAGGTTGAACTTCTGCAGGTACTCCTTGAGAGAGCCACTTCCTTGCTTCAGCGCTCGGAATTCTCTCTTCTTGATAGACATGATCCCAGAAGGAATATGGGCAGTGCGGAATCCTTCCTTGAAGTCATTCCACATGATCACACGTTCTCCTTGCATGGCCTTGAATCCATCCCACCAAGCTCGGGCGATACCTCTGAGGTAGTGAGAGGCATACAACACCTTCTCACGGTCCTCATTGCAATTGACCAATGCAAGGAGGTCCTCGATGGTGCGGATCCAGTCATCAGCATCCAACGGTTCAACAGTCTCGGTGAAGGTTGGGGGCAATTCCTCATGAACTCAGACAGAGCGGAGCGGCCATTGTCGTTCCTGCCTTGCTGATGGTTGTTCACAAGGACCTGAGCCATTTGTTTTATGCAGCATTGTTAGCCTGGTGCTCCTCTCGAAGAACTTGGAGAAACTGAGCTATGGTCATGTTCTCCGATGGAGATGGTGGCGGGGGAATGTCGCCTTGTAGCTGCTCCTGGTGTCCTCCAGCGTGAGCTGCCCCACCAGCTCCCTGTTGCTGACTTGAGTTGTCGGCTTCAGGGTTGGTGAAGGAGCTGTTGCGGGTAGTAGTCACCATCCTATTTGGAGCAGCCAAGTCAAACAACTAGGATAGACGAGAGGAAAAGCAACAATGGAAAAGCGCGCCTAAGGGGATTGGCCAAGTGCAAGTGTGGTAAAACAAAGGTCGAAAGACCACCATATATTAAGATAGACGATGGAGTCACTTACATGTTGCCTAAGGCAAAAGCGCGACTTGCATCGGAACACAAACAATAGAACAAACAACAAG
The DNA here is from genome assembly GCA_022496015.1 of Hordeum marinum. Lineage (NCBI taxonomy): Eukaryota > Viridiplantae > Streptophyta > Magnoliopsida > Poales > Poaceae > Hordeum > Hordeum marinum. Next base: position 417,352,253 of record CM039675.1, read on the forward strand.
CACACATGAATTCATATGAACCATTACACAGACTCGACTTCACATGAGGGGTACATGACTGATCCTACCCTAGGGGTTCTCAGACTCAGGTGGTGGAGTGCTCGGTCTCGTAGTCATGCTCCTTTGGGTCTTCCTCCTGTTCATCATCTGAACGGGCATAATTCCTGATCGAAGGGGTTGGGGAATGAGGAGGTCCATCCTGACGACGCTTTGCTGGCGGGTCGGTGAAGAGCTCACGGTACTCCTTCTCACTCGTGCGATGACGACGTGTAGGTGCATCATTAGCTGGGTGTACTCCTCCTCTATAAGCGACAGCTGGCCGTCCCTTGGGGGCTCCATCCTTCTTGATCTTGTCTGGCTTAGTCTTAGCTTGCCGAAGTAGCTCGCAGGTGTGGTGAAGTTCCTCACGGAGCTTCATGGACTCCTTCATCAGGTTATGAATCAGACTATCGATGGAGAGGCTGAAGTAGGCCTGGAACCTGAGTGGTGTGCCATCCTCCTTGGTCGGAATCAGCGTACAACTTTCGCCAAAATCATCCTTCGTGAAGGGAAGGTAGCGAGTGGCCGGCTCGTCAACCATCTCTGGAATGATGTCCCGAAGCTGTAGGAGTGCCTTGCGTGCAGTTGTATCGACTGCAAGTATCATGGTCTCCATCCGTGGTCCTTCAAAGAACCAACTGGTCGGGGAGTTGTTTGCCTTCACGACCACATCTACGTGGTACTCCTTCATGACGGCATCGACCCAGTGCTCGTGGTAGAGGAAAATGGGTGGTTGGCGAAATAGCCACTTCTCCAGGCTATCCCCAAGGAGTAAGGGAAAGCCGGATGTCAGGAAGGCTTCGGGTACGACGGCCATCTACAAGGGTTTGAAAGGAGGAGAGTTAGTAGAGTGTTGTGTGAAGAATAGAAGAGGTAAATAGTGCAGAATTCCTAAGTATAGATGCTAGGTGTAGTTTTGAAAATGGTTTTATGCTGACTAATGTCCATGCTAACAAAGGGCTTCCTACAGTTAGGATGGCTCTGATGCCAGCTCTATGGGGACCCTCGAGATCACCGAATGCATGTGTACAGTGATCCCAGAGATCAATGCTCACTGAACACACAGAAGCTGAATAACATGAGTCTTACATCCACATTTAGCATCTTACACAAATAAAGACCATGAAGGTCTAGTCTTACATAGATAGGGCCACAAGGGCCAAACACTTAAATAGAACAAGCAGCGGAAATCTTGATCGAAAGCGTGAACCCATGCCATCTGCCTCAACCTACACGCATTCTGGCTGGGAAGCGTCCTAGATCGCGTGTTCGTCTCCAAGGAACTCTTCAACATACTCCTGTTCTTCCATGCCTAGCCAATTAAATAACCAGTGGCAAGCCAATGAGTACTTTGAATGTACTCGCAAGCAACCCAAGTTGTGGAACAAGGTAACAATGATGCATGATGTAGCACTAAGTAGGTAATTTGTGGAAAGCCAATTTTTAATGCAATGACATGATCAAGTAACTAAGTAAGCGCGCGTCAACAGTTTAACAGATATCCATATGAACAAGTTATAGATATCATCATAAGCAGGGGTCGGACATCTCATGTTCATTTATCATGCTAAGTCATCGGACTTAGTTCAATTGCCATACTAAGCCATCGGGCTTAGCTCAAATACCATCTTTGTATCCAACACACTCACACACAAGTTTGTGAAAACATTTGGACGTAGCACAAGAGCGGTCATCCAACTGTCCTTAACCGTGGACACGGCTATTCGAATAGTTTTACACTCTGTAGAAGTTGCACACTTTACCCACAAGACTCGGTTAACTTCCGTGTCATCCACGACTCACGATATATAACATACCCGAGGTAAGCACCCGAACAATGCCTTCCCCATGGTGATACTAAACAAAGAGTCCACTCGTTGGTGCCATCCCTCATGATTTACATCACACATATCATCCATGAGGGCACGCAACGGTGTGCCCGGTGCCTGTAAAGACAATGCATGGCCTTCCATTTCCGGGACGACCCCGTCTCAAGAGTGACCACTTCACTCTTGCCACTAGTAATGCGGGCTCCTGGCTAGCACCAACCATAGTACTCAACAAAGCCCCGTCCCATAAGGGGTATCGTGGTCGTACATGTAAGGTTGGAATAACGGTCGCAACTTACACCAATACGTTTTCGAAAACCACAACACTCACTTGTCCCGGTACACCACTTCTTTCTCAAGTGGTCACCCATCTCATCCACATCTCCCTCGGACATTAGTGGCACCCGACGGGCTTTTCAAAAAGTCTTTGAAATCTTTCTCCCTTTCCATCACTATGCATAAAACCCCATCCCACTTGCGTAGCATCTACTAGCATACTAACTACACCCACCCGCACAACCCTCATAAGGTGGTAGGGTTATGCACGATGCAAGTCTCAACAATAAAAGTAACGGAGGCATCCCATCGAAGGGGGAACACCTCATCACGATTATTCATGGAACAATAAGTGCTATATGTCATGGATGAAAAAGTTTCTTAACATGGTCAAAGTGCTGCTTGCCTGGCTCAACAAAGTCTCCGGGGTCTTCAAAGTCTTCAGTTCGAACTTCCTCGTCAACCGCGCAATCTATCATCGCGAATAGATAGAGATAAAATAAGTAACACACAAAAATAGAGCACACAAACTACGAATAAAAAATGCTACCCTATTCTGATAAATGCTAAAGACAATATTAAAAATGTTTGTTTAGGGTTTTGAACTAAAAATGATTTTCAAAATTATTTAAAACAGGAGCTTATAGTGCTAAATAGCGGTTTTAAATTAAAACAGTACATGAAATGTTTTCATTTTTTTACAAATGGCACTAATAAATTCTATGGATTATTTCAAGATTTAAGGTGGAAGAATATTTGGATTTATATGAATATACAAATCTGTGGAATTTTTGGAAGTTTAAACAGACAATAAAAAAGAAAAGGGGTACTTTACCCTCTCGGGCCATAGTATCGGAGCCGAGCCGGCCCAGGGGGAGATCCGGCCCAGGGTGAGGTGCCGCGTGCGACATGTTTGATTTTAAACCTGCCCCGCGACCCCTCTTTGCCAGTGAGAGAGCAGGGGCAAGGGGATGACAGGTAGGTCCCACATGTCATCCCTCTCCTCGCGACAAGGATGAGAGGGAGCTCACTGACGGCGTCTCCGGCCATGGCGGTCCAGGCAGAGGGTACCGACATGCCCAGGGGGCTCCTGCGTGTCGGTGGGTGGCCGAGGGGGTCGCCAGGGTGAAGGGAATCGCTGGCGAGGGGAAGTGCCCGAGGGCAGCGAGGGTTTGGTTCGGGAGTGGGCTCCCGACCACGAGGGCGAGCGGGCTGAATATGGGGGAGATGCGGAGGGGAGGAGAGAGCGAGGAGAGAGGGGCAGGGTCTCGGGGAGGCCCTCTTTATAGGTGGGCGCGGACTCACCGTGGACGCGGTGCACCGGTGAGCACGGGGTGCTCGCCATAGCCCGCGGGGGAGGAAATGAGCGTGCCTAGGGTGCTCGTGGGGGTGGTCTAGGCCAGGGGGAGAGGAGAGAGAGGCGGGGGCGCTCGCTCATGTGAGCCCTCTAGTTGGCCGAGCTGCGCGGCGCCGGGCACGCGTGCTGGGATCGCCGGAGTGAGAGGGAGGAGGGGGCCGACCGCCTGGAGCATTGCGGACGTCGAGGGGGACATGGGGGACAAGGTGGGGAGGCCCGAGTCTGTTAGGAATGCTCGTTAGGTAGCGACTACAATGCGGGTGCGCACTATAGCGCGCTCCAGAGCGTGAGCCTTGCATGCCAAGGTATGCATTTGGCAATTTGGGTGTGTCCACTGGTGTCCTGGGGATCTAGGGGGTTTAAACAAGGCCTAGGAGACTTAGGGAGGCATCTGGGGGTGCCTTAGGGTAGAAGAAAAGGGGAGAGAGGGACAAATGGGTGCTGTTCAGGGGTAAAAATGAGGGTTTGCCCCCCAAACCATTGAGCTGAGCCCCTGAGGAATTTACTAGGGGTACACGACATCTTCAAGAGGTTGTGGTAAAAAGTTGGGGGCAAGGGTAAAAGAGTAAGGGGTGGAAATGATGGTTTTAAGAATGGACCAGAAGGTGTTTGATAGGGTTTTGGGCAACAAGAATCTACTAACTTACTGAGATATTTACCAGGGTCAAATGCTAGGTAAAAATGAGATGATTCACCAAGTTTGAGCCCATGGGGGATAAGTTGACAATTGAAACTTGGTAAACCCTAGAAACTAACAGAATCAGGTTTCTGTAGATCTAGTGATGCTAGGCTTTAACCCTTGATGCACCACTTAGTGTGGCATCACTATTTGGTCATTAGAGCATGCCCACAAAGTTTGGGGTCAAGGGGATAAACTTCACAATGTAAAGTTGCTCAAATTTGGATCTGGCCAGGAAGGGTTTTGGGATGGTTTGATGACCCAAATCAACTTGGATTGAGATGAAACTTTGCAAGATCATCACCTATGATAGTGTTGGCTTGCTGGAATTTTCCTGGAATTTATTGAGAATATTTGTAATAGAAATATTCCAAAAGCTAGTTTTGAATAGAAAGGGTTTTGAGGGGTTTTGCCCATGATCTGATCATGCCCTTGTGTTGAAACTCATATATATGGAAAATATATGTCCAGTGAATTTCTATAAAGTTTCTCAAATATTTTGAAAGCATTTAAATAATTTTTCCCTATGAAAGACCATTTCTGGTCTTAAGAAAAAGCTTCTAAATAAAATGTAAGAATAATCTTTCAAATTAATATTTGGTGGTTTTGGGAAGTCCTATATGTAGTATGTTTTAAGTAAAGCTTTTGGGGAAGAAGAATCCACCCAATTTTAGGACTTGTAGTGCAAACCTCATTTCAGGGGTTTATGAAAACCTAATTTGAATAAATCATTTTTTGTTAATTTTTTTGATAAAAATAGTTTTGGGCACTATTCACATGGCATGTTCATTGGGCAAGAGGTTTGGGTCAAGGAAGATGAATATGAAGTCGAATAGAATCTAGGAGTGCCACAACCACAATCAATAAGCAACAATTCAAACAAGCACAACACTGATGAAAAGTTTTAATTGGTTCCAAATTTTATAAATCCAAACATGTCAAGGTGATACAAACACAGGGTGTGACAGACCTTCCACCCTTACAAGAATCTCGTCCCCGAGATTCCTAGGATAAGTGCTAAAAAGATAAGGGAACTCTGATCTAAGATAGTTTTCACACTCCCACATTGCTTCAGCTTAAATTTGGTTGCTCCATTCAACCTTGAAGTACTTGATGGTGCGGTTTCGGGTGTAGCGCTCGACTTCATACAAAATGTGAACTGGCCTCTCACGATAAGTGAGGTCTGGCTGAAGATCGATGGCTTAATGTTCGATGTCCTTGTAGAGGTCAGGGTGGTTGGGAACTTGCAGACACTTCTGGAGTTGTGATATGTGAAAGACATTGTGCACATCCGACAGCTCGGAAGGTAGCTCTAGCTGATAGGCAACTTCTCCTCGCCTGTCGGTGATCTTGAAGGGGCCAATGAACCTTGGTGCAACTTTTCCCTTGACGTGGAATCGCTTGGTTCCCTTGCATCAATTGGAACTAAGACTTTGCCAAGCTGGGTTGCCTCGCTCCTGTGTTTGCCCTCTACGTTTCCGATTGTTCGGCTAGAGGGTAAAAGGAGCACCTCTGTGATTGTTACAGACGGGTCATACGGATATGTACCTTAGATGGGTGAAGCCGAAAGCTAGCTATCTTACGTAGACAATTGGTTTGGTATGACGGAAACACTCAGTACGGTAATGGTAACTATCACCATTGCTTGGGCTTCTTCCTTCTTAAAGGACCTTATCCACATACTAGCAGTATGCGGACATCTAGCTACGATCTTCATAGAACCCGAAGAAAGGTATCGATAGGGGTACTATCTTCCTAGAAAGATATTTCTTACGCTAAGCAGAAATATAACATACCTCTCTGTGTGCTTTCTGTCCGTTCGCACCACATGGCCGGATTGCCTGATTCCCCGAACACAATTCGCCCCTTTTGGGTGACAAATTACGAGGAACACTCCCGAGCTTTTCGCACGGGAGGGAGAAGCCGATGGCCAATTAAGACAAAGTTTACAACACATATGGAGTAACAACTCGATTGTTTATATAAAAGTATACAAAACTATACATTCGGCTGCTGGTCGAGATTGTCGATTATCGTATCTAGGGAGCAGTATTCTTGTGAAAGGCGGGCGACAGGCATCACCTGGTCATACACCAGGTGGAGTGGCACTTCTTGCCCATCCGATCCCACCGGACCAAACCAAGCCATACGCTCTGGATTAAGTCCGGTGTAATGGGTCTTGATCATTACCCATGCTTCCCATGCTCCCTCGAGGCAAGCCAATGTCTTCCACAACTCGAACCTACTTTGGGCTTCCTTGAATCGATCGACTAGTTCCGTCATTCCTTTAGGAGGCTGTTCGGCAGGCCATAGTGCCTTTACCATGCTTTTCATCGCTTTCCGAGCACGCTCGTGAAGAGTAGAAAGCTCTTTTAGAAGATTCCCCGACAGGATCCGATCTCTTCTTTGGAATGCCTAGACAGGAGGCCTATATATGAGGCAAATGCATGCTTATCTTAACTTCCTTTACAATAAGTACTTACTAACGTCAGAATCAAACTTACAGAACATGCCCCTTTGTAGCTTCTGGTTTTCTTCTTGGGCCTGGGCCAATTGATCTTTTAAATTCTCAAATTCTTAGGCCTGTTGCTTTTCTTCTTCCTGGAGGCGGTTCAAAACACGACAGCCAGCCTCGTGCTGGGACTCGGCATACCGTTGAGCTTCTCAGGTCATCTAGCTCGTTTTGCATATGGCCTATCGATTTAGCTGCTAAAAAGAATCCTTGTGTCAGCATGGGAATTTGCTAAGAAATTAGCAGCACTGGTATACTCACCATGGGCCTCTCGGGTGAAGCTCTTCACTTGCGCCAGCTCTGCCTTCACAGATTGCACCTGTGATCGGCTGTCCTCCAGCTCCTTGGCCAGTTGTTCATTCTGTTGCTTTGAAGTCCGCATCTGCAGTAAAACGGCATAAATACCCTTAATTCAGTTGTTCCAAACCAATTTAAGGCTCGGGGCTACTGGGTGTGCATGAGTATTCGAGCTTTTGAAAACCGATTACTTACCTGCAAGCTGGCCGATATTAACTTTATGGCCTTGCCGAACCCAGCTCGGGCAGCACCAATGTGCGCGTCTGCCGTGCATAGGGCTCTGAACTCTTTTATGGAGAATACTGGGTGGCACAGGGCCTCCCGTCGCCGCTGATGATTCATGGTGCTTCCCACTTCCGATTTGGTGACAGACATGGAGTCGGCAAAATCCGTTGGGACCGGATCGGCTATGGGGGCCTCGGTGGCAGGTTCGGCGTGAGTTGTAGCTCTGGAGTTTTGAGCATCGTTGGGCACCTTGGCAACCTCTTCGGCGGGAGAAGACTGGGCGTTTCGCTTGGATATATTGGTGTAGTAACTGCCGTAAGGTTCTATTGATTGTGATAGTAAACAGGTAGCTGAACAAAATACCTTTGGGTTGAGCGAGCAGATGAATTCGTCCTCGCAGCTGGCTCATTAGCTGGGTCCCTGTTGGCCTTTGACCCGGGCACTGTTTTGTATGGCGCATTTATCGATGACGCTTGGGGGCAGGGGCCGACGCAGTCTGGGTGCTGTTGGACGCCCGCCTCTTGCGGGACGAACTCCTTTTCTTTTCTTGTTTGTTGCGGGAACAGAGAACGACCTAGGGTAATCAGCTATGATAGCCACCTGAGATTGGTCGAGGCTCTCCTAATAAAAGATTCTGTCTTCAAACTCAATTCGAAGATCCGGGTCCTCATGAAAACCTGGATCATCATCATGTGAATAGTCTTTGGTCTGGGGAGCCGGACAGTTGACTGTCTCAATGAAACAACTCCATTCCTATTTACGTGAAGTTAAAAGGCTTCGGTGAAATAAGGGACAAAATGGAAATCCCGAACTATGTTTGTAGAGGGAAAGGCTTACCCATTCGATGGGGTTGTGGCTCGAGTATCTTTCCTTGGTCGACCGCCAAATAAACTCCTCTTGCTCTCCTTTATATAGGTTGGCGAGTGCGGCCGCCAACGCCAGTTGATCGGTAGGACCTTGTCTTCGGGATCACGTGGTGCCACTTGTCCCGTTGTAGAGCCATAAGGGATGTATCCTTTGTTGGAGGGGCTGCACGTATCGGGTGATGGCGGCGGCCATGACATCGATCATGGTCAGGCTGTGGTGGCTAAGCATCCGCACCTGGCCTAGTAGGCGTTGCACCTCTACATTGTTCTCTTGGGACGAACTCTTCGGATGCCAGTTGTAACTTTGCTTCAAAGGGGCGTCAGAGTATGCAGGCAGACCTCTCCGAGCTGGCTCGAACAGGGGGACGTCTTCAAGTCTTCAATGTAAAACCATTCCAAAGTCCACTCTTCGGATTCCTTTGGTGTACCCACCGGATACCCTGTCCCCGCTATGCGGCACACTTAGGCTCCACGAACCTCCAAGATCGTCTTGTCCTGAGTTCGAGGGACAAGGCAGAAATATTTCCTCCATAGGTCAAAATGCACCTCATAGCCCAGGAACATCTCGGAAAGGGATACAAAGCCTCAGATGTGCAGAACAGACCCTGGGGTAAGGTGGTGGAGTTGGATCCCGTAGAATTCCAGCAATCCCCTCAGGAATGGATGGATGGGAAACCCGAGGCCCCACAAAAGAAAGGGCATGAAGCATACGCGTCCCCCCTTTGAGGGTTAGGGAAACACTCCGCGAAAACTTCGTTGTTGTAAGAAGATAGCCCTGCGCGAGTCACTGCCAGATCCGAGGAAGGGAGATACCCCTGGATCTCTAGATTGCGTAGCCGCAGGAGCGATACGGCGCAAACTGGTCTGTCCCCGGGAAGGGAGCCGTAGGGGTGTGAGGAAGAGCTGGGTGTCGTTGTTAAAATTTGTGGAGTCCCGAACTGTGAGACTAGAATCGATGGTAATATGAGACGAAGGGGACCCATATTTACCCAGGTTCAGGCCCTCCTATGGAGGTAATACTCTACATCCTACTTGGTTGTATTGATGGTATGGGGGGTTATAGAGTTGATCTACCTCGAGATCGAATAGCTAACCCTAGATGAGTTGTCTTCCCTCTACAACCTAAAACCCTCCAGCTTATATAGATACCGAGGGTACTAGGGTGTACACATGGTCGGTTACACGTTGAAGAGATAAACATGCCTATTCGCTATATCAAACGTGGAGCACAAGTCGTACTTCCCGAAGCTTCCATCTTGGAGATAAGGTCTTCAATTAGTGCGGTGTTTGGTAAGTGGCCTATATAGTCCAGCCCATAGAAATAGGTCGGCCTCCAGAGGACCCCTTAATCCAGGACTCCCTCAGTAGCCCCCGAACTTGCCTCCAATGTTGAAGGTCTCAGCTTCAATTGCTTCACATGATTAGAGTCTTCGGCTTGCGATGTGAGTTCTTCCTTCCGGAATTAGTCCGGCCTCCGATGACAAGTAGCCTTTTGAATAGGGGCGCGTCCGAACACTGTGAATACATCGGCCTTGAATGCCAAACGTTAAGGGGCAAAATGACGTATACTTACAACCTCTCTAACGAAAGGTCACAACCCACCATGACCACTAGGCCAGTTACAAAAGCGCGATTCGCGGTTCGAGGTCGTTTTAATCAACACGATCTATCAATGTGATGATCGTGCCCCGTTTTACACGGGATATGTTTAATCATGTGCGTGCAACAACTCGCACGTCTCGGGAAGCGGAGGGATTCATGGCTGCGAGGGGAGACCGAATCGATAAGCCTCATAAATGGGGAGGAAAACCCCAAAGCCTATTCACGCTCCCCATTCGTCTTCTCCGCCCTTCATTCCTCTGCACCTACGAAGCATAGATCCAGGTCTTCCGCCCCGCCTCCAAGCTCATCAATGGAGGGTTGTGGCTCCAATGGCTAGTGGGAGGCCTCCATGGTCACCAACCAAGACATCCTCGACCTCAAGAAGGCCAGTTAGCTCTCCGCCGACATCCCTCATCGTGAACCAGAGGAGGGACAAGTGATCCCCACTCCCCGGCCGGGCGAAAGGGTGGTCTTCATCCCCCACTTCATTAGGGGGTTGAGCTTCCCACTCTACCATGTCGTTAGGGGGTTGATGTTTTTCTATAGCCTCGACTTCCATGACCTCCCACCGAACTCTTTCATGCACATCTTGGCGTTCATCCTCGTCTGCAAGGCTTTCTGTGAGTCGAGCCACACTTTGGGCTATGGCTCAAAGTGTTTAATGTCAAGCCAAAGTGTGTAGGAGGGAAGCACACGGACTGCGGCGGAGCTGTCATCGGCAAGCTCACCAGCGTCGTGTGGTCATTGGGCACCTTCATCGACACCACCAAGGTGTGGCAGAAGCAGTGGTTCTACATCACCGAACCACGTGAAGAAGGTCAGATTGCCCCCGCCGAATTCATATCCGGTCCCCCCACCAGACTAGCTTCATGTCTCAAAAAGGGCCTCAGCTGGGGACCGAGCAAGGAGGTGAGCGACCTGCAGAAGTGCGTCAATTCCCAAGTTGTAACATCCCAAAATTTCATTTTGGAATGTTATGAAATATAGCTATGCATCATCATCACTTTGTTTGAATGAAATGAATGGTTGAAGTGCTTCCTTTGAAATTCTAAAAAGCCATTTCAATTTTTCCATGTATTTGTTTCACCTATTTGAAAACCTTTGGAAATGTTCAAAGAAAGAGGGGAGTAACATGACACTCCACACCAGGGGCATCTTGGTGAAATATTTTGAACAATAAAACCAGGGGGTTAGTTGAAAAATTATTGCAAAAGAATTTAAAATCAATTAGGCATTTTTCTGAAAATAAATTTTTAAAAAATATATTCAATATGATAGAGGAAAAATGTTCATTAAATAGCATTTAATCCCCTTATCATTTTGATATATGCATTTCCTATGTTTGGAAATTATTTGAATGCATTAAAGATGTTGTAAACGCTCTGGAATAAAAAAAGGAAATGAATTAAACTGAAACGGGCCGGCCCACAACCATTAAGACCCGAAATCACTCCGGGTCGGCCACCGACGCGCAGATCCCGTGTCCCACCCTCACGCGCGAGACCCACCGTCCGACCGCGGCATCAGCGCGCTCGTCTCCTTCCCCGCTCCTCTGACGTCGCCGGCGATCTCTCCTCATAGATCTCGCTCCTCTTTCCCTCCCCAACCACCGCACCACCCCTATAAGAACCCCGTCCCTCAGCTCTCCATTCCACCCCCCGAAACCCCCTCTACCCTCACCAGAATGCCACTGCACGACCTCGCCGGAGTTCGGACGTCGACCGAATCTCCCCGAGCACGAGGCCGTCGCCTCCATCGTCCCCAGCCCCGGTCGATGCCATCAATCGACGCCGGAGCTTTGCCGCCGTTGCCTGAGCACTTCGAACGCCGCCCCCGACCACCGCACCATCGCCTCCGACCACCACCGACGTCCGGCCGCCGTCGACCTCGCCGGAACCCCGTCCCTACCGCTGTAAGCCACCGCACCCCCCGAGGTCGTTCGATCTAGATCCAACATGCCAGATTAGAAGTTCTATAAAAACGAATCGGTATGTGTTAAGTTTCGGTCGTCCGCTCGCTCGCTCCTGCACGCACACTCTCTTAACCAATCTCAGCATGCCACGTAGACCCTGTCCGTTCGATAAGATTTTTTTCTTTTCTTTTCTGTTTTAGAAAACAGAATGTATTCTGTTTTTGTTTTTATTATATCTTTTAAAATGTTTAGAGTTTTTGATTGATTCTTTTTGTAGCATGTCAAAAATTTGTTGTAGCTTATGTCTGTATGCTTAGATTTCAAATTTGAACTTCCAAATTTGAATTTTGATAAAATTGAGCAAATCACTAAAACTTGAATAACATGAGTTTAAAAATTTATTTTCCAGTGATTCTTTTGGCTACTGTTTTGTATTAGTTAGGACTATCATCCAGCACTATTTGAGAAATTGTTTGAATATATTAGACTAGGATTTCAGTAAAATCAAATTCTGTTTGGTTTCTTCATAATACTAAATTGAATTGTTTTTATTTTAAATTTACTTTAATTTTGTGTTAGTTCAACTTTTCAAAGTAGTTTATTTAGTTCTATTATTCAACATTAGGTGAATTGATTTTCATAAAATGAAATATTTTAATTTGTTTTGTGCTATAGTTTAAATAGGTAAAAAAAATTGTTTCACCATTTATATTGGTTATAAAAATGTTTTGTAATAACTCTTTTGCAAAGAATTTTTATAATGAAATACTTTATGTTTTCTAATAAGTTTTTTTGTATTTATTCTTTTCTGTTATCTAAATGTCTAGTTGTTCAAAACAATTTTTGTCTTGTTATGCCTTAGTAGGATTTTGACACTAAAAATTTTAGAGTCTTTTTTTTGAGTGACTCCTCTTTTGATTGTGCTTTTTTGTTTGTTGAAGTATTGTTTACCTTGCTGTTGTGTGAATTATATTGTGATTATACTTATTGTGTGCTTTGTTTGTTTCGTTAGATCATTTTGAGTGCGAAGCTTGTTATCTAGAGTCACTTGAGTACGAGGATCGTCAGCAAGGCAAGTCACTTTGACCATGTATACCTATGTTTTATTGCATTAGTTCTACCATCTCCCCAATTGCATGCAAAGTAGGTAATTTGGAAACTTGGTTACTTGAAGTAGTATCATGTGGTAGGCACCCCTCAACCCTTGGACACATTGGCCCCGGGAAACGTTGATTTAATTTTGCTATGCTATTAGTAGATGGGGTTGGTTGTGTGATTCATGAGAGTTGTGAGATAATAATTTCAAGACCTACAAGATGAACAAGACTTCAAGACTCCAAGTTTTCAACATACCTCTAGGTGGATGATGGTTGAACGACGCCCTGGAGAAACCAGTGCTTAGCCTAGATGTTGCTGGAGAAGTGCCAGTATTCATGCGGAAAGGTCCACCTAGGCACAAAGAGATGGATGGATGCTTCAAGACCCAAGACTTACCAGCACAGCCACAAGCCATTATGGGATCTTGCTTGGTTGGATATCGTGGTGACCCTGGACAGGCGGTGCTACAAGATGTAAAAGAACGCTAGGAAAGGATGGGCACCGACAGAGTCTCGGGGAAACCCTTTAGAAGACCATGTTTTGGTCATCCGTTTCTCAAACACCTTGAAGTGCAAGAAATCCAACGGAGGCGATCAAATCTTGTGGGGGACGTGTGCAAAACTCTGTAGAGTACCCAAACCAAATCGATTAGCCGTGTCCACGGTCATGGACAGCTTGAGCCAAAGGAATTGAACTATCTGGAACTCTCAACACAATTAAGTATATTATGTGGTTTTTTAATGACAACTTGGGTATGAGAATTGGTTGGTGGAACCATCTAATTAATCAACCAACATTGTAGTAATTATGCTTTTGCCCTCTCTTGTTGTAGGAAAAATTTGGCTTCATGCAAAATTTACTACCCCACCTGCCATATATGCATATAGAATAGACGATTACTTTACACCCCCTCTTTTGTGACATTGCCGACATGTTCAATATGCTGACCTATACGGTTGCAACGTATCATGTTGCAGAGTACTTTTCTGACCAGGAGTGAGGATACGCTCTACGCTCGGTGAGATGCCCTTGGAGTCAGATGGACTCAACTACCTTTGAAGCTTCCGCAAGATTAGTTATTCTTATGAGTTGGCCTTCAACCACTTTATTGTAATAAAGAACTCGATATGAGATTTTTCGATTAATAAAGTTGTGTGATTTCACTTTGATATATACATTGATGTGCCGTGTGTGTACCAGCATGATCTTTAGATGGTACAGAAACACCGGAGATTCGACTTTTCAGGTTGGGTCGCTACAGAAATGGTATTAGAGCACACACTAACAGTAGGACGTAACCTCTAGGATTGGAAAAGCCTTAGGGTTTATTTCTCTTTTGTCTTTAAAATTCTTATACTCTCATCTACTCGTTTCTGACTTCCCTCCGATTTATTTCAAAATTTATAGATGGCCACCTTCATCCCAGTTTTGATCACGGAGTTTTGTCAGCCTGACGCGATGATGCCCTTTGGCAAAGAACTGATGAAGATCGTCAGGGACGTAAGGATTGCCTTGCCAAGCATCACCAGGACTCCTATCATGTCTTTTCCACAAGATGGTTGCTACAGGATTGAGGTGCACATCCCTGGAAAGACTTTTGGTAATTGTAAGGAACCCATCGACTTCAAGTTTATGGCACCTAGCTGGATTCTTGGGAGGGACATGGCAATTCACCGTGCCCTTGGACGTATTCAGGAGGAATACAGGGGTGGTCCCATTTCACCAGGACTTAGCATGGTTTGTCGCAGGGATGCCAATGGAAATATCATAAACACTCCCACTGAAGACTCCACCATTTCCTATATCCAGACTTTGGAGACGCACATCAGGACCTTGGAGCTTCAGGTACATGCCGACATGAAGACGATCAGGAGGCTGATGAACCGCGAGATTGACCTCGAAGCTGACCTACGGGAAGCCAAGTACGACCATGAGCATGAAGTGAAGGATTTCTTAGAGATGATCGATAAGCTGAACACTCGCATTGCAACTCTGGAGGAACAGTTGGACATGGGGGAAAATCTTCACCCAGAAGGAGACATGACTCCCTTGATCAGCAACGATGATGACTATGAGGAGAGCGTCACCGGAGGAGGCCACTTCACCATGTACTTTTGAGGAGAACTTTAGTTATGCCCCCATGTATCTTTATTTTCGTCGTTAAAGCGTAGGTCGATGCTTAGTTTGATTTGGATACTTGTATCTCGATGTTTGAACCTTGAGTTGAATAAATGAATGAGTGTTTGGTGTAATATGTTTGTTGCATTGCATATGGGTAGTGAAATTTTCTTTTAGGTCCTTGTTCTATTCTAAATTCTCACCCCTATGAAAACAGCAATATGCCTCCGCGACGTGAGCCCGACTTCACCTTCCCGCCGAAACTCACACAACTTCTCCAGCAGCAGAATGCCCTGATGCAGCTATTGATCCAGAACCATACCAACAACCACCCTCCACCTCAAGGCGACAACCTCACCCGTTTTCTGAGGCCGAATCCACCAACGTTTTCCATCAGCACTAAGCCCATCGTGGCAGATGATTGGCTCCGCAAGATGGAGAGGGAACTCACCACCGCCGGATGCACTAAGGCTGAAAAGGTGCGTTTTGCCGCCCATCAACTGGAGGGACCAGCAGCTTCATGGTGGGAGAACTACACCACCACGTACCCCATTGCTGGTGTGACTTGGGAGCAGTTCAAGCTAGCTTTCCACACTGCTCATGTCTCAGCTGGAGCCATGAGTATGAAGAAGCGTGAGTTTCGCAACTTACGCCAGGGGAACCGCTCCGTGACCCAGTATGTGGATGAATTCAGCATGTTGGCTCATTATGCACCAGGAGATGTGGCCGATGACGCAGCCAAATAGGAGAAGTTCCTGGAAGGACTCAACGATGAGTTGAGCGTGCAACTGATGGTGGCTACTTTCAACAACTACCAGGAGCTGGTAGACAAGGCCCTCATCTTGGAGGGGAAGCAGCAGCAAATCGAAAACCGCAAGAGGAAGTATGGACAGGGGAAGTCTCACTCTGGAGCTCAGCAGAAGCCCCGCTACTCCCCGTACTCAGGAAATACCGGATCAGGGACCGGTAAGTATGGAGGACACACTCATCACATGCACAACCATGGAGGCCATAACCATGGAGGAAATGGGAATAATCGTCCCAACAATGGCAACTTCAAGAATGGCAATGGAAGTGGGAATGGCAACCAACACCGTCCCGTTTTAGCTTAGAAGGATCTGAACCATATCACCTGTTTCAAGTGCCAGGAGACAGGACACGATGCCACTGAATGTCCTCAGAACAAGCAAGGAAATGGAAACGACAACAACAACGGCAACTCCACAGCTAAGAAACCAAATCCTTTTCCTCGAGCTCAGGTGAACCACCTTGATGTGGAAGAAGTCTATGATCAGCCCGAGACTGTGGTTGTTAAGTTTTTATTGCATTCACGTCCAATTATAGTACTTTTTGATTCCGGTGCAACTCACTCATTCATATCAAGGGTAGTTGTGGAAAACTATGGTTTACCCACCAGAACCCTTAGTCAGCCTATTAAGGTCAATTCCCCAGGAGGTATGATGATGGCAGGGATAGGATGCCACGCCTTGAAACTCAATATAGGAAAACACGTTTTTCCCACCGACCTCATGGTCCTAGAGTCCCAAGGATTGGATGTAGTCCTAGGCATGGATTGGATGACCAAGTATGAAGGAAATCTTGATTGCCCCAGCAAGTTTATTTCACTCACCACCCCAGAGAACAAGAGGATTAAGTAAGTATGTATCCCAACGCACACGGATAAGTGCTCGGTTAAATTCCCTCACAGGTGTGGTTCAGGGGGAAGTGCCGGTGGTACAAGACTTTCCAGATGTATTCCCGGAGGAATTACCAGGCATGCCACCAGATAGAGAGATTGAGTTTCTGATAGAGTTACTACCAGGAACCGCCCCAATTTCCAAGAGACCCTATCGGATGCCCGCAAATGATTTAGTAGAAATCAAGAAGCAGATTAGGGAGTTATTGGATAAGGGATATATTCGCCCAAGTTCTTCACCTTGGGGAGCCCCAGTTCTTTTGGTGGAGAAGAAAGATAAAACCTTGAGGATGGTAGTCGATTATTGTCCATTGAACGAGGTGACTATCAAGAACAAGTACCCTCTGCCGATGATTAATGACTTGTTTGATCAGCTAGTAGGAGCCAAAGTATCCTCCAAGATCGATCTTCGATCAGGGTATCCCCAACTGAAAATTCACGAACAGGATATACCCAAAACAGCCTTCACCACAAGGTATGACTTATATGAGTATACAATCATGTATTTTGGTTTGACTAATGCTCCTGCCTACTTCATGAATTTGATGAACAAAGTGTTTATGGAATATTTGGACAAGTTTGTCGTGGTGTTCATCGATGACATTTTGATATTCTCCAAGAGCAAGGAAGAACACAAGGAACACTTGCGTTTAGTTCTGGAGAAGCTTAGAGAGCATCAATTATATGCCAAGTTCAGTAAATGTGAATTCTGGATGACGGAAGTCGGATTCCTTGGACACCCTATTTCCGGAGAAGGAATAGCAGTAGACCCTGCTAAGGTTGAAGCAGCCACTGAGTGGAAGTCACCAACCTTAGTTACGGAGATCCGCAGTTTTCTCGGACTTGCCGGATATTACCGGAGGTTCATTGAGAATTTCTCAAAGATTGCCAAGCCCATGATAGAGTTCTTGAATAAAGAGTCTAAGTATGTCTGGACTGAGGAATGTGAGGCCAGTTTCCAGGAGTTGAAGAAACGTTTGGTCACAACCCTAGTGTTGATACTGCCAAACATTCGGAAGGACTTCCAGGTTTATTGTGACGTATCATGTCAAGGACTTGGAGGAGTACTCATGCAGGAGGGAAAAGTTGTAGCATATGCATCCAGAGAACTACGACCCCATGAGTTGAATTATGCCACCCATGATTTGGAACTAGTAGCCGTAGTGCACGCACTCAAGACCTGGAGACATTTCCTTATCGGAAATAGTTGTGATGTTTACACTGATCATAAAAGCCTGAAGTATATCTTCACACAAAAGGAGTTGAACCTCAGACAGAGGAGATGGTTAGAGTTAATCAAGGACTATGACATGAGACTGCATTACCATCCATGAAAGGCAAATGTCATAGCAGATGCTTTGAGTCGGAAGAGTTATGTGAACACATTCATAGCCGGAGGATTACCCCAGGAGTTAACCGATGATCTCAGAGAGCTTCGGCTAGAGATAGTTCCAAAAGGATATGTTGCCACACTAGAGATCCAGTCCACCTTGACCGAAAGAATTCGTGAAGCCTAGAAATCGGACAAGGAGATAGCTGAGATAAAGCAGAGAATGATGGAAAAGCTAACGACTTTCGTGAAGATGAACAAGGTACTCTATGGTTTGAGAACCGAATTTATGTGCCCAATGACCTAGAGCTCAGGAAGTTGATACTTCAAGAAGCTCACGATTCACCCTACTCGATACACCCAGGCAACACCAAGATGTACCTTGATTTGAAGGAAAGTTACTGGTGGACAGGTATGAAGAAGGATATTGCCGAACATGTTGCGGTATGTGATGTTTGTCAGCGAGTAAAGGCGGAACATCAGAAACCTATGGGATAAGCTTGGTATGGACTTCATCACAGGATTACTCAGGACCCGTTCAGGTTATGATTCCATCTGGGTAGTGGTTGATCGCTTGACCAAGGTGGCTCATTCAATCCCAGTAAAGACCACCTATACCAGTGCTAAGTTAGCCAAGATATATATGACCAGGATCGTATGTCTGCATGGAGTTCCGAGGAGTATCGTGTCAGATAGAGGAACACAATTTACCTCAAAGTTTTGGCATCAACTACATGAAACTTTAGGTACGAAGCTGGAGTTTAGTACAACTTTTCATCCGCAGACCGATGGACAGATTGAGAGAGTCAACCAGATTCTGGAGGACATGTTGAGAGCTTGTGCGCTAGACTATGGGTCCAGTTGGGATGACAACTTACCTTACACAGAGTTCTCATACAACAACAGTTATCAGACTAGTCTGAAGATGACCCCTTTTGAAGCTTTATACGGAAGGAGGTGCAGAACACCATTGATGTGGGATGGTGTTGGAGACCGAAAACTCTTTGGTCCCAATCTTATCCGAGATTCTGAAGAAAAGGTCAAACTGATTCGAGACCGACTCAAGATAGCTCAATCCAGGCAGAAGAGCTATGCGGATAACAAACGCAAGGAGGTGACATATGAAGTGGGAGATCGAGCATACCTTCGTGTGTCCCCACTTCGAGGAATCAAGACGTTTGGTGTGAAAGGAAAGTTAGCACCCAGATTCATAGGCCCCTACAAAATTCTTGAACGTAGAGGCAAAGTTGCATACAAGCTGGAATTGCCGGAAGGATTGTCCGAAGTTCATGATGTTTTCCATGTTTCCCAGCTGAAGAAATGCCATGCTGAGATGGCTGATATTCCTTTGAGAGACACAGTGCCCCTAGAGGCCATACAACTTGACAGTGACCTAACCTACGAGGAGAAGCCTGTCAGAATCCTCGAGACTACCAACAGAGTTACCTGCAGCAAGACCATCAAGTTTTGTAAAGTTCTGTGGAGTCACCACACCGAGGAAGAAGCCACCTGGGAACGCGAAGAAGATCTTCGTAGAGACCACCCACACCTATTTTGTAGTTGATCGGAATCTCGAGGGCGAGATTCATCTTACGGTGGGTAGGTTTGTAACATCCCAAAATTTCATGTTGGAATGTTATGAAATATAGCTATGCATCATCATCACTTTGTTTGAATGAAATGAATTAATGGTTGAAGTGCTTCGTTTGAAATTTTGAAAGGCCATTTCAATTTTTCAATGTATTTGTTTCACCTATTTGAAAACCTTTGGAAATGTTCAAAGAAAGAGGGGAGTAACATGACACTCCACACCAGGGGCATCTTGGTGAAATATTTTGAACAATAAAACCAGGGGGTTATTTGAAAAATTATTGCAAAAGGATTTAAAATCAATTAGGCATTTTTCAGAAAATAAATTTAAAAAAATATATATTCAATATGACACAGGAAAAATGTTCATTAAATAGCATTTAATCCTTTGATATATACATTTCCTATGTTTGGAAATGATTTGAATGCATTAAAGATGCTTTAAACGCTCTGGAATAAAAAAAGGAAATGAATTAAACAGAAACGGGCCGGCCCACAGCCTTTAAGACCAGAAATCACTTCGGGTTAGCCACCGATGTGCAGATGACGCACCCCACCCTCACTAACGCGCGAGACCCACCGTACGACCGCGGCATCAGTGTGCTCGTCTCCTTCCCCGTGCCTCCGACGTCACCGGCGATCTCTCCCCACAGATCTCGCTCCTCTTTCCCTCCCCGACCACCGCACCACCCCTATAAGAACCCCATCCCTCTGCTCTCCGTTCCACCCCCGAAAACCCCTCTACCATCACCAAAATGCCACCGCATGACCTCGCCGGAGTTCGGACGTCGACCGAATCTCCCCGAGCACGAGGCCGTCGCCTCCGTCGTCCCCAGCCCCGGCCGACGCCATCAATGGACGCCGGAGCTTTGCCGCCGTTGCCTGAGCACTTCGGACGCCGTCCCCGACCACCGAACCATCGCCTCCGACCACCTCCGACGTCCAGCCGCCGTCGACCTCGCTGGAACCCCGACCCCCACCACTATAAGCCACCGCACCACCCTGGGCCGTTCGATCTAGATCCAACGCGCCAGATTAGAAGTTTTATAAAAACGAATCGGTACGCGTTAAGTTTTAGTCGTCTGCTCGCTAGCTCCCGCCGCACACTCTCTCAACCAATCATAGCATGCCACGTAGACCCTGTCCGTTCGATAAGATTTTTTTTCTTTTCTTTTCTGTCTTAGAAAACAGAATGTATTCTGTTTTTGTTTTTATTATATCTTTTAAAATATTTAGAGTTTTTGATTGATTCTTTTTGCAACATGTCACAAATTTGTTTTAGTTTATGTATGTATGCTTAGATTTCAAATTTGAACTTCTAAATTTGAATTTTGGTAAAATTGACCAAATCACTAAAACTTGAATAACATGAGTTTAAAAATTTATTTTTGAGTGATTCTTTTTGCTACTATTTTGTATTAGTTAGGATTATCATCCAACACTATTTGAGATTTTTTTTGAATATGTTAGACTATGATTTTAGTAAAAACAGATTTTTCTTGGTTTCTTCATAATACTAAATTGAATTATTTTTATTTTAAATTTACTTTAATTTTGTTTTAGTTAAACTGTTCAAAGTATTTTATTTAGTTCTATTATTCAACATTAGGTGAACTGATTTTCATAAAATAAAACATTTTAATTTGTTTTGTGCTCTAGTTTAAATAGGTAAAAAAATTGTTTCACCATTTATATTGGTTAGAAAAATGATTTGTAATAACTCTTTTGCAAAGAAATTTTATAATGAAATACTTTCTGTTTTCTAATTTTTTTTTTGTATTTATTCTTTTCTGTTATCTAAATGGCTAGTTGTTCAAAACAAATTTTGTCTTGTTATGCCTTAGTAGGATTTTGACACTAAAAATTTTAGAGTCTTCATTTTTTTGAGTGACTCCTCTTTTTGAATATGCTTTTTTGCTTGTTGAAGTATTGTTTACCTTGCTGTTGTGTGAATTATATTGTGATTATACTTATTGTGTGCTTTGTTTGATTCGTTAGATCATTCGGAGTGCGAAGCTTGTTATCTAGAGTCACTTAAGTACGAGGATCGTCAGCAAGGCAAGTCATTTTGACCATGTATACCTTTGTTTTATTGCATTAGTTCTACCATCTCCCCAATTGCATGCAAAGTAGGTAATTTGGAAACTTGGTTACTTGAAGTAGTATCATGTGGTAGGCACCCCTCAACCCTTGGACACATTGGCTCCGGGAAACGTTGATTTAATTTTGCTATGCTATTAGTAGACGGGGTTGGTTGTGTGATTCATGAGAGTTGTGAGATAATAATTTCAAGACCTACAAGATGAACAAGACTTCAAGACTCCGAGTTTTCAACATACCTCTGGGTGGATGATGGTTGAACAGCGCCCTGGAGTAACCAGTGGTTAGCCTAGATGGTGCTGGAGAAGTGCTAGTATTCATGCGGAAAGGTCCACCTAGGCACAAAGAGATGGATGGATGCTTCAAGACCCAAGGCTTACCTGCACAGCCACAAGCCATTATGGGCTCTGGCTTGGTTGGATATCATGGTGACCCTAGACAGGCGATGCTACGAGATGTAGAAGAACGGTAGGAAAGGATGGGCACCGACAGAGTCTCAGGGAAACCCTTTAGAAGACCATGTTTTGGTCATCCGTTTCTCAAACACCCTGAAGTGCGAGAAATACAACGGAGGCGATCAAATCTTGTGGGGAACGTGTGCAAAACTCTGCAGTCATGTCCACGGTCATGGACAGCTTGAGCCAAAGGAACTAAACTATCTGGAACTCTCAACACAATTAAGTATATTGATGTGGGTTTTTAATGACAACTTGGGTATGAGAATTGGTTGGTGGAACCATCTCATTAATCAACCAACATTGTAGTAATTATGCTTTTGCCCTCTCTTGTTGTAGGAAAATTTTGGCTTTATGCAAAATTTACTATCCCCACCTGCCATATATGCATATAGAATAGACGATTACTTTACACCCCCTCTTTTGTGACATTGCCGGCATATTCAATATGCTGACCTATACGGCTACAACATATCATGTTGCAGAGTACTTTTCCGACCAGGAGTGAGGATACTCTCTACGCTCGGTGAGATGCCCTTGGAGTCAGATGGACTCAACTACCTTTGAAGCTTCCGCAAGATTAGTTATTCTCATGAGTTGGCCTTCAGCCACTTTATTGTAAATTTTATTGTAATAAAGAACTCGATATGAGATTTTTTGATTAATAAAGCTGTGTGATTTCACTTTGATATATACATTGATGTGCCGTGTGTGTACCAGCATGATCTTGGGATGGTACAGAAACACCGGAGATTCGACCTTTCAGGTCGGGTCACTACACAAGTCGAGAAGGGCATTACGCTGACCAACATGGGCTAGGTCATGCTCCGAAGACGCATCCTCCCCTGCCAGCACCGGGATACTCCCTTGTCGGCTCATCAACTCGACAACACGCCCACGATCTTAAACCTCTTCCATACTATGCGGGAGAAGCTATGGAAGGCGCTCTTCAAGTTACAAAAGAGTTGGCCATCCAAAGAAGAAGACAAGGGTCTGCACGCCGCCAAGTCCGCCTCCGAGGTACAGTATTAACTTCGCTTGGTCGGCTTTATTTTCCATAGAGAGGACTTATAACACTCTTTACGATCACCCACTGTAGTCATGGCTGAAGATGGCTGTGAATATCAATAGTCCAACACCTCAGCCTGAAGACGCTAGGTCCGGGCTGTTAGAGGCAATGTTCGTGGTGAAGCCGTACAAGGCCCCCACGAAGATGGAGAAGAAGTAGAAACCAGGCCGGGGCGGCCTTCACATCAGGGACCAGTCGGAGACTATGTCTGAGGAAACAAATGCCTCCTCGAATCAAGAGGGGCATGAGGAAGAAGAGAAGGAGGTCAAAGTCGAGGGGGAAGGCAATTCCCCCCCCGCAAGAAAAAGGGTGGCGTCATCGGACGCTCCAAAGGAGGTACCCCCTCCTGCACCAAAGAGAGCGTGTCGGGCGCAGGTGGTCTTGTCTAACAACAGATCGGATTCAGACACTGAGTCCAATGATGCCGAGGTGGTTCCATGAAGGAACCTTAGGGTCAAGCCCCTCGCCCGAAGGTTAGGATCTAAAGACCCCTTATATGTCCTTTAATAGGTTGAGAGTTTATTAACATGCAAATGCTTATCGATTTTGCAACCCCCTGCGCGTCCTTCCCACCGATCAAATATTGGACGGGGAGACCCCGCCCGCCGAACTAGCGGAGAGCAGGAATGCCTCGCATCCCGCCACTCCAGGCGCCACGATGGACATCGTGGAGTTGTCATCCTAGCGTGCTCCTATAGTGCTGGGCACCGGGGGCAGGCAGGATGACATAGTGGCCAAGGCTAACACCTCGGTCACCGAAGACCGGGGGGAGGTACCCTGCCCGGATACTGAGGAGGTCGGACGAACGGCCGCTCAGTTCCCTCCGAGGGCATCTCCGGAGTGCACCATGCCTCCGTAGGTAGTGGTTCAAACCCCGGTTGGTGATTGGGTTATCCAATCACCACCGATGCCACTGGCCAATGGGTGGTCGGTCATGGAGGAGGCTCTATTGAGCGCCTCCATCTCCGAAGAGCACCGCACCCTTATGGGTGTGGTGTTACAAAGCATTCAGTCCATCGACAATGGACTGAAGGAGGCCTTTAAAGGTCTCCTGACGGGTTTTCAAGTAAGTCACATGATGCTCTTATTTTCTAAGTTTTTACTTCTTTTTATTATTATATACATGGCAGCCCCCGAGCCCTAGGTGAGTTTGAAAAAACTTACCTAGGGGTCAACCATGGATCCGATTCTGGACTAGATACACATTATGTGTCCGGAATGTTAGATTAGCCCCTTAGTAAGGTTGAAAATATGATCGGATTGACTATAGTTCGGAAGTATAAACCCCATGTAACATGTCAACTATATGTGTAATGCAGGCTTCGTCATCGGCGGAGGCCATAAATGGCGCCGAGTTGGACGAACTGAATCGGAAGCTTAAACGCTCCGAGGATGAAGTTGATGCCCTGAATAGAAGATTCAATGAGGCACAAGGTTGATCAAAAAAAATTCCGAATACCTTTGCCCGAACACTATAAATACAGTTTTTCATAGTGTTTAATGCTTACACAGCCTCGGCAAAAGAGGTGGAGAGGCTCAAGGCTGAGCTTCAGCAAGCGAAAGACCAAGCGGCCGTCAAGAGGGCGACGGTCAAAGAAGCGGCTACCGCCCTTTCCACTCTGCGAGCTACCAGTGACAAGCATGAAACTCGTGTGGTGGAGGTACATCAGGAGCTCAAGGATGCCAGCCAGAAGTGCGAGCCCCTTGAGCAGAAGATCAAGGAGAGTGCGCCCGAGCTGTCCCCCCTGAAGAACGATCTTCAGAAGGAGCGGGTGGACAGGCGTTTTTTGAGTAGCAGGTCCTCCAAGCGAAGGACATAATGGATGGTAAGCCGTACTTACTATAGTGTGTCTTCGGGGATGGCAAATTCAAATTGCTTACCCAGGTGTGGCTTCCTCAGGCACCTCCTCCGATCTCCAGAAGAGCGTGGCGGATGCCAATGAGCTGTTCGCCTTGAGGGAGGAGGGAGACGAAGCTCATCTGCTCTGGGCACAGTTCGGAGCCCCTAAGCGCTCTCCTCTTCTCATGGAGCAGCTTACGCAGCTGATGGAGTTGCACCAGATGGCGGAGCTAGCCATGACGAACCTCTGCATCCGCCTATGGCCTGGCGAGCCGCTGCCGGGCAACTACTTTGGCCTGGTGCAGAAGTCAATTGCCGCTTTGCCCCGCTTAGACACCGTGAATCACTCCTCTTGCACCGAGGGAGTCCGGATGGCTCTTGCCAAGGCAAAGGTGCACTGGCCGGGGTTGGATCTGATGAAGGTAGCCACTGCCCCACCGCCTCCCGGGAAGGAGCATAGACGTCCCAAGCTATACTTCGCCGGAGTGATGGAAGGTGCTCGGGCGATAGCTTCTTAGAGTTTGGGTGATAATGTGTTCGAGTGAATTGTAATGCGTCCGATGACTTTTCAAAGTTTTAATGTTATAAGTTATTATGCTTTTATGTCTTTGCATTCCTTTATAACTCATGTGTGGCCGTTTGAAACTAAAAGATGCGAGTGGTCGGCTTCAGCCCCCATGTAGATATTACATGGGTTGTCTCAACCAATGCACTATATTCCTTAGCCGAGTGATTGGAACCCGAAGGCGGTAGAGTGCAGCGGACTTGGCAATCAGACTATAGTGTGTTATTTCTTTCACTTAGCCGTAGGGTGCAAAAAGGACTACGGGGGGGGGGGGGGCTAAAGACTAACCCCTGGAGTGTTGTGATGTTCGGATGAACCGCGGCTAGGGCCAGCATCAGATGGTTTGCATGGAGACCAAACCCTTCACACAATGCGAAATATCCTCCGAGAGGATGTAAGTATAACACTTCAAGCTCGGATTCACAGACCGGCTCTCACATACTATGACGGTCAGTTTTCGGCTTTCTCCCCTGAGGTGCTTTACAAGACTATCCGGAAACACAATTGCAGGGGTTCTCCCTTTGCCCTTTTAGCCGAACGAGTGGAACGTAAAGGGGCAAGCATTGGAGCTGGGCAACACAACTATTGACCCAAGACATAGTTCATAACTGATGCATATAAAGTGAACTCCAAGATGCCAAACACATAATAAACTGTACGTAAGGCGATTTTATTTGTAAGGTCGAGCCCCCGGTGTATTATCCAGTTGCGTTGTAACATGTCAAACCGTGTCGCAAGAAGAGGGAGAAAAGGAAAATATGTGCCAAAAAGGACAATCCAAACAAACATGAAAATGCTATATTTTTTCTCAATAACTCTTATTACTCATAGTGCGGAAGCAACTGCTTACAGGTATGTGAAGAAAGAGATTACATGAGTGGTTGTACCAGGGGTCTTCGATTGGTGGCCTTACGTCCTTGATGCACCCTGTTGCCAGTTTACCCCTGATATTTGGTTGTTTTGCAAACAGATCTTGAAAATAAGGTCCTAAAAAGTTGCCGAATTAAGCTTTACGCCCTTGGTGGGGCCTTCAATGGTCCCTGCATTGTGTCTGAAGACGTATTGAATGGTAGTAGTCCGGTCCAGCCGGGCCCCCACCTTTGTTACCCCACCGCTGCCATGGAATTTTGAGTGCAAAGTTGTGCCTTCTTGGCACGTACATCGCTAGTCCTAGGGGTGTGTGATGGGGAGCAAGTCCCAATTTGAGGGGAGAGGAAGGCTCTGGGAGTTTGGCTTGTCGCCGAGCTTGCTTCCCGACCTTGCGTGCCTTTACAGCGGATGTGGGAACTTGCCAATCATCTTTGTAACTAAATTCGGCCGCCAGGGCCAACGCATGTTCCTTAGTTCGTAAAGATCGCTCTGTATTGCCATTAACAGTGATGACCCCTTTGGGGCCAGGCATCTTGATCTTGAGGTATGCGTAATGCGGGACGGCGTTGAAACTAGCGAACACTATCCGGCCAAGTAGGGCGTGATAGCCACTGCGGAAGGGCACAATGTCGAAGATCAAGTCTTCGTTGTGAAAGTTATCAGGCGAGCTGAACACAACTTCTAGGGTAACGGAGCCCGTGCATCGGGCTTCAACACCTGGAATCGCCCCTTTCAAGGTAGTGTTACTGGGTTTGATTCGTGACGGATCTATGCCCATCTTTTTCACCGTGTCTGAGTAAATTAGGTTAAGTCTACTTCATCCGTCCATTAGGACTTTTGTGAAGTGATACCCGTCGATAATGGGGTCGAGGACGAGTGCGGCCGAACCCCCGTGAAGGATACTGGTCGGGTGATCACGCCGATCAAAGGTGATCGGATATGCTGACCATGGGTTATACTTCGGGGTCACGGGGTCTATAGCATAGACCTCTCGAAGGGCGCGCTTCCTCTCCTTCTTGGGTATATGAGTGGCGTATATCATATTTACTGTCTTGACTTCTGGAGGAAATTTCTTTTGATTGCCACCAATCAGACCCCGGGGTTCATCCTCATCCTTGCTGTGAGGGCTCTTGCTTTGATCCTCGGGTGGGAGCTTGCCAGCTTGTTTAAACACCCAACAGTTGCGGTGTGTGTGGTTGGCGAGCTTCTCTTGGGTCCCATGGATTTGACAAGGCCTTTCCATGATTTTTCCAGCAGAGTGGGTCCATCGCGATTGCCTTTAGGAGGCTTCCTCCGCTGCCCATGACAAGAATTGTGGAAGCCGGCGTTGACGGCCGTATCATCGGCATCACTGTTATTATGCCGACGCTTGTTCTTGTTGCGCTTGGGCTTCCTGTTGCCATCCCGAACCTTGGAGGTTCTGGGATCTTCGGAGTTGTGGCTGCGTCTTGCTAGCCAATTGTCTTCAGCCGCGCAAAAGTGAGTCATCAGGGAAGTAAGGGCGGACATGGTCTGAGGTTTATCCTGGCCGAGCTTGCAAGCCATCCATTCGTCCCGAATATTATGCTGAAAAGAGGCTATTGCCTTAGCATCTGGTCAGTCGACAATTTGGTTCTTTGTGGTCAAGAACCGATTCCAGAATTGTCGCGCAGACCCTCAAGGCTTCTGAACAACATTACCTAGGTCGGACGAGTCTGGTGGCCGAACGTAGGTTCCCTGGAAGTTAGAGTGGAATGCATCCTCTAGGTCTTCCCGGCATCCGATGGAGTTTTCGGGGAGGCTCTTTAGCCAGTGCCGAGCTGGCCCCTTGAGTTTAAGGGGGAGTTATTTGATGGCATGGAGATCATCTCCTCAAGCCATATGGATGTGGAGGAGGAAGTCCTCAATCCATACGGTTGGGTCAGTTGTCACATCGTATTGTACGATGTTCACAGGCTTAAACCCTTCCGAGAACTGATACCACATCACCTCGTCATTGAAACATAGCGGGGAGCGGCGCCTCGAACCCGAGCTATGTCGCGCCTGTAATCGGCATCTGTTCTAGCTTGGTTACGTTCCTGACTCTGTTATATCTTCGGTCGAGCCATGGTCTGTACCCATCCCATCTATCGGGTGAGTATCCTCTGGATTCATAGATGGATCTTGTACGACCTGCTCTGTGATCTAAGTCATCTTGCAGGTCGAACCTGTCGTTGGGCTCTAGTGGCTCCTTTCCCTGTCTTCGGGGTATTGCCGACCTATAACCGGCGTCATCATTCGTCCGATCACGCCCGCGAGGAGGGTGGTCTGGCTTGTTGTATGGAGTATGTTTTGGCGACGGGGTATTAGTGAGCTTGTTGTCAAATTGCGGCATCAACCTTCTTCATGGATAGCTCTTGGTCTAGTCCGACAGACCGGTACCATGTGCTTCCTCAGCTGAGAGGACTCTTGTCCATCAATCATTGAGTTCATCCTGTTTGGCTTTAAGCTATCATTCCTTAGTTTGCAGACTGCGAGCCGTTGCTATGAGCTGCTATCTGAACAGTTCTTGATCTTCATGGTTATCAGGGATGTCCAAGTCACCGGCTTCCGGGATATCCTCCTCCTCGACAGGGGGGATGTAGTTATCGTCCTTGCAACCGTTGAGGTCATCGGAGTTGTTCTGGTCCTTAGGCCTTTCTTGAGGCCTCTAACGGGTGTTTGGGTACATCAAGGTCGCCGTGGTCCTTGGGGGTAACTCTGTCCCCGGTGCCGATAATAGCTTTCCTTCCCTTTTTGCCTTTGGACCGCTTATGCGGTTTCCTACGCCTCGACGGTGCGTCGCCCAATTTGTCACCGTCATTATTAGGTGTTTTGCCGCCATTAGGAGTGTCCAGCATGTAGACGTCGTGTGTAGAAGTGGTGGCCCATCGCCCAGTATTAACAGTGGTGGGGGCATAGTCCTCTTCATCCATGTATTCTACCTCATCAGAGGCGTAGTCCAGCATGTCAGTTAAATCTTCGACTATGGCTATCAAGTGGGTGGTGGGTGGATCGAAAAATTCATCCCAACCCGTACTGTAGCCGATCTGAACAGAGATCGGGGCTGGATCGTCGGAAATTTCCATCGGCGACATCCGATCTAGAGTTTCGTCGAACACCGAGGGTTCGATCGGATCATACTGTTCGGAACTTTCGGAGTTGTTCTCAGATGTGTCCGAGCGAGAAGTATGTTCGGCAAGAATGAGTATCCGACCTTCCCACACTATGGCCGAATCCGGATCGGAAGTGCGTACACCGTCATGGTTGACCCCATTGGTGTGACCGAAGAAGGAACTCGAGGTTAAAGCCTCAGATTCTTTGGGTATGGCAGGCGAGACTGCGAGCCCGGTTAGTGACAAGTCACCCTAGGATCCATGGAGAACTCGAGGTTCCCGAATCTGATCTCTTCACTAGGGGCAAAGCTTCCGACACGACCTAGATTGCCGGTCTGGTTGGCGTGCAGCACAATGCTGCCAAAGGCGAAGATCTATTTGGGGACGAAAGTGTTCATGGTTAGGACCTCTTCGTTGATGCTAAGGCGAGCCATTGATTCCTTGGGTGCTCATAGAGGAACCCTCAATGAAAGCACCAATGTCGGTGTCAAAACTGGCAGATCTTGGGTAGGGGGTCCCGAACTGTGATTCTAGAATCGATGGTAACAGGAGACAAAGGTGACACAGATTAACCCAGGTTCAGGCCCTCCTATGGACGTAATACCCTACGCCCTACTTGGTTGTATTGATAGTATGGGGGGTTATAGAGTTGATCTACCTCGAGATCGAATAGCTAACCCTAGATGAGGTGTCCTCCCTCTACAACCTAAAACCCTCCGGTTTATATAGACGCCGAGGGTACTAGGGTTTACACATGGTTGGTTACACGTTCAAGAGATAAACATGCCTATTCACTATATCAAACGTGGAGCACAAGCCGTAGTTCCTGAAGCTTCCATCTTGGAGATAAGTTCTTCAATTAGTCCGGTGTTCGGTAAGTGGCCCATATAGTCTGGCCCATAGAAATAGGTTGGCCTCCTGAGGACCCCTTAATCCAGGACTCCCTCACTGGGGGCGCTCGCCATGTTTCTCGTGGTGATCTTCCGCGAGGAGTTTTTTCCGATAGGGAGGAGGAGAAGGATGTGGTATAAACCACAATTCTATTTGTTTAAATGGGTGAGGCCTCTATTATGGAAGGGCAACACTGTAAAAAGTCGCTGAACCGCTCGCCTCCCCATGACGCGTGGAAATCGAGAAATGCTGGCGGTTATTATAATGGACCTGAAAAGCTCATGACACTTGAGATCTCGCCGATGACTGGTCAATTGCCGAACAAGGAGTATGTGACTCTCCTTGCAAGCCAAATATTATGAAGATTATCTAGATATACATTAGCGTTGAAGACTATGGGGGCTATTGAGGGAGTCCTCGATTAAGGGGTCCTCGGATGTCCGACCTATTTCCTATGGACCAGACTGTATGGGCCACAAAGTGGCCATTGGGCGATCAAGTATCCCGTCGTCAGGGTGGAAGCTTCGAGGAGCTGCGGTGTGTTTTCCAAGTTATCAGCCGTAGATAGGCATGTTTATCTCTTCCGCATGTAACCGAGCATGTGTAAATCCTAGGTACCCCTGGCGTCTATATAATCTGAAGGGTTTTAGTTTGTAGGGACAGAACAACTCATCTAGGGTTAGGCTCTTTGATCTCGAGGTAGATCGACTCTGTAACCTATACATCATCAATACAATCAAGCAGGGCGTAGGGTATTACCTCTATAGGAGGGCCCGAACCTGGGTAAAACCTTGTCCTCTTCTTCTCCTATTACCATTGATTCTAGTCTCGTAGCTCGGGACCCCTACCTGAGATCTGCCGGTTTTGACACCAACAACCACCTCATCCCGCTACAGCCGGACCTGGGTCAGAGTCTCCAGCTCCTCTACAGAAGATACAACCTGAATTAGCTAAGTGCTGAAGATCCAAGCCGTCTGATGCACAGCCGGCCTGGATCTCGGGGGCTACACCTAGTGGGTACGCTCGCGCGGCCCCACTAGAATGATCATACCTCGTGCCTTCTTTAGGTCCTCCTTGGCCTGGTAGTAGCCAAGCTTGCCCCTATTGTGGATGGCAACCGCCTCGTCGAAGAGCACTTGCCGCTTGCCATTTTTGGCCTGCTCCAAACCAAAGGTCGATATGTTAAACTTTAGCACAAAAAGATGCATTCCGACTGCCATGCGGCGGGGCAACCGGACCAAATCTCGGGGGCTACACCCAGTGGGTGCGCTCGCGCTCCACCCATTAAAAAGGGCAAACTAATATGAGATGGAGTCTCACCTCAACTGCCTCCTCCATGCGCCGGAAGTTGCTTTCGGCGACCTCGGTGAACCTAGCCAGCCCCTTGTGGTAGTGGGCCATGATACGGGCCGGCTGCCCTGGCACAAGAGCCTGCCCGTTGGCTGGCGGGACCGAGGCAGCCGGACCGCAAGCCAGCACCGACCAGTCCTTAAGGATGTCAGCCATGTTCCTCCTCGAAGGGCTCGGCCTGCCGCTCGGCGCCGAGTCCGCCACGACAACGGTTGGCTGAGCCTGCGCGGCGACCACAAGGGCACAAGAATCAGTGTCAAGGTTTCCTCCTGTCGGCATAGGCGGCTTCAGCATGGACAGCCCCGCCTTAGCCAGCTAGGCAACCGGTGCAACATCCCGACCAGGCACCACCTCCGGCGCGGTTGGGACGACCGGCCCCTCCACGATGACCGACTCGACAGGGGATGAAGCCATACCCGGCTCCGGCTGCTGCGCCACTTCCATGACTGGCTCGGGTACCATGTCCGTCGGTCGGACCATCTCCACCATGGGCTAGGCCATCTCTGTGGCTGGTCCCTGTAGCTCTCTCGACGGCGGCCGGGACATCCGGGCTGACTCCATCGCAAGCGAGGAGTCCAAGCGTCGCTTCCGCCTCCCGTCACTCGACGTGGCCGAGTGTGAAGGGCCGCCCTTCGATGTCGCCTTTGTGGCCTGTAGTTTGGCCTGCCGCCTCTTCTCCTCTCGCACCATAGCTGCATGCTCCAGAGCAACCTGTCTGGCAACATCCGTCGGAGTCGCGACGGACTCCTTGTCTTGGAGCTCGAGGGCCTCGCTGAAAAAGAGAAGGAAGTTATCCCCCGAACCCTGGGCAGCCCAGAGCAAAAAGAAGCAAGTCACAGGAAATAAGCCCTTACCCAGCAACCATGGGAAGGGGCACCTGGCCAGGGGTGGCGGCTTCGCGACAGTGACACGCTTCTTCTTTTGCGCCGGCTGGAGCACGGCCAACTGCACAGCAGCTGGCATCTTCTCCCTTCGTGTCACGTCGCCCGTCCGGCCCCTAGCCGGCAACTCTTCGCTCCTTCCCTACGGCTCCCGTTGAGCTATGCAGGGAGGCACCTCCAAGATCCGAACTTCATCATCATCATTGTCATCATCAGTCCAATTGCGGATCATGGGTGCAAGATCAAACTCAACAGCCGCCCCGGAACCCACTGGCTCCTGGGTCTCCAATCATCTCGTCCTCCTTGTCCTCTTCAGAGGAGTCGACCTCCTCCTCAACCGCCCACCCAACTCAAAGTCCTCCGAGTCAGATTCGACATGATCTGCCTCGAATACCTGGGGGTGCGGGTCTTTCGATGTATTCTGTCACACAAAGCACTACGGTCAGCATGGTACGTGAGCATGGAGGTCGGAAGCAAAAAAATGAGGGGGACAAGGAACGAGGGCAGCTAGACGTATCAGGGGCACCGGGTTGAGCCGGTTGTACGACATCTTGCCGAAGCGCCACGTACGCGTCTCCAGCTTGAAGTTCGTGATGGAGTTCACTCGCTCAACCACTTGAACCGGCATCAACTCAAAGGTGGATAGCTGGCACGGGTCGCACCGGCCCCCCATGTCGCAGATCCTATGCAGCCTTAGTCGCACAGGCAACACCCGGCGGTCGATGAAGGCGGCCACCAGGTTGGCCGCAACCAACCCTTCTCCACTCCTCATGAAGTGCAGCCGGCCCAGAATGCCGGTGACCTCCTTGACCGGCACATCCAGCGTCTAGTTCGCTCTCGAGGGTGGGACGTTGGCAAAGGACGGTAGCCAGACGTAGTCTCTCGTTGGGTCGACGTTCTTCACGTAGAAGAACGACCAGTTTCCACTTCTTGACGGACTCGATGAGGTTGATGCGGGGGAAGAGAGTCCCGCGGACACAGAGCACCCCCCGCCCCGTAGGCGTATGGCTCATTGGCGTTCTTTAGCACCTTGAGATAAAAGAGTTTCCTTCATAGCTACAGAAAAGGGAGGAGGCCGAGGTAACACTCGCAGAGGGTGACGAAGCCAGAAAGTTGTAGAATGGAGTTCGGCCCCACGTGATGTGGCTGAAGGTCGAGGGTGTCGAGCAGAAACCTAAAGAATTTGCTTGCTGGCAGGCCAAAACTGCATGAGAAATGCAAGGCGAAGACCACGAACTACCCTTCCTCGGGCTCTGGCACCACCTCGCCGCCCGAAGGATGGGCGGCGATGCGGTCCTCCGATGGCAACATGCGGGCATGGAAGAGGTACGCAATGCCCTCCGCTGTCACGGCGGAGCCGCCCCAGCTCCCGGAAGGGCCGCCGTCCATCTCCGGGGTGGATGCGCGCATCAGGACAAGGATGGCGCAGACCCCTAGTGCTGCACATTTCGGCGATCTCCCACCGATGACTGCGGCTGGCGCGAGAGGGAAAGTAGCAGCAGGATGACATGGGCTCGAGGCGTGGAGCGGCGAGAGCAAGAAGACAATGGGGACGGGGAGTGCTAACTGCCTCTGCCCCTCCCCCTCCCCTTATAAATAAAGGGTGAAGGCCGGGGGACATGGGGATTAACTGTGCCCACGTCCGTGAGAATTCCGCCAGACATGGGCGTTATGGGCCGCAACCGCCGGGATCTAGCCGCAAAATATCCCCTGCCCATGGCCCAAGGCCTACTGGGCTAGGCATGTGGCGACGTCCCGTCGCATCCCCAAAGGCGGATCCCACGACGTTCGCAATGCCACACGTGGCGTGCCATGGTCCAACGTGTGCTGCGAGGCGTCACTGCAGAACCCGAGGCGTCAGGCATGGCCACCTGCGCATTCGGCCAGACAGGCTGCTACCCCAAGATGCGTGCCACCCCTTTCGGGGAGCTATGCAGCCGTCGGTTCTCCCTCATTGGGAGGACGCGGGACCCCACTGGCTTTGGGGACTATTGACGGGGATATAACCCATGGGTATGCCAAAGCAGGGAGGTTCAACCTCTTTTCACAGCAAAACGACCGACTGACGCTCGTCCGGCTAGCGTAGAGCTGGCTAGCCCATGGCTGGCTAGAGTAAGGCCAGCTTGCCTACGGCCGGCTGGTGCATGGCTACTGGGCAAGCAGCCGACAAGCGTGACAACGGCTGGCTCCCCCGCTGACCCTCGGGTGGATGAGCACCGGTCGCCTCCCACTATGCCCTTGTAAGGCGACAAGACGCGACCCACACGACGAGTCCCTGCATGGCTGCAATGACCGCAGATGGGAGGATCGCGTGGCTACAGTGGGAGCCGTCGTACCGTTGACCGTGGTCGACCACAACAAGGCAAAGCCACAGTGCTGGCACGCCTCCCCGTCCACTCCATTACCTGCCCCCACGTGGCTACAGGGCGGCCGACAGTACCGCTGACCATGGTCGGCTGCCGCAAGGCGACGCCGTGCAGTGCAGCCCGTGCCGGGGCAGATGGTTGCAGACCAATAGCAGAGGCCAGTCGGTGGGCCCCAGCGGGGTCCCGCAGCTGGCAGGCCCTACAAGCGACGAGATGGCACAGACGGCGGGACCCTCAGCGGGCCAAAGAGACTGCCGGCCGGCCCCCTCATCCCGGTGTGACCCATGCATATTGTATGCCAGGGGGTTGGCCTATAAAACCCCCTCGTCGCCGTCATGCGGGGGGAAAGCGCTCTCACCATATTTCCCATATCCATCTCCCCATGTAGAGAGGCAGGAAGAGTCGGCTAGCTTCTTCATCCTCCTCTAGCCAACAGCTCTAGGAGCACCATTGTAGTCCTCTTAGTCCATCAACTAGACAGGCCGGACTAGGGGTGTTACCTCCCACAGAGGTCCCCAAACCTGGGTGCATCGTGTGTCTCACACCGCTTGTTCCCGATCCCGTTACCGGAGTCGACCGGCATCCTTTGGCCCCAACCACTCTCGATAAACCACCCCATGGCATCTGTCGTGAGAAATCGACGACAAGTGGAATTGGCTAGACATGGTATTGGTTAACAAAGAGGAGAGCTAATATTGTCTAGATAAGTTATGATGGAGTTCTCCTGTAATTTGTATTGTAGATTGACATTTTTAACTTAATGTATTATGATTGGTTTGGTTATGCAAAGAGGTTGTCCTACATAACATCTTAAAATAACACACATATATGAGTTTTAGACTGTTAAAGGTTGTAGTCTATGAGAGTTGGGTGGTATTTAGTGAACTCTAGAAGAGGCCTTAGAGTGTGATGTATAAGCTCCTACCAAGGAAAAGCTAATCACTAGACCAGTAGCGGTCAAGAATTTACTTCAATTTTGTTTGCACAAAACTTACATTTCAAGACATGATCCAGTGTTCAAGCTACAAATAAGTGTAGCATGGAGTTTCTAGGTGAAAGTTCAACTTATCAATCTCCTCCGAAATATCTATATATGAACAATGTTTTGGATTCACCACGCCGAATAGTCCCCAATGCCGTCAATCTCTTCGGCAACATGGCCATCGATGCGTCCAACTCATCTTGCACCGTACTGCATGTGTTTTTGTCCCTTAAGCCAGGGATTTTTTTTTGAATATTTGGTACTAGCCATTGATCTAGACATTGTGCCTTTTATCATACAAACCTAATTATATGTCAAGTACTTTTGCTCGTTCGAATGTTATTATTAATCGACCCATTTTTAAGATTTACCTATCATATTCATGAATAAATTTGTATAAAAAATTGTTGAAATATTCAACAGATATGTCCATCGGAAGAGACCATTTCTCTTAGAAACATCTATATGCTTCAAGCATACTAGGTCCTTCGAAGCATAGATTGCATCAACAAAATTTAACATAATTTATTAATATCATGTAGTGATAATAAAACATGGAGATAATTGGTGATAATTAATCAAACGTGGAGCTAACTGAATCGTCGACATCATCAAGATTTGTTGTTTCCTTCTCTCACAAAAATAAAAAGGCTCAACCGCGACCCAACCTGTGGTTGGATGGTTAGAGGGATTGTAGTATCCCCAGCTCACCAGGGTTCAAATCCTGGTGCTCACATTTATTCCTGGAATTATTTCAGGATTTCCATCGATGCACATTCACTGGGAGGAGACGTTCCTATTGGGTATATAACCCCGTGGTGAGACCCGTGTAGGTGGGGCCGGGTCATACCTGGTGACTCATGGGACAAACCAAGGATGGGCTTCGAGACATAAGCCTAGACGTATGGCAGCTCACCAAGATGGGCCAAGACGAGGCCCAGACACGAAAGGCATGAAGACCCAGGCGGATAAGCCGCCCGGAGATGGCTTGCTCAGGAAGGCAAGACGACATAGAGATAGAGCCAAACACATTTTAAGAGTCGGTATGAAACTCGTGTAACCCGTGGTCTTGACCTCCTTTATAAGGGCGAGACCCGGGGCAACATAAACAGGAACCAATCGATTGAGAGCTAGGTCAAGCGAATCCTTCCCTTGTAATCGATACTCCAATCAATACAACACAAGCAGGATGTAGGATTTTACCTCATCTCGAGGAGACGAACCTGGGTAAACTCGTGTCCTTTGTCCCAACCAACCCCTTTGAGTCCATCATCTTAGCTATGGCCTCAAACATAAGTCCTCGGACATCTGCCGTGACAAAACCATGATGGTTGGCGCCCACCGTGGGGCTAGCGCTCAATGGTGTTGAGTTCTCAAAGGGCTCTCTTCTAGGGATTGAGGGATACGTGATCAGAAGAATGAACAAAAGTCGCCGCGGCCGGCTCTACATCGATGACGCCGGCTGGGGTCGTGAGGCCGATTCTGTAGAGTATGGGTGTCGGGACCCCGATCCTAAGTCATGTGAATCCATACTGTAACATATCACATCACTTTTTGGCCTCATGCACGGTAAGCTCCACGGCTACAGCCTTACCTTAGTCGGGACCATTTGCGTCTTTTGGCCCACGTATGTGAACATGTCGCTGGCAATCAAACGATAGAGAACCTAGGCTAACATGACTAGTCATAGAACCCAGTGGCACATCCGTACGGAAACAGGCATACATAACCCAGCAATGCAGGTGTCGGCCTCAAGCATGTGTAGACGAGTCATAGCAAGCTACAAGGACTCCATTACGCCGTGGGACAAAAATGTCATCACTGCACGTAGACAAGTCGTAGCAGGCTACAGGGACTCCATTACAGTGCGAGACATTTCCTTGAAGGGATAGACACAACAGCAAAGAAGGATACATTCCGGTCAATCAATGTGTCCGGAGCAGTAGCAAGCTACAAAGGCTCGGTGGAAGCACAAAAAGGCAGTTTCCCGTAAACAGTACTACTAAAGGCACATGACTAGGTGTTCGATCCCATACATACCGTTGCACGTCACACGTACGCACGACATGCCCGATATGCATAGATACAACTATGGCATCACAACATCACCATACAACAACACAACTTTTATTTAAGAGGCTCAGACGAGCCTTGCTTAATATGTTCTTACAAGTATGGGTCACATGACCCAACACTCAAGTCATACAAGCATATTCATACAAACCAAGCAGGAGCATAAAGCTGTCTGGGTACAGACCGTTGAAAGGGGAAAAGGCACATGGCTTGACTATCTACAGACCACCACAGGGCATAAGGTCATAGCTGGGACACCAGCTATTCGGCATCGTCGACATCTAGATAGAACCCACCTGATGGGTCCCGAGTCTCATCTGCAACATTTATCAAGCAAACGTGAGTACAAACGTACTCAGCAAGTCTTTAAAGCGGACCTAGACCATTCATGCTCAAGTATCAACAAGGGGAGTGGTGGAGTTTATGCAGCAATGCCAACTTTGACACAATTTTAACTCTTTGGTTAAATTTTAGATATCGCACACGAGTCCACTAACTCCACATCAATACACCACCATGTACTCACTTGCCTCTGCTAGGAGAGTGCCATCCACGGTACTCACACTTGTCTTGATATTTTTATGAGTATCCATTTAATTATCTATGAACAACATAAGTTCTCCAAGTAGTCCATATCCGAGACGCGGCTATTCGAATAGTTTCATACCCTGCAGGGGTGTACTTCTTCACAAACGCTCTTGCCACTTATCGATGTGTGCTCATAAAACCATGCACCTCGGCAACCTTCAAGCAGAAGCCAAGCGAGGGAGTCGGCCACGACCGTCAATCACACAAGACCTCTAGTCCAGGCTATTGCCTATTTGAGACTGAACCTGCACGGAAGTCCGGCCGAAGTTTCCGTTACGGCCCCAAATGATGTGCGCAAGGTTCCCAGGCCCACCATTCAGGTGACCCTTGGTACACCGTGCCACTGCCTACCGCGTCGTAACCCACACCTATGGCCAGCGCTACGCACGACCTCCAGCATAATATAAACAACACAAACTACTTGCAACTCCTGGACCAAGGACTAAGCGATTGATAAGTCGAGCGGGGTCATATTTCAGGGCCCAGCATGTGGTAGTAACTAGTCTTGGATCACAAACACGGAACTCGGTTCCTAAGGACGGTCCCAATGAGACAACCTGCTATGTACTCCTACATAGCCTCTCATCGATACCTTTACCAAATCGGTTCATCATAAGCTTATCACATCAGAACAACATTGTTTCACTCCAGTTCATCACCTAGATGAATCAGAGCTGACACAACTCTAAGCATAGCAAGCATAGCACGCAAAGTAAGCAAAGCACATCATGGCACAAGCCTCTACCAGGTATGTTTGGCTGCAAGGTTTAGCTAGTTACTGTGACAATGACAGGTCATGCAAAGGAATAGGTTCATCTACCGTGTATGACACACAAGTGAACATTTTTCCTAATGCAATAAACAAGAGCAGAAGCGAGAGAGTGGGATGTTATCAGAATGATCAAAGGGGTTGCTTGCCTTGCTGGGTTGCGGAAAGGTTTTCTCCTTCGTTGGAATACTCGGAGGTATCCTCAAAAGCAAGGCCTACTGCAATGCAGATAGGTAGGAATCAATACACGGCAAGTGCAACAATATGATGCATGATCATGATATGGCCGCATGTATGGATGAGCTAATGCAACTACTGTCCAAGTTAAATGAAGTGATTTTGAATATATGTTCAAAATCATTCTCCATTTCATATTTTATATGTTAACCTATTAGTAAATGTCAATGTTCATCTACTTAGGTTTCTCTAACATGCATTATAAAAGCACCATTGGATTCATTGGATTTTTCTGATAATTTTTCATATATAAATTATTTTCATCTGATTTACAAATTAATTTATATGAATTTTCTAAGTTTTTAGCTTTTTTGGAATTTATTTAAATACATAAATGCTTTATTGCGTCAGCTTGATGTCACTGTGACGTGAGCCTGGTCAAACGACCTGTCCAGGTCAAACTGACCAGCAGGACCCACTGGTCAGTGACCCACCCCTAAGCAGGGTCAAATCCCACGCTGACTGGGGTTTCACCCGCTTGAGGGGCCCACTATCAACCTCTGCGGGGCTGATTAACCGCGGGGTTAACGCTAACGACTGCCACATTGGTCCCGCCAGAGTTTGGCCGGTGACGACCAAACCGACGGCAGAGGCTCGCCGGAAACGTGCTGCAGGGGGTCTCTGGGTGGCCTAAGACCACTGGGGCGCAACCTGAGCTCGTCCGCATCGCGTGGGACATGCGGGGAGGCTAGGGGTGGCTAGAGCTGATGGCGGTGAGCTCGCTCGTGGCGGTCGAAGCTCGGGCAAAGGCGGCAGCGGCACTACAGGTTGCGAGACGAGGAGCGAGGGGCGTCTACGGGCTCCCGAGTGCGCCCTGAGCACGAGGTCGTGGTCAAGCGCGAGCTGTGGCCGCTGTGGCCATGGATACGCCATGGCCGGCGGCGAGCTTCTCTCGGTTCCGGCAAGTAGCGGGGCTAGAGGAGGAAACCAGCGATGGGTCTAGGGGCAAAAGAATCGGGGCCTCACTGGAGGGGCTTCTGGTGTCGTGGCATGGTCAGGGATGCACAGAGGATGACGAATCGATGGCGGCTTCGGTCCGGCGAGGAGAGAGCAGAGGAGAGGGGGGAGAGCGAGATGTAGCGGCAGGGGGAGAAAGAACGGCTCGAGGGGGTTCCGAGGCATCGCGCTGGCGCTCCTAATGGCCTCCAGCCTCGGCGGCAAGCAGGAGGTGGCCATGCGCGTGCCAGCGCGCCGCGGGCACACGCCCTCCTGCCTACTGGCAGGAGGTTGAAGACGGTGGAGGCTGCTGGGCCAACCTCTCCTGGGCCTCTTTCCTTTTTAAAAAACATTCTCTGCTTTTAATTTTTTCTAACATTTGTTTTATTTATTTTTAGGCACAAATGTTAGGTATAAAATATCCCAAATATTTTATAGAAATTAGGTTGAATATTTCAAACTTCTATAAAAAGTTTCAGAATATTTTGAAAGCTAAAATATTTCTAATGCTTTATTTGGCATTTTCAGCAGCTTTAATATTTATGGTTGAAATGCTATAAATATTCAAATATTTGGAATGACCCCCTGATATATTCATGTCCACATTTATCAGACATAGGGGCCATTTTTGATGGGCATTTTGGATTTGTTGATTTTTCACAATCTTTAAATTGGTTTGTTTCAAATGAGGGTTTGGGGTTTCTGTTAATCCCCATTTCAGATTGATGCAGAAAGTGAAACATGATGCACACACATGTTGTCCTAAGAAAGCCAGCTAGGGATGTGACAACTCACCCCCACTCAAAATAATCTCATCCCGAGATTTGGAAGTCGTCGGGAAGAGCGCGGGGTACTCTAGTCGAAGACGATCCCTTCTTTCCCATGTGGCCTCCTTCTCAGAATGGTGTGACCACTGAACCTTGAGAAACTTGATGTTCTGACGCCGAGTGGTATGCTCAATTTGATCCAGAATACGAACAGGGTATTCTCGATATGTAAGGTTATCTTGGAGATCAAGCGCTTCGTGGTCTACTTCACGGACAGGGTCCGAGAAGCAACGCCTGAGTTGCGAGACGTGGAAGACATCATGAACCTTGGAAAGATGCGGCAGATGTTCCAATTGGTAGGAAACTTCTCCTCGTTTAGCAAGAATGCTAAAAGGTCCAATGTAACGAGGAGCCAACTTGCCCTTGATACCGAATCGGTGGGTACCCTTCAGAGGTGTGACCCGAAGATTAGCCTTCTCATCAACTTCATAGGTCACAGCCTTATGATGACGATCATATTGACTCTTTTGATGAGATTGGGCTGTTTTCAACTTTTCACGAATAATGCGAACTTGCTCCTCTGCATCATGGATCATATCTGGGCCAAAGAGTTGCCTCTCTCTCCGGTTTTTGACCAGTTAAAAGGTGTTCAACACCTTCGTCCATAGAGAACTTCAAAAGGGGCTTTGCCCAAGCTTGATTGATAACTATTGTTATAAGCAAATTCGGTAAATGGAAGACATTTCTCCCAATTCATACCGAAGGATATACCACAAGCTCGGAGCATGTCTTCGAGGATTTGATTGACTCGCTCAACTTGACCACTTGATTGCGGGTGGAAAGCAGTGCTAAAGGATAGATGAGTCCCCATAGCGGTTTGGAAACTTTCCCAAAATCAGGAAGTAAAGATACTTCCGCAGTCTGAGTTAATCTCTAATGGAACACCATGAAGAGAAACTATTCCATAAACATATAAATCCGCTAGCTGGCTAGGAGTTATACTCTCCCGAATAGGAAGAAAATGAGCCACTTTGGAAAGGTGTTCTATGACCACAAAGATAGCATTATTTCCTCTCTTAGTCCTGGGAAATCCGGTAATGAAATCCATACCGACTTTATCCCATTTCCATTCAGGAATAGCTAAAGGTTGAAGGGTGCCAGTAGGCCTTTGATGTTCTTCCTTCACGCGACGACAAACGTCGCAGTTAGCAACAAACTAAGCAATTTCTCTCTTCATCCTAGTCCACCAAAACCTCTGGCATAGGTCCTGATACATCTTGGTACTACCCGGATGAATTGTGAGAGGAGAATCATGAGCCTCTTTAAGAATCAGCTGCCGAAGATGTTGGTTCTTGGGAACCACCAAACGTTCTGGAAGAACACCACACCTTGATCATCAATAGAGAAATCCTTAGCGATACCGCTAACGAGGTTCTCTTTGATCCGGGAAATACCCTTATCATGCTTTTGGCCAGCTATAATTTGATCCTTAAGGGTAGGTTTTGCCACCAGGTTGGAAAGGAATCCTTGAGGAACAATGTGGAGGTTCAACTTTCGAAATTCCTCATAGAGAAGTGGTTGACCTTGTTGTAACATCAGGTTGTTACAATAAGACTTACGACTTA
Organism: Hordeum marinum; assembly: GCA_022496015.1. Classification (NCBI taxonomy): domain Eukaryota; kingdom Viridiplantae; phylum Streptophyta; class Magnoliopsida; order Poales; family Poaceae; genus Hordeum; species Hordeum marinum. The sequence goes on from CM039675.1 coordinate 417,395,156, forward strand.
GTGCATCAGCCATGACATTGGCTTTCCCCGTGGTGTAAGTTATCCCTAATTCGTAATCTATAATCAACTCAACCCACTGTCTTATCCTGAGATTCAAATCTGGCTGGGTGAAAATATACTTCAGACTTTGGTGATCAGTGTAAATTTTGCAATGATTACCCAGAAGGTAATGTCGCCAAGTTTTTAGTGCATGGACCACAGCTGCAAGCTCAATATCATGTGTTGGATAAATATCCTCATGTGGACACAACTGTCGAGATGCGTATGCAATCACATGACGATCTTGCATGAGAATGCAACCTAATCCTTGTCGCAAGGCGTCACAATAGATAACGAAGTCCTTAGAGAAGTCTGGTGGCACCAGAACGGGAGCAGAGGTCACGCGTCTTTTCAACTCCTATAAAAGGTGCTCACATTGTGGAGTCCATTCAAAATTATTATCTTTCTTGAGGAGTTCAGTCAGAGGTTTCGCAACCTTGGAGAAGTTCTCGACAAAGCGGCGACAATAGCTCGCTAAGGCAAGGAAACTCTGAACTTGCTTAACCGATTCAGGTTGAGTCCAATCAAGGACGACTTGAACTCTCTCGGGATTGATAGCAATACCTTTACCAGAGATCACGTGGCCTAGGTAGGTCACTTCTGGCAACCAAAATTCACACTTGGAGAATTTGGCATACAGACGGTTCAATACCTTTACCAGAGATCACGTGGCCTAGGTATGTCACTTCTGGCAACCAAAATTCACACTTGGAGAATTTGGCGTACAGACAGTTCTCTCAAAGTTTCATCAACACCAACCTTAGATGCTCGGCATGTTCCTATTCGTTCTTCGAGTAGATGAGTATATCGTCCAGGTAAACCATGACGAATTTATCCAAATACTCCATGAAGATCGAATTTATCAAGCGAGAGAAGGTGGATGGGGCATTGGTTAAACTGAAGGACATGACGGTGTACTCGTATTGGCCATAACAAGTAACAAAAGCCGTTTTTGGGATGTCCCCGTTTCTAATTCTGATTTGATGGTATCCCAACATCAAATCCATTTTGTAAAAGACCGAGGATCCAGCGAGTTGATCATACAAATCGTTGATCCTGGGGGCGGATACTTGTTCTTTATGGTGACCAGATTCACTGGCCGATAATCCACAACCATCCGATCCGATCCATCCTTCTTCTTAACGAAGAGGACGGGACAAGCCCAAGGAGAAGAACTAGGACGGATCAAACCTTTCTTCAAAGCCTCATCGAGTTATTTCTTAAGTTCGGCTAGATCTAGGGGTGCCATCTTATAGGATCTTCTGGCTATTGGGACGGTCCCTGGGATGAGATCTATCACAAACTCAACCTCTCTGATAGGTAGAATTCCTAGCAGTTCTTCTGGAAAGACATCCGAGAAGTCTCGGACTATCGGAATATCTTCTAATTCTGGAAGAGGGCTATCATTGAAAGAATAGAGTTGGCGCTTGGCTGCTCAAGTGGATACATTAACTATCTCACACGAGGGATGTGTAAGTTGAACATTCCTAGTATGAGTATCAATCTTAGCATAGTGGGCTTTCATCCAGTCCATGCCTAAGATGATATTGATGTCCGAAGACTTGAGGGCTATCAAAGATGCTAGGAAGACTAGCCTATCCACAAGAATCTCATTGTCATGGCTCACTCTAGAAGTTTGCCATTTTGAACCAGGAGTCTGAACTACTAAAGGAGTAGGAATATCACAGAAGGACATGTTATGCAACTGTGCATAACTTTCTTAGATGAATGAATGAGATGCCCCAGTATCAAATAGAACAGATGTTGGATGACTATTGACAAGAAGCATACCTAGGATAACATCAGGATCCTCAAGGGCTTCTTCAGCAGAAACATAGTTCACTCGACCATGAGCAGGAGCTGGCTTCTCATAGAAGGATTTTTCCGGCTTCCCACGTCCAGCCGGCTTAGCATTGTTCTGAGGGCACTCACGGGAGTAGTGTCCTGGTTCCCCACATTTGTAGCAGACAATGGTGGCACAGGGAGAAGCATTGGCAGGAGGACCTCCAAATGTCCTGGCTGGAGGATTGGGATGAGCTAGGTGAGGCGCCTGGAAGGATGGCCTCGCAGTGTACCTTGGCGGTAGAGCTTCATTGGGCACCCACACCTGGCGTTTGTTGGAGCCCGAGCCAGATGCAGGGATGAAGTCACGGTTGTGCTTCCTGGTTGCCTCATAGTCAGTCTGTCCAGTTTTGGCATTGATAGCCTTGTTGACGAGAGCCTGGAAGGTTGTGCACTCATGTAGATGCAGATCTCGACGGAGCTCAGGACTAACTCCCTTGCGGAACCTAACCTGTTTCTTTGCATCAGTTGACACTTCCTCCGAAGCATAACAAGCAAGATTGCCGAACTCACAGCTATAAGCATCCACGGTCATTCCGCCCTGGGTGAAAGCACAAGACTCCTCTCTCTTGCAATCCATCAGCCCTTCCGGGATGTGATGGGTACGGAACGCCTCACTGAAGTCTGCCCAGGTTGGTGCGGGGCCTGCGGGACGCATAGCTTCATAATTTTCCCACCACAGATTGGCGGGTCCCTCTAGAAAGTATGCAGCAAAGGTCACCTTGTTGGCCTCAGATACATTGGCAGCTCGGATTTTGCGGGACATCCTGGTCAGCCAGTCATCCGCGTCGAGCGGGTTGACCGAATGATGAAACTTAGGTGGCACAGCTTAACGAAGTCGTTGAGAGACACACCATCATTGCAATCATTGCGAGGAGCACACGTTGTGTTTTGCTCAATTAGTTCCAATAGCCTGTTGGTCTCCCTTTTGTTCCGTTCAGCTTCGAGCATCACTTCTGCCAATGAGGGCGCGTCTGGCATGTTCTCTTGCCTCGGCTGACTTCCCTCGCCCTGCTCAGGGGCAGGCACGGGGTTATTCCTAGTTGCCACCATCCTGGGAAAACAAACCCACAACTTAGATAAGGAGGACACTAACTCTAAGACATGAGAAAAGGAATGTACTGGATAACATGGCATGCAGGGGTAAACACCCAATCAACATGGTAATAACAACTGCCATATGAACACCATGATTCATACACACCATGACATAGTTCAGTACAAACCCAAGATGAAATACGAACTATAGAGAGATGACACAACTCATCAGAGGCATTACAAGCTTCCTATACATTATCAATCTACACCTCTGGAACTCAACTCTCAACCTCAGTCATATCCCACAAGACACGTAGGACTGTGGCGATACGACTACTACCATACTAGTACTAACATCCACGTACTCAAGCATCGCCATGGAATGCCTCATATAGGTTACCCCCGTGGCCCGGGAGCTGAACCTAAGGATCTAGAAACACTCTAGCTTGTGATCCCTGGAAACCGTAAGGACACGGATGTGGCCTTGGTCCCCTTGTTAGTGGCAACATCGGTATTCGAAGAGGGGTGATGCCTCCAACATCGGGCTAGTCTACGTGTGCTGGCAGATGAGTCCGCGATGGGTTCAGCATCTCCAAATCTCCATAGCTTGTCTGCACGACAGGTGCTAGCTGTGTCAAGGCTATCCAAAGATGTGCACAGGTAGCATATAACTCCATGCGAAGGGCACGTGCATCACGATCCCTGCTCTCCAACATCTGAGCGGTCAGTTGTAGCCTAGGGTCCTCATGAGAATGATCATAGTAGGCTGTGCTAAGTTAACTATCCTCTCCTCCCAAAGAAGTAAGAACATAGCAGAACTCTATGTTCTGAAGCAGACCATGGTGAAACCTCATGATAGTCAGCATGGTGCAGGCAGCCTCTTGAACTGCGATGTCTATGGTGACACCTAATCCATAAGTCCAGTGAAGCGGCTCTACAGCTCCAGGATATGAAGGATATATCTTAACAGTACACAGATACTGGCTCTGGTTGAAATCTCGATATTGTTCCTCCAATGTGTACTCTGGGTACCAACGGTAGCCAGCCTCCATGATAACTCTAACCAACATGGCCGTGTGACCCGGTACATCGATGCACCTGGTCAGACGGACCACCTGACAGAAAGGATGAGGGGGCATTTGAAACAGAGAATGATGCAAAGACATTAGAGATTCTAGCAGAAATTGGACAACATAATGGTCGTAATTGCTCAAAAAGGTTTTTTGAGACAACTGCAAAAGATTGGAAAAGCATAACCACTCGACTTTCTAGACTCAAATCTCTTCTCCATCTGTTTGTCACACCAACAATACTCAAGTATCGACACTCACTTGCAAACAAGCTAGCTAGTAGTCCATGGTTAGTAACTCGTCATCCTAAGCAATAGATGAGAAGCCTAGTTCTTATCCCCATAGAAAAGGTGAGAATGACTCAGAATGGAATAACTTGGGAAGAGGAGTAAAAAGAGCCTTACGTTCCCTTCCACAATCAATTCCCCTACTTTTCTATAGTGTTTCTAGACTCAACTTTGACCGGTTTGGCTTGGTAGTCCTACAGTCAGTCAGGCTCTGATACCAACGCTGTCGGGACCCCGATCCTAAGTCATATGAATCCAGACTGTAACATATCACATCACTTTGCGGCCTCACGCACGGTAAGCTCCACGGCTGCAGCCTTACCTTAGCCGGGACCGTTTGCATCTTTTGGCTCACGTATGTGAACATGTCACTGGCAATCAAATGATAGAGACCCCGGGCCAACATGACTAGTCATAGAACCCAAGTGGCACATCCATAAGGAAATAGGCATATGTAACCCAGCAATGCAGGTGTCAGCCTCAAGCATGTGTAGATAAGTCATAGCAAGCTATAAGGACTCCATTACGCCGTGGGACATGAATGTCATCACTGCATGTAGACGAGTCATAGCAGGCTACAGGGACTCCATTACACTGCGAGACATTTCCCCAAAGGGACAGACACATTAGCAAAGAAGGATACATGCTGGTCAATCAATGTGTCCGGAGCAGTAGCAAGCTACTAAGGCTCGGTGGAAGCACAAAGAGGCAGTTTCCCGTAAAGAGTATTACTAAAGGCACATGACTAGGTGTCGGATCCCATACATACCGTTGCATGTCACACGTATGCATGACATGCCCGATATGCATAGATACAACTATGGCATCACAACATAACCATACAACAACAAAACTTTTATTTAAGAGGCTCAGACGAGCATTGCATAATATGTTCTTATAGGTAGGGGTCACATGACCCGACACTCAAGTCATACAAGAAAGTTCATACAAACCAAGCGGAAGCATAAAGCTATCTGGGTACAGACCGTTGAAAGGGGAAAAGGCTCATGGCCTGACTATCTAGAGCCTGCCACAGGGCATAAGTTCGTAGCCGGGACACCAGGTATTCGGCATCGTCGACATCTAGATAGAACCCACCTGATGGGTCCTGAGTCTCATCTGCAAAATTTATTAAGAAAAGGTGAGTACAAACGTACTCAGCAAGTCTTTAAAGCGGACCTAGACTATTCATGCTCAAGTATCAACAAGGGGATTGGTGGAGTTTATGTAGCAATGCCAACTTTGACTCATGGCTAATCTATACTACACAATTTTAACTCTTTGGTTAAATTTTAGATATCGCACACGAGTCCACTAACTCCACATCAATACACCACCATGGACTCACTTCCCTATCCTAGGAGAGTGCCATCCACGGTACTCACACTTGTCTTGATATTTTTATGAGTATCCATTTAATTATCTATGAACAACATAAGTTCTCCAAGTAGTGCATATCCGAGGACGCGGCTATTCGAATAGTTTCATACCCTGCAGGGGTGTACTTCTTCAAACACGCTCTCACCACTTATCGCTGTGTGCTCATAAAACCATGCACCTTGGCAACCTTGAAGCGGAAGCCCAGCGAGGGAGTCGGCCACGACCGTCAATCACACAAGACCTCTAGTCCAGGCTATCGCCTATTCGAGACTAAAACCGCACGGAAGTCTGACCAAAGTTTCCGCTACGGCCCCAAATGATGTGCACAGGGTTCCCAAGCCCACCATTCGGGTGACCCTCGGTACACCGTGCCACTGCCTACCGCGTCGTAACCCACCCCTAGGGTCAGCGCTACACATGGCCTCCAACATACTATAAACACCAGAAACTACTTGCAACTCCTGGACCAAGGACTAAGCGATTGATAAGTCAAGCGGGGTCATATTTCAGGGCCCAGCATGTGGTAGTAACTATTCTTGGATCACAAACACGGAATTCAGTTCCTAAGGACGGTCCTAATGAGACAACTCGCTATGTACTCCTACATAGCCTCTCATCGCTACCTTTTCAAAATCGGGTTCATCATAAGCTTATCACATCAGAACAACATTGTTTCACTCCAGTTCATCACCCAGATGAATCAGATCTGACACAACTCTAAGCATAGCAAGCATAGAAGGCAAAGTAAGCAAAGCACATCATGGCACAAGCATCTACCAGGTATGCTAGGTTGCAAGGATTAGCTAGTTACTGTGACAATGACAGGTCATGCAAAGGAATAGGTTCATCTACCGTGTATGACACACAAGTGAACGTTTGTCCTCATGCAATAAACAAGAGCAGGAGCGAGAGAGTGGGATGTTTTCGGAATGATCAAAGGGGTTGCTTGTCTTGCTGGGTAGCGGAAAGGTTTTCTCCTTTGTTGGAATATTCGGAGGTATCCTCAGAAGCAAGGCCTACCGCAATGCAGATAGATAGCGATCAATACACGGCAAGTGCAACAATATGATGCATGATCATGACATGGTAGCATGTATGGATGAGCTAATGCAACTACTGTCCAAGTTCATTGAAGTGATTTTGAATATAGGTTCAAAATCATTCTCCATTTCATATTTTATATGTTAACCTATTAGTAATTGTCAATGTTCATCTACTTAGGTTTCTCTAACATGCATGATAACAACACCATTGGGTTCATTGGATTTTTTTGATAATTTTTCATATATAAATTATTTTCATCTGATTTACAGATTAATTTATATGATTTTTTAAGTTTTTAGCATTTTCTAGAATTTATTTAAATACATAAATGCTTTATTGCGTCAAGCTGACGTCACTTTGATGTCAGCCTGGTCAAACGACCGGTCCAGGTCAAACTGACCAGCGGGACCCTCTAGTCAGTGACCCACCCCTAAGCAGGGTCAAATCCTGCGCTGACTGGGGTTTGACCCGCTTGCGGGGCCCATTGTCAGCCTCTGTGGGCTGATTAACCGCGGGGTTAACGCTAACGGCCGCCACGTCGGCCCCGCCGGAGTTTGGCCGGCGGTGACCAAACCGACGGCGGAGGCTCGCCGGAAAAGCGCTGTAGGGGGTCGGTGGCCTGAGACCACTAGGGCACAGCCTGAGCTCGTCCGCATCACGTAAGACACGCGGGGAGGCAAGGGGGTGGCCAGAGCAGACGGCGGCGAGCTCGCTCGCGGCGGCCGGAGCTCGGGCGAAGGCGGCAGATGCGCTATAGGCTGCAGCAGGAGGATCTAGGGGTGGCTATGGGCTCCCGAGAGCGCCTTGAGCACGAGGCCGTGGTCAGGCGTGAGCTGTGGCCGCTGTGGCCATGGCGTAGCGAGCTTCTCTCGATTCCGACGACTGGCGGGGCTAGAGGAGGAAAACAGCAATGGGGCTAGGGGGAAAGAACTAGGGCCTCATAGGAGGGGCTTCTGGCCCCGTGGCGTGGTCGAGGACGCGCGGAGGACGACGAATCGACGACGGCTTTGGTCCGGCGAGGAGAGAGCAGAGGAGAGGGCGGAGAGCAAGAGAGAACGGCAAGGGAAGAAAGAACGGCTCGAGGGGGATCTGGGGCGTCGCGCTGGCGCTCCTAGCGGCCTCCAGCCTCGGCGGCAAGCAGGAGGTGGCCGCGCGCGTGCCGGCATGACGCGGGCACACGCCCTCCTGCCTACTGGTAGGAGGTTGAAGACGGTGTAGGCTGGCTGGGCCAGCCTCTCTTGGGCCTCTTTCCTTTTTTTTTAAAAATCTCTACTTTTTTTGCTGACATTTGTTTTATTTATTTTTAGGCACAAATTTTAGGTATAAAATATCCTAAATATTTTATAGAAATTAGTTTGAATATTTCAAACTTCTATAAAAGTTTCAGAATATTTTGAAAGCTGAAATATTTTTAAAGCTTTATTTGGCATTTTCAGCAGCTTTAATATTTATTGTTGAAATGCTATAAATATTCAAATATTTGGAATGACCCCTGATATATTCACTTCCACATTTATCAGACATAGGGGACATTTTTGATGGGCATTTTGGATTTGTTGGCTTTCACAATCTTTAAATTGGTTTGTTTCAAATGAGGGTTTGGGGTTTCTGTTAATCCCCATTTCAAATTGATGCAGAAAGTGAAACATGATGCACACACATGATGTCCTAAGATAGCTAGCTAGGGATGTGACAATGGGTTCCGGATTCCCTTCGGCGGAATCCACGTCTTCATCGGCAAGGTCGACGGATCTACACCTGGGCCGGACGTCCGCACCAACGTCATTGAGCCGGCTCGGCACACGCAACCCTCCCGACGCGAGCAACCCGCCCGTACTGATCCGAGCAGGAAGCATGTCTTCGTTGGCTTCACTCAAGGTATGTATCTTGAGGCTTCTATGTCACAGGAGACTTTCATCTGTTCAGAGGATGGATCTTCGAGCGGGGAGGCGGAATCGATCTACCAACTTCATGACGGCGTGCTCGGGGGCTACGACAAGCTTTACCCCGAGTCGGAGCTGTCTGGGCCGGACGATCATGGGTTGCCGACTCATGCGACTGTGTTCATGGCAGGAACAGAGCCGGACCCAAGCAGTGCAGCCGCCGGGGCGGTAGATACGGGGGCTGACCCACCGCCGGCTCAGGTTGTTCTGGATCTAATGAACGAGCTCACAACCCTGATGGTGATTGAAGTCACGCCGGAGAATCAAGCCGCTCAGAACCTGGAGATCACAAGACTAAAGAACCAGATGGAGGAAGTCCAATAGGGGATTGACGCGTTAAAGGCTCAGATGGATGTGGAGGCAGAGAACCTTAAGACGGATGCTTTCTGCCTTGAGCTAGAACAACAGTTGGCGGCCATGGTGCGGTGGATGAGGCATCAGTCCTGCCTACCAGAACAATATGAGGCAAGAAACCATTTTAACATGCCGGGAACGGGTCGCACAACGGAAGCACCTGGAAGTCGGCCGGTGGCTCGGCAGCAGCTTAACCCGCCCCAACGGAACCAGACCTCACCAGTAGCTTTCCCAACGCCGGCGGGTCACTATTCAAACCCGACGGAGAACATGGTGGCGGTGGGAACCCAGCTTGGAAAAATCCCTATTCCTGATGAGGTGCCTTTCGCAAAAGAGGTGCGAAACGCTATTGGGTACCTACAAACAGCGATGGCCTAGCAAGAGAAGTATACCTACAGCCGGAGTCACGTGGATTCAACCCCCATCCCCAGGCACAGCTTCAGCCGACGTTATGAGTCGCCGATAGTTTCTAGCAATGATCGGCACCGGGGCCCGCCGCGAGACGACCAGATGGCTTTGGATGCTCAGGCGCTCGTAGATCGAGCGAGGGCACAGCGAGAGGCAACGGCTCTGGCAGCGGTGGCTCGTCAAGAGCATGTGCCTTCCATCTCAATTGGAGCAGGAGTAACCACCAGGGCCGTGGGAGTACCATGCTTGCTGGCGGCTCTGTGGAACGAGCGTCTACCGAAGGACTTCAAAGGCCCTCGCAAGGTCCCGAATTACACTACTGACCTGCCCCCGGAGGCTTGGATTGGAAGCTATGAGCTAGCCATGGAGATTTTGGACGTCAATGACGTAGTGTGCATGAAATATTCTATCATGATGTTAGAAGGGCCGGCTCGCACATGGTTGAAGGGTTTGCCACCCAATACCATCAATTCTTGGGCTGAGTTGAAACCGAAGTTCATCAAAAACTTTCAAGGAACATGCAAGCAGCCCATGACGATTGTGGATTTGGATCACTCTGTATAGCAGGAAAATGAGTCGGATCATCACTGGGTCCAGCGGGTTTCAACCATCATCCACTCATCCGAGCAGATTATGGTGGCTCCAGCGGTTTTGATTCTGGAAAAGAATTGCCACTTTACGCCTTTGAAGCAGAAGCTCGGGTGGCTCAAGCGCACGTGTCAAGACATGGGGGAGCTCATGGCATCTCTCACGAAGTATGCTGACTCTAATAATACGAAGAATCAGGGCTCTGATGAAGAAAAGCCTAGTCAGAGTAAGAAGAATAGCAATGGGAAGGGTGCGGCAGGCAATGGTAACCAAGGCAAGAGAAAGAACCCGGACGGCGGGTCAGAACTGGTGGCCAATGCCAGCACCGGCAACAATCGTTCTAAGGGCAACAGGAAGTTCAAGAAGCCTTTTAATAAGGGCAAGACTCCTTTTAATTTGGAGGAGATGCTCAATAAACCTTGTCCGGAGCACAGTCGGCCTAACAGACCGGCAGGTCACACGTGGGGTAATTGCCATGTTATGCAAAAGTTCAAGGACTACAGCTTACGACAGCATCACAACGATGGTGGCCCGCCCAGCGGCTCAGGAGCCGGGGTTGGGTCTGGCGGCTCAGGATCCGGCCATCACGGCCAGGGTAACCAGGGAGGACATCATCCGCACTCCGGTGGCAACAATCAGCAATAGAATAACCAGTCTGGATATCAGAGTAATCCAAAGCAGCTCAGCTCGGGTCAGTATCATGCTTTTATGACCAGCCTTGATAGGCAATACCAGAAGTTGCGCAAGCGGGCGGTTAATGCGATCATGCCAGCTCTACCACAATACTTGAAGTGGTCTGAGTATGATATAACCTGGAGCCGGGAGGATCACCCGCCGCGTGTTGATGACCCGGGATGGCTAGCGTTGATAGTTTCTCCCCAAGTTGGAGGCTATGTGTTTACGAAGGTGCTTATGGATGGTGGCAGTAGCATCAATATTTTGTACTACGACACTTTCCACCGGATGAAGTTGCTGGATAAGGATCTTAAACCGTCCTCAACAGTTTTTCACGGCGTGGTGCCTGGCAAGTTAGCTTATCTAGTGGGGAGGATCTCTTTGGAAGTCGCCTTCGGTGACGAACACAACTACAGGGTGGAGACCTTGTGTTTTGAGGTGGTCAAGATCAAAAGTCCATATCATGCTCCGTTTGGACGTCCCGCATACACCAAATTCATGGCTAGGCCTTGTTATGTGTACTTGCAGCTGAAGATGCTAGGCCTAAAGGGTACGATTACGGTGCATGGTGATTGAGAGACGACTATTGAGTGTGAGGAAGGAGATGCGGCTTATGCAGAGTCCAGTTGTGCTGAGGTGGAGCTCAAGTTTTACAAGGGAAATGTTGACCCGGAGGACATGACTCCACTGAAAAAGCCCACAACATAAGTTGAGCCACCCCTCAAATTTTCGGCGGATGATACCAGATTGGTGGATTTCACTCCGGGTGACTCATCTCAGCAGTTCACTATTGGAGCTAATATGGATCCCAAATAGGAAAGCGTGCTCATCGAATTCATCCGTGAGATTCGGGACATCTTTGCGTGGAAACCTTCTGACATGCCCGGTGTACCGAGAGAGTTTCCTGAGCACCACCTTAATGTGGATCCTAAGTTTAAACCAGTCAAGCAGTTTCTACGGCGGTTCAATGAGGAGAGAGGCAAGGCCATTGGGAAGAGGTAGCCCGGCTTCTGGCGGTGGGTTTCATCATCGAGATCTTTCACCCGGAGTGGCTCGCTAACCCGGTGCTAGCACTCAAGAAAAACGGGATGTGGCATATGTGTGTGGACTACATGTATCTTCACAAGGCTTGTCCGGCTGACCCGTTTGCTCTCCCTCGTATTAACCAGATCATTGATGCAACGGTGGGTTGTGAGAGTTTATGCTTCCTAGATGCTTATTCTGGTTATCATCAGATTAATATGGCGGTCAAGGACCAAGAGAAGACGGCTTTCATCACGCCTTTTGGTGCTTTCTGCTATGTGTCCATGCCTTTCGGGCTCAAGAGTGCCCAGGCGACTTATTAGCGTTGTGTACAGAACTGTCTTCACAACCAAATCAGGCGCAACGTTCATGCATATGTGGATGATATTGTGATCAAGACAATGAAGAAGGAGACTCTGTTTGACTCTGATCAAGACAATGAAGAAGGATGATATTGAGACTTTTGACAACTTACGGGTTTACAAGATGATGCTTAACCCGGCTAAGTGTGTCTTTCGCGTTCCGGCAAGCAAGCTCTTGGGATTTCTAGTCTCTAAGCGTGGCATTGAAGCTAACACGGATAAAACCAAGGCTATCACCTCCCTGTCTGAGCCGGCATGCATCAATGATGTTCAGCACCTAGCGGGACGGATTGCGGTGTTAAGTCGGTTTATAAGCCGCCTTGGTGAGAAGGCCTTCCCTTTATACCAGATGATGAAAAAGACGGACAACTTTGTCTAGAGTACGGCGGTGGGTGAAGCATTTGAGGTGCTCAAGAAACAGCTCTTTGAGCCGCCGGTCTTAGCCGCTCCAGTTGAGAAACAACCCCTGCTCTTATACGTGGCGGCTAATAACAGGACTGTCAGCGCCGCAATCGTTGTCGAGCGTCAGGACACGGGGAAGGAATATTCGGTTCAAAGGCTGGTTTACTATATAAGTGAGGTCCTGACAGAATCCAAGCAGAGGTATCCACATTGGCAGAAGCTGGTGTATGGGGTGTTCATGTCCAATCGCAAACTAAAGCACTATTTCCTGGGGCACTAGATTACAGTGGTTAGCTCTACCCCATTGGGAGATATAATTCAAAACAGAGAAGCTACTAACAGGATTGCTAAGTGGGCATTGGAGCTTGGACCTCTCAATTTGAAATACGTACCTCGCATGGCAGTCAAGTCTCAACCCTTAGTGGATTTCATACGTGACTAGACCGAGTGTCAGCCGCCCGAGGAAAAGCCAGAAAATACATACTGGACAATTCACTTTGATGGATCCAGGACTGGAAGGACCAGGGGCATGGGTTGTTTTAACTTCCCCCAAAGGTGATAAGTTCTGCTATGTGCTAAGGTTGATGTTTCCTTGTACTAACAATGCAGCTGAGTACGAAGCTTTGCTTCATGGCCTCTGAGTGGCTAAGGAGATGAACCTGAGCCGGGTTAGATGCTTCGGCGACTCCGATCTTGTAGCCCAGCAAGTTTCAGGCACTTGGGATTCTAAGGACCCACGGATGGCGGCTTATCGTCAGGCGGTGGATGTCATCGCTGGTCACTTCAAGGGTTATCAGGTGGATCATATTGATCATCGCAGGAACGAGGCGGCTGACACCCTGTCAATGCTGGGTTCTCAACGTAAGACAGTGCCGCCTAACTTTTTCTTAGACGTACTACATCACCCGTCAGTTAAGTTACCTTCAGAGGAAGACTTGGCTATCCTTGACCCGTAAGGACAGCTGGTGGCGGCTCTACATGCTATTCCTCACTGGACTGTGCCTTATTTGGCATACTTGACTCATGGCGAGATATCTGATGACAAAAATCTTGCTAGACAGATCACCCGACGGTCTAAGTCTATGACAATAGTCAATGGTGAGTTACATAAGTGCAGTGTCACTGGCGTGTTTCAACGTTGCGTCTCACCTGAAGAGGGCAAGGAAATTGTCGGGACGCCGATCCTAAGTCATATGATTCCATACTGTAACAAGTCACATCACTTTGCGGCCTCATGCACGGTACTCCACGGCTGCAGCCTTACCTTGGTCGGGACCGTTTGCGTCTTTTGGCTCACGTATGTGAACCTGTCGTTGGCAATCACACAACAAAGAACCCGGGCCGACATAATTAGTCATAGAACCCAAGTGGCACATCCGTACGGAAACAGGCATACATAACCCAGCAATGCAGGTGTCGGCCTCAAGCGTGTGTAGACGAGTCATAGCAAGCTACAAGGACTCCATTACGTCGCGAGACACGAATGTCATCACTGCATGTAGACGAGTCGTAGCAGGCTACAGGGACTCCATTACACCATGAGACATTTCCCCGAAGGGACAGACACAGCAGCAAAGAAGGATACATGTCGGTCAATCAATGTGTCCGGAGCAGTAGCAAGCTACCATGGCTCAGTGGAAGCACAAAGAGGCAATTTTTCGTAAAGAGTACTACTAAAGGCACACGACTAGGTGTCGGATCCCATACATATTGTTGCACATCACACGTACGCACGTCATGACCGATATGCATAGATACAACTATGGCATCACAACATAACCATACAACAACATGACTTTTATTTAAGAGGCTCAGACGAGCCTTGCATAATATGTTCTTACATATAGGGGTCACATGACCCGACACTCAAGTCATACAAACAAAGTCATACAAGCCAGCGGAAACTTAAGCTGTCTGGGTACATACGGCGAAAATAGAAAAGAGGCACATGGCCTGACTATCTACAGCCCACCACACGGGCAAGATCGTAGCTGGGACACAAGCTATTCGGCATCGTCAACGTCTAGATAGAACCCACCTGATGGGTCCTGGTTCTCTTCTGCAACATTAATTAAGCAAGGATGAGTACAAACGTACTCAGCAAGTCTATAAAAAAAACCTAGTCTATTTATGCTCATATATCAACAAGGGGGTTGTGGAGTTCATGCAGAAATGCCAGCTTTGACTCATGGCTAACCTACACTACTCAATTTTAAACTCTTTGTTACAATTTTAGTTATCGCACACGAGTCCACTATCTCCATCACAATACACCACCATGGATTCACCCTCCCCTTCCGGAAGAGTGCCATCCACGGTACTCACACTTGTCTTGATATTTTTAGGAGTATCCATTTTATTATCTATGAACAACATAAGTTCTCCAAGTAGTCCATATCTAAGGACGTGGCTATTCGAATAGTTTCATACCCTGCAGGGGTGTACTTCGTCACACACGCTCTCGCCACTTATCGCTGTGTGCCATAAACCATGCACCTCAGCAACCTTCAAGCGGATGCCTAGCGAGGAAGTCGGTTATGACCATCAATCACATAAGACCTCTAGTCCAGGCTACCGCCTATTTGAGACTGAACCCGTACGGAAGTCTAGCCGAAGTTTTCGCTACGGCCCCAAACGATGTGCGCAGGGTTCCCAAGCCCACCATTCGGGTGACCCTTGGTACACCGTGCCACTGCCTACCGCGTCGTAACCCACCCCGAGGGTCAGTGCTATGCACGGCCTCCAGCATGCTATAAACACCAAAAACTACTTGCAATACCTGGACCAAAGACTAAGCGACTGATAAGTCGAGCGAGGTCATATTTCAGGGCCCAGCATGTGGTAGTAACTAGTCTTGGATCGGAAACACGAAACCCAGTTCCTAAGAACGGTCCCAATGAGACAACCCACTATGTACTCCTACATAGCCTCTCATCGCTACCTTTACCAGATCGTATTCATTATGAGCTCATTACCTTGGACAACACCGTTTCACTCCGGTTCATCATCGAGATGAATCAGACCTGAAATACTCTAAGCATAGCAAGCATAGCAGACAAAGTAAGCTAAGCACATCATGGCACAAGCATCTACTAGGTATGCTAGGTTGCAAGGTTTAGCTATTTACTGTGAAAATATCAGGTCATGCATAAGAATAGGATCATCTATCGTGTATGACTGACAAGTGATCGTTTGTCCTAATGCAATAAACGAGAGCAGGAGCGAGAGAGTGGGATGTTATCAGAATGATCAATGGGGTTGCTTGCTTTGCTGAGTTGCGGAGGAGTTCTCTCCTTCGTTGGGATACGGGGTGGTATCCTCCAGATTAGGTCCTACCGCAACACAGATAAGAGCATTCAATACAAGCAAATGCGACAATATGATGTATGATCATGGCATATTAATATGCATGGGTGAGCTAATGTAACTAGTGATCATGTCAATTTGAAATAGATTTGAATAAAGGTTCGAAGTTGTTCTCATTTCAAATTTCCATATATTTACCTAATGTAAAATGTCCATGTTCACCTACTTATGTTGCTCTAACATGCATGAGAATAGCACCATTGGATTCATTGGAATTTTCTGATCAATTTTCATATATAAATTATTTTCATCTGACTTACAGATTATTTTATATGATTTTTCAAAGTTTTAAATATTTTTTGGAATTATTTTTAAATAAGAAAATGGAATTATGACATCAGCCTGATGTCATTCTGACGTCAGCTGGTCGGGTGACCTACCAGGTCAAACCTGACACTGTGGGACCCTCATGTCAGCGTCAGGGGCTAATCCCCGCGCTGACTGAGGTTTGACCCACCGATGGGGCCCACTGTCAGTGGCTGAGGCTAATCTAATTGGGGTGATTAGCGGCTAATTGGCCGGCCACGTCGGCACTGGCCGGAGGGTGGTCGCCGGCGACCATCCGACGAGGCGGAGGCTCGCCGGAAGCCACTAAAGGGCTCAGATCGGCGCGGGAAAAACACTGGGACGAAGCCCGTGCTCGACCCCGTCGAGTGGGCTGGTCAGGGAGGACCTGCGGTCACCGAAGGCTCGCCGGGGAGCACTTCTGCGGCGGCACCCGATCGGCCACAACGGCGAGGTGCGCCAGGGAGCTCACGGAGACCAGGGGAGAGAGGGAGGAGGAGGGGGTGCTCACTAGGAGGCTACAGGGGGGCTTAGAGGGCTCGAGGACGACCGGACGACACCAAACGACGGCGGGGACCCACGGCGACCGGCGGAGGGGATTCGGCGATGATGGCGAAGCAGAGGGCTCTCGGCTCGATTCCTCCGTCGAGGGGCTTCAGGGGCTCAGGGCGAAGCTGCTGGTTGGGTCAGGGGGGCTAGGGGGTGGCTAGAACGGCGGCATGACGGCGAGGAGCTGCGCGGCCATGGAGGGTCCGAGGGGGAGAAAGCGCGAGAGAGGGAGAGAGCTCGCGGGAGGGAGAGAGGAGAAGGGGCACGGTGGCGAGGTGCTTCGCGCTGGCGCACTCCCAGCCCTCCAGCAAGGAGCCAGGCAGGGAGGAGGTGGCCGGCGCGCGGCGACCACGCACGTGCGTCCTTGTGGCACGAGGAGGACGACGACTGGCGTCGCTTCGTCCTGGGCTGGGCCTGCTACAGTGCTGGGCCAGCAGGTAAGTCTTTCTTTCTTTTCTTTTCTTTCTGTTTTTCCTATTTCCTGACCTTTGTTTATTTTTGTTGCAGGTCCAAATAACTTTTCAAAATATTCCAAAACTTTGGTATATTCAAGTTTGAATATTCTAAACTTGTATAAAAAGTTTCAGGTTAATTTGAAAACAGTAGTAATGATAATGTTTTTATTTATCAATTTCAGAGGCTTAAATCTTTAATTTAAATTATTTGAAATGTTCAAATAATTAGAATGATCCCTGGTATATCCATGCCCTCAATTATCAAACATAGGGAACATTTTTGATGGGCATTTTGGATTTGTTCATATTTCATTTATCTTGAATTTTCGTTAATTCATTAAGTGCTTGGGTTTCTTTTCTTTCTCCCCATTTCACATTGATGCAATAATGATGATGATGATGCAATCACAATGCTAACCTAGGACAGTTGGTAGGGTTGTGACAGAAATCTTGAATGAAATTCATGCTGGTGATTGTGGTCACCACACCGTCTCTAAATCTGTGGTCGCCAAGGCCTTTCGACATGGTTTCTTCTGGCTAATGGCTCATAAGGATGCGGAAGACTTGGTTCGCAAGTGCGATGGATGTCAAAAGTTTGGCCGGCATGCTCATGTCCCGGCTCAAGAGTTGCACATGATTCCAATTACTTGGCCTTTGCGGTCTGGGGGCTTGATATGGTCGGGCCTTTCAAGAGATCCATGGACAAGAAGACCCACCTCTTGGTGGCGGTTGACAAATTTACCAAGTGGGTAGAAGCTGAGCCGGTTGGCAAGTGTGACGCGGCTACGACGGTTCAGTTTATTAAGAAGCTGATCTACCGTTTTGGTTACCCTCACAGTATCATCACAGATAATGGTACGAATCTATCCAAGGGGGCTATGCAAGCATTCTCTGAAAGTGAACACATCAGACTTGATGTTTCTGGGGTTGCTCATCCTCAGTCAAATGGACAACCAGAGCATGCTAACCAAGAAATCTTGAGAGGTATCAAGCCCTGGCTTATGGTTCCTTTGCATCAAACACCGGGTTGTTGGGTGGAGGAGTTGCCATCCGTATTATGGAGCATCAGAACCACCCCCAACAGATCAACAGGTTATACACCTTTCTTCATGGTTTAAGGTGCAGAAGCCATGTTACCAAGCGATATCTGTCATGACTCGCCACGAGTGGAGGCTTACGTTGAGGCGGACAATGAAACGACGCCTCAAGATGCGTTGGATGCCTTGGAGGAAGAACGTGATCTGGCGGCGGCTCGGTCGGCGATTTATCAGCAAGACCTGCGTCGCTGTCATAGTCGCAGAGTCAAGAGGTGGACATTTCAAGAAGGCGACTTAGTGCTGGGGTTGATTCAAGATCAGACAGATGCACAAAAGTTATCGCCTCCATGGGAAGGGCCTTTCGTGGTGAGCAGAAATATCAACAATGGGTCGTATTACCTCATTGACATACGAGACAACTCAAACACTCCTGGGCAGAAGACCCACCGGCCGTGGAACATAGCGCATCTACGGCCTTATTATAGTTAAGTTGTCAAGACTTGACATTGTACACCTTCATTGTACATATCATATATGACATTGTACACCTTCATTGTACATATCATATATATATATATATATATGAATAAAGTTGGCATCCCTGCAATCTGAGGCCTCTGCCGTTTCACATATCTCAGTCTGTGCAAAAAGGTCAATCAGGGGGCTTCCAACCCACTGGGTTTAGCTTATCAGACCCTATTGATCGGCTCTCAAGCCAAATAGTTGACTCCGTCAACAAAGGTCACTTGGGGGCTTCCAACCCACCAGGTTTAGCTTACACACCCTCTTGATCGGCTATTAAGTCAAACAGGGTTAAACCTGCCTGTAAGCTGATGCTGCTCCGCTAGGTGACCCGCCAAACTCTTACCAGTTAGTCTCGCCTAGAGACCCTGAGCCGGCTCAAAGAAATTGATGGCCAATCTCGATAGAGACCCTGTACTGGTTCAAGGTTAAAACGACGGCTCTTGTCACGTGAGGGCCGGCTTATGGAAAGCAAGGATAAACTCTCCCATCTACTGTCGTCTCTCCGCTGTGTGGCCCGTTCGTACTCTTAGACAATTAATATTTTAAAGACCCTGCACTGTTTAAGGTTAAAATGACGGATTTACGTCACGTGAGAGGCAGTTTATGGGCTACCAGGGTACTCATGCCATGCCGAGTCTCTTCTGGGACGTTACACTTCCTGTCAGTTAATATCGCTTAGAGACCCTGAGCCGCTCAGAGGAATTGACGACCAATCTTGATAGAGACCTTGTACTGCTAAGGAGTTCTAAGTAGCGAGTCAACCCAGAAGAACCGGCACATGAGTTAACAAAAAAGTCAGGAAAGATATAGCATCTTTGGGTTGCGCTATCCTAAGCCGCCCTCCTAACAATGCGAAGATTATTCTATTCTCACAGGTTGGTTAATTACCAAGAGCTTCCACAACATCTGGTATGAGTTGAAGGCACAAGGCAGATGTAATATGTTAAGCCGGATAATTTCATATGTGCGCGATGGCACAGTTCAGGCAAGACAAAGTTTACTACAAGCCTATTACAATGCTCTCTGCGGAGATCAAAAGTGAAGACTCAAAGTTTTTTACATCGCCCTATAGCGGGTCACAAGGTCGGATCATCCACGACATTACCAAGATCGTCAGTTGGATGGCGGGTCACCCTGCGGCGGGTCTTCCACCTCCATGATCTGGAGATTGTCCATGTCCCAGTTGCAGTTGGTTAAAGCTGCAAAGTTTGCCTCTTCAAAGAGGGGGGACGAGTCGGGATCAGGAGCAAAGAGGTGCTTACGGCGTGTAGGCGTTAAGTCCTTGGCCTCAAAGGTTGGGCCCGTTACTTTCTTCTGCTCGGCACTATAAGCCGCCTAGTATGATAACAGATCCACTTCTTCTGCTAATGCTGATGAGAGGACTCTAGAAGCCTTCATGCAACGAGCATAGTCAGCCTTCGCGAATTCTGAGCCGTCATCCTTCTTTTATGGAAACCCATCCATCATATCTTCGCGAGTCAGCTCTGGGGCGAAAGCTAAGCCCGGCTTATGGCTGCGATGGCTCCTTTTCTGGCGGCTGATTTTTTGAGCTCCTAGATTTGTTTAGGCAGGGTGGATAGAAACTCTATAACTCCCTTCATAGTTGAGGGAATAGTATCTTTATAGAGCACCGCCTTGATTGTGTAGAGAGCTCCACAATAAAGTTGCTCCGTTAAGGTGTAGACAACTTTCAATGGCAACAAGCTATCAGTAGCAAGTTGACGGCTCCTTCGACTGGCATAAGACGGAATTTCAGTTATAAGTCGCCAGCATAAGTACTCACACAAGAGTGTTCGCTAAATATTTAGTACTTACCAAAGATGGCGGCAGACATCTTAGCAATGTGGCGCTTCAAAGCATGTAACTCATCGGACACAACCACGAGCCGATGGTCAGCGTCATCTACTCGTTGAGCCAGGGTGGTTTGTTCTGTCTCAGCAGATTTTTTGAAAGCGGCGAAGTCAGCTTTCACTTTTGTAAGTTCTTCAGCAGCGAGCCGGTACTTCTCATCTGCTTTGCTTCAGGCGGCTTGCTAAGTGGCTAGATTGCTCCTTAATCCGGTCACTTCAGACTTGGCCTCATTTAATGCTTCCTGGGACATATAACAAAGCAAAATGAGGGCTAAGTTGCCAGGATGGTATATTATCAGATAATGAAGATTCAAACAATATAATGCAAGTCTCAAGCAGATTGCAAGCAATATGCTCGACACTTGGGGGGCTAATGTCTATTTGTTCTCCAAGGCTACAAGGAAGCTCCGGCTCATCTTCATCAAAGTTAAGCCGACCCTTGGGGGATACATATGGCTCTTTGCTCTATCTACAAGGAAGCTCCGGCTCATCTTCATCAAAGTTAAGCCGGCCCTTGGGGGCTACATATGGCTCTTTTCTCTATCCACAAGGAAGCTCCCGCTCATCTTCATCAAGTTAAGCCGGCCCTTGGGGACTACATCTGGCTCTCTGATCTATCTATGCCAAAGTTCTGGTTCATCTTTCATCAAGTTAAGACGGCCCTTGGGGGCTACAGATGGTTTTTTGAACAACTACTTATGCACTACAACATTGGCTCAATATTTAGGTCTTAAGCCGATAATGAGGGCTACATGCTAAGTGTTTTCTATTTATAACAAGACTCAAAGACCCGGTTTACCATTACTAAATACTAAACCGGCTCTTGGGGGCTACGTAAGGGTATAAAGAAAAGAGAGCAAGAGTACCTCATATTTTTTTCTTCATCAAGCTAACAAGCTTGAGCTCCATGTTCCGGCTGGTGGAGAGGTCGTTCAGATAACCAACGTGCAACTCATCAACGGTTAACTTCTCTAGCGCGAGGAGTTCAAATTCCAACTTTTCGGAGGCTTCAAGCTTTTCAGTGTGCTTTGTCAACACATGAGCTTGAGGAGTGTGGAAGCCGATACCAGTAATGGTGACATCCGGAGTAACTGAATCGTCAATAGCTATAGAAGGGCTCGGCGGCTTAGAGTTGGTCCTCGGAGGACTCTCAAGAATCATGTCATGGGCCGCCGGCTCGGCAGAACGACAAGCTTCTTTAGGCGCATCCTTGGAGGCCGTAGAGGGATCAGCGTCCACGGCAGGA
The DNA here is from genome assembly GCA_022496015.1 of Hordeum marinum. Lineage (NCBI taxonomy): Eukaryota > Viridiplantae > Streptophyta > Magnoliopsida > Poales > Poaceae > Hordeum > Hordeum marinum. Next base: position 417,416,924 of record CM039675.1, read on the forward strand.
GAGTCCGGCTTGGCAGGCTCCAGCTCTCGATTCTTGGGAGCAGGGGTAGACCCGTTGGTCTTCCTTTGTTTCGCTTGAGCCCTGGAAAACATAGAAGGTCATGGTATAAACTTTACGACTAACAAAGGATGGAATGCAAGCATGAAAGGCACGTACTATGGGTTGATATTCAGAGGCGGAAGAGCAATAGCTGTAGAGTCGCCCGAGGAAGGGGGTGCTTCGTAAAAACAGTTAAGGCAATATAAGATAGGGTCAAATCATAAAGGCAAGGTTGACAAACTTAAGCCAAGTGAAACAAATACCTCAGCTGGCCGTTTCCGTTGAGCCGGAGAGTGAGATAACCCGGTCATGAGGTCGTTAGAACTGGTGCTCCGGGTCTGGCGCCGGGAGACTTGTTGTTGCTTTTTCAAAAGAAAGTTTGGGTCTAAGTAAGCAAGAGGATGAGAAAATCGGACTTTTCAGATGACCTGTCATATCTTCTGTGGTGCAAGATGTTCTAAATCAGATGAAACATAAGTTACCTCAGGAACGTTGGCGTGGCTTGTCTCCGTTTCGTCCTGAGAATTATTATTGTCAATAAGGTGCATGAAGAGACGGCCAAGAGAGTCAAGTTCTACCTCTGAGTCGTCAGATTCCGGTTGTTCTTGAGGTGCGGTCTTCTTCTTTCGGCCGTCGGTTTTCTCCGTTGATTTCTTTGGAGGAGGAACATATTTGTTTTTCCAGAAGCTGGAATTGGCCTGAAAGTGAAAGCCGTTGAAAGAGGTCAAAAGATTGCAAAGTATATATGGATAGCTAACGCGGAAGTAAGGAGATCGAGAGTCGCCCTTACATCTGGGGCCGGTTTTGCGGCACAGAAAGGTGCTAACCCGATGGCACGGCAAGGTCCTTCAGATTCATGAACAAGGCTTTTGATGGCGGACATGATGTTATCTTCTGACAACGTGGTAGGGTTAAAGCAGAGAGGGTCATTATCGTCACATGTATACTCGCACATGAGGCGGCTTTGCTGGCTCAGAGGCAGGACTTTCCAAGAAACCCAGCAGCGGGTCAAATCCATCCCTGTCAGACCATTGGCCATAAGGGCCTTGATTCTTGCATGAGCCGGAGCATACTTCACTCGTTCAGAGGCTCACAGCCGGTCAGGGAGCTCGGATGTACTCTTGAGCCGGGTCGGACGGTAACCCGACAGGGAATGCTCTCCCTCTGGAGAGGTGTGTTTGCAATAAAACCAAGTTTTCTTCCAGTCCTTGGGATGACTGGACATCCGAATAGCCAGAAAGGTCACATCCCGTCTTCTCTGAATTGAGATTCTTCCAAGCTCTAAGCTTGGACCAGCTTTTACCTCCGTCTGGTGGTTGGCGTAGAAAACTCACAGAAAAGTCCAACGGACGGATGTTTTTGTAAGTAAACTTCACAGAGAATTTTGAAGGTACATATGTTTGAGACGGAGTTTGGGGCGATGTCTTGAGGGTGCAGCTTAAAGAAATGAAGGACGTTGTCATGGGAACGAGCCTGACAGTAGATGGTAGGGGTACGTAAGGAGAGGGCAGAGTCCTAGCTACGGCAAGGGTGTACACACAGATGTATGAGTTCAGGCCCCTCTCGTGGAGGTAACAGCCCTACATCTCAGTGCTCAGGAGCTTATGTCATGTGGAGTATAAAGATTACAATGGTTGCGAACCCTTGTGCAGGAGAGGAGGGGCGGCTTATATAGAGTTCGCTGACCCTCATAATTACCCAGCATCTAAGGGTTAAAGTCTGTCGTTACTGGTAACGTACGTAATAAAAGCTATTAATGCCTATTGAATCAACATCTACCCATTGGGCTCTTAATGATGGCTCCTGGTCTTCTCGCGTCGAGTGAGAACGAGGTCTTCCGAGTGACACGCGATTGCTTAGTGAAGGAAGGAGTCTCCGAGTGGATATCCTGTCGAGTGACTTCGGACATCTCCTGGAATCCACTCGGAAGTTTATGCTTGATCTTCAAGTCCTCAAATGTAGTGTCCTTAGGTAGGGTATGTAGGCCTTGCCTAGGACCCTACCCTAGGTAAATATCTTCGTCATTAGCCCCCGAATGGATCGGGGTTCGAGTGGTGAAATGAAGTATCAATGTCAATCTTGAGTTAGGGCATCAAATCCTCCGAATGATATTCGGGGTCTCAATGAAACTTGCGTCGATTGAACTCTGAGTATTAATGTCAATTCAGGATCAACGCACAAAATCTTACAAATGATATTCGGGGCTTCAACAAAACTTGTGTCAATTGAATTCTTCTCCGTTCGCCTAGATCCGTTCAGCGTTAAAAGTGTTCGAGTAGATGTTCAATGTATATTTTGCTCTGAGTGAACTGAAAGCATCTTTGGAGGTGATGGGTCGGTCTGACAGACCCGGATTTTGCGGGGTACAAAAATTTGGGAAGCGCACGATCGTGTGGTGATGACGCCACGATCAGGGCAAGTGGGAGCACGACGCCTCGATCTCCGCACCGATCATTTCGCCACGTACTAGACGCAGACTGCGGCTGGCGTGCGTGGTGATCTCATGGGTCCACCAGTCAGCGGGACACTCGGCGGAGTATAAATCTCTGTGTGTCGCGATTTGCACTGTACCTCCGCCCATTCTTTCTCCTTTCCTCCGCCTCCTATGCCTCCAGAACCCCACTCCGTTCCTCCCTGGCAAGAGCCACCACGCCGATGATGAAGAACGCGATGGAGAAGCTGGAGTGGGCCAAGAAGTGGGTGACGAAGGTCAAGGGCAAAAAGCCCTCGACCACCCGGTTCACCGCGCCGGTGGGATGCATGCAGGGTGACTTCCTACCTTCGGTGGTCACCTGCCAGGACATCGACGGCTTGGTCTCCGATGGGCTCGTGGTGGAAGGAGCGTGGAGGTTGCCGGGGGGAGAGCGCGAGCCGGAGCCGCGTGACAGGGAGCGGGTCCTCCTCCTCTCCCATGTCGAAAGAGATTTCTCCATGTCCCCGCACCTGTTCTTTAGAGGGTTTTTGAATTTCTTTGGTGCTCAGCTGCATCATCTCCCACCAAACACCATTGCCTGCCTGTCGTCATTTGTAACTTTGTGCGAGTACTTCATGGGGTGTCCTCCCCACTAGGGACTCTTTAAGCACATATTTACGGTTAGATCTCAGACGGTGATGAAAACAGATCCATCGAGTCGAAAGTCCCTTGTGCTACAGCTGTGGGGGGTTTGGGGCTTCAGACGAGAGCACAACGTTCCTTCCCTGCCATGACTTTCCCTGAGTCCATTAGAGGCTGGCACTCGACTTGGTTTTATTGCAAGGACGCAGCTTCACCCAATATGTCGACTGGCCTTCCCCCTTACACACCTGACCGCCCAGCTGCCCCCAAGTCCTTAAAGGTGACTGAAGAGGAACAGGATCAGGTCGTGACCTTGCCGGACGCCATGGTAAAATTGGTCCGGGGTGGAGTGACTGGCCTGGATCTATTGGAGACTTTTCTCGGTCGACGAATTTAGCCTCTCCAAGCCAGAGATCACACCATGTGGCATTATGCGGGCCCAGAGGACTCGACCAGGACGCATCCAGAGGAGGTTCCACATAAGACTGTCGAGCAGTAGCTTCGAAGCATAACTAGGGCATGCGACAACCCTGTGGGGGCGAAGAGGATCCTCCCTTTCTCAGCCGAGAACCCGCCAAAGAATTTGGTAAGTTGTACTCTGTCAACTGAAGTACTTGTGTTGTTGAGTGACATACATTGATTTTTAAGCTGACTTCCTTGTTGGAACCGAGCAGGAATGGACAAACTTGCACTCGCCAGTCCCCAATGGGAACTAACCCAAAGATGGCATAGTGAGTGAGGGCGGCAGCATGGACTGCGACGATCTCTCTGACACCGAGGATGAATACGAGGACTCCGACAAAGAGGAAGAAGTCGAGTCACCTCCCCGGCGTGAGGGCCGCACCAAGTCCCGCCAGGACCTGGCAGCTGTCGAGGACAGGGCTCTAGGCCCTAGTGAGAAGAATCTAAAGCGGAGTCGTCCGTCAACTGTTGAGTCGAGTGAGAGGCTGGCGAGCAGCCCAAGAAAACCACAACCAAAGCTCGCAAGGCTCTGCCTCGCATGAGGATGGCTGTACCTGTCGTCTCCACGTAAGTATTTATTTTTGAATTCTTTCTGTCAACTGTGACCTTGAGTGGTAGCTGACCGAGTGCTATCCAATCCGTCAGAGCTGCTACGTGTGTAACCTCGCCTCATCGAGACGGAGGGGAGGCGATGGACATTGACACTGCTGACGCTGCCACTTCTCATAGAGGTTAGTAAGTTGTTGATTTATCCTAATGGGACTCGACACATGCAAATGTTAACATTGTCGGTTGTTGTTGCAGAGGTCATTCAGGTGGAAGAGACGAGGAGCACCTAGACACTTCGCGCACTCACATCCGAAGAGCTTCATCAGCGCAGGCGCCTCAGCACTCGACTGCAAAGTCCTCGCAGGGGATAGGTGACTCGACACAAGTCAGAGCTGAACCTGCAGCACCTCTGTCGAATGTTCCTCCAGCTGTCTCGACCATTGTGACGTCGACTCCAATCGGACCCACTCAGACTGCCTCAGCTGCCCCAGCAACTACGCCGACCCTGCCTATGACGGCCTTCTCTCTGCATCGCGTCCCGGAAGATCAGACCGGAGCTACGACGGAGGCTATGATCCAGGCGGAGCAGATCATGTTGTGAACCAAGGAGGCGTACGAGGCCAGCAAGCTGGCTTACGACGTCAGCGCAGCCCTCCGCACCAATGTCCGAGTAAGTTCGATTGTAAGTACATTTCTGATTGAATTTCTGTATTTTCTTGGCTGATGTACACCCACTAGGTGATTATTGTAGAATGTTTGAAATTTCTCCACTCAAATAGATCGGATCGTAGTCGAGTAGGATTGGGATCGACAGTATGCGTGGTACTAGAGTCACTCGACATGTCGAGTGCATTTTTCTGATGAGTTACTTGACAGATCGAGAGCTAACCGTCTCAATGGGGGCACTCTTAGTGCACCCACTAGGTGTAGTCCCCGAGACCGCTGTCGAGTTCTTGCATCGGCAGGGGTCTTAGAGCTTGTCGTACCCACCACTCCGCAGTTATGCTGTAGGTTTCATGGATATTATTGACCAACCATGATATGACGCTGCATAAGGATAGACTGCACTTCTCAGAGTGATGGATATTCCAATGATGGATGTTTCTGCCACTCGACTGATCGAGAATCGACAGATCTAGTGGGGGCACGCTAAGTGCACCCACTGGGTGTAGTCCCCCACCGCTGTCGAGTGTTTACACCAGCAGGGGTCTTAGAGTTTATTGTATACCGGATACATCTCGCCTTGGATCACACCGCTTCGAAGCTACCTTGTAGGTTTGATGGATATTATTGACAAATCATGATATGACGCTGCATAAGGATAGATTGAACTTCAAAGAGCAGGGAGGCGTGTCACTCGACGGGTCGAGTGTTCTGACAGGGCTGACCTTGTCGAATGTTTTAATAACTAGTGGGGGCACGCTAAGTGCACCCACTGGGTGTAGTCCCCGAGCCTACTGTTAATCGCAGACGATAAGCAGTAGTCTTGAAAACTTGTCATACGCGTGGTACTAGAGTCACTCGACTTGTCGAGTGTTTTTTCCTGACGAGTTACTCGACGGATCGAGAGTTAACCATATCAGTGGGGGCACTCTTAGTGCACCCACTGGATGTAGTCCCCGAGACCGCTGTCGAGTGCTTGCACTGGTAGGGGTCTTAATAGAGGCAGCTTTGAATTGTTTTACGGCGCGTAGAGCGCCAGGGCCACTCGACATGTCGAGTGGACTTTTTGCTTGAATTCTTCTTAGGTTGTTTCAAGGTTGTAAGATACTCATTCGCTAGTGTTCATAACTCAGTCGACTATCCCGGGCACCATTTGCCGATTGAATTCCTATATTTTGTTGGTTTCAGAGGGCTTGCGAACTTGGGACGCAGTACAAGGATGTGGAGGATGAGAGGAACCGGCTGCGAGTGGATCTGGAGGCCTCCAACAACGCTCTGGAGCGAGCGCATGCTAAGCTAAAGTCTTTGGGAGGTAATTACTATTGACTTTCTGCATTCCCCTCTTCACTCTTCATGTTTTGAACCGAGTGCTCTCACTCGAACAGACATACGCAATGAAAACCGTTGACTCCAAGCGCGACTCAACAATGTTGTTTCTTTAGATCCATGAAGAAGGTAAGTGTTTCTTGCTCGACGGTAAGTGTTTCCTGTCGACTGAAGTTTGTAAAACCTTTGAAGTTCTCAGCTCACCGATTCTCCTCCCATTCCAACTCTTCAACAGAATTCTACCAAGACTTCGAGAAGGAGACAGAAGAGGTTGAGCCCAATCTGGATCCCACCAAGTCACCAGTCGCCAACGCAGTGGCCATGAACATGCTGAGACTCAACTTCCGGCTCCAAGGCATCCAGGCATATATTGCCCGACTGAAATCTGCAATAGAGAGAATCAACAAGGAGCTATGGCCCGAGAACACTCTTCAGCTCAACCTCAACTCTGTAATGGCTCACCTGAATGAACTTCCCAATCAAGTGCAAGCCTGGAAGAAATCTGCTACTCGCTGTGGGCCGACGTGGCGTTATCACTTGTCAGGGTCCCTTGCAGGGATGTGAGGGAGGAGAAGCTGAAGGAGCTCCAGGTGGTAAACACAAAGAAACTCCAGTTTGAGGACTTCATGGAAACCTTCATTGAGGCAACCACTAGAATCACCGACGACATCGACTGGGACACTTTTGTCGAGCCAGCCAGCCCGTCACCCATTTAAAAAACTTGGTCTTTGGAAGAAACACTTATATTTGCTTCGGTATGCCCTATCCATTAAAACTTCATTCAGGCCTGACGCCTGAGCACATTTACTTCCGTACAAAACGTTTATCCGCGGTTTACCCTTTGGATTTTATTCGTATTTGGCTTTCAATCGTCTGTTCAACTGAGTTTGTTTTTAACTTAGGCGAAGCATGTTCACAGCTAAGCCCCCGAGTGTGAGGATTGCTCACCACTCGGGATATTTTCTACCTAAGGAGAATGTCGATTCGCCGCTGGGCTGTCGAGTGAATAGATTGCTATCCACACGATGAAGTTTTTAACTTAAGCGAAGCATGTTCACAGCTAAGCCCCCGAGCGTGAGGATCGCTCATCACTGGCAGCATTTTAGAACTTAGGCAAATGTCGATTCACAGCTAAGCTGCCGAGTGGATGGATTGCTATCCACCCGATGAGGTTTCTAACTTAGGCGAAGCATGTTCGCAGCTAAGCCCCCGAGCGCGAGGATTTCTCATCACTCGGAGTTATTTTTGAACTTAGGCGAATGTCGATTCGCAGCTAAGCTGTCGAGTGAATGGATTGCTATCCACCCAACGAGGTTTTTAACTTAGGTGAAACGTGTTCGCGGCTAAGCCCCCGACTGTGAGGATCGCTCATCACTAGGAGAGTTTTTGAACCTAAGCGAAGACGGATTCGCAAGTAGGCCGTCGAGTGAATGGACTGCTATCCACCCGACAGTTTTTTTTAACTTAGGCGAAAGCATGTTCGCAGCTAAGCGCCCAAGCATGAGGATCGCTCATCACTCGGAGTTATTTTCAAACCTAAGCAAAGACGGATTCACAAATAGGCTGTTGAGTGAGTGGACTGCTATCCATCCGACAGGGTTTTTAACTTAGGCAAAAGCATGTTCGCAGCTAAGCCCCCGAATGTGAGGATTTCTCATCACTCGGAGTATTCCCAAGAATGAAACTATACGATTGGAATCGACAATATATTGCAGAAATGTGAATTGCATTGATGAAGTATTCTTATTACATCAGATGATTCTTCTGTCTCAAGTATGAAAACGCTGGAGCAGATCTGCGTTCCAGGCTTGTGGCTCGTCTATCTGCTTCATGAGATTGTACAAGTGATAGGCTCCGTTGTTTAGCACCTTAGTGACGACGAAAGGACCTTCCCATGCAGGAGCAAGCTTGTGAGGTCGGTGTTGATTCACTCGAAGCACCAGGTCTCCCTCATGAAACGACCGATTCTTGATATTTTTCGCATGGAAGCGCCGCATGTCTTGCTAATAAGCAGTGGTCCGGATCAGAGCCATCTCTTGTTCCTCCTCCAGAAGATCTATGCCGTCCTGCCTGGCTTGTTCAATTTGAGCCTCAGAATATAGCTCCACTCAGGGAGAATTGTGAAACAAGTCACTTGGCAGGACGGCTTCAGCACCATAGACTAGGAAGAAAGGAGTTTGTCCAGTCGACCGATTAGGCGTTGTTCTCAGACCCCACAAAATAGATGGCAGCTCAGTTACCTAGGCTCCGATGGCATGATCCAAATCGCGCATGAGACAAGGCTTCAGACCTTGCACGATGAGACCATTAGCCCGCTCGACTTGCCCATTGGTTTGAGGATGAGCAACAGATGCATAATCCAATCGGGTGCCTTGGGAGTTACAGAAGTTCTTGAATTCTTCCGAGTCAAAATTTGTGCCATTGTCCGTGATGATGCTGTGTGGAATATCGTATTGATAAATTATCTCTCTCATGAATGTGACCTACATGCGGGAGTTCAGCTTCTTGATTGGCTTGGCTTCTATCCACTTGGTGAATTTGTTGACCGCTACCAGCAAGTGAGTGAACCCTCCTTTTTCGGGTCAAAAGGGGCCAACCATGTCGAGTCCACAAACAACAAACGACCAGGCAAGAGGAATTGTCTTCAGAGCAGATGTCGGCTTGTGTGACAAGTTCGCATAGAACTGGCAACCATCACAATGATCGACGATGTCTTTAGCCATCTCATTAGCTCGTGGCCAGTAAAAACCAGCTCGGTATGCTTTAGCGACAATCGTCCTTCAGGATGCATGGTCCCCTCAAGTTCTCGAGTGAATCTTGTCTAGAATCATTTGACCTTCCTCGGGAGAAATGCAGCGCTATGTGACACCAGTCGCACTCTCTCTGAATAGCAGATCTCCCATCACAGTGACACCAGTCAAGACTCTGTTTCGTCATCAGGGAGCTCTTGTCTAAGGATATAGGCAATGTAAGGCATAGTCCAATCGGGAATGATAACCAGAATCTCCATGACCAGGTCAATCACTGCGGGAACATCGACTTCTGTCGAGTCAGTGGAACTCAAAGCTTGTGGGGCTCTTTGGTGAAAGGATTTTCTTGAACCGAAGGAGTATGCAAGTGCTCCAAGAACACACCGCTGGGGACAGGCCGTCGAGTGGAACCAATCTTGGATAGCTCATCGGCCGCCTGATTTTTCAGTCGGGGAACATGATGAAGTTCCAGGCCTTCAAATTTCTTCTCCAACTTTCGGACTACGTTGCAGTATTCAGTCATAGAGGGGTTTCGAACATCCCACTCTTTCATCACTTGATTCACCACTACATCTGAGTCGCCATAAACCATCATGCGCTTGACGCTGAGTGAGATAGCCATGCGCAACCCATATAAAAGTGCTTCATACTCTGCCTCATTGTTGGAGGAATCGAAGTGAATTTGCAAGACATAGCTGAGTTTGTCTCCCTGGGAGATATCAAGACAACACCAGCACCAAACCCATTCAACATTTTAGAACCATCAAAGAACATTGTCCAATGTGTCGAGTGAACTTGGATAGGCTGTTGTTGTTCAATCCACTCGGCCACGAAATCTGCCAATGCTTGGGACTTGATTGCTTTCTTGGCTTCGAATCTGATGTCAAAGTGTCCAAGCTTGATTGCCCATTTAGCCACTCGACCTGATGCATCTCGATTATTGAAACTTTCGGACAAAGGAGCATCACTGACGACTGAAATCGAGTGGTCTTGGAAATAATGTGCCACCTTCTTTGCTGATAGGTAAATACCATAAACCAGATTCTATTAGTGTGGATATCTTTTCTTTGAGGAGGACAACACTTCCGAGACATAATAAACTGGCCTCTGGACCTTATCGGCTTTACCCTCCTCCTCCCGCTCGACAGTGAGTACTGTACTGATGACCTGATTTGTGGCCGTGATGTACAGGAGCAAGGGCTCTTTGCTAGCAGGAGCGGCAAGCACCGGCTGGGTGGAGAGCAGGGCTTTGAGCTCAACAAACGCTGCTTCGGCTTCGGGAGTCCAGTCGAACGTGTCGGACTTCTTCACCAATTGATATAAAGGCATAGCCTTCTCACCAAGAAGACAAATGAATCGACTCAAAGCTGCCAAGCAACCTGTGAGCTTTTGAACGTCGTGCACTCCCATGGGAGTCTTCATACGGGTAATGGCGCTGATTTTCTTAGGGTTGACATCAATTCCTCGCTTGGAAACAAGAAAACTGAGAAACTTGCCGCCAGGGACGCCGAAAGTAATTTTGGCCGGATTCAACTTTATGTCAAACCGCCTTAGATTGGCAAATGTCTCGGCCAAGTCAGCCAGCAGGTCGGAACCTTTGCGGGACTTGACCACTATATCATCCGTGTACGCCTTGACATTCCGAGGGATCCGATCGAGTAAACATTTCTGAATCATGTGCATAAAAGTAGCGCCGGCATTCTTGAGACCAAAAGGCATAATGATGTAACAGAAACACCCGAATGGGGTGATGAAGGCTATCTTTATTTCATCTAGGGCATAAACACGGATCCGATGGTACCCAGAGTAAGCATCGGAAAACGATAAATGCTCACACCCCACAGCCGAGTCGACAATTTGATCTATGCGAGGGAGCGGAAAATGATCCTTTGGATACACTTTATTGAGATGTTTGAAGTCAATGCACATGTGCAATGACTTATCTTTCTTTGGCACCATCACAACATTCGATAGCCACTCGGAGTGGTAAATCTCCCAAATGAACTTGGCTTGCAAGAGACAGGCCACTTCTTCTCCAATTGCCTTGCGCTTCTCCGCCACCGAGCGATGCAAATGCTCCCTGAGGGGTTTGGCTTTCGGATCCACTCACACATGGTGCTTAGTCAGCTCCCTAGGAATCCCCGACATGTCACCAGGCTTCCATGCGAAGATATCCCAGTTCTCACGGAGGAACTGGATGAGCTCGGCTTCCTATTTACTATCGAGTGTTAATGAGATATTCGTCGGGGCAGCAGTAGGATCCGTCGGGTGGATGTGCACCTTCTTCACTTCCCTTGTCGACTAAAATGCCGACTTGGAAGTCGGCTTCTTTGCACGGAGCAAATCAGCAGGGTCGGCGGTTTTCTTGTACTCCTCAAACTCAACCATGGCCATCTGGTGATCGGCGATCTTGGAGCCTTGCTGGAGGCATTCTTCGGCCCGCTGTCGATTGCTAGTGACCGTGATCACACCCTTAGGGCCATGAAACTTGAGATACAGATAACATGGTCGGGCCATGAAACGTGCATACGCGGGTCGACCCAGAATGGCGTGGTAAGCACTCTTGAAATCCACGACCTCAAATGTCAACTTTTCTTTTCGGAAATTTTGTCATCCCCGAATGCTACATCCAATGCTATCTGGCCGAGTGACTTGGCCTTCTTTCCTGGGATGACCCCGTGAAACTGCATGTTGCTTTCACTCAGATGGGACATCGGAATGCCCATCCCTTTCAGGGTATCCGCATAGAGAATGTTCAGGCCGCTGCCACCGTCCATGAGGACCTTTCTGAGTTGAGCCCCCCCAAACACCAGATCAACTACCAGAGCCTGTCGACCGGGAGTGGCCACACGAGCAGGATGGTCTGTCTGGTCGAATGTGATAGCGTATTGGGACCACCTGAGGTAGGTAGGGGTATCTGGTAGAACCATGTTGATTTCTCTGTTGATGACCTTTAGACGGCTCTTGCTCTCGACATCAGCAAAGATCAGCAGAGTAGCAGTGACATCCGGGAATGTTTCTTTGTCTTCATCTTCATCTCCCTTCTCAGGAGATATATCACTCGGCAGGTCCCCCTTGAGTTCCTGGATAAGGGCCTGACACTGTCGAGTAGTGTGCTTGGACAAAATCAGATTGCCTTCAGCATCTTTCCTCGTGTGAATTACACACGGTTGATCCATGATATCAGTTCCTGACTGATTCTTCCCCTTCTTGGGGGCATACTACGCTTTACCTTTGCCTTTGTTCTTCGACTGAGTCGCTAGTGCTGTTGCTTCTGCTTGAACTGGATCTTCAGCCTTTCGCTTCTGTTTTCGATTGTTACTGCCCCCAGCCTCATTAACGATTGTCTTTCCTTTGCCGCTATGGAGGGGGTCTTCTTCTTTGCCATTGGCTTAACAAGTGGCGATTTCCATCATCTTGCCGAGTGAAATATCACCCGTCTGCCCAAACTTCAGGTATAGCTCCCTGTATCTCACACCGGCCTTGAATGCACAAACGGCCTGGTGCTCCGACACATTCTCCACTGGATGATGCAGAGTGGACCATCGCTGGATATAATCTCTCCAAGTTTCATTGGGCTTCTGGACACTGTGTTGTAAGTCGACCAGACCCGCCGGACGCTTGCAAGTGCCCTCAAAGGTTCGGACAAACACTCGGGTGAGATCCTCCCAGCAATGTATACTAGAAGGAGCCAAACGATTCAGCCAAGCTCGAGTTGGACCATCTAGCATCAAGGACAGGTGCTTCATTGCAACATTGTCATTTCCGCCACCAATTTGCACAGCCACTCGGTAACCATCTAACCAAGTCTCTGGTTTTGTTTTGCCAGTGAACTTCCCAATCCCTGCCGCCATCCTGAAGTTGGGGGGAATCTCCGCAGAACGTATGGCTTTGCTGAAACACTCAGGACCAGAAACCACAGCCGAGCTACCACTCGAAAAATCTCCGTCATGTCCTTCTCTGTGGGCTCTGCCCTTGTCAATCCGCTTCTACAGGAGGAGGGCACGGGCGTCAAAGCCCGTGTTCCGCTCATCACCGAAGGAGTGCCTATCGTCCTGGCACCGGGGCGCGTACAGACCACTCCGTGGAGGAGTGGGCACTCGATGGTGATCTTCACGGTAAAACTGATCTCTGGCCTGATCTTCACAGTAACCTATGCCCCGACGGCGCAAGGGTGATCCAGGGTTGTGTGCCGACTGAACAGTCTCTGCCCTAGGTGAATTGCTATGTATCCTGTTGCGGGACTAAGAAACTACTGAATTCTGACGATTCGCTGCATCTAACAGTGCTCTGATCTGCATCAAGCCTCTTCCAGCCTCTGACTGGGACGGCTGAATGGAATATGCTATTCTAGCATCAGCAACAACATTTAATACAGGAGTTTGAGAAACCTCGACGTCATCGTGAGCTCCAGTCGGAAACAGCTATCGCTGACGTCGACTGGGGCGTGGCGGGTGCTGGCGAGCGTGCTCGTCAAGTTCTGCCTGGAGTTCTTCCAAACGAATGCGTGGGGCCTCCAAGGCTTGAGCCTCGGCAGCCACACCAACGATGGGAGTATGAAGAACCTCCTCCTCGCGGCGCGACTGATCATTCGACGGACCCCCAGGCTCGCACCTGCCACGGCCAAAGCCAGGCGGCGACTCGCCATCAGGATTTCCGCTACGGGATCGTGGCTTTCACATTCGGAAGGCACGTCGGACGGATCAGAATCCGACTCGAACACGCCGTGAAGAGACTCGGCAGGGTCGAGTGCTGCAATCTGTGGAGGAGTTTGACGCGCCACTACGTGTTTGACCCATCGCTGAAGTCGTGAGCGGCCGGACTGCTTGCGACCGCGAACAGTGAGGGGAGCCGACATGTAGGGAGTCGAAGGCTGACGCGGCAACACACCGCAGGAGCTCGCACGGAAGTGCATGGCCCCGCGGACCGTGAGCGCCTCAACATCAAGAGGCGCCTCCTGGAGCCATTCCGAACCGTCAGCGATGAAGGTGAGCACTCCAAAACGGATCTCGTGGCCCAGAACAAAAACACCACCGGAAGACATGTTGAAGAACTAAAAATGCAACCTCGCCGGAAGTCGCTTAGACGCCTGCCCCACGGTGGGCGCCAACTGGTGTGGGAATGATCTTGATAGTAGATGGTAGGGGTACATAAGGAGAGGGCAGAGTCCTAGCTACGGCGAGGGTGTACACACGGATGTATGAGTTCAGGCCCCTCTCGTGGAGGTAACAATCCTACGTCTCAGTGCTCAGGAGCTGATGTCGTGTGGAGTATAAAGATTACAATGGTTGCGAACCCTTGTGTAGGAGAGGAGGGGCGGCTTATATAGAGTTTGCTGCCCCTCATAATTACCCAACATCTAAGGGTCCGATCGTGGGGTTAAAGTCTGTCATTACTGGTAATGTACGTAATAAAAGCTATTAATGCCTATTGAATCAACGTCTGCCCGTTGGGCTCTTAATGATGGCTCCTAGTCTTCTGGCATCGAGTGATAACAAGGTCTTCCGAGTGACACGGGACTACCGAGTGAGAGAAGGAGACTCCGAGTGGATATCCTATCGAGTGACTTCGGACATCTCCTGGAATCCACTCGGAAGTTTATGCTTGATCTTCAAGTCCTCCAATGTAGTGTCCTTAGGTAGGGTATGTAGGCCTTGCCTAGGACCCTACCCTAGGTACATATCCTCGTTAGACGTCTCGAAAGAATTTTGTGCCGGGCAGGCTGAAACCGCGTACAAGGTGATCCGCGAAAACAACTACTTCACCCTCTTGAGGAATGGGTTTCTTTTCATTGCTCGGAACCCACCAATGGATGACATCTTTGGCTGGCAAGGACCCTGTGTCTACGAAATCCTTAAAAAACTCTTCGGTAACGGTAGAGCCAACCCAGTTAGAAGAATTGGACGCACGAGGCATGGTGGAGACTTAAAGTTGTGCAAGGTAACAATGTGTGGTGAGTTAGAAGGTGACAGATAACTATGGACGACTGATGAAATCTAAGTTCTCTAAAGCTAAGTCGCCGGAGCAATTTAGGCAAGAGTCGGAAATTCAATGGCAGGTTAAGTTTGCAAGGAAACAAAGCAAAAGTTACTAAGTCTGGAATACAGGTTTCATAGGTTATCTGTAAAATTATGGATCTACAAAATAGAGAAAAGGCGGGTTTACTCTAAACCTAGCGACGAACAGAGGAACTAGAAGTGTTTGAAGACAGTGAAAAAGGGCAACTACAGATCTGTGTTGTGCTATTATTGACTTCCTACGATTTTCCGCAATGGGAAAAAGGGAATTATCAAGTCCACTGATCTACATATAATCTTACATTGCGAAGAGCTCGTGTTCTAGCAGGCGGAGGAACTCCATGAATATCCTACCAAAAGTTGCAGATCTAGGAGTGGAGAAAACCTTACCGGAGATGACGCGATGGGCGCGGGCGGTGCTCTGGTCCGATCAGGTTGATGCAGCGGCCTGGGTGACGACAGAGTGGAAGCCTCACCGGAGCAAGGAAACTCTAGAGCGACGGCGTCGGGAGGAAGAAGAAGAGGTGCGAGCGGAGGAAGAAATGAAAACCTCCCTTTGCGGTCCTATTTAAGAGGCAAAAAGTGGAAATGAGCGCAAGAATCAAGGCGGCAGAACTCGATTGACCGAGACGGACGCCTCGATTTTCGGGTCATCAGTTTAATAGTGGAAAGATCCGTTGCGGTCGTCAGGGAATCTTTTTGATATATCCGGTTATTTTATCTTACTTTCAGGTGATAATGAGCAAGACTCGCTGCCAAGAGAGACGGAAGGATGAAATGAGTAAGCTCAGTTCAACCTGGGGCCTAATGTTGGGAATATAACCCCGTGGTGAGACCCGCCCAGGTGGGGCCGGGTCATACCTGGTGGCTCATGGGGCAAACCAAGGATGGGCTTCGAGACATAAGCCTAGACATATGGCAGCTCACCAAGATAGGCCAAGGCGAGGCCCATACAAGGAAGGCATGAAGACCCTGGCGGATAAGCCACCCGGAGACAGCTTGCTCAGGAAGGCAAGATGACATAGAGATAGAGTCAGACACGTTGTAAGAGTCGGTATGAGACTCGTGTAACCCATGGTCTTGACCTCCTTTATAAGGGCGAGACCCGAGGCGACTTAGACAGGAACCAATCGATCGAGAGCTAGGTCAAGTGAATCCACTCCCTTGTAATCGATACTCCAATCAATACAACACAAGTAGGACGTAGGCTTTTACCTCATCTCGAGGGGCTGAACCTGGTTAAACTCGTGTCCTTTGTCCCAACCAACCCCTTTGAGTCCATCACCTTAGCGATGGCCTCGAACATAAGTCCTCGGACATCTGCCGTGACAAAACCATGATAGTTCCCGTCAACGACGAGATGCCTACGGTGACTTCATAAATTTCAAGATAATATGTCGACTCGGTCTCTCGGAGGTGCTCATTAGGGTAGGGTGTGTGTGCGTTCATAGGGGTGCGTGTATGTGCATGTATATGAACGCTTCCATCTGTACTGTGTTAAAAAAAGGCTCAACTAGTATATACCGGTGAGAGAAAGTTTAGATTTATTAAGGACAGTAAAACTGAACCCTTTCCGAGCTCTCTTACGACTCGATTGATTAAGACTGTTAGATTTTGCTGCTTGTTGTTGCTGGCCGTCTGATATGCCTCCTCCCACGTGTAGGCTGCTCCTGGGCCAACTGTCCTATGGGCAGCTACTCCCAAAGCCGAATTGAGGCCCTCTCGTTCTCCCATACCATCGAACGTTGGATATCAGATGGACGGTGATCGAACATTTCCTTCCAATCCATACTGACCAATCATCCACCCCCGATCTCTCCTCTCTCTCTCACTGACGACACAGGTTGCACCGCCACCATTATTGCTTCATTCAGAGATTCTTGTGGCCCAGTTCTTAGCCGCCCTGCTAGGGCGTGGCCCCCCGTGTTCGTCTCTGTATAACCATGGTTGTCCTCCTCCTGGCTTACCTAAAAGCGCTTCAGGGAGCATCTCTTTCCCGTGGTGGCGATGAGATCCACCCCAGACCGGTAGCATCTGATCATTTTAGACACTATGTATGGAGTCCTTTGGGGCGCCAACGGAGGATCCACCATGCTTGAGCACCCAGCTATTGGTACACGCAAACGTTGGGGAGGTTTCAGTTGAGGAATCTTAGAAGCCTGAGCTCCCCTCCTCTCGTGGTGGCATCTGGCCTGCTCTTGTCCCTCCTCACCATCCCAGCAGCAGCACGGACACATGTAGCCATCATGGTTTACAAATCTGAAGTAATTGATCAACTACGGGTGGCAAGCTCCTCCACAATACCCCTTACCTCGTCCTCCCTTCGAGGCGATTGAGGCATGACGGTAGGTAGGCATGGTGGCTCTCCTTTGCTCGCTACAGGATGGACAACCTCAGCAATTCCACCTTCTAATCTCAAAGTTGGATCCTAATACACATCAGTAGGAAAGGCAAAAAGAAAACTTTCTAATTTCTTAGTCTATGCATTCCTCTACCTATTTCTTGAAAGGTTAATATCTTGTGAACTTATGTTCAAACATTTTTTTCCTATTGATCATTGATCTACTACGCCTGGCAAGCTCCTCCACAACACCCCTTACCTTGTCCTCCCTTAGAGGTGAGTGAGGCATGATGGTAGAAGGCACGGTACCTCTCCTTTGTTCGCTACAGGATTGACAGCCTCAGCTATTCCACCTTCTAATCTCAAAGTTGGATCCTAATACACATCAGTAGGAAAGGCAAAAAGAAAACTTTCTAATTTCTCAGTCTATGAATTCCTCTCACTAGTAGAAAGCAGAACTTTCGTCCGCCTCATTAGTTGCGGTTGGCTTTTGAACCGGCACTAATGTGATCATTAGTGTCGGTTCATGATGGGCATCATTAGTGTTGGTTCGTTACGGACCATTAGTCCCGGTTCGTGCCACGAACCGGCACTAAAGGTGTGGTGGCAGGCTGGCGTCAGCCTAGGGCCTCACGGGAACCTTTCGTCCCGGTTGGTGGCTCCAACCGCGACTATAGGCTAACCTTTAGTCGCGGTTGGAGCCACCAACCGGGACTAAAGGTCCCCCTATCTTGAAATCCTTTGGTGCCAGCCCGAGGAAAGTCCTCTATTCTTCCCCTTTCCTCTCCTCTCTGTTCTTCCTCTCTTACTCAAGCTCATCCTCCATTTTTGCCAAAATTTGTCAAGATATGGAGGCATCCCATCCATCCAAGTGTTCACAAAGGTTAGCAACTTTGTCCTTTCATCTCTCATTTCTAGATTAGCTCTTGCAATGCTCTATAAGTATAGTAATTTGTGCATTTTAGTTTGTATGTGGTAGTTTATTTGATTTATGCAATTTGAGCTCAAATTAACTTCTTACTTTGCATTTGTAGGTGTGGTTTACTTAGTGCCTTCCCATCCCCGTCCTAACCATCGTCGATCGCCCGCACCGTCCCATCGCCGGCACCACCTTGGTGTGCCTCTTGTTCTTATCCTTTTTATAATAAAAACCATGTTTGTAAGATTTAGTTAATTACTTGTATAGTTTTCTTACCTATATGGTTGTTTGTTATACATAGGAGGTATGTGAACAGGAGATTCCAACTGACATAGATATTCTTGTCAAGAAGTTAAATTTAGTTGAAAAAGAAAATGGGTATTTGAAAGAAAAATTGAAAAGAGTTGAAGAAGAGAAGATGAAACTGGAGTTGTATGTTGCCGATGTTGTCAATGATCACAAGATCAAGATGGGCGCAATGCGCTTGAAGATTATAAAATTTAAAAGATATGCCATTGATAGTGAGGCTTGGTATCACTATGCTGTTGGATCAATTGTTACCTTAGTTGCGATGTTGATCACATTTGTTTTTGCATTTAAATGCTTTATCTAGAGAGTTTGTATGTTGTTTTATGAGAACAAGTGTGTATGAACTTTATGTACGAACTTGTATTAATTTGGTCATTTCGGTGTTGTGTAATGAAGATGAGCCGGCAATTGATCTACGACGACCGATGCTCTCCCCAGTTCATTAATGGCATGCATACTTTTCTGGTTGCAGCTAAGGCAAACAAGCAGTCGGATGGTTTTATGGATTGTCCATGTGCTGGCTGTAAGAATGATCAAAATTACTCTAACTCAAGAACCATTCATGTCCACCTGTTTGAGTCTGGTTTTATGCCTGACTATAACTGTTGGTCCAAGCACGGAGAAAGAGGGGTCCTAATGGAAGAGAATGAAGAAGAAGAGGATGACGACAGCTATCCTGGCCATGGGTTCCATGAATACGATGGTACAACAATGGGGGAAGAAGCTGAGCCGACAATGCGGGAAGAAGCTAGAGAAGAGGCAACAGATGAGCCCGCTGATGATCTTGGTCGGGCCATTGCTGATGCAAAGAGAAACTGCGCAAGTGAAAAGGAGAAGCTGAAGTTGCAGCGCATGTTAGAGGATCACAAAAAAGGGTTGTACCCAAATTGCGAAGATGACAATAAAAATCTGGGTACCACACTGGAATTGTTGCAATGGAAGGCAGAGAATGGTGTATCTGACAAGGCATTTCAAAAGTTATTGATAATGTTAAAGAAGAAGCTACCAAAGAACAACGAATTTCCAGAGAGTACGTAAGAAGAAAAGAAGGCGGTCTGCGCTCTAGGATTAGAGGTCGAGAAGATACATGCATGCCCTAATGACTGCATCCTCTACCGTGGTGAGTACGAGGATTTGAATGCATGCCCGGTATGCTGTGCATTGCGCTATAAGATCGGCCACGATGACCCTGGTGATGTTGAGGGCGAGCGCCCCAGGAAGAAGATTCCTGCCAAGGTGATGTGGTATGCTCCTATAATACCATGGTTGAAACGTTTGTTCCAAAACAAAGAGCATGCCAAGTTGATGCGATGTCACAACGAAGACCGTAAGAAAGACGGGAAGTTGAGAGTGCCCGCTGACGGGCGCAGTGGAGAAAAATCGAGAGGAAGTGGAAGGACTTTGCAAAGGATGCAAGGAACGTATTGTTTGGTTTAAGTGCATATTGCATTAATCCTTTTGGGGAGCAGAACAACAATCATAGCACATGGCTTGTGACTCTATGTATCTATAGCCTTCCTCCTTGGTTTTGCATGAAGCGGAATTTCATTATGATGCCAGTGCTCATACAAGGCCCCAAGCAACCCGGCAATGACATTCATGTGTACCTAAGGCCATTGGTTGAAGAAATTTTACAGCTGTGGAATGGAAAAGGTGTACGTGTGTGGGATGCGAAAGATCACGAGCAATTTGACCTACATGTGTTGTTGTTTGTAACCATCAATGATTGGCCTGCTCTCAGTAACCTTTCAGGAAAGACAAACAAGGGATACCATGCATGCATGCACTGTTTAGATGATAACGACAATATATATTTGGAAGAAGAATGTGTATCTGGGGCATCATCGATTTCTTCAGAGCAGGCATCCCGTAAGAAAGAAAGGCAAGCATTTCAAAGGTGAGGCAGATCACCGGAAGAAGCCATGCCACCGTACGGGTGATGAATACTTGATATGGTCAAGGATTTAAAAGTAATCTTTGGCAAGGGTCCTGGTGCACAATCTGTTCCGAATGACGCTGACAAACGCGCATCCATGTGGAAGAAGAAATATATATTTTGGGACCTACCGTATTGGAAAGACCTCGAGGTCCGCTCTGTAATCGATGTGATGCATGTGACGAAGAATCTTTTGCGTGAACCTGCTAGGCTTCTTGGGCATGTATGGGAATACACTCGGAGAAGTCTGATGACTGAATTACACATGAACAAACGGTGACTTTTGCCGGTTGGTTCCAGACACGTCTCATGCATGACGACGCTGTTGAAGATGACCTGTACTTGTTGTCCAAGTTACCATCTTCGACTATATTGAAATTCAAAGGGTACGAGATAAATGGGAATACATTTACACAATCGTCGAAGATAAAAAGACCGCCAACCAAAACAGTGGTGTCCACTTTGCTGAAGAAGAGGCAACAGATGAGCCCGCTGATGATCTTGGTCGGGCCATTGCCAATGCAAAGAGAAACTACGCAAGTGAAAAGGAGAAGCTGAAGTTGCAGCGCATGTTAGAGGATCACAAAAAAGGGTTGTACCCAAATTAAGAAGATGACAATAAAAAGCTGGGTACCACACTGGAATTGTTGCAATGGAAGGCAGAGAATGGTGTATCTGATAAGGCATTTCAAAAGTTATTGATAATGTTAAAGAAGAAGCTACCAAAGGACAACGAATTTCCAGAGAGTACGTACGAAGCAAAGAAGGCGGTCTGCGCTCTAGGATTAGAGGTCGAGAAGCTACATGCATGCCCTAATGATGCATCCTCTACCGTGGTGAGTACGAGAATTTGAATGCATGCCCGATATGCTGTGCATTGCACTATAAGATCGGCCACGATGACCCTGGTGATGTTGAGGGCGAGCGCCCCAGGAAGAAGATTCCTGCCAAGGTGATGTGGTATGCTCCTATAATACCACGGTTGAAACGTTTGTTCCAAAACAAAGAGCATGCCAAGTTGATGCGATGGCACAACGAAGACCATAAGAAAGACGGTAAGTTGAGAGTGCCCGCTGACGGGCGCAGTGGAGAAAAATCGAGAGGAAGTGGAAGGACTTTGCAAAGGATGCAAGGAACGTATTGTTTTGTTTAAGTGCAGATGGCATTAATCCTTTTGGGGAGCAGAACGACAATCATAGCACATGTCTTGTGACTCTATGTATCTATAACCTTCCCCCTTGGTTGTGCATGAAGCGGAAGTTCATTATGATGCCAGTGCTCATACAAGGCCCCAAGCAACCCGACAATGACATTGGTGTGTACCTAAGGCCATTGGTTGATTTTTTTTTACAGTTGTGGAATGGAAAAGGTGTACGTGCGTGGGATGCGAAAGATCAGGAGCAATTTGACCTACATGTGTTGCTATTTGTAACCATCAATGATTGGCCTGCTCTTAGTAACCTTTCAGGACAGACAAACAAGGGATACCACGCATGCACGCACTGTTTAGATGATAACGACAATATATATTTGGAAGAAGAATGTGTATCTGGGGCATCGTCGATTTCTTCAGAGCAGGCATCCCGTAAGAAAGAAAGGAAAGCATTTCAAAGGTGAGGCAGATCACCGAAAGAAGCCATGCCACCGTACGGGTGATGAATACTTGATATGGTCAAGGATTTAAAAGTAATCTTTGGCAAGGGTCCTGGTGCACAATCTGTTCCGGATGACGCTGACAAACGCGCACCCATGTGGAAGAAGAAATATATATTTTGGGACCTACCGTATTGGAAAGACCTCAAGGTCCTCTCTGTAATCGATGTGATGCACGTGACGAAGAATCTTTTAAGTGAACCTGCTAGGCTTCTTGGGCATGTATGGGAATACACCCGGAGAAGTCTGATGACTGGATTACACATGAACAAATGGTGACTTTCGCCGGTTGGTTGCAGACACGTCTCATGCATGACGACACTGTTGAAGATGACCTGTACTTGTTGTCCAAGTTACCATCTTCGACTATATTGACATTCAAAGGGTACGAGATAAATGGGAATACATTTACACGATCGTCCAAGATAAAAAGAGCGCCAACCAAAACAGTGGTGTCCACTTTGATGCAGCAAACAACAATGGGCCAAAGGACACATACTATGGTTACATAGAGGAGATATGGGAACTTGACTATGGACTTGATTTGAAGGTCCCTTTGTTTAGGTGCAAATGGGTCAATCTGACAGGAGGCGGGGTAAAGGAAGACCCGCAGTATGGAATGACAACAGTGGATCTCAACAATCTTGGGTACGCAGACGAACCATTCGTCCTAGCCAATGATGTGGCATAGGTTTTCTATGTGAAGGACATGTCTACCAAGCCGAGAAAAAGAAAATATAAGGAAGCAAATACATCATGCAATGATTCAAAGCGCCACATAGTTCTTTCAGGGAAAAGAAACATCGTGGGAGTGGAGGACAAGACATACATGTAAGAAGATTATGAAAAGTTTCATGAAATTGCTCCCTTCACAGTGAATGTTGACCCGAGCATCAAGTTAAACGATGAAGATTGTCCATGGTTACAACACAAAGGGACACACGCGAAGAAAAAGTTTTACACCCAAAGACCCCACTCTAGGATGTGACCGGCTTCTCTAGTTAGTTTCCGGACTTATATATCTAGAAAGTCCCACTTCGGACAAACCGAAGGGAATCTTCGTAATAGTAGTGTACTTATGTGTTTTGTGCGTTCCATATGCACCATTCGAAGGGAGGCCGTCAATTTTCAACCCTTTCTGACTTCATTTACTATTTTTCATGCATTTACTATTTTTTGAGCTAAATGACCGTGAAATTGATAAGAACTACAAATGAACTCCGAAAAGGTTGAAAGTTTGCATGGTATCATCATTTCACCCACATAGCATGTGCTAAAAAGTTGAGAGGGTTACGGCAAAAACTGTATGCACTTCGTGTACAAAATGGACAATCTCTTTCTAAGTATCAGGGTTTCAGACGAAAACTCACCTGTTACAAAAGGCATTTCATTTTTTAACTTATTTCAACTCCAGACTTTTTGTGCGTTCAGTATGCACCATTCGAAGGGAGGCCATCAATTTTCAACCCTTTCCGACTTCATTTGCTATTTTTCATGCATTTACTGATTTTTTTGTGCTAAATGACCCTGAAATTGATAAGCACTACAAATGAACTCTGAAAAGGTTGAAAGTTGGCATGGTATCATCATTTCACCCACATAGCATGTGCTAAAAAGTTGAGAGGGTTACAACAAAAACTGGATGCACTTCGTCTAGAAAATGGACAATCTCTTTCGAAGTATCAAGGTTTCAGTAGAAAACTCACATGTTACAAAGGCATTTCATTTTTTAACTTATTTCAACTCCGTAATTTTTGTGCGTTCAGTATGCACCATTCGAAGGGAGGCCATCAATTTTCAACCCTTTCTGACTTCATTTGCTATTTTTCATGCATTTACTGATTTTTTTTAAGCAAAATGGCCCTGAAATTGATAAGCACTACAAAAAACTCTGAAAAGGTTGAAAGTTGGCATGGTATCATCATTTCACCCACATAGCATGTGCTAAAAAGTTGAGAGGGTTACGGCAAAAACTGGATGCACTTCGTGTACAAAATGGACAATCTCTTTCGAAGTATCAAGGTTTCACACGAAAACTCGCCTTTTACAAAGGCATTTCATTTTTTAAATAACCTAAGAATTACCAAATTGGATATAATGACAAAACACAATAATATTATAAAGTAGAAAAAAGAATCACTCGAAAATCTATTTTTAAAGTAAAGTTATTCACAAACTAGTGATTCACACGAATTTCAAATAATTCAAATTTAAACTATTCGAATTTGAAAACTATTGCCACTACAGAAAGTTTATAATTTTTTGACCTAACACAAAAATATTTACTCATTAACTCTCAATAAAGCACAAAAAAATCAAAACAAAAGAAAATAAATAAAGCAAAAAATAAAAAATAATGAAAAATAAATTAAAAAAATCCCGCCTACTAGGCTGCCACGGCGTGCATACAACTAGAAACCCAACCTGGGCCAGGATGCAGGCCTGCAAGGCCTAGTAGGCCCACGGGGAATTGCAGCAAAGGTAGGCCCACAAGGCCTGCATTAGAGAGGAGCTCAATGCAGTGCCCGCGCCGGGGCTTATAAATTGGTCGAGGCGCCCCTCCACTAGCGAGGTGGGACTAAACTTCCACCGGAGTACGCCATGCCAAGAACACCCCTTTTATCGCGGTTGGTGGCTCCAACCGCGACTAAAGGCCTACTTATATATACAACACTTCAAAAAATTCAGTTACTTTGCATTCTTCTCCTCTTCGCGATATCGCCGCGCCGTTGCTGTCTCGCCTCCCCGACACCGCCCGCGCCGTCGCCGTCTCACCGCACGTCACCGTCTCGCCTCCTTGTGCCGATCTTCGAGGCCTCCCGCACCCATTCCTCCCCGAGCCCGGCTTGACGCCGCCCGGGATGCCGCCCACACACGCTCCTCCGGCCCAGAGCTCCTCACCGTCGCCGCCCCTGACTCGACTCGCCTCACCATCGCCCCGTCGCCCCGCTGTCAGTTCCCCCCCTCTCCCCCCTTTCCCTCGCCCCCTATGCCGCCAAGGCGGCCATCGGCCCCTCCCCGGCCCGAATCCCCCCAATTTTGATAAACACACACACACAATTTTGTTAATTAGATGTATAGATTATTAGATGATTAGATGCAAGAAATTTGATGTATAGAAAGAAGTTAAGGAATTTTGACATTTGATGAATTTTGACATAGATGCATGAATTTTGACATTTTTTCACTAGATGATTAGTTAGATGTATAGAAAAAAGTGAAGGAATTTTGACATTTGAGGAATTCTTACATTTTGATCCAATATATGTATATAAAAAAGTTGATGAATTTTGACATTTGATCCAATGTATAGCAATTAGTATTTTCAAAAGTTGCATATTTTAATGTTGTATTTGCAAAAGTTTGTTATATATGTATTAATTTGCAAGTAGTATTTGTTATTTCTTTGCAAAATTTGCGGGTCGTAAGGTTAAGAGATTCCGTTAGGATTCTCAAGGTTCCTCGTATCTAAGAAATCACAATCAAGCATTCAAAAATGTTTAATTTGCATAGAATTTCTTCAAGGAGTCAACGATGCCTGGCCCCCATCCTCGTCGTCGACTCGTTCGCGATGACGTCATGCTTTAGAGGGGCAACGTTCGGGATTGGGCCCCGCCGGGCTGGCACTGGGAGGTGCTACCTTTAGGGGCGCGCAGCTTGGTGAGGAACCCGGGTCCTGTCGTCGACCTGGATCATCTTTGGTGGCGTTCGTGTGGGCCACTGTCGGTGCGGAGGCAACCGTCCTCGTCGGGGGTGGTACGCCGCCATGTCAGGGAGGAGGACGATCACGTCCGTCAGTACAAGGATGTGTTGGACGTCAGGTTCTCCAATACCTGGTAGGTTCTTCAGGGATCTCACCCTTGCTATGATCCTGTCATAGTTCCTTCTCTTTGGGTGTCCACCGCCTGCCGCGTGAGACGTCAACTAGATATGTAGTAGTGATATTATATAATTAATAATATTCGAGATGTATTAGTGATCATATTTGAGATGTATTCAATATTATATTCGATAATATTCGAGACAATTTATTTGAGATTATATTTGATGATGCATATTATCTACTATGATTCACTTTTCCTTATTGATTTCATGCATTCTAATTTGAGTACTAAATTGTTTTATCTTTCTTCTGGGTTAGTTAAATAAAATCTATGGACAATACCGGCAGAGAAGGAGAAGAGGCTCTGTTCAACATCATAAGCTCCACGAGCCTAGAGCACGAACATGAAGAGGATGACGGCTCGCAATATCTGAAAAATTCCGGTGAGGGTTGTATGTTCGACGAAGACGAGAGAATAGATGAATTCGACAACGATGTTGACAAAGAAAATGCTCTTCAAAAAACAAATACCGGCGAGGTATATTTATTATATAAGCCATCCGGTGATCATTACATGTCTTAATTGAGTTGTATATGTATTAACGAATCAATCTTTCTTCTTTTAGGCCTCCGGATCGAGTAAATCTTCTACAAGCGACAGCGTAGTTCGAGGCCCGACCAAAAAGTTGGACCCGGGCATAAAGTTCAGCATCGATTCCATAAATACATCAACTGGCGAACCGCTTGAACCTAAGAAAAATGCGACCAAGTTCAAGAATCAATGCGGAGTTATTGTTAGGGACCAAATCCCGATCTCCACACAAGAATGGAAAAAGCCAGCAAAGGGATATCGAGAAGGAGTTACTTTTGTCGAAGAAAGAGCAAAAGATGTGCTTTGGACCGAGCTAATTTCACATTTCACACTACCAGATAATTTGACAGATGCAAATCTGAAGAAAGTCAGAAACTATGCTCTTAAAAAGATGGTGATCGCATTCAACACCTTCAAGAAAAATGCATGGGCTGCGTACGTCGAAGCAAACAAGATGACTCCAAAATTCGAGGGAGCACTGGTGAAGGTAAAAGATCACTGGGATGATTTCGTGAAGTTCAAGGAACCAGAACTAGCTAAGGAACGGTCGAGAAAGAACAAGATTAATGCTGCAAAAAAGCAGTGGCACCATACTTTGGGGCCAGTTGGCTACCAGACGGCCCTGCCTAAGTGGGATCAATCCGAAAAATATATGATTAGTGCAGGGGTCACTCCAGTTACAATGACCTGGCCCTCGAGGTGCAGGACATGGTTTTATGCGCATGGGGGGAAGTTGGACCCAAAGACAGGGGCTATTATGGTGAAGGCAAGTCTTAAAAAAGTGACAGACAAAATTCTGATGAAAATCGAAGAAGCTCGAACGTGGGTGTCCACACCCAACAGAGAGGATGACGAGCTTACGTGCGCCCTAAAGAATCCTGAACACCCTGGAAGAACACGAGGGAAAGGCGTTGTTCCGTGGTTTGAGGGGGTTGCTGGTTGGAACGACGACTACAGAAGCCGTGCGAGAAAGAAGATGCAGGAGGAGCGGAAGAAGAAGGAGGAAGCACTCCGCCTTGAAGGCCTCGAATCAAAGCACCTGGAGTTGGAATCCAGAGTCAGTTGGCAGCAGGAGCAGATCGACTCACTCAGCCAGGAAAAGGCGTCTCAGCGGCAGCCTGAGCAGATCGATCCAGCATTGGATACCACCATCCCATCTATGCCAAGAAGCAGCGTGGGTTCCGCCCTGGCCGATATCGATGACGATCCACTGCTAGCTAGCTATCCTGTGGATGATATCAAAGACAGGACTAACTGTGAGCTACACATGAAAGTGAAGAACTTATCCATGAAGGTGGCGCACGGCTATGCTTTAGCAAATCCCCCAGAAGCAACCTTCCATTGCAATCCCATTCCAGCTGGCTATACTTGTGTCGGGGTTGATGAAGTGATGTCAGCATATCATGAGCTACAATTTGACATTCCTGGAGGTGACGAGGAGAGAAAACTGGGAGAGGCCATACATCGTATCATTCTATGGAAAAAGGATTCACTACAAGAAATATGCTAACTTGCGACCATCAATATTGGTCACCGAATGGTCATTGTTTTTCATTTACGACCTTTTTACGACCAAAAACAGTTGGTCAAAAGCTGAGGGTCAAGAATGGAAATTAAGGACCTTTCTTCTGGATTGGTCGTAGACGTTTACGACCAAAAAAAGGTCGTAGTTCTACGACCAATTGTTTTGGTCACTGGCAGTCTGCCCAGGCCACGTCGGATCCGACGTGGCAAGCTGATGTGGCAAAATTGCGACCAATTGTATTGGTCATTGGTAAGATTCAGCCCGGTCCAATTCGATGTCTATATGGGCCGAGCCCAACAATTCAGCCCATTTAGTATATGATTTCCTATTAGTTTTGGTTAGCTAAATGGGTCTGGCCCATTAATTCAGCGTTTTGCTTTATGAGATATAGCGTTTTCAGATTCTATATATTTTCTATTTTCATCTTTTCTTAGTTTTTTTACATTAAATTTTCAGATTATTATAGTCAACTGGGTGGAGATTGTCAAATTCTTCTAGGCGCTGGGTCCCAATTGCCAGGTTATAATTTTTCACAGCTTGTGACTCACCGATATACCAATCAGAGAACACATTTAAAATATATTCAAATAACAGCCAAACTTAGTTTATTTCAA
Organism: Hordeum marinum; assembly: GCA_022496015.1. Classification (NCBI taxonomy): domain Eukaryota; kingdom Viridiplantae; phylum Streptophyta; class Magnoliopsida; order Poales; family Poaceae; genus Hordeum; species Hordeum marinum. Next base: position 417,445,497 of record CM039675.1, read on the forward strand.
CATTCCACACAATCACAATATAACCATACAATATTCCACCAATCACGATATAGCACTCTACAGATAAAACACTCAACAAGTACAAGGATGTCTCCAACACATTATACCGACTTCAACCTGCAAAACAACACATCCATCCACATATTAACGATTTGAGTTTAGATCAATTCATCGCCTCACCGGAATAAGAAACTGTGCTCATGTATGAACGAAAATAAAATAAACAAAACTTTGATGCCATAGCATGTTCTACAAAAATCTTATTAATTTGTGGTAGCTTGCGACTCAAATTGTAATCCAGGGATTTCATATGCTCCTTTATGTTGGGGAATGTTGCATGGGAAACAAAAAATTTCCTACGCACACGCAAGATCTATCCATGGTGATGAGCATTTACGAGAGGAAGAGTGGATCTATGTACCCTTTTAGATCGCTGAGCGGGAAGCATTAGAAACACGGTTGATGTAGTCGAACGTCTTCGCGATCCAAATCGCCGAGTGTCCCGCGATCCAATCACGATCCGTCCCGATCTAGCACCGAACGGACGGCACCTCCGCATTCAGCACACCTACGGCTTGATGACGATCTCTGACTTCTTGATCCAGCAAGAGGGGGTGGAGAGGTGGAAGAGTTCTCCAGTCGCGTGACGGCGCTCCGCGATGGTGGCGGAGCTGTTCCGGCAGGGCTTCGCCTAAGCACTTCAGAAAACCGATCTAGAGGAGAAACTATGCACTAGAGGAGAGGGCAGCACGTGGCAGAAAATCTTGTGCAAAAACCCTCAAAACCACTAGTATATATAGGAGGAGGGGAGGAGGAGGCTTGGCCCTCAAGGGTCCAGCCCTATGGTTCGGCCGAACCAGGAGGGAGGAGTCCTCCTCCTCCACTCCTAGTAGGATTAGGACTCCTTCCTTATTTGGCCCTTTTTGCCTTTTTCCACCTTTTTCCTTTTGGGCTTTTCTTCCCAGCCACATGGGCCTTGTGTGGGACTTCCAGCAGCCCACTAAGGGCTGGTATTCACCCTCCCAAAGCCCATGTAGCCTCTTGGGTCGAAATACCCCTCCCGATGGTCCCCCGGTACACTACCGGCACTCCCGGTACACTACCGATGAGCCCGAAACTTTTCCGGCGACCAAAACATGACTTTCTATATATCAATCTTTACCTCCGGACCATTCCGGAGCTCCTCGTGACGTCCGGGATATCATCCAGGACTTAGAACAACCTTCGTTCACCACCATGCATAACTCTATACTACCGAAACGTCACCAAACCTTAAGTGTGCAGACCCTGCAGGTTCAAGAACTATGTAGACATGACCAAGACACCTCTACGGTCAATAACCAATAGCGGGACCTGGATGCCCATATTGGTTCCTACATATTCTACGAAGATCTTTATCGGTCGAACCTCTATATCAAGGATTCAATTAATCCCGTATGATGTTCCCTTTGTTCTTCGGTATGTTACTTGCGTGAGATTCGATCGTCGGTATCTGTATACTCGTTCTGTAATACAAGATCCCATGGCTAACACTTAGTCACATTGCTTGCAAGGCTTATTGTGATGTTGTATTACTGAGTGGGCCCTAAGATACTTCTCCGTCACACGGAGTAACAAATCCCAGTCTTTATCCATGCCAACCCAACAGACACCCTCGGAGATACCTGTAATGCACATTAATAGTCGGCCAGTTACGTTGCGATGTTCGATACATACAAGGCACTCCTCCGGTGTCCGTGAGTTGCTGATCTCATGGTTATAGGAACATATACTTGACATGTAGAAAATAGTAGCAATAAACTCACACGATCATATGCTATGTTTGTAGTTTGGGTCTTGTCCATCACGTCATTCTTCTCATGATGTGATCCCATTATCAAATGACATCACATGTCAATGGCTAGGAAACCTTGATCATCTTTGATTAACGAGCTAGTTCACTAGAGGCATACTAGGGACCAAGTGTTGTCTATTTACCCACCCATGTAATGTTTTTCCAATCAATACAATTATAGCACGGATAATAAATGATTATCGTGAACAAGGAAATATAATCATAAACACTTTATTTATTGCCTCTAGGGCATATTTCCAACAGTCTCCCACTTGCACTAGAGTCAATAATCTAGCTCACATCACTATGTGATTTACATTGTAATGAATCAAACACCCATGTAGTTCTGGTGTTGATCATGTTTAGCCCTTGGAAGAGGTTTAGTCAACGGGTCTGCAACATTCAGATCTGTGTGCACTTTGCAAATATTTATGTCCTTCTCCTTGATGTAATCGCGGATGGAACTGAAGCGTCGCTTTATGTGTCTAGTCCTCTTGTGAAACCTTGGTTCCTTGGCCAGAGCAATGGAACCAGTGTTGTCACAGAACGGATTCATTGGATTCAGTGCACTGGGCACTACTCCAAGATTTGTCATGAACTGCTTCATCCAGACACCTTCCTTCGCCGCCTACGAGGCTGCGATGTACTCTGCTTCGCATGTAGAATCGGCTACCACGCTTTTCTTGGAACTACACCAGCTTACCGCTCCCCCGTTGAGAATAAATATGTATCCGGTTTATGACTTAGAGTCATCCGGATCAGTGTCAAAGCTTGCATCGACGTAACCCTTTATGACGAGCTCTTCATCACCTCCATAAACGAGAAACATTTCCTTAGTCCTGTTCAGGTACTTAAGGATATTCTTGACCGCCGCCCAGTGCTCCATTCCCGGATCACTTTGAAACCTTCCGGCCATACTTATGGCAAGGCTGACATCGAGTCTTGTGCACAACATTGCATACATGATAGAGCCTATGGCTGAAGCATAGGGGATGACACTCATATTTTCTCTATCTTCTGCAGTCACTGGGCATTGAGTCTTACTCAACTTCACACCTTGTAACACAGGCAAGAATCCCTTCTTGGCCTGATCCATTTTGAACTTCTTCAAAACATTATCAAGGTATGTGCTCTGTGAAAGTGCTATTAAGCGTCTCGATCTATCTCTATAGATCTTAATACCTAATATGAAAGCAGCTTCTCCTAGGTCCTTCATTGAATAACTCTTGTTCAAATATTTCTTCACGCTATTTAGCATTTCTATATTGTTTCCAATTAGCAATATGTCATCCACATATAATACTAGAAACGCTATAGAGCTCCCACTCGCTTTCTTGTAAATACAAGCTTCTCCATAAACTTGTATAAACTCAAATGCTTTGATCACCTCATCAAAGCGCTTAATCCAATGCCGAGATGCTTGCACCAGCCCATAAATGGATCGCTGGAGTTTGCAAACTTTGTCAGCATTCTCTGGATCGACAAAACCTTCTGGTTGCATCATATACAACTCTTCCTCAAGAAAAACATTGAGGAATGCTATTTTGACATCCATCTACCAATTTCATAGTCGAAATAAGAAGTTGTTGCTAACTTGATTCTGACGGACTTAAGCATCGCTACGGGTGAGAAGGTCTCATCGTAGTCAACCCCTTGAACTTGTCAAAAACCCTTTGCCACAAGTCGAGCTTTATAGACGATGACATTACCGTCCGCGTACGTCTTCTTCTTAAAGATCCATTTGTTCTTAATGGCCTTTCGCCCTTGAGGTAATACTTCCAAACTCCACAGTTTGTTTTCATACATGGATCCCATCTCGGATTTCATGGCCTCTAACCATTTCTTGGAATCCAGGCCCATCACTGCTCCTCCATAGCTCGTAGGTTCATTGTTGTCCAACAACATGACCTCCAAGACAGGGTTGCCATACCACTCAGGAGTAGTACGTGCCCTTGTCGACCTACAAGGTTCAATAGTAGCTTGATCTGAAGCTTCATGATCATCATCATTAACTTCCTCTTCTACCATCGTAGATTCCACAAAAACATCTTTCTGCACTGTGCTACTTTTTGGTTGAAGTAAAGGTTCAATAACCTCATCAAGCTCTATTTTCCTCCCACTCAATTCTTTCGAGAGAAACTCTTTCTCAAGAAATGTTCCATTCTTAGTGACAAACATTTTGCCTTCGGACCTGAGATAGAAGGTATACCCGACTGTCTCTTTCAGGTATCCTATGAAGACGCATTTCTCTGCTTTGGGTTCCAGCTTTTCAGGCTGAAGCTTTTTGATATAAGCATCACATCCCCAAACTTTAAGAAACGACAACTTTGGCCTCTTGCCAAACCATAGTTCATATGGCGTCGTCTCAACGGATTTTGATGGTGCCCTATTTAAAGTGAATGCAGCTGTCTCTAATGCATAACCCCAAAACGATAGTCGCAAATCAGCAAGAGACATCATAGATCACACCATATCTAATAAGGTTCGATTACGACGTTCGGACACACCATTATGCTGTGGTGTTCTGGGTGGTGTCAACTGTGAAACAATTGCACATTGTCTTAAGTGATTGCCAAACTCATAACTCAGATATTCACCTCCTCGATCAGATCGCAGGAATTTAATCTTCTTGTTACGATGATTCTCAACTTCACTCTGAAATTGCTTGAACTTTTCAAACATCTCAGACTTGTGTTTCATTAAGTAAATATACCCATATCTACTTAAGTCATGAGTGAAGGTGAGAAAATAACGATATCCACCACGCGTTGTAACATTCATTGGACCACACACATTAGTATGTATGATTTCCAATAAGTCACTTGCCCGTTCCATTGTTCCAGAGAACGGCGTTTTAGTCATCTTGCCCATGAGGCATGGTTCACATGTTTCAAGTGATTCAAAATCAAGTGACTCCAAAAGTCCATCAGCATGGAGCTTCCTCATGCGTTTTACACCAATATGACCTAAACGGCAGTGCCACAAGAAAATGGTACTATTATTATCAACTCTACATCTTTTGACATCAATGTTATGAACATGTGTATCAGCACTATCAAGATTCAACATGAATAAACCCCTTACATTGGGTGCATGACCATAAAAGATATTACTCATATAAATAGAACAACCTTTATTCTCTGATTTAAATGAGTAACCGTCTCGCAATAAACAAGATCCAGACATAATGTTCATGCCTAACGCAGGCACTAAATAAAAATTATTCAGGTTCATCACTAATCTCGATTGTAATCGGAGAGAGAGTGTGCCGATGGCGATCACATCAACCTTGGAACCATTTCCCACGCGCACCATCACTTCTTCCTTTGCCAGCCTTCGTTTATTCCATAGTTCCTGTTTTGAGTTGCAAATGTGAGCAACTGAACCGGTATCAAATACCCAGGCACTACAACGAGAGCTAGTAAAGTTCACATCAATAACATGTATATCATATATACCTTGTTTGTCGTAGGCCGCCTTCTTGTCAGCCAAGTACTTGGGGCAGTTCCGCTTCCAGTGACCAGTTCCCTTGCAATGAAAGCACTCAGTTTCTAGCTTGGGTCCATGCTTGGACTTCTTTATAGGAGTAGCAACTGCTTTGCCATTCTTCTTGGTTTTACCCTTCTTGCCCTTGCCCTTGCCATTCTTCTTGAAACTAGTAGTTTTATTGACCATCAACACTTGATGTTCTTTCTGGATTTCAGACTCAGCTAGCATCGCAAACAGCTCGGCGACTGACTTGTTCATGCCGTGCATGTTATAGTTCATCACAAAGCTCTTGTAACTAGGTGGCAGTGATTGAAGAACTCAGTCAGTGATCGCTTCTGGCAGAAGGGCAATTCCCAACTCCGCTAGACGAGTTGCATACCCAGACATTCTGAGTATATGTTCACTGATAGACCCGTTCTCCTCCATCTTGCAAGCATAGAACTTATCGGAGGTCTCGTACCTCTCGATTCGGGCATTCTTCTGAAACACAAACTTCAATTCCTGGAACATCTCATATGCTCCATGACGTTCAAAACGTCTTTGAAGTCCCGATTCTAAGACATACAATATTGCACACTGAACTATTGAGTAATCTCCAGAACGTGCCTCCCAAGCGTTCTTAACATCTTCGGAGGTCATGTCCTCTGGTTGGTCACCAAGCGGTGCATCAAGGACATATGATTTCTGGGAAGCCGTGAGGATAATCCTTAGATTACGGGCCCAGTCAACAAAGTTACTTCCATCATCTTTCAACTTAGCTTTCTTTAGGAACGCATTAAAATTCAGGGGTGCTACTACGCGAGCCATTGATCTACAACATAAATATGCAAAGGTTTCTTAGACTATTGGTCAAGATAATTAGTTTAGTTAATCAAATTACTAAAGCTCCCACTCAAATTGACATCCCTCGGGTCATCTGAGTGTCACATGATCCAAAATCACCAACTCAAGTCCTATCATCACGTGAGTTGAGGTGGTTTCAATGGTGAACATCATCATGTTGATCATATCTACTATACGACTCATGTTCGACTTTTGGTCTCTTGTGTTCCGAGGCCATGTCTGTACATGCTAGGCTCGTCAATTTTAAACCGAGTGTTCTGCATGTGCAACACTGGCTTACACCCGTTGTATGTGAACATAGAGTCTATCACGCCCGATCATCACGTGGTGTCTCGACACGATGAACTTTCGCAACGGTGCACACTCTGGGAGAACACAATTCATCTTGAAATTTAAGTGAGGGATCACATTATAATGCTATTGTCGTCCTAAGAAAAACAAGGTGCATAAAAGGATTAACATCACATGCAAATCATAAGTGACATGATATGGCCATGAACTTGTGCTTTTGATCTCCATCTTGAAAGCACCGGCATGATCTCTATCGTCACCGACAGGACACCATGATCTCCATCATCTTGATCTCCATCAATGTGTCGCCATTGGGGTTGTCGCGCCCACCATGCTTCTACTACTATTACTACCGTTTAGCGATAAAGTAAAGCATTACATAGTGCTTAATGATTGACACGCAGGTCATACAATAATTAAAGACAACCCTATGGCTCCTGCCGGTTGCCGTACTCATCGACATGCAAGTCGTGATATTCTATACAACACATGATCATCTCATACATCACATATATCTCATCATGTAATTGGCCATATCACATCACATCATACCCTGCAAAAACAAGTTAGACGTGCTCTAATTGTTGTTGCATGTTTTATGTGGCTGCTACGGGTATCTAGCAAGAACAATTCTCACCTACGCATAAACCACAACAGTGATACATAAGTTGCTTTTCAACCTTCTCAAGGACCGCCTTTGTCAAATATGATCCAACTAAAGTAGGAGATATAGACACCCGCCAGCCATCTTTGTGCAACGAAGTTACACGTCAGTCGATGGAACCGGTCTCTCGTAAGCGTACGAGTAATGTTGGTCCGGGCCGCTTCATCCTGCAATACCGCTGAACCAAAACACGTCCAAGGGAGGAAGCAATCTAAGCATCAACTCCCACAAACTCTTTGTGTTCTACTCGAGATCTCATCTACACACAGACCTATCTCTGATACCACTGTTGGGGAACGTTGCATGGGAAACAAAAAAATTCCTATGCACACGCAAGATCTATCCATGGTGATGAGCATCTACGAGAGGGAGAGTGGATCTACGTACCCTTGTAGATCTATAAGAAGTAAGCGGTAAGAAACACGGTTGATGTAGTTGAACGTCTTCGCGATCCAAATCGCCGAGCGTCCCGCGATCCAATCACGATCCGTCCCGATCTAGCACCGAACGGACGACACCTCCGCGTTCAGCACATGTACGGCTTGATGACGATCTCCGCCTTCTTGATCCAGCAAGAGGGGCGGAGAGGTGGAAGAGTTCTCCGGTAACATGACGACCCTTTGGCGGTGGTGGTGGAGTTGTTCTGGCTGGGCTTCGCCTAAGCACTACAGAAAACCGATCTAGAGGAGAAACTATGCACTAGAGGAGAGGGCAACACGTGGCAGAAAATCTTGTGCAAAAACCCTCAAAACCACTAGTATATATAGGAGGAGGGGAGGAGGAGGCTTGGCCCTCAAGGGGCCAGACCTATGGTTTGGCCGAACCAGGAGGGAGGAGTCCTCCTCCTCCACACCTAGTAGGATTAGGACTCCTTCCTTATTTGGCCCTTTTTGCCTTTTTCCACCTTTTTCCTTTTGGGCTTTTCTTCCCAGCAGCATGGGTCTTGTGTGGGACTTCCACCAGCCCACTAAGGTCTGGTACTCACCCTCCCACAGCCCATTTAGCCTCTTGGGTCGAAATACCCCTCCCGATGGTCCCCCGGTACACTCCGGCACTCCCGATACACTACCAATAAGCCTGAAACTTTTCCGGCGACCAAAACAGGACTTCCTATATATCAAAATTTACCTCCAGACCATTCCGGAGCTCCTCGTGACATCCGGGATCTCATCCGGGACTTTGACCAACCTTCGGTCACCACCATGCATAACTTGATACTACCGAAACGTCACCAAACCTTAAGTGTGCAGACCCTGCAGGTTCGAGAACTATGTAGACATGACCGAGACACCTCTACGGTCAATAACCAATAGCAGGACCGAAATGCCCGTATTGGCTCCTACATATTCTATGAAGATCTTTATCGATCGAACCTCTATGTCAAGGATTCAGTTAATCCCGTATGATGTTCCCTTTGTTCTTCGGTATGTTACTTGCCCGAGATTCGATCGTCGGTATCTGTATACCTAGTTCAACCTCGTTACCGGCAAGTCTCTTTACTCGTTATATAATACAAGACCCTGTGGCTAACACTTAGTCACATTGCTTGCAAGGCTTATTGTGATGTGTTATTACCGAGTGGGCCCTGAGATACCTCTCCATAACACGAAGTAACAAATCATAGTCTTGATCCATGCCAACCCAACAGACACCCTCGGAGATACCTGTAATGCACCTTTATAGTCACCCAGATACGTTGCAACGTTTGATACATACAAGGCACTCCTCCGGTGTCCATGAGTTGCATGATCTCATGTTCATAGGAACATATACTTGACATGTAGAAAACAGTAGCAATAAACTGACACGATCATATGCTATGTTTGTAGTTTGGGTCTTGTCCATCACATCATTCTTCTAATGATGTGATCCCGTTATCAAATGACATCACATGTCAATGGCTAGGAAACCTTGGCCATCTTTGATTATCGAGCTAGTTCACTAGAGGCATACTAGGGACCAAGTGTTGTCTATTTACCCACACATGTAATGTGTTTCCAATCAATGCAATTATAGCATGGATAATAAATGATTATCATGAACACGGAAATATAATAATAAAAACTTTATTTATTGACTCTAGGGCATATTTCCAACACTTTACACCTGATCATCAACCTATTTACATATTAACTGATCATCAACCTTAACTGATCATCAACCTTATTAACTGATCATCAACCTTATTTACGTATTTTACACCTGCCTACTCCGAAATATGGGTATAACTGAACTTTCATATGCTCCTTTGTTCAAGAAAACGTAGATAAATCTTAAACAACCTATAACTTTTCAAACTGCCTCGATAAGAAAAATAAGAAACACAATCGATGTTCAATGAAATATTTCCTGTTTTGGTAAACTTTAGAGAATAGGGCATGCCCATGATATTGACTATCACATGCGATACAGATGGAAAACACTTTAGTGCATGGTTATAAGACAAGCACATTCAACTGTACCGAATAGAGACTACTAGGATTCTCGATGCTTGAGGATCAAGGATCTTTCAACTGTATGGTGTTTATGCAACACATTACCTCCTGCAAGATAGACAAGGTAGCAGGCAACCAGCTCCAAGGTGTATGAAGAGAGGATCTAGGCGGAACCTTGGCCCTGGTGCTCCCTGCATACTCCTGCTCGAAGAGAAGCTTGTCTCTCACGTCCAACAATAGAGCCGACAGAAAACCAACAAGCAGCACAAACGTTAAACACTGAAGGGCTTTCTGCGTAGGATTCTAAGCAAAACTGTGTTCATGTAGTTTCTGAATTCAACGAGCAACCTGTCTGCAGGTGGACACCTCCTCCGTGTACGCATCTTCGATCTCTGACTTCCTCAGCTCGATGGCCAACTTGACGATCTCGTCCTTCTCGGACTTCTCCGTGATGCCCAGGATCTGCGTGGTGGTTGGGACAGACGCGCCGTCAGCGAAAAAGAATGATATTTATTATTTATGAATAAGCAGTACAAGCTAGCATCATGTAACAAGATTGCAAGTACTATTCATACGGATGTGTTGCAAGGCATTTTGGCGGGTTTGTAAGATGCCTGGTAAATTGTATTGTAAAACTACAAGAAAATGTGGGCGCTCCTAAACAAAAGCCCCCGGAAAATGCACACAGATGGTGTAGGACTACAGAAGCTGGTATATATAGCAGAGAAATGTGAAGCCTCCAGGTGTACATTCTTGAGCACCACTCCATAGCCAACTACCTACCTGCATTGCAACCCATAATTGCAAGCCAAAGGGGCAAAAGCGACCCCATGATAATGTAATTCATTCAAACCTATAAAGGCACGTAGATCACTAGGCAATTGCCGAGGACATGTCATCCCCGGAGGCTTGACAGCGCGGAAAAGGCCAGCGTTTCCCTGGGCCTGAATGCAGAAAGGGGATACAACAATATCTGAACTTTACCGGCACTGACTGTTGTACTACATGTAAATAGCACGGACGATGGATCATGGATGATTACCATTAACAAATCGTTCTCCATCGAGTGCTAGTAGCTGCGAGCTTTGCATCGGTTGGATTTTTTATATGAACAGTTCAGTTTGTCCTACTTTCAGATGCAGATAATAAATATATTAATATTACTGGTAATTCTTGCTAATAATAAAAATTAACAGTAAGGGGATAATATTAATACTAATATTTCTTGTAGAAGATAGGATAATGGGAGTAGTTCATTAATTCTAGTTGCAATAAGTAAACTAGTGCTAAATAATCTCTGCTACCACTTGGGTATGGATTTTTCAGGGAAAGAAGGGGAGAAGTGGGAAGCATTCGCGCAGCACGCGAAGGGTGTGCATGAAGCAAGCAACCCACTAGAGTTTTTCTTTTCTCGTTTTGCCACTATCGTTTTGGGGTTATGCATTAGATACAACTACATTCGCTTTAAATAGGGCACCATCTAAATCCGTTGAGATAACATTGTATGAATTATCGTTTGGAAGAAACCTAAGCTGACATTTCTTAGAGTTTGGGAATGCGACACTTATGTCTTATAAGCTCGAACCCAAAGCGGAAAAGTGCATCTTCATAGGATACCCTAAGGAAACAGTTGGGTATGCCTTCTATCTCAGATTTGAGGGCAAAGTGTTTGTTGCTAAAAACGGTTCCTTTCTCGAGAAAGAGTTTCTCTCGAAAGAACTGAGTGGGAGGAAGAACTTCATGAGGTTGTTGAACCGCCACTTAAGTTGGAGAGTAGCACGACATAGAAAGATGTTTCTGCGGCACCTACACCAAGTGAAGAGGAAGCAAATGATGATGATCATGAATCTTTAGATCAAGTTACTACCAAACCTCATAGGTCTACCAGGAAAAGTACTGCCCCGAGCTATACGATGATCTTGTCTTGGAGGTCATGTTGTCAGTTAACAGTGAACCTACGAGCTATGAAGAAGGGATGTGTCACAACCCTAGCAAGTTGTCCTAGGTTAGCATTGTGTTTGCATCATCATCATCATCATTGCATCAATGTGAAATGGGGAGAAAGAAAAGAAACCCCAAGCACTTAATGAATTAAAGAAATTCAAGATAAATGAAATTTCAACAAATCCAAAATGCCCATAAAAAATGTTCCCTATGCCTGATAATTGAGGGCATGGATATACCAGGGATCATTCTAATTATTTGAACATTTCAAATAATTTAAATTAAAGATTTAAGCCTCTGAAATTGATAAATAAAAAACATTATCATTACTACTGTTTTCAAATTAATCTGAAACTTTTTATACAAGTTTGAAATATTCAAACTTGAATATACAAAAGTTTTGGAATATTGGAAAGGTTATTTGGACCTGCAAAGTAATAAACAAATGTTAGCAAAGAAAACAGAAAACAGAAATAAAAAAAAGAAAAGGGAGAAGAATACCTGGTCAAGTGGGAGGCCCAGCCCAGCCCACCAGGGGTGGGGAGGTCATCTTCCACCTCGCGTCAGTAGGCATCGAGGTGGCGGCCGAGCGTTCGCCGGCCTCCACCTCCTGCTTGCCACGGAGCGGGCTGCTTCCCTGCCTCCCCTGCGTCTGGAAGACGCGAGAGCTCTCCCTCGAGCTCATTCCATCTCCTCCCTTCTCCTCTGTCTCTCTCTATCGTTCCCCCTGTCAAGAGCCATGGTCGCCGGCCGTCGATTCGTCACCGTCGTTGCCTCCCCGAGCCCGCTGACCAGCTCCCCGGAAGCGCCATGAGCTCCTCTTCCTCCCCCTGTGCTTCCCCTCTATCTAGCGTGCCCTAGCTAGCTTAGCCGCTAGACCCAAAAACCTCTCGCCGCCGTGGTCGGTCATCGCCGTGCGTGCAGTCCCCTGAGCTCACGTGCGAGTGCATGGTTGAACTCCTGGAGTTCCCAGGAGTTCGTAGAGCCCATTGTCGAGTCGCCCCGTGCCCTGTATCGCGTTCTGGTCCGAGCCCGAGCTCCGGCCGCCGCCACGAGCTCGTTTCCGGTGAGCTCTGATGACCCCGTAGCCTCCCGTGGCCCCTGTTAGATGCGGGCGAGCACGGGCTACTCGCCGGCGGCCTCAGCTCATCGAGAGGACGCTTGTGGGCAAAACCCGATGGTCGCCGCCGTCCCTGTTAGTCACCGGCGACGAGCCGTCGACCAACTCCGGCGGGTTTGACCCAGGTGGGCCCTGGCTTGACTCCATGAGTCAATGATAGGTGGGCCCCGGCCCTGATTAGTTTTAGGTTAATTAGTAATTAGTTTTAATCGTTTTGATTAGTTAATGTGACACTGACAGTGGGCCCTGCTAGGTTAATTAGTCAAGTTAATTAATTAAAACAAACTGATTAGTAATGAGTCTATGAAAGATGGGCCCCACTGGTCAGATTTGACCTGGAGAGGGTCTGTTGACCAGCTGACGTCAGGATGACGTCAGGCTGATGTCATAATTCAATTTCTTATTTAAAAATGATTCCAAAAATTATTTAAAACTTTGAAAAATCATATACATTAATCTGTAAGTCAGATGAAAATAATTTATATATGAAAATTTATCAGAAAAATCCAATGAATCCAATGGTGCTATTCTCATGCATGTTAGAGAAACCTAAATAGGTGAGCATGGACATTTATCATTAGGTTAATATATGGAATTTAAAAAGGAGAACAACTTTGAACCTATATTGAAATCTGTTTTAAATTGACATGATCACTAGCTACATTAGCTCACCCATGCATATTACTATGCCATGATCATGCATCATATTATTGCATTTGGTTGTATTGAGTGCTTTTATCTGCGTTGCGGTAGGTCCTAATCCGGAAGATACTACCCCGTATCCTGACAAAGGAGAGAACTCCTCCACCACCCAGCAAGGCAAGCAACCCCGTTGATCATTTCGATAACATTCCACTCTCTCGCTCCTGCTCTCGTATATTGCATTAGGACAAACGATCACATGTTAGTCATACACGGTAGATGATCCTATTCTTATGCATGACCTGATCTTGTCATAGTAAATAGCTAAACCTTGCAACCTAGCATACCTGGTAGATGCTTGTGCCATGATGTGCTTAGTTTACTTTGCCTGCTATGCATGCTATGCTTAGAGTTGTGTCAGGTCTGTTTCATCTGGGTGATGAACTGGGTGAAACAGTGTTGTCCGATGTGATGAGCACATAATGAATTCGATTTGGTAAAGGTAGCGATGAGAGGCTATGTAGGAGTACATAGTGGGTTGTCTCATTGGGACCGTTCTTAGGAACTGGGTTCCGTGTTTGTGATCCAAGACTAGTTACTACCACATGTTGGGCCCTGAAATATGACCCTGCTCGACTTATCAGTCGCTTAGTCCTTGGTCCAGGTATTGCAAGTAGTTTCTGGTGTTTATAGCATGCTGGAGGCTGTGCGTAGCGCTGACCCTCGGGGTGGGTTACGACGCGGTAGGCAGTGGCACGGTGTACCAAGGGTCACCCGAATGGTGGGCTTGGGAACCCTGCGCACATCGTTTGGGACCGTAGTGGAAACTTCGGTCGGACTTCCGTGCGGGTTCAGTCTCAAATAGGTGATAGCCTGGACTAGAGGTCTTATGTGATTGACGGTCATGCATGACTCCCTTGCTGGGCATCCGCTTGAAGGTTGCCGAGGTGCATGGTTTATGGCACACAGCGATAAGTGGCGAGAGCGTGTGTGAAGAAGTACACCCCTGCAGGGTATGAAACTATTCGAATAGCCGCGTCCTCGGATATGGACTACTTGGAGAACTTATGATGTTCATAGATAATCAAATGGATACTCCTAAAAATATCAAGACAAGTGTGAGTACCGTGGATGGCACTCTCCCAGAAGGGGAAGGTGAATCCATGGTAGTGTATTGTGATGGAGATAGTGGACTCATGTGCGCTAACTAAAATTGTAACAAAGAGTTTAAAACTGAGTAGTGTAGGTTAGCCATGAGTCAAAGCTGGCATTGCTGCTTAAACTCCACCACTCCCCCTTGTTGAAACATGAGCATAAATAGACTAGGTCTGTTTTAAAGACTTGCTGAGTACGTTTGTACTCATCCTTGCTTAATTAATGTTGCAGAAGAGAGCCAGGACCCATCAGGTGGGTTCTATGTAGACGATGATGATGCCGACTAGCTGGTGTCCCAGCTACGATCTTGCCCGTGTGGTGGGCTGTAGATAGTCAGGCCGTGTGCCTCTTTTCTATTTTCGTCGTCTGTACTCAGACAGCTGAAGTTTCCGCCGGCTTGTATGACTTTGTTTGTATGACTTAAGTGTCGAGTCATGCGACTTCTATCTGTAAGAACATATTATGCAAGGCTCGTCTGAGCCTCTTAAATAAAAGTCATGTTGTTGTATGGTTATGTTGTGATGCCATAGTTGTATCTATGCATATCAGGCATGTCGTGCGTACGTGTGATGTGCAACGGTATGTATGGTATCCAACACCTAGTCGTGTGCCTTTAGTAGTACTCTTTACGGGAAACTGCCTCTTTGTGCTTCCACCGAGCCATGGTAGATTGCTACTGCTCCGGACACATTGATTGACCGGCATCTATCCTTCCTTGCTGCTGTGTCTATCCCTTTGGGGAAATGTCTCGCAGTGTAACGGAGTCCCTGTAGCTTGCTACGACTCGTCTACGTGTAGTGATGACATTCGTGTCTCGCGACGTAATGGAGTCCTGGTAGCTTGCTATGACTCGTCTACACACGTTTGAGACCGACACCTGCATTGTTGGGTTATGTATGCCTGTTTCCATACGGATGTGCCACTTGGGTTCTATGACTAGTTATGTTGGCCTGGGTTCTTTGTCTTTGTGATTGCCGGTTACATGTTCACATACGTGAGCCAAAAGACGCAAATGGTCCCGGCCAAGGTAAGGTTGCAGCCGTGGAGTACCGTGCGTGAGGCCGCAAAGTGATGTGACTTGTTACAGTATGGAATCATATGACTTAGGATCGGGGTCCCGACAGTGTTGGTATCAGAGCCTGACTGACTGTAGGACTACCAAGCCAAACCGGTCGAAGTTGAGTCTAGAAACACTAAAGATAAGTAGGGGAATTGATTGTGGAAGGGAACGTAAGGCTCCTTTTACTCCTCTTCCCAAGTTATTCTATGCTGGGTCATTCTCATCTCTTCTACGGGGATAGGAACTAGGATTCTCATCTATTGCTTAGGATGACGAGTTACTAGCCATGGACCAATAGCTAGCTTGGTTGTAAGTGAATGCAGTTATTCAAGTATTGTTGGTGTGACAAACAGATGGAGAAGAGATTTGAGTCTAGATAGTCGAGTGGTTATGCCTTTCAATCTTTTTCAATTGTCTCAAAAAATTTCTTGAGCAATTACAGCCGTTACGCTGTCCAATTTCTGCTAGGATCTCTAATGTCTTTGCATCATTCTCTGTTTCAGATGCCCTCTCGTCCTTTCCATCAGGTGGTCCGTTTGACCAGGTGCATCGATGTGCCGGGTCACACAGCCATGTTGGTTAGAGTTATGATGGAGGATGGATACCGCTGGTACCCAGAGTACACAATGGAGGAGCAGTATCGAGATTTCAACCAGAGTCAGTATCTGTGTACCGTTAGGATATATCCTTCATATCCTGGAGCTGCAGAGCCGCTTCACTGGACTCATGGATTGGGAGTTACCATAGATATGGCAGTTCAGGAAGCCGCATACACCATGCTGACTATCATAAGGTTTCACCATGGTCTGCTACAGAACACGGAGTTCTGCTATGTTCCTGCTTCCATGGGAGGAGAGGATGGATATCTTAGTGCAGCCTACTTTGATCATTCTCATGAGGACCCTAGGCTGCAGGTGACTGCTCAGATGTTGGAGAACAGGGATCGTGATGCATGTGCTCTTCACATGGAGCTCTATGCTACCCGTGCCCGTCTTTGGACAGCCTTGACGAAGTTGGCACCTGTCGTGCAGACAGGCTATGGAGATTTGGAGATGCTGACCCCATCGCGGACTCATTTGCCAGCACACGTAGACTGGCCTGATGTTGGAGGCATCACCCCTCTTCGAGGACCGCTGTTGCCGCCGACAAGGGGACCAAGGCCACATCCGTGTCCTCATGGTTTCCAGGGATCCCAGGCTAGAGTGTTTCTAGATCCTCAGGTTCAGCTCCCAGGTCACGGGGGTAACCTGTACGAGGCATTCTACGGTGATGTTTGAGTGCGTGGATGTTAGTCCTAGTATGGTAGTAGTCGTATCGCCACAGTCCTGCGTGTCTTGTGGGATATGACCTAGGTCGAGAGTTGAGTTCCGGAGGTGTAGATAGATAATGTATAGGAAACTTGTAATGCCTTTGATGAGTTGTGTCATCTCTCCGTAGTTGTTTTCAGCTTGGGCTTGTACTGAACTAAGTCATGGTGTGTAGGAATCCTAATGTTCATATGGTAGTTGCTTTACCATGTTGATTGGTGTTTATCCTACATGCCATGCTGACCAGTACATTCCTTAATTCATGTCTTAGAGTTGATGTTCTCTATGTCTAAGCTGTGGATTGCTATTCCCAGGATGGTAGCAACTAGGAACAATCCCGTGCCTGCTCCTGAGCAGGGCGAGGGAAGCCAGCCAAGGCAAGAGGAGCTGCCACATGCACCATCCCTGGTAGAGGTGATGCTAGAGGCTGAAAGGAATAAGAGGGAGACCAATAGGCTGTTGGAAAGAATTGAGCAAAACACAACTCGTGCTCCCCGCAATGATCACCACGATGGAGTATCACTTAGTGACTTTATCAAGCTGTGTCCGCCCAAGTACCATCATTCGATCGACCCCCTCGATGCGGATGATTGGCTGATGAGTATGTTCCGCAAGATACGGGCTGCTAATGTGCCCGAGGCCAATAGGGTGTCTTTTGCCACCTACATTCTGGAGGGACCTGCCAACCTGTGGTGGGAAATCTATGAGGCTATGCGTCCCCAGGGACCTACACCAACCTGGGCAGAGTTCAGTGCCGCATTCCGTATCCATCACATCCCGGAAGGGTTGATGGATCGCAAAAGAGAGGAATTATGTGCCTTCACCCAGGGCAGATTGTTAGTGGATGCATATAGTCACGAGTTTTTTAATCTTGCTCGCTATGCTCCAGAGGAAGTCTCAACTGATGCTAAGAAGCAGGCTAGGTTCCGCAAGGGACTTAATGCTGAGCTTCGCCGAGATCTACGCTTACACGAGTGCACCACCTTCCAAGCTCTCGTCAATAAGGCCATCAATGCCGAGTCAGGACAAACTGACTACGAGGCTACGAGGAAGCATAACCGTGACTTCAACCCTGCATCGGGTTCATGCCCTAACAAACGCCGAGTGTTGGTGCCCAATGCAGCTTTGCCGGCAAAATACACCGCGAGGCCATCCTTCCAGGCACCTCGTCCAGTTCAGTCCAACCCTCCACCCAGACCATTTGGAGGACCGCCTACAAATGTTGCACCTCGTGCTACAGTGGTATGCTACAAATGTGGAGAACCGGGACACTATTCTCATGAGTGTCCCCAGAACAATTCTAAGCCCGCTGGACGTGGAAAACTAGGAAAAGCTTTCTATGTGAAGCCAGCCCCTGTCCGTGGGCGAGTGAATTATGTGTCTACTGAAGAAGCCCTTGAAGATCCTGAAGTTATTCTAGGTATGCTTCTTGTTAATAGCCATCCAACATCTGTTCTATTTGATACTGGGGCATCTCATTCTTTCATCTCTGAAAGTTATGCACAGTTGCATAACATGTCCTTTTGTGACATGCCCACTCCTTTAGTAGTTCAGACTCCTGGTTCAAAATGCCAAACTTCTAGAGTGAGTCATGACAATGAAATTTTGGTGGATAGACTAGTATTCCTAGCATCCTTGATAGCTCTTAAGTCTTCGGACATCAATATCATTCTAGGTATGGATTGGATGAAAGCCCACTATGCCAAGATTGATACTCATTCTAGGAATGTTCAACTTACACATCCATCGGGTGAGATAGTTAATGTCTCTACTAGAACAACCAAGCGCCAACTCTATTCCCTAAATGCTAGCCCTCTTCTAGAGTTAGAAGATATTCCGGTAGTCCGTGATTTTCCGGATGTCTTCCCAGAAGAACTGCCAGGTATTCCACCTGTCAGAGATGTTGAGTTTGTGATAGAACTTATTCCAGGGACAGTTCCAATAGCCAGAAGACCCTATAAGATGGCACCCTTAGAACTAGCCGAGCTAAAAACCCAACTCGATGAAGCTTTGAAGAAAGGTTTCATTTGTCCTAGCTCTTCTCCTTGGGCTTGCCCCATCCTCTTCGTTAAGAAGAAGGATGGATTGAATCGGATGGTTGTGGATTATCGACCAGTGAATCTGGTCACTATCAAGAACAAGTATCCGCTCCCCAGGATCAACGATTTGTATGATCAACTCGCTGGATCCTCTGTCTTCTCCAAAATGGATTTGAGGTTGGGATACCATCAAATCAGAATTAGAAACGGGGACATTCCAAAAATGGCTTTTGTCACTCGTTATGGCCAATACGAGTACACCGTCATGTCCTTCGGTTTAACCAATGCCCCAACCACCTTCTCTCGTCTGATGAATTCGATCTTCATGGAGTATTTGGATAAATTCGTCGTGGTTTACCTCGACGACATACTTATCTACTCGAAGAACGAACAAGAACATGTCGAGCATCTAAGGCTGGTATTGATGAAACTTCGAGAGCACCGCTTATATGCCAAATTCTCCAAGTGTGAATTCTGGTTGCCAGAAGTGACCTATCTGGGTCACGTGATCTCTGGTAAAGGTATTGCTGACAATCCCAAGAGAGTTCAGGTCGTCCTTGATTGGACTCAACCTGAATCGGTTAAGCAAGTTCGGAGCTTCCTTGTCTTAGCGAGCTATTGTCGCTGCTTTGTTGAGAACTTCTCCAAGGTTGCGAAACCTCTGACTGAACTCCTCAAGAAAGATAAAAAGTTCGAGTGGACCCCACAATGAGAGCATAGTTTTCAGGAGTTGAAAAGACGACTGACCTCTACTCCGGTTCTGGTGCCACCAGATCTCTAAGGACTTTATTATCTACTGTGATGCCTCGCGACAAGGATTAGGTTGCATTCTCATGCAAGATCATCATGTGATTGCATACACATCTCGACAGTTGCGTCCACATGAGGATAATTATCCAACACATGACCTTGAGCTTGCAGTTGTAGTCCATGCACTAAAAACATGGCAACATTACCTTCTGGGTAATCGTTGCGAGATATACACTGTTCACCAAAGTCTGAAATATATCTTCACCCAGCCGGATTTGAATCTCAGGAAAAGACGATGGGTAGAGTTGATTACAGATTAGAACTTAGGGATAACTTACACCCCGGGGAAAGCCAATGTCATGGCTGATGCACTAAGTCGTAAGTCTTATTGTAACAACCTGATGTTACAACAAGGTCAAGCGCTTCTCTATGAGGAATTCCGAAAGTTAAACTTTCACATTGTTCCTCAAGGATTCCTATCCAACCTGGTGGCAAAACCTACTCTTAAGGATCAAATCATAGCTGGCCAAAGGCATGATAAGGGAATTTCCCGGATCAAAGAGAACCTCGTTAGCGGTCTCGCTAAGGACTTCTCTATATATGATCAAGGTGTAGTGCTCTTTCAGGGCCGTTTAGTGGTTCCCAAGAGCCAACATCTCAGGCAGCTGATTCTTAAGGAGGCTCATGATTCTCCTCTCACAATCCATCCGGGTAGTACCAAAATGTATCAGGATCTACGCTAGAGGTTCTGGTGGACTAGGATGAAGAGAGAAATTGCTCAGTATGTTGCTAACTGCGACGTTTGTCGTCGTGTGAAAGCAGAACATCAAAGGCCTGCTAGCACCCTTCAACCTTTAGCTATTCCTGAATGGAAATGGGATAAGGTCGGTATGGATTTCATCACGGGTTTTCCCAGGACCAAGAGAGGGAACAATGCTATATTCATAGTCATTGATCGCCTCTCCAAAGTGGCTCATTTTCTTCCTGTTCGTGAAAGCATTGCTGCTAGTCAGCTAGCGGAGTTATATGTTTCTCGAATAGTTTCTCTTCATGGTGTTCCTTTGGAGATTAACTCAGACCGCGGAAGTATCTTTACTTCTCAATTTTGGGAAAGTTTTCAAACCGCTATGGGGACTCATCTATCCTTTAGCACTACCTTCCACCCTCAATCAAGTGGTCAAGTTGAGCGAGTCAATCAAATTCTCGAAGACATGCTCCGAGCTTGTGTTATATCTTTCGGTATGAATTGGGAGAACTGCCTTCCGTTTGCTGAATTTGCAAATAACAACAGTTATCAATCAAGCTTGGGCAAAGCCCCTTTTGAAGTTCTCTATGGACGAAAATGTCGAACACCTCTTAACTGGTCAGAAACCGGAGAGAGGCAACTCTTTGGTCCGGACATGATCCAGGATGCTAAGGAGCAAGTTTGCGTTATTCGTGAATAGTTGAAAACATCCCAATCCCGTCCAAAGAGTCAATATGACCGTCATCAGAAGTCTGTGACATATGAAATTGACGAGAAGGCTTACTTCAGGTTACCCCTATGAAGGGTACCCATCGATTCGGTATCAAAGGCAAGTTGGCTCCTCGTTACATTGGACCTTTTCGCATTCTTGCTAAACGAGGAGAGGTTGCCTACCAATTGGAACTTCCGCCACATCTTCCCAAGGTTCATGATGTCTTTCACGTCTCGGAACTCAGGCGTTGCTTTTCGGACCCTGTCCGAGAAGTGGACCACGAAGCGCTTGATCTCCAAGATAACCTTACATACTGAGAATACCCTATTCGTATTCTCGATCAAGCTGAGCGTACCACTCGACGTCGAAACATCAAGTTTCTTAAGGTTCAGTGGTCGCATCATTCTAAAAAGGAGGCGACATGGGAAAGAGAAGATCGTCTTCAACTAGAGTACCCCGCGCTCTTCCCGATGACTTCAAAACCTCGGGACGAGATTCTTTTGAGTGGGGGTGAGCTGTCACAACCCTAGCAAGTTGTCCTAGGTTAGCATTGTGTTTGCATCATCATCATCATCATTGCATCAATGTGAAATGGGGAGAAAGAAAAGAAACCCCAAGCACTTAATGAATTAAAGAAATTCAAGATAAATGAAATTTCAACAAATCCAAATGCCCATCAAAAATGTTCCCTATGCCTGATAATTGAGGGCATGGATATACCAGGGATCATTCTAATTATTTGAACATTTCAAATAATTTAAATTAAAGATTTAAGCCTCTGAAATTGATAAATAAAAAACATCATCATTACTACTGTTTTCAAATTAATCTGAAACTTTTTATACAAGTTTGAAATATTCAAACTTGAATATACAAAAGTTTTGGAATATTTGAAAGGTTATTTGGACCTGCAAAGTAATAAACAAATGATAGCAAAGAAAACAGAAAACATAAATAAAAAAAGAAAAGGGAGAAGAATACCTGGTCAAGTGGGAGGCCCAGCCCAGCCCACCAGGGGTGGGGAGGTCATCTTCCACCTCGCGCCAGTAGGCATCGAGGTGGCGACCGAGCGTTCGCCGGCCTCCACCTCCTGCTTGCCATAGAGCAGGCTGCTTCCCTGCCTCCCCTGCGTCTGCAAGACGCGAGGGCTCTCCTCCGAGCTCATTCCATCTCCTCCCTTCTCCTCTGTCTCTCTCTCGTTCCCCCTGCCAAGAGCCACCGTCGCCGGCCGTTGATTCGTCGCCGTCGCTGCCTCCCTGAGCCCGCTGACCAGCTCCCCGGAAGCGCCGTGAGATCCTCTTCCTCCCCCCTATGCTTCCCCTCTCTCTAGCGTGCCCTAGCTAGCTTAGCCGCCAGACCCAAAAACCTCTCGCCGTCATGGTCGGTTATCGCCGTGCGTGCAGTCCCCTGAGCTCACGTGCGAGTGCATGGTTGAACTCCTGGAGTTTCCAGGCGCTCGTAGAGCCCATTGTCGAGTCGCCCCGTGCCCTGTATCGCGTTCTGGTCCGAGCCCGAGCTCCGGCCGCCGCCACGAGCTCGTTTCCGGCGAGCTCCGGTGACCCCATAGCCTCCTGTGGCCCCTGTTAGATGCGGGCGAGCACGGGCTACTCGCCGGCGGCCTCAGCTCGTCGAGAGGACGCTTGTGGGCAAAACCCGATGGTCGCCGCCGTCCCTGTTAGTCACCGACGACGAGCCGTCGACCAACTCCGGCTGGTTTGACCCAGGTGGGCCCTGGCTTGACTCCGTGAGTCAATGACAGGTGGGCCCCGGCCCTGATTAGTTTTGGGTTAATTAGTAATTAGTTTTAATCATTTTGATTAGTTAATGTGACACTGACAGTGGGCCCTGCTAGGTTAATTAGTCAGGTTAATTAATTAAAACAAACTGATTAGTAATGAGTCTATGACAGATGGGCCCCACTGGTCAGATTTGACCTGAAGCGGGTCTGTTGACCAGCTCACGTCAGGATGACGACAGGATGATGTCATAATTCAATTTCTTATTTAAAAATAATTCCAAATATTATTTAAAACTTTGAAAAATCATATACATTAATCTGTATGTCAGATGAAAATAACTTATATATGAAAATTTATCAGAAAAATCCAATGAATCCAATGGTGCTATTCTCATACATGTTAGAGCAACATAAATAGGTGAGCATGGACATTTATCATCAGGTTAATATATGGAATTTAAAAAGGAGAACAACTTTGAACCTATATTGAAATCTGTTTTAAATTGACATGATCACTAGCTACATTAGCTCACCCATGCATATTACTATGCCATGATCATGCATCATATTGTTGCATTTGGTTGTATTGAGTGCTTTTATCTGCTTTGCTGTAGGTCCTAATCTGGAAGACACTACCCCGAATCCCGACGAAGGAGAGAACTCCTCCGCAACCCAGCAAGGCAAGCAACCCCATTGATCATTCCTATAACATCCCACTCTCTTGCTCCTGCTCTCGTATATTGCATTAGGACAAACGATCACATGTCAGTCATACACGGTAGATGATCCTATTCTTATGCATGACCTGATCTTGTCACAGTAAATAGCTAAACCTTGCAACCTAGCATACCTAGAAGATGTTTGTGCCATGATGTGCTTAGTTTACTTTGCCTGC
Organism: Hordeum marinum; assembly: GCA_022496015.1. Taxonomy (NCBI): domain Eukaryota; kingdom Viridiplantae; phylum Streptophyta; class Magnoliopsida; order Poales; family Poaceae; genus Hordeum; species Hordeum marinum. The sequence goes on from CM039675.1 coordinate 417,469,160, forward strand.
TATGCATGCTATGATTAGAGTTGTGTCAGGTCTGTTTCATCTGGGTGATGAACTGAGTGAAACAGTGTTGTCCGATGTGATGAGCACATAATGAATTCGATTTGGTAAAGGTAGCGATAAGAGGCTATGTAGGAGTACATAGTGGGTTGTCTCATTGGGACCGTTCTTAGGAACTGGGTTCCGTGTTTGTGATCCAAGACTAGTTACTACCACATGTTGGGCCCTGAAATATGACCCTCCTCGAGTTATCAGTCGCTTAGTCCTTGGTCCAGGTATTGCAAGTAGTTTCTGGTGTTTATAGCATGCTGGAGGCCATGCATAGCGCTGACCCTCGGGGTGGGTTACGACGCGGTAGGCAGTGGCACGGTGTACCAAGGGTCACCCGAATGGTGGGCTTGGGAACCCTGCGCACATCGTTTGGGACCGTAGCGGAAACTTCGGTCAGACTTCCGTGCGGGTTCAGTCTCAAATAGGCGATAGCCTGGACTAGAGGTCTTATGTGATTGACGGTCGTGGCCGACTCCCTCGCTGGGCATCCGCTTGAAGGATGCCGAGGTGCATGGTTTATGGCACATAGCTTAAGTGGCGAGAGTGTGTGTGAAGAAGTACACCCCTGCAGGGTATGAAACTATTCGAATAGCCGCGTCCTCGGATATGGACTATTTGGAGATTTATGTGATTCATAGATAATCAAATGGATACTCCTAAAAATATCAAGACAAGTATGAGTACCGTGGATGGCACTCTTCCGAAAGGGGAAGGTGAATCCATGGTAGTGTATTGTGATGGAGATAGTGGACTCGTGTGCGATAACTAAAATTGTAACAAAGAGTTTAAAATGTAGTAGTGTAGGTTAGCCATGAGTCAAAGATGGCATTGCTGCTTAAACTCCACCACTCCCCCTTGTTGAAACATGAGCATAAATAGACTAGGTCTGTTTTAAATTCTTGTTGAGTACGTTTGTACTCATCCTTGCTTAATTAATGTTGCAGAAGAGAGCCAGGACCCATCAGGTGGGTTCTATCTAGACGATGACGATGCCGACTAGCTGGTGTCCCAGCTACGATCTTGCCCGTGTGGTGGGCTGTAGATAGTCAGGCCGTGTGCCTCTTTTCTATTTTCGCCGTCTGTACTCAGACAGCTTAAGTTTCCGCTGGCTTGTATGACTTGAGTGTCGGGTCATGTGACCCCTATCTGTAAGAACATATTATGCAAGGCTCGTCTGACCCTCTTAAATAAAAGGCATGTTGTTGTATGGTTATGTTGTGATGCCATAGTTGTATCTATGCATATTGGGCATGTCGTGCGTACGTGTGACGTGCAAAGGTATGTATGGGAGCCGACACCTAGTCGTGTGCCTTTAGTAGTACTCTTTACGGGAAACTGCCTATTTGTGCTTCCACCGAGCCATGGTAGCTTGCTACTGCTCTAGACACATTGATTGACCAGCATGTATCCTTCCTTGCTGCTGTGTCTGTCCCTTCGGGGAAATGTCTCGCAGTGTAATGGAGTCCCTATAGCCTGCTATGACTCGTCTACGTGTAGTGATGACATTCGTGTCTCGTGACATAATGGAGTCCTGGTAGCTTGCCATGACTCGTCTACACACGCTTGAGACCGACACCTGCATTGTTGGGTTATGTATGCCTGTTTCTGTACGGATGTGCCACTTGGGTTCTATGACTACTTATGTCGGCCCGGGTTCTTTGTCTTTGTGATTGCCAGCGACATGTTCAGATACGTGAGCCAAAAGACGCAAACGGTCTTGGACAAGGTAAGGTTGCAGCTGTGGAGTACCATGCGTGAGGCCGCAAAGTGATGTGACTTGTTACAGTATGGAATCATATGACTTAGGATCGAGTACCCGATAGGATGGTGGGATCGGATTACAACAAATGGCTAGGAGCCATGAAATCCGAGATAGGATCCATGTGTCAAAGCCAAGTATGGACTTTGGTAGACTTGTCCGATGAACGGTAGGCCAGTGAGTACAAATAGACCTTCAAGAAGAAGACAGACTCTAATGGTAAATGTCACCATTTATGAAGCTCGACTTGTCACAAAGAAGTTTCCGATAAGTTCAAGGAGTTGACTACGATGAGACTTTCTCACCTGTAGCGATGCTAAAGTGTGTTGGAATTGTGTTAGCAGTTGCTGTATTTTTCGATTATGAAATCTGTCGGATGTATGTCAAAACGGAGTTTCCTTAACGATTTCCGTGAGGAAAGATATATGTGATACAACCGGAAGGTTTTGTCGATCCTAAGGATGCTAAAAGGTATGCAATCTCTAGAAATCCTTCTATGGACTGAAGCAATCATCTTGGAGTTGGAATATATGCTTTGATGAGGTGATAAAGTTTTTGAGTTTATACAAAGTTTGCAAGAAACTTTTATTTAAAAGAAGGTGAGTGGGAGCACTATAGAATTTCTGATAAGTATATGTGGATGACATATTATTCATCAGAAAATAATGTAGAATTTCTGGAAAGCATAAAGGTTTGTTTGAAAGGAGTTTTTCAAAGGAAGAACTGGATAAAGCTACTTCAATGGTGTGCATCAAGATCTATAGAGATAGATCAAGACGCCTACTAAGACATTCAATCAGTACATACCTTGACAAGATTTTGAAAGAGTTTGAAATGGATCAGTCAAAGGAGTTCTTGCCTAATTTGTAAGGTGTGAAGTTTAGTAAGACTCAAAGCTTGACCACGAAAGAAGAAGGAGAAAGGACGAAGGTCGTCTCCTATGCCTTAGTCGTAAGCTCTATATAGTATGCCATGTTGTGTACTGCACCTAGTGTGTGCCTTGCCATGAGTCTGTCAAGGGTTACAAGAGTGGTCCAGGAGTGGAGCACTGGATAGCTGTCAAAATTATCCTTAGTAACTAGAGGACTAAGGAAATGTTTCTCGATTATGGAGGTGATAAAGAGGTCCTCCTAAAGGGTTACGTCGATGCAAGCTTTGATACCAATCTGGATGACTCTGAGTAGCAATCCGGATACGTATAGTGGATCAGTCATTTGGAATAGCTCCAAGTCGAGCGTGGTAGTAGCATCTACATTATGACAAAGAGATTTGCAAATTACACATGGATTTGAATGTCGCAGACCCATTGACTAAACCTCTTCCACGAGCAAAACATGATCAACATTAGAACTGTATGGGTGTTAGATTGGTTACAATGTAAATCACATAGTGATGTGAGCTAGATTATTGACTCTAGTATAAGTGGGAGACTGTTGGAAATATGCCCTAGAGGCAATAATAAATTGGTTATTATCATATTTCCTTCTTCATGATAATCTCTTATTATCCATGCTATAATTGTATTGATTGAAAACTCACATACATGTGTGGATACATAGACAACAACGTGTCCCTGGTGAGCCTCTACTAGACTAGCTCGTTGATCAATGATTGTTAAGGTTTCCTAACCATAGACATGATTTGTCATTTGATAAAGGGGTCACATCATTAGGAGAATAATGTGATGGACAAGACCCAACCATAAGCATAGCATATGATAGTTTTAGTTTATTGCTATTGCTTTATTGATGTCAAGTATATGTTCCTATGGCCATGTGATCACACAACTCCCTAACACCGTAGGAATGCCTTGTGTGTATCAAATGTCACAACGTAAATGGGAGACTATAAAGGTTCTCTAGAGGTATCTCTGAGGGTGTCTGAAGGCGTGGATCGAGACTGTGATTTGTCACTCCGTATGACGAAGAGGTATCTTTGGGCTCACTCGGCAACACATCATCACAAGAAGCTTGCAAGCAATGTGACTAAGGAGTTAGTCACGAGGTCTTGTGTTATGGAATGAGTAAAAGAGACTTGCCGGTAATGATATTGAACTAGGTATGGAGATACCGACGATCGAATCTCGGACAAGTAACATACCGATGGACAAAGGGAACTGCATACGAGATTGTCTGAATCCTTGACATCGTGGTTCGACCGATAGAGATCTTCGTAAAATATTTAGGAACCAATATGTCATCCAAGCCCCGCTATTAATTATTGACTGTAGAGTTGTCTCGGTCATGTCTACATAGTTCTCGAACCCGCAGGGTGTGCACACTTAACGTTCAGGGACGATTTGGTATTGTTGAGTTATGTATGTTGGTCACCGAAGCTTGTTCGGAGTCTCGGATGAGATCCCGGACGTCACGAGGAGTTCCGAAATGGTTCGAAGGTAAAGGTTTATATACGGGAAGTCATATTTTGGCTACCAAAACAAATTCCGGGTTTTTCTGGTATTTTACTGGGAAGCTTCTAGGAGGTTCCGGAAATTTCCATAGGAGTCCGGAAGTCCACCAAGGGTTACACCATGTCCCAAGGGTTTGCATGGGCTGGGGGAGGCGCCCTGGCCTTATAGGGCCATGCACACAAGTCCCTCAATGCCCATGTGGCTTGGGAGAGGTGGAAAGTCCACCTGTTTTATGGAAAGGGAGGGAATTGGACTAGGAGTCCAACTCCTCCCCCTTGGCTGCACCTAGGGCTTGGAGGGTCTGATCTCCATGCCCCCCCACCTATATATAGGGGGGAGGGGGAGCCCCAAGAGTACACATGATGCCCTTGGCGCCCCTCTCTCACCCTAGATCGGTTTCTCCTCTGTTCGCGGTTTCGATAGCGCTAGGCGTAGCCCTGCCAGGATATCACCACCACCACTGCCACCATGCCCTCGTTTTGCCGGAGAACTCATCTACTACTCTGACCTCGCTCGCTGGATTGAGGAGGCGGACACGTCATTGAGTTGTATGTGTGCTAAACGTGAAGGTGCCCTCCATTCGGCGCTAGATCGGGACGGATCGTGATTAGATCGCGGGACTGATTGCGATTTGGCTCGCGAAGACGTTCGATTACATCAACCGCGTTTCTCAACACTTCCCGCTTAGCGATCTACAAGGGTATGTAGATCCACTCTGCCTTTCATAGCTATTGATCTCCATAGATAGATCTTGGGTATTCGTAGGATTTTTTTTGTTTCCCATGCAACATTCCCCAACATGGGGGGAGAGAGGGGATCCACCTTGGCCATGGACGGTGGTGTGCATGGGGAGGAGGTGACGGGGGTGCATGACTCCGTGCGGTACGTGGGTGTTGTGGAGAGCCATGGTGGCTTAGAGTGGCAGCGCGTGGGAGGGGATTGAGGTGATGGTGGGGGTGTGGTGGCAGCAGAAGGTGGAGATGGAGGTTGGGGCATGGGATGTGGTGGTGTGCAGGGAAAAGGTGGGTATTTGGTGCGGGTGGGGCGTCAGGAGGGTGGGACGGTCGGTGGGTGTGAGGGTGGGGTTGTAGCTTATTTTTTCCACATATCTGTATTTCGTGATTTCGATCGGGTACAGAGCAGTGTTATCGGAATAAGGCAGTGGTGTCAGAATAAGACTCTTAAGGGCTGGTGTCCGAATAGACCCACCCTATATATTTAAACACTATTATGATCACGGGATGAGAATAATATTCTAACAACTACCTGACCTGTCGCAGCGGTACCAGTTGAACTGCACCCGATGGTAGGTTGAACTTTCGCTAATTTTGTCCAAATGGGGCTTGCGGTATATCATTCGAAAGCTGTGGACCCTAGGGTCACAACCTAGGTTTAATTTTTGGCAAATCCACACGGTTTAAGAGCAGATTTGAAAATGTTCATCGTATTTTGGAGGTTTTTTAAACCATTTATTGGAATGAGGCATATGTTATGTCATTGGAAAGCTGTCGCAAATCCTCTCATTTCACACGCTGATCGTTTTCCCAAATTCCCTACGGTTAAAGAAGAATTTGAAAAATGGCGGACTTTCTGAAACCGAACAGCTGGATTCGTATTTTTGAGTTAATTTGAAACGGCTAGTCCGATTGATGCAAATGATATGGTGTTAGAAAGCTTATGAAAATCTTATTCTTTTTACATAAATTTTTTGCTCCAACTTTGAACATGTTAAAAGTAATTTAGAAAATGGGAGGAGTTCCACCGAGTTCGTATTTTTGTGTTATTTTCTTAATGGTTTGTTAGAATGCAGAAAATGATATGTTGTTGGAAACCTTGAACAAATGCGAAACTTTTATATGTTGCACGATTCTTCCAAAAAATAGCTAAAAATATTTTTGGGTCATAACTTTTGCAAACTTTATCAAAATGGGGCAAATGATATACCACTGAAAAGCTATGGAAAATGCGAAATATTTTCGTATAGGTAATCTTCTCTAATTCCAAGCCATTTTCAAATAATTTTGAAAACATCGAGATCATGTGTTCTGCCTTTATCGCGAAACAGGGTCTTCGAAAATGCACCGCATGAAGAACTTGAACTTCTTGGCATGTCTACTTGAACTTCACACTATTTTTAAGTTCTACTTTTTGTCCGTAACTCCCCATCAACTTACAGGAATTTAGCAAATGATATACCGATGGAAAGCTACTGTAAACACGCAACTTTTCCGCGTTGATATTTCTCCATACTCGCAATGGTTTAAAAGATTTTCATCTAAAATGCATTCAGTGTAGTAGTTGTACTTCACAATGTTTTCACTCTGAACTTCTTCTTGACACCTATTTTTGTCACGGAAGACAACATTATTAAGATGGATTCAAATGAAGAAGTTCTCTACATGAAAATTTTCCGCAATGTTGACATGAACATCTTCGAAGTTTGATACATCATCGTCCGATTTAATCTCGAAGGCCGAAACTATGCTCAAAGTACTAAGATCTTATATTCAGAGTATTGTTCGTACGATTAAGCCCCTAAGACGACCTCATATGAGAAAATGTTCTACAAGGATTGTCCTTGTCTCTTGGGAACAATCAATTTTGATATAAAAATCATATCAATCCAAGATCGTATGCAAAAGTGAAGCCCCACCATTAGGCAATAGGTGGCGCGCCCAATCAGACACATGTCTGGTAGATAGCACCATCAATTGTTTATATTGCGCGGGTGTTCCGGCCCACAAAACGGTCTTGGATCAAAAAACGTTCGACATGAAAATTGTTTGTCTTGTCTAAATGGTTAAATTTCCCTTTCGGCTCAACTTCATCCGAGGTCGTTTGCGGCATGTGAGAACATCAACTCATCTTTATCGCGAAACAGAGTCTTCAAAAACACACCGTGTGAACAATTTGAACTTCTTGGCATGTCTACTTGAACTTCACCATATTTTTCACGTGCATTTTTTTGCTCGTAACTCCCCATCCACTAACCTGAATTGAGAAAATGATATACCGATAGAAAGTTGTTGTAAACACGCAACTTTTTGTGTTGATCTATTTTTCATACTCACGATGATTTAAAAGATTTTCATCTGAAATTCATTCAGTGTAGTAGTTGAAGTTCCCTCTGTTTCGACGTTGAACTTCTGTCACGTATTTTTGTTTGTAATTTCTCACCCATTCGTCGGTGTTACACAAATGATATGCCTTTTTGAACAAACCTATCTCAGAATAATTTTTTAAGTTTCTCCGACCGAGGACTAGAACTTACATCAACAATACATTTGGACCTCGGCTTTTATCCGTTTTCTCATATTAAACACACACTATGTAGTACGTGAACTTCTGACTGTTATCCCTTTAAACTGCTCTTTTTTTGCCCTAACTCCTAAAGCACCCATCAAAATTTGAGCATGAAAATCCTAGGTTTTTTATAATCTTTGAACTTCTCTATTTTCCTAATTTTTACTTCTTAGTTTTATGCTTTGAAAAGAAAACAATCTTTTTAAGTAAACATCATACAATATTTTTAAAATTGAAATTCAACCTATCGGGGAGGAGAGGACTATGCCGACACCCAGGCCGGTCCTCATTTTCGAGCCGTCAAAGTGCATGCGCCAATGCGTGGAGTCTGGGGGAGGCGGAACGAACTTCGTCGCCGCCCAGTCGACGAGGAAATCCGCCAACGCCTGTGACTTGATGGCGGTTCTTGGCTCGTACCGGATCTCATGATCGGCGATGGCGATGACCCATTTGGCGATCCGGCCGGTGGAGTCCCAGCGGCTCATGATATCGCCGAGCGGGGTCGTGCTCACCGCGGTAATGGTATGCTCCTGGAAGTACTGCTTGACCTTCTTGGCAGTAAATTATATGCCATAACACATCTTTTGGTAGTGGGGGTAGTTCTGCTTGGACGCGAAGAGGACCTCGCTGACGTAGTAGACGGGTCGCTGGACCGGCAGGGACTTGCCCTCCTAAGGCCGCTCGACCACCAGGACGACGCTGATGACGCATGTGGTCACCGCGATGTAGGCTAGCAGTGGTTCCTTCTCAGCCAGCGTGGCCAGGATGGGTGCGCGGGTGAGAGCCTTCTTGAGGCCGCGGAACGCCTCGTCCGCCTCGTCAAGCTAGTCGAAGACACCCTACCTCTTGGTTTGACCCGGCTCGATTAGAGCCGTCTTGCGAAGGAGCCCATAGAGGGGCAGGGCCTTCTCCCCCTGTTGGCTGATGAACCGGCTGAGTGAGGCGAGGCAGCCGGTGAACTTATGGACATTGCGGAGCCGGGTCGGCTTCAGCATGTGCTCGATCGTGCTGATCTTCTTGGGGTTAGCTTCGATGCCGTGGGCAGACACGAAGAAACCCAAGAGTTGGCCGGCAGGGACGCTGAAAACACACTTCTCTGGGTTGAGCTTGATCTTGTACTCGTGCACTTCTACATGCTTCATGGTCGTCGAGGAGGCCTAAATGCTTCATGGTCTTGACGACAATGCCGTCGATGTAGACGTGGACATTCCTGCCTATCTGAGGCAAGAGGCACTTCTACATGCACCGTTGGAAGGTGGTGCCTGCGTTCTTCATGCTGAAGGACATGTTGATGTAGCAGTAGGCCCCGAAGGGCGTGATGAAGGAGGTCTTGAGCCGGTCTTCCGGGTCCAGCTTGATCTGGTGGTAGCCGGAGTAGACGTCCAGGAATGACAGCAAGTCACAGCCGGTCATGGAATCAATGACTTGATCGATCTGCGGCAAGGTGAACGGGTCTTTGGTACATGCCTTGTTCAGGCTAGTCTAGTCAATGCACATGCACCAGGTCTTGTTCTTATTTAGCACCAGGACTAGGTTGGCTAGCCAGTCTGGGTGGAACACTTCCATGATGAACCCTGCTGCGAGCAGCCAAGCGATCTCTTCGCCTATAGTATGCCGCTTCTCCTCGGAGAAACGACACAGGGTTTGCTTGACCGGCTTGACGTCCGGCTGGACATGGAGTTTGTGCTCGGCGAACTTCCTTAGAACACCCGGCATGTCCTCGGGGGACCATGCAAAGATGTCCCCATTCTCACGGAGGAAGTCGACGAGCTCGCCTTCCTATTTGCTATTGAGGCGGGAGCCGATGGTGACGCACTGAGCCGGGTTGGCCGAGTCGAGCGGGATTTTCTTGGTGTCTTTGGATGGCTGGAAGGAGGCCTTGCCGACGGATTGCAAGGGAGGAGCCGGCACGGCCGGCTGGCTGGCAGCAAGGGCCTCTAGCCGGTCGAGCTGCCGTTTCTCCTCGGCGATCTCCAAGGCCTCGGGCAGCCGGCTGCTGTCTCGAGCGCACTCGAGCGACAGCTTGTAGTCGCCCTTGATGGTGATGATCCCCTTGCGGCCCGACATCTTGAGCTTGAGGTAGGCATAATGGGGGACCACCATGAAGCCGACAAGAGCCGGCCGGCCCAACAACGTGTGGTAGGGGCTAGGAAGGTCCACGACTTCGAACATCACTGGCTCGCAGCGGAAGTGGCCGGGTCCACCAAAGAGGACGTCGAGCGTGATCTTGCCAATAGGAGAGCAGGACTTCCCAAGCACGATGCCGTGGAAGATGGCCGGCTCGCCTGTAGGTCTTCTATCTTCAGCCCCAGCTTGTGCATCGTGTCGAGGTAGAGAATGTTGATGCCGTTGCCGCCATCTATTAGCACCCGCAAGAAGCGGCAAGTTCGATCCTTGGTGGCGATGGTGGGGTCGAGGACCAAGGCATAGCTGTCGGGATTCGGCATCACGGCAGGGTGATCGACCTGGCTCCAAGTGACCGGCTTCCTACCAGTGCATGAACTAGGGAGTTGCTGCCATGGTGGCGTTCACCTCACGGCGGAGCTGGCCCTGAGCATGTTTACCCGTCTCTTCACTGGTGAAGACGACGTAGAAACCGTCTTGGTTGGGGCACTGGTCGATTAGATGACCGTCGTTTTGGGCCGAAGCCGGAGCCGGCACCGGGGCGGCAGCTTGGGCCGGGGCCGGCGCATGGGCTGGCGGCGCAGGAGCAGTCGGAAGGTCATCCCCCCGGGCCAATCGCCGTGAGAAGCTGCACTGCCGGAGCGTGTGCGTAGAGGGTTTGGCCCCTGAATGGTTCTTGCAGGGGAGGTCGAGCATTTGCTCGAAGGTGAGTTTCGGCTGCCAGGCAACTTTGTCGGTGCGCTGGCATTGGCCGGAAGGCTGGGCAACCGGCTCTTGATCCTCGACGGTATTGACCTGTCGGCTCTTGTAGCGGGGATCCAGCTGGTCGTTCTTGCGTTTGTTGTTCTGCGGCTGCCAGTAGTCGGTTGCCGCTCGGGTTGTGGCCGGTGTCGTCGTCGCCTTGGCAGGCGGGGTCGTTTTGACTCGGATGGCCGAATCGGCCGTGGCGTTGTTGTCCGCCTTGGTCATGAGCTCGACAAGCATGGATGGCTCGGAGCACAGGAGCTTATGTTTGAGAGGGGTGTTGTCTCGGCAGCCCTTGATGAAGTATTGCATGGTTGCACCTCGTGCACCCCCTCGCAGGAGTTGTGGAGCTCGGTCCACCGGGTGAGGTAGTCGTGGAGGGATTCGTTCGGCCCCTGAACGCACATGGCGAGCTCACGGGGACGGCCAGGCCGCTTGTAGGTGCCGGTGAAGTTGCGGATGAAGTCCTCCTCGAAGTCTGTCCAGGTGTTGATGCTGCCGGCCGCCAGGCTGTTGAGCCAGGTGCGGGCCGAGCTGATCAGCATGAGGGGGGCGTAGCGAATGGCTACGCGCTTGTTCCCCCTGGTGATGCCCACCGCGGTGGTGTAGTCGATCAGCCAGTCTTCGAGCTTGGCGGCCCCGTTGTATTTCGGGGTGTCCCTAGGGAGCGTGAAGCTGGTTGGGAACGGCTCGGTGCGGATCCAGGGGCCGAAGTAGGCGAACCAATTGAGCCCTCCTCCTCGAGGAGGGCGGATGGTGCGAGTTTGTCGAGGCGGTTGCGGGCATCATTCTCGCTGTGAGGGACGCATAGTTCGAGCTGAGCCGAGAGCTCGGGACGGACGATGGGTGGCGCCGACTGCCCCGACTCGCGCCGCGGGGGCGGCGTGTGCCCTTGGCTGCACCGGCTACCGGATACCAGCACTTCATGGTGGCGGACGCTCTGAGGCGGCTCGTTGGTGCGCCGCCTGCTAACAGCCGGCTGCTCGCTCCCCGGCGTCTGAGAGAGTCAGGGGTTGTTTGCTCCGGCCCGGTGGCCGGAGACGCGAGGGGGCAGGTGTATTGGGCCTCCTGGTGACCGGCAGTTCCCGTGCCCTTGTGCTCGGGCCGAGGGCCTTTAGTGGCGGCGCAGCCCATCGCGAGCAGATGCTCCTGTGCATCAGCAGCATCAATGAGCTCCTTGATGTGGCGCTCATGGGCGGCACGCTCTTCGCCCTCCAAGGTGTCCAGTTCGTCATAGGCCACCTTGAGGGCCAGCAGGTTGGCCGCTGGGGTGTCGTAGACGGGCATTTTTCCACCAAAGATTTTGGTGACCACGCGACCGTGGTCGCGCACAGCCCCATGCCGTCTGGGCTTGGCGCCAGCCGGGGTGAGTACGTAGGCGGAAGCATACTCCCGTTGTGCCACCTCCATGTGGTTCTGCGTGGCCGTGAGGGCAGTGGCGTCCTCGAATAGGACGTGACGAGCTGCCTCGAAATCGGCCGTGGCGATGTCGAGGCTTTCCGTCGGGGCGATCGGAGTGCTCAAGCCCCGGAGGGCCGCGCCGAGCGGGTTGGACGTGCCGACGCGGGCAGCAGCAGCGATAGTCGCGACCCGCGCCCGTCCGGAAGCGGTGGCAGAGGTGATGGCCATTACTCGCACGCGATCGTGGGAGCTGTTGGACTGAGTCACAGCGAGTGCGCCCACTGTCGTGGGCAGACCAGCATAGACGAGCACCCTCGTGGGGTACTCGTCAGCGGCCGGAGCCTCAGCGAGGCTGAGCCTGCCGAAGCGCTCGGTGAGCACGTCGATGTCGGTCGTGAGGCCGACGGAGTTGCCCGTAGGGCATGCCGAAGCAAGCCCCATGAGCCCTCCACAGTTTTGCCGGGACGAGCGGGAACGACGGGGAATGGCGAGGGGTCCCGCCCGAAGCATGAATCCGGCCGGTGCCGCATACGGCCCCACGGTGGGCGCCAACTGTCGTCGTTTTCTCACGAAAGATGCCATAGGGTGGCTTATCGTAGGTGGTTGGGGCCGAAGGACGCCGATGGGCTCCGGGTGCGAGATTGGGCACAAGTGGTGTCGACACACCATGTACCCAGGTTCAGGGCCCTTCGGGGGAGGTAATCCCCTAGTCCTGCTTGGTTTAGTTGGATGGATGGGTATAGATACAATAGTGCTCCTAGAGCTGTGTCTAGAGAAGGCAGAAGGGGTAGTCGACTCCTCTTCCTCCACTGCTAGAAGGAGTGGTGTGTGTGTGGAGATGATCATTCGTGTGTGCGTCCGTTCATCCCCGTTGCATGGGGGGCTCGGGGGTTTTATAGGCCAACCCCCCGGCTCTTATAATTTGTTCTAAGTACAAAGGTAGGGGGACCCGGCTGGCAGTCCCTCCGCTGGCTAGAGGGCCCCACCATTCATGTCGTCTTGTCGTTGGTGGGGTCTGCCGGCCAAGCGGTCCCATCTCCCGTTGGGGCCCGCCAGCCGACTCTGCGATTGGCCCTCACCCACCTGCCGTGGCACGGGTTGCCCGGGGGACTGTCGTCTAGCGCCAGTCGGCCAAAGTCTCCGGTACGGCCGGCCGCGCTGTAGCCACGCCAGGGTGAGTAATCGAGTGGCGAGGGCGTGGCGGCACTGTTCCCATGCCTAGTCATGCTCGTCGAGGTCAGTGGTCGGGACGGTTGGACTGTAGCCACACGCTGCAGTGCGTCAGCGGCCACTATAGCCATAGGGGCTGCCCCGTCGTGCCGGTCGCGTCACGTCGTCGTACCCGCACGCAAAGGGACGGAACATCGCATGTCCGTCCCAAGGTCAACGGAACAGTCAGCCCGTAGACAGCCGGCCACGCCTAGCCGACCGAGGGTCCAATCGGCTCCTTGTCCAACCGGCGGGGGCGCCAACCGGCACTGGCTCGTGCTGGACGTCCCCCAGCCGACCACGTAGTTTTTCTTCGAAGTGAAAGGGGGAAGACCCCGTTGCTTTGGCCTACGTCGGGGTAGTAACCCCGTCACAACAACATATCCAACAACAAGTTTCCAACAACATATCCAGCAACAAGTTTCCAACAATATATCCAACTAGTTTCCAACAACATATCCAACAACAAAGTTCATCATACAAAATCAAAAGAAAAAGGAAGCACAAGAAGAAGAGTAGAGTCCATCAATGCAAGCTTCCTCATCTAAAGCAAATCTGTAAATTGCAAAGAAGAAAGTGTTGTCGTTTTCTCACGGGGGTCACGCGAGACGGCAGATGTCATGGGGTGGCTTATCGAGGTGAGAGCAAGGCTACCGTGGAGGATCCGGACGGGTATGCGAATAGCACGCGGTGGTTTACCCAGGTTCGGGGCTCTCCGGAGAGATAATACCCCTACTCCTGCATGTCTGTATATCTGTGGAATATATGTTACAGGGTTGCTCCTAGATCTGTATCTGAGGTCGATGCCGTGGGCATCTGCCCTCGTACATGTGTGTACAAATGCTTGGGCATGTATGCCTGTGGCCGAGTGGCCAGGTGAGCCAGCCGCCCCCCATGCAAGTGTGCGCGGTGTCCTTTTATAGTGTGAAGGGCATGGGACATGGCGTTGGCTATAAGCTACCTGGGGTAGCTTACAAACCAAGCCATGCGTGGGGCATGGTGGGTGATGGCCCACCCACCAACTACACTATGCAAGGTGTCAGGCGAGGTGACGCATCAGGGTGCACAGCGGGGCACTATTAGCCAATAGTGCCCGTCTGTGGCAGGGTGGCAGGCTCTGCAACCCGTCAGCCACAGTGGTCGGCCAGGGGGAGCCAGCCAGCTACAATGTCGGCCAGGGGGAGCCGGCCAGCTACAGTGTCACCCAGGGGGAGCCGGCCAGCTACAGTGTTGCCAGGAGGAGCCGGCTGCTACAGTGTTGCCAGGAGGAGCCGGCTGCTAGAGTGCCATCAGCTACAGTGTTGTCAGCTTGCTTCTTCGTTTGTCTTGTTGGTCTTGGCATACCGGGGCGGCTTCCCCGATGCTTTAAAATGTTGAATCGTCTCCTTGAGCCTACCTGGGGGTAATCCCCCCGATAGTAGCCTCCGAGCCTTCGGTCGACTCGTAGAGTCGGGCGGAGGGTTTTCGCAGCTGGCATCGTTGTTGTTGTTGTTGCAGAATGTTGTCGATGACGGTCGATCGCGGGTTGGGGACGGCACGACTGGCTTCCAGCAGGGGCGCGCCAGCGCACCCGCCGGGTGTAGCCTCCGAGCCTCCGGGCGACTCAAGGAGACGGCCGGAGGGTCTTTGCTATTGCTGAAGTAGACGAGGGCGTCGAGGACGCAGGGTCCACCGGCCAGTGGTTTCCAGCGGGGGCACGCCAGCGCACCCGCTGGGTGTAGCCTCCGAGCCTCCGGGCGACTCGCCGAGTCGGGCAAAGGGTTTTTGCCGTTGCTGAAGTAGACGAAGGCGTCGAGGACGCTGGGCGCAGATGCAGGATTCGCCGACTGAAGGGTGTGAGGTGCTGCCGAAGGCGGACGCGAGGTCCGTTGGTTGATAGGCATGAAGCCCTACCGGGGGCGGACGCGAGGTCCGCCGGCTGTCGAGCACGAGGCGCTGCCGGGCCCGGTTGGAGAGTCTGTCGGCCGATGGTCGCGGAGCCCTGTCGAAGGCGGTCGCGGGGTTCGCCGGCTGATGGGCGCGGAGCCCGGCCGAAGGCGGACGCGGGGTCCGCCGACTGATGGGCGCGGAGCCCTGCCGAAGGCGGACGCGTGGTCCGTCGGCTGATAGGCGCGGAGCCCTGCCGAAGGCAGACGCGGGGTCCACCGGCTGGTGGGCGCAGAGCCCTGCCGAAGGCGGACGCGGGGTCCACCGGCTGATGGGACCCCTGCCGAAGGCGGACGCGCGGTCCGCCGGCTGGTGGGCGTGGAGCCCTACCGAAGGCGAACGCGTGGTCCGCCCGTTGATGGGCGCGGGGCCCTGACGAAGGCGGACGCGGGGTCCGCCGGCTGATGGACGCAGAGCCCTGCCGAAGGCGGACGCGTGGTCCACCGGCTGGTGGGCGCGGAGCCCTGCCGAAGGCGGACGCGTGGTCCGCCGGCTGATGGGCGCGGGGCCCTGCCGAAGGCGGACGCGTGGTCCGCCAGCTGATGGGCGCGGAGCCCTGCCGAAGGGTAGCCTCCGAGCCTCTGGGTGAGGAGGCTCCTCATGGACGATCATGCAAAAGACAAGGTTAAGTCGGCACAGATATATGAAATATTTGGTTTTGGTAGTGCATGAGCTTTATGCAGAGGGTGTCGAATCGGTTTCGCCCGAGCCCCCTTAAGTCTTTTTCATGTTCCCTCCGCTCTTTGGCTTTTGCTCTTGCTAGCCGGACGGCCGGGAGCCGGTCTGTAGCTGAGACGAAGAGTGGGCCGCGGAATGGAGCGTACAATACTCGGACTCTGGGAGCAGACTCGACCGAGCAGAAACTCGTAGAAGAAAACGACCAAGTCGCCCAAGCCGTTTTCTCCCCAGATGCCTTTCGCATGTGGCGACCTCCAACTTTTGCTCTTGCTAGCCGGACAGCCGCGGTGCGGTCTGTAGCTGAGACGAAGAGTGGGCCTTTGGTCCCGTGAACGCTACTAAGGCGTCCCGTGGGAACGAACGTATCGGGCCTAGCGGCTAGCCCCAGGCCAAGACCAGCCGACGCCGGGGTTAACGGTAAAGTTGTAGAATAAATGCTGAGGTGGCCCCCGAGGGACGCTCGGGGTTGTGCGGGTGGAGACCTCTCATTGCTTTTGGGTGCCGGCGAGGTAGTTTGTTTGTCGACGCGGTCCTGGCGACGCGCATGAGGCGCTATCGAGCGCAGACGCGGTGTCCACTGGCTAGTGTGCACGAGGCACTGCCGAGGGAGGATGCGGGTTCGCCGGATGGTGAGTATGGGGTGCTGCCGAGGGCGGACGCGGGGTCCGCCGGCTGTTGAGCACGGGGTGCCACCGAGGGCGGACGCGGGGTCCGTCGGCTGGTGTGCGCGAGGGCGCTGCCGAGGGCGGATGTGGGGTCCGCCGACTGGTGTGCGCGAGGCCCTGCCGAGGGCGGAAGCGGGGTCTGCCAACTGGTGTGTGCGAGGGCGCTGCCGAAGGCAGACGCGGGGTCCACCGGCTGTTGAGCGCGAGGGCGCTGCCAAAGAGTAGCCTCCGAGCCTCCGAGCAGGGAGGTGCATTGCTTTTTTGACATCGCTGAGGTCGTTTGTTGTTGAAGATAGCCAGCGCGGCAATTTGCCGGCGCACCCGCTGGGTGTAGCCGTCGAGCCCGTGGCGGTCGACGGGTGTGCCAACTGGCCCAATTTGACCGGCCAGTCGGTGGGATAGGTGGGCAGCCAGGGCCGGCCCGATGTCGAAGTAGACGGGCATGCCAGATCGGCGACGCGAGTCGTCTGTCCGAGTGGGAACGCGCGTATGCAGAAGCAGGTATTTCCTTCTTCTTCTCTCTCTCTTTTTTTAATCGGCTCTACCTCCTTTTTTTGTTTACTAACCGGCTCCCCACTAACAGGCAGCCGGTGGCCTAGCCGGCGGGTAGGATGCAGGGGCGACCGGATCACGCGGAAGGCCGGGAGGCGGCAGCCGGCGCACGGAGGCGAGCCGGGAGGCGGACGAGGTGGTAGGGGCCGGAAGCGGCGCGGGCAGCCGGCGCTCGCGGCCAGCCGGGAGGCGGCAAGGCCGGCAGGGGCAGGAGCCGGCGCGGGACGCCGGCGCGCGAGGCCGGCCAGGAGGCGGCGGGGGCCGGAGCCGGCGCGGGCCGCTGGCTCGCGAGGGCAGCCGGGAGGGGCAAGCGGGGCCTCCACGTGGGAGGGCGCAACCGCGGGCAGAGGGGCGCGGACGCGCGAGTCGGCGTCGGCGTGGGCGCTTGAGTCGAGCCCGCCTCCGCCGGAGGTGGCGGCGAGGAGGGAGGCAACGGGAGCGGACAGTGTCTCCGAGAGGCAGGAGGAGCCATGGCTGGAGCGACGCGGGAGGGAGCCGGCGGCCATCCGCGAGGCAGGCGGCCATGGCGGGACCTGACGGGTGCGGCATGCAGAGGCGGCTGTGGGGCGACGTTGCAGAAGAGCCGGACGGCGTGGAGGCGAGGCGACATCGCAGAGGAGCCGGACGCGGGTCAGGGCTTGCATGCGGGCGTGGCAAAGCGGGTTGAGCCGGCGCGAGCCGTGGCCGGCCGGACGAGGCGGTCGCCGGGGGCGCCGGTAGGTGGAGGCGGCGTGGGCCGTGGCCGGTCGGACTAGGCGGCCGCCGGGAGCGCCGGCAGGGGGAGGCGGCGGGAGCCACGGCCGGTCGGACTAGGCGGCCGCCGGGAGCACCGGTAAGCGGAAGCGGCGGGAGCCGCGGCCGGCTAGACAAGGCGGTCGCGGGAGCACCGGCAGGCGGAGGCGGTGGAGCCGCGACCGGCCGGACGAGGCGGCCGCGGGAGCACCGGCAGGCGGAGGCGGCGGGAGCTGCGGCCGGCCGGACGAGGTGGGGACGTCGGGATGCCGGCGCCGTGGGCATCGCGCCAGCGCGGCGACGGGGACGCGGATGGCGCCACGACGCGGGGACGTCGGGATGCCGGCGCGCGGGCATCGCGCCAGCTAGACGACGGGGACGCGGAGGGCCGCGACGACGCGGGAAGCCGGGATGCCGGCGCCGGGGGCATCGCTCCAGCGCGGCGACGGGGATGCGGATGGCGCGCGACGCGGGGACGCGGGGACGTCGGGACGCCGGTGCCACGGGGCATCGCACCACGCGGCGACGGTGAGATGCGGTACGGGCGCGACGACGGGGGGACGGCCGGGGACCCGGGTGATGCCGGCGCCACGGGCATTGCGCCAGCACGGCGATCGGGGAACGCGGACGGCGCAACGACGAGGGGACGTCGGGAGGGGCCGCGCCGTGGGCATCGCGCCAGCGTGACGAGGGGACGCGGGGAACCGGGGGCGACGGACGCAGGGACGTCGTGAGGCCGGAGCCGCGGGCATCGTGCCAGCGCGATGACGGGGACGGGACGGCGCGACGACGCGGGGACGTCAGGATGCCGGCGCCGCGGGGCATCGCGCCAGCCGCGGCGACAGGGGACGCGGATGGCGCGACGATGCGGGGAAGTCAGGATGCCTGCGCCGCGGGCATCGCGCCAGTGCGGCGACGGGGACGCGGATGGCGCGACGACGCGGGGACGTCGGGATGCTAGCGCCGCGGGCATCGTGCCAGCGCGGCGACGGGGACGCGGATGGCGTGACGACGCGGGGAAGTCGGGATGCCGGCGCCGCGGACATCGCGCCAGCGCGACGAAGGGGACGCGGATGGCGCGACGACGCGGGGACGCGGGGCCGTCGGGAGGCCGGTGCCACGGGCATCGCGCCAGCGCGGCGACGGGGACGCGGACGGCGCGACGACGGGGGGATGCGGGGACCTCGGGAGGCCGGCGCCACGGGCATCGCGCCAGCGTGGCGACGGGGACGCGGACGGCATGACAACAGGGGGACGCGGGGACCTCGGGAGGCCGGCGCCACGCTGGTGGAGATGGTCCCGCCCGGGCCGCGAAACCAGCAGCAGCTTGCCCCACGGTGGGTGCCAACTGTCATCGTTTTCTCATGGGGGTCACGCGAGACGGCAGATGCCATGGGGTGGCTTATCGAGGTGAGAGCAAGGCTGCCATGGAGGATCCGGGACGGGTATGCGAATAGCACGCGGTGGTTTACCCAGGTTCGGGGCTCTCCGGAGAGATAATACCCCTACTCCTGCATGCATGTATATCTGTGGAATATATGTTACAGGGTTGCTCCTAGAGCTGTATTTGAGGTCCATGCCATGGGCATCTGGCCTCGTACATGTGTGTACATATGCTTGGGCATGTATGCCTGTGGCCGAGTGGCCAGGTGAGCCAGCCGCCCCCCCCCATGCAAGTGTGAGCGGTGTCCTTTTATAGTGTGAAGGGCATGGGACATGGCGTTGGCTGTAAGCTACCTGGGGTAGCTTACAAACCAAGCCATGCATGGGGCATGGTGGGTGATGGCCCACCCACCAACTACATTATGCAAGGCGTCAGGCGAGGTGACGCATCAGGGTGCACAGCGGGGCACTATTAGCCAATAGTGCCCGTCTGTGGCAGGGTGGCAGGCTCTGCAACCCGTCAGCCAGAGTGGTCGGCCAGGGGGAGCCGGCCAGCTACATTGTCGGCCAGGGGGAGCCGGCCAGCTACAGTGTCGCCCAGGGGGAGCCGGCCAGCTACAGTGTTGCCAGGAGGAGCCGGCTGCTACAGTGTCGTCAGGAGGAGCCGTCCAAGAAGAGCCGGTCAGCTATGATGCCGTCAGGGGAAGCCGGCCAAGTGGAGTCGGCCAGCTACAGTGCCGTCAGCTATAGTGTTGTTAGCTTGCTTCTTCGTTTGTCTTGTTGGTCTTGGCATACCGGGGTGGCTTCCCCGATGCTTTAAAATGTTGAATCGTCTCCTTGAGCCTACCGGGGGGTAATCCCCCCGACAGAAATTTAGAAGAAGAAGAAGAAGAAGACTAGCTAGAAGAAGAAGAAGAAAAAGAAGAAGAATAAGAAGAAGAGGAAGAATTTTTCTTCTCTTTCTTTTTCTCCTCTCCTCTTCTTTATCTTCTTCTTCTTCTTCTAACTAAGGTAGGTAAAAATGCCATTTTTTAGCTAACCTAGGTAAAAATGCTAAGTGTAGGTCATTTTAGAGCTAAGCTAGGTAAATAGGTCATTTTGAAGCTTCGTAAGGTTTTATGTCATTTTCGAGGAAAATAAGCTAAGTCTATGTCATTTTGGAGCTAAACCAAGGTTATCATGCCATTTTTCACCTAAATATGCTAAGTATGTCATAAATGAACTAAAGAAGCTAAGTATAGGTCATTTTTTAGCTAACCTAGGTAGTTATGCCATTTGCAAGCTAACTAATCATATTTATTCATTTTGGAGGACAAAATGGCAAGTGTAGGTCATTTTAGAGCTATCCTAGTTATAATCGGTCATTTTACAGGTAGGTAAGGTTATTTTGTCATTTTGGAGGAAAATAAGCTAAGTCTATGTCATTTTGGAGCTAAGCCAAGGTTATCATGCCATTTTTTACCTAAGTATACTTAGTATGTCATAAATGAACTAAAGAAGCTAAGTATAGGTCATTTTGGAGCTAAATAGGTCATTTCTTAAGCCAAGTATGCATTTGTTAAGCAAAAAACTTGGGAAAACTTACCATCATCACGGAGGTGAAGGACCGGTCGGGTTTGCGCCAGTGTGAGATAGAGAAAGACTCGATGCTTGTCGGGAGGCATGCCGCACCAAAGATCATTTGCAATGTCTCCTTAGCCTGATGCAACTCAAATGTGAATACTAGTAACTAATGACCATTCAAATGAAACTCACCGTGGGTGCTATACCAATCTGGGGCATCGACGGAGGGGTCTAACCATTGTTCTGGCACACGGTCTGCACATTTTGTTTTCATGAGTCAGTCATATTAGTTAGTGATGAAACAACAATTACGTGCATGATTTGGCTAATATGCAGGAGAAACTTACCACGATGAGCTCGTATTGGGCCTGGTGAGATGCGTCGTTCCGGTTCCTGTCCTCCTCCAACAGCCTTGCCGTCCTCTCCTTCATGTCCCTCTCCCTTTGCGCCACCTACCTGTTTGCCTCCGCCAGAAGCTCCTGGGCCCTAGCCTCGATGGCGAGCTCCATTGGCCGTGGATGATGCCTTATCTTAGGATCAGAGCTAGTCTGGCGCTATCGAGCCATAGGGCCTCCTGCCACAAGATATCATCAAGAGCTCTGGATCAAAAGGATTTTGGCTCGAGTTGAATTCCTCCCCTTTCCTCGCCTTCCCCTCATCTCTGTACCTCACGAGCTTGTTTGTGGGAGGAGATGTTGGTGAAGCTCTTTGGATGATCGAGGTCACCCTCAGAGAATGCCTTGGCCTTCTTGTACGAGGCAGTATGGGCCATGGCATTGCGCTCGAATAGTGGTGGCACCTCCTTGTTGTGTCACGCCTAAAAGAGAGGAACAAAATATTAGTTAAGGGCTCAAGCTAGCATGGAGAATTAAATTTCATGAATCATGAAGCAAACCACATACCCAGTGATCCCCGAACTCAAACAGGTTGGAGCTCCCTTGATGGTGTGGCACACCTTTCAATTGGGCACGCTTATCCTTGGCCTTGTTGTGGTTGGCTAGCCATTTGGGAGAGCACCACTCATCCACCAATGCCTCCCGACAGTTCATCCTATTGGCACACCATCTCGAGGGCACCTAAGTTAGAAAATAGAAATTTCAGCGCTACGCCTACGAATCAAATCAAGGAACCTAAGTACAAGGCCTTAAGAATAGGTAATTACCTTCATGTACTTCTCCTTACTCAGAAAATTTTTGCGGCACTTCTTCTTGGCCCTCTTAATGTTAATAGAGGCATAGTTGTCTCAAATAGCCTACACTCGAGCCTCGTGTCATAAGTTCTGAAGTAGGCGCTTGCACTCGGCTACGAGAACAATAGCCGCGTCCGCCTCGTGTTCCTCAAGACACCTGTAGAAGGTATGCAATCAAACAAGACAACACTGATTAGTACAATCACTAGGTGATGTTGATTTTTAATTCTGTAAAGGATAAATTACCAAAAACCACTAGATCACAATGTCGGACACCGTCTCGCAAAAGACACCGTCGACCCTCTCCTACGGCGGGGCCGGGGCAGCCATGTACAGCTCCCAGGTTAGTGCTACCTGTGGAACCTCACCCTCACTGGGCAACTTGACCTTCCCCAGGAAGTGGTGCCGGAGAAGCACACCAAGGACCTGGTTGGGCCTATGGACACCAGTGTCGTGTTTCCAACCCCTGTAGTATGACAAGGCCAGCACATTAGATATTAATTTGAAGAAACATGACGGCAAAAGGTTAAAATAGACTAAGTGCACTTACATCTCCGCATTAGGCACAGTCAACCACCTCTGATTGTGGGTCACCAGCACGGGCTGGAGTTTTGTACAACCATGCTGGTAGACCATCTTACCCTCCTCAACCAGCTCGCCCTCGCTATAGCTATCCTAAGTTGTCCTCGCCACTATCAGCATGGCCACTAGCCTCCGGAGTCACGTGGGACGAAGACTCTCGGACCAGAGTCTCTTGGGACGAAGACTTTGGGACCGGAGTCTCCTGGGACGAAGGCTCGGCGACCCGAGGCTCGGCGACCGGAGTCCGAGACGGGTCCAAGTCAGATGGGTCCACCTGAGACGGACACTCCTGTGGTCGGGAGAATCAGCTGGGGGTGGCAGCAAGGAAGGCATAACAACCTTCCTACCTCTAGCACCTCTCTTTGTCTTCCCCCGACCTCTCCTAGTCGAAGAAGAAGCTCCCGCCGGTGTGTGCATATAGTGTACCAACGCTCTCTGGAGTTGCTGGGGTGGAATAATAGCACCCCTCCCAGCACGCGCCGAGGAAGGAGGCTTAGAGCGCTCTTGACCTGCACCCACCATCTGTCAACACCTGCAACGACAAAGAGTGAACAAAATTAGTTCAACATAAAAAAATAGGGTTCAGTGGTCAGGGGGCGATGGTGTCGGTGGTCAGGGGTCGGGGGTTGGGGGTCCGGGGCGTCGGGGGTCGGTGGCGTCGGGGCTTGGGGTCGGTGGCATCGGGGGTCGAGGATCGGTGGCGTCGAAGGTTGGGGGGTTAGTGGTGTCGGTGATCACGGGCTCTTCTCTTCTTCTTCTTCTTTTTCTTCTTCCTCTTCTTCTTCCTCTTCTTCTTCCTCCTATTCCTCTTCTTCTTCTTCTTCTTCTTCTTCTTCTTCTTCCTCTTCTTCCTCTTCTTCCTCTTCTTCTTCCTCTTCTTCCTCTTCTTGTTCTTCTTCTTCTTCTTCTTCTTCTTCTTCTTATTCCTCTTCTTCGCCTTATTCTTCCTCTTCTTCTTATTCTTCTTCCTCCTCTTCTTCTTTCTCCTCTTCTTCTTCCTCTTATTCTAGTTCTTCTTCGTCGTCGTCTTCTTCTTATTCTTCTTCTTATTATTATTCTTCCTCTTCTTCCTCCTTTTCTAATTATTCTTATTTTCATCTTCTTTTTTCACAACTAAACCTAAAACTCCTCCTCCTCGTCTTCCTCTTCTTCCTCTTCTTCCTCTTCTTCTTCTTCTTCTTCCTCATTTTCTAATTATTCTTATTTTCTTTTTTTCAGAACTAAACCTAAAACTAAAATTATACTAAACTAAACATAAACCTAAAACAAAAACTAAAACTAAATCTAAACTAAGCATAAACCGAAAACTAAAAAAACCGAAAAAATAAGAGGAGGAGGGGGAGCTCACCACAGGGTAGGGAGGCTATCGGTGGAGGAGGGGCGATGGAGTAGTGGGGAGGCCCACCACAGGGGAGGGGCGGCGCCGCGGCCTTCCTCACGGCGGTGCTCGGGCGGCCGCCGCATGGGAGGGGCGTCATGGCCAGGGCGGCGGGGCGACGTTGCCGGGGCGGCGGGGGTGCGGTGGGGGTCGGGAGCAGGGCGGCAGGGCAGTGTGTTGGGGCGACAGGGGGCGGGGGGCGTGACGGGGGCCGGGTGTGGGGCGGTGGGGGCATGGTGGGGGTCGAGGGTGGGGCGGCGGGGGGTGCGACGGGGGCCGGGTGCGGGGCGGTGAGGGCACGGTGGGGTCGAGGGTGGGGCGGCGGGCGGTCAGCGGCGGCGGAGGCGCGGTGGGGGTCTGGGGCTGGGCGGTGGTCGGTGGCGGCGGGCGTGCGGTTGTGTTGGGGGGTCGGAGGAGAGAGAGAAGAGAGAGGCATGGGGGTGTGCCGTTAGTAGCGGTTAGGTATTAACCTCTTTGCCGTCCGCTAGCGGACGGCAAAGATGTGGGGGGGGTGGGCCGTTATAGTAGTGTCGTCCACTAGACCCCACCCAGCTCTTTGCCGTCCGCTAGCTGACGGCAAAGAATCTATGTCGTCAGCTAGCAGACGGCAAAGAGCTGGCTGATGGCAAACAATATCTTTGCCATCAGCTAGTTCTTTGTCGTCTACTTTTTGTAAGCAGATGGGAAAGAAGGTCTTTGCCATCAGCTAGCAGACGGCAAAGAAGTGGTTGATGGCAAATTCTCTAATTCGAGTAGTGTGTGAGCAATGCAAAATGATGGCATTTTTGTAACTATTAAATGCATTGGATGATGTTGAAAATCATAGGGACTAAAAAAATAGACTCAGGCCGAAACTAGTACTCGTCTAAAACAAAGCATGGGCGGAGCATAACTACCTAGTGCTTAAAGAGCAGTATAGCAGAAGGATGTGCTCACCTTGGGCCAGATCTGGCCGGCTGGGTTAGGCCTTCCTGGTGATGCAGTTGGGGCGCGGGTGGGGTGCTGGAGATGGGCCTGGACGAAGAGGTGACCGAGCGACGTCCGTCTTCCTTCTGCTCACGCCAAGATGGTATGGTCGGTGAGGCGAGGTCGAAGGGGGAGCGGCGGATCTGGGCGGGATCCACCAGATCTATCCGTTCCTGGCGGCGGCACGTATCTTCGGTGGTAGCACGGGTTTTCGACGATGACGTGGCCATGGAACTCACGGCTGGCGAGCGCAGGCAGATGCGGATGGAGGTATAAGCGAGCTCAATGGTAGGGCAGCATAGGGACGGTGCGCTACAGGCATCGACAGGCGCTCAGACGAAGGCGGCAGCATGCCGACGAAGTGCGACGAGCTCCTGAGCGGCATTGTGCAGCAAGTCTTGCGCGGCATGGGCCAAGCGACTAGAGGCGTGGCGGGCCGCGGGCTGGTACGGCTGGCTGCGGCTGACTGGCTGGCCACTTGGCCATCCGATCTGGTGTAGGGATCAAAAGTAGGTCTAAAGGGGGGATTAGACTACTTGACCAAATTAAAACCTAACCTTTTCCCAAATTAATTGGTTGGCAGATTTTAGCAATTCTAGCATATCAAGTTCATCCTACACATGCATGTCTATGACTATTGTAGCGGAAAGTAAAGACAAGCATATGTAAGAGGATGAGGGTAGGAAGATCAAACGTAATTTGAAGACACGGAGATTTTTCCCATGGTTCCGATAGGTGGTGCTATCGTACGTTCACATTTATGGAGTCTTCAACCCACGGAGGGTAGAGGTCATGAGAGTCCACGGAGGGTACCACCCATAAGGGTCCACGAAGTAGCAACCTCCACTATTCCATAACGGCTTCCGTCCACGAAGGACTAGCCTCACCCCAAGAGAAGAGGTCAACAATCAACTCAATCACTCCGCCTTGTTCATTCTTCAAGTTGCAGTGCCTCCCGAAGATCCAGTTTACTTGCACCTTTCACTCATGCTAAGGATTGTTGGGAACACATTGTCTCTTTGTACATGGGAAGCTCAAGCATTCAACGGTCCAACTTTGAGGTACTTCTTGATGAGGCTGATGAGTTTGTGATGATTGAAGATGACGACCCTTGCGAGCTTTACCAGAGAGTGACAACTCTTTCCATCACTCTTCAAGATCATGGGAGCAAGGATAGAGATGACAAATGGATCAAGCATAAGTTTCTCAAGGCCATCATGCCATTCAACAAGACCATGTCCTCCATTATCCGTCAAAGACTAGACTTTCATTCCTTGTCCTCAAGCGATGTGTTGGATGAGTTTATTACAATGAACATCCTGAACAAGACTGCCGACAATACTCTAGCTCATTTACAATGGTCAAATAAATCAACACCCAACCTTGCTTTGAAGGACAAGGCCATTAAAGAATAAGAAGAAGCGGAAGAAGAGGAGGGTTGCCCCAAAGACACCAAATATGCTTATGTAGGATCCAAAGTATGTCTAGAGGAGGGGGTGATTAGACTACTTGACCAAATAAAAATGCTACCTTTTTCCAATTTTACTGTTGGAATATTTTAGCAATTGTAGCAAGTCAAGTACACCCTACACATGCATCTCTAAGAGTATTGTAGAGGAAAATAAATAAATGCACATATAAGTAGAGGGAAGGGAAGGAAGATCAAACACAACTTGGAGACACCACAATTTTTCCTGTGGTTCCCATAGGTGGTGCTATCGTATGTCCATGTTAATGTGGACTTCAACCCACGGAGGGTAACGGCTGCATGAGTCCATGCAGGGCTCCACCCACGAATGGTCCACGAAGAAGCAACCTTGTCTGTTCCATCATGGCCTACATCCATAGAGGGCTAGCCTTACCGGGGGTTGATCTTCATGAAGTAGGTGATCTCCTTGCCCTTACAAACTTCTTTGTTCAACTCCAAACCATGAAGTAGGAGGCTCCCAAGCGACACCTAACCAATCTAGGAGGCACCACCCTCCAAAAGGTAATAGGCTCAATTGTAACGATGAAAACCTAGGGCCGAGGCAGGTTATAGAGCATGGGGGGAAGCTTCAGCCGTCAAATCAACCAGCAAGTTGACGTGGACATGCTGGATATGCTGCCGTACAAGGGTAGAAGAAGAACAAGGACATCAGTGTTGGGTTGGGCTGGTTGGGGGCTAAGTGGGCTCACTCCTCTCTCTCTCTCCCTTTGTGTGTTCATTCTCTTTTCTTTCTTGTAGACAAGAATTTTGAGAGAAATAACAAGAGGGGTAGAGACGGAATTGATCATGAAAAAAAAATTCTGGACCCAAGAAGCTGCGAAAGATTTGATAAAATTGCAGTTGGAAATTTTGGAAGACGAAAATTCAAATAAGTTTGAATATAATTCAAACTGTTTGAACTTTGAGAGCTGTTCATATAAAATATGAATGGCCTGAAACTTACGGAGATGGTCCTACACATGCAATGTGAATTATGGACATTTTGAGGGAACTATTGGAATAAGTAAAATCCAAAACATGTTCAAATATATCCAATAAGTTGGACTTTGAGAACCCATTCAAAACAGATTGAAATGGGTTGGAACTTGAGAGGGTGACTGGATACAACATAAAGGATGTATGGGCAAGATTTGATAAGAACAAAGGAAGTGGCAAAAATGCAACTCAAATAAACAAAAGAATAGGGGAAAGAAAGGAAGTTGCCCTTCTAAGTTTGGGAACTTGTGTGGAACCAAGTTGGAAGTGGGCAAGGGTGCAAGAAAGGATCCAAGAGGAATAAGATAAGCAATGGAAGAAGAAGAAGTAATGCACACGAACAAGTAAAGGAAAACAAGCACAACAACAACAACAACAAAAATGGAGGTAATGCATGATGCAACATGAACGAAACACGCGTCCAATAATATGCAAGCATGAACAATCACAACAATAGTGGCGGTCGTAACTCAAAACTATCAACGGCGAGAACGAGGAGAACCGACAAGTACGAACGGATGCAAGTTTACGAAAACGAGGACGATGCTATGCAGATGATGCGAATGATGCAATGATGAATGCGACAACCAAACGAATCACACGACAAGAATAGAATCAAAGAGGAATCTTCTGGAGCGTCGGTCCCGGGCTGTTACAACTCTCCTCCACTACACGAGGATCTCGTCCCGAGATCTAGAATGGAAAAGGGAAGAGAAAGAGCAAAAGGTAAAACTTAGCTGCTTCTTGAAAAATGAGTGAAACCAATGAAACACGAAGGTTGGAAAGAGATGAAGAATGAAGAACAAGCAAGAATTCACAGAAAATTTCGACAGCACTTTGGTAGGAAAGAGAGGCAAAATTAGATATGATGGAAACAAATTGAAAGAGAGGCACCAAACTTTCGTTGGAATAGAATCAAACTTCAGAGATGGAAGGGAGATGAAAAGATTGACAACACTCCGGTTAAAAGAATATCAAGAAAGAAATGATCTTGATCAAACAAGACGATGGATTGAAGAGAGCAACATCACAAGGCCTCCGGAACAAAGAATAGAAGCTTGATCTTTGGGAAGAAGAGAACTGAGAAGAAATGACAACTTCTAGCACCAATGGATTGAAAGCATATCTAGGAAGAGAAGATTGAATGGAGTTGTTGGAACACCAACAACGAAAAGAACAAGCTTATTGTGGACTTATGAAAAACATCTCAAAATTATGAGGTGCAACGTGCCACAACAGAAACAACTAACTGAATGAGAGCAACAAGATATGCAAAACTTCTTTCACCAAGAAGAGGAGGAGAAAACTTGAATCATTTATAACCCCATGATAAGGATTGTTTATGACACCAAGATAACAACAATCCTTGGGAAAAGCTTAAGGTGAAATACAACCCAAGATAACTCCGAGAAAACAAGATTGGGTTTACTTATCTCATTCTTGACAACTTCCTTGGAGACTCCTTATAATGAAGGATCTAAAACACCATCTTAAAAGACAATGGAGAAGGAATTGAACTTAGAAATCCAAGATAAGAACACTTGAGCACCTCCAACAAGAATCTTGATGAACACTTGAAAAAGAAAGAAATCTTGATTAACCACCATGAAGGACCTCCGGAAGAACTCTGAAATGAAAGGAAGATATAAAGAATTGAAGCATGCAAAAAGAAACAAGATTGAGGCCTTGCTATGCATTAGATGAAGCTTAGCGACAAGATACCTGAGAAAACCTAGGGACTCCGGAAAAGAAAGATGACCACTTGGGATAAGGAATTGATATCATGGACACTCTGAAAGAAGATTGAGATACTTGAATGAACAAGAATAAGAATTATGATATGACTATCCTTCATCCAATTAAATTGATGACAAACAACGGATTTTACACATCACTTATTCTTCTTGAAAAAGAATGAAGAGAGAGAGAGAGACCACAAACTTGAAGATGACTTGCACGAGAACACCGGTAAGAATTGAAACGAATAAATGATATAGCATGAGAACGAAGAGAGCATGATCCACCTAATCGAAAACTTGAAGGAAGCACCGGAAAGAATTAGAAACTAAAGAGGACAAATGAGAATGACAATATCAACAACTGCCTAAAAGAAACTAAAAAAGGCACCGGAATGATTGAGATACGCACGAAGGGACAACAATTGAGAAGAATTTGAGAACGAAAGCTGAAAGCTGAGAACGAAGAACTCTTCTGAAACGATGGCCTTCGGGAGGATCAAGAAATGGAAGCAATTATGAATGCACCGGATAGATATGGGAGAAATAACTCATGATCAAAACAATTGAGATGATAACCACAAGCTGAAACCATGAATCTTTGGAGGGACAAACAATGATTTAAGAGAAACCTCCTTCGATCTTCAATGCAGAGAATGACGACGAGAAACAAAATTATGAATTACTAAGACACTCTGGAAGAATGAATAAACAAAAGACCGAGCCAACAACGAAAATGATATAGAAGCGATCTTCGAGAAGGCATATGACTGATGAAATTCATTCTTACACCATATTGAAAAGAACTTGAGGATATCTCCGGAAGGATTAGAAGAGTCAGGTAGGTTCCTGGGAAAGACCTGTGGGTTATGGGCCCACTGAAAAGAAACCACCGTTGAAACAATTGATTAAAAAGAGAGATTGCACTGGTACAAATTAAGTACTTGATGATATGAGATCCTCGAAATAATTTAAGAGGACAAGAATGAAAAAGAATGTCTTCTGAGATATCTTCAAGACTCCGGATAGAATAGAGAGGGATGAATAAACAACAGAGGCTTGGATAATAATTCCAACATGGGAGAGCAAATAGAGAATGAAAAAGATATGATGAACACCGAGAACTTGAATTGAATCCACAGGAAAAGAAAACAAAGATGAACACTAATAAATGATAACTTGAGCGCTGAGCATCTCCATAAAGAATCACCAGAGAAGAATAAGAACGAGAACAAGGAATATGAAGATAGATCTTGAAATGAAACTCTTGAGAATCTGCACAGAAATCACCGGATACAAGATAGAAGAAAGATAGCGGAAGCATTACATGAATAGAAAAGACACTAGGATGAGGATTTAGTCCTTGAAGAAAATGGGTGGGAGGGCGGGTCAAAACAAAGAAAACTGGAACAGATGGGACAACTCCGGAATGAAATAAGAGGAATTAACTTGCAATATTGAAGAGGATAGAATTAACTTGAAGAGAAGCACACCGATAGGAAAAGAATTGATATGACAACTTGATTGGGCAAAAGAATTAGCATTCCCACAGAAATATGAGAACACTACTAGCAAGATATGAATCACCACTTGACATCGAAGCAACTTGAATCACCATATTCAAAGCAAAACAAAGGATGAGGCTTATGAAACAAGCCAGAAACAAATACATATCCACTATGCACTTGTTGGAAAGATAATTCTAGGTAACTACTTGAATTCCCACCTATGAATTTTCGAAAACTTTCTTGTTTATGCGATTCGGGTTGCGGAATCAGGAACCTGCCCTAGGCAATCAGCTGCAACTGCATCTGCAACCTTCCACACCATAATTCAAGAAATTTCGCAAACTCGTCTAATCTCGAATCCTCGAACTCACAACGATACTAAACCATGGTGGTACCCCGGACGCCTCCCCAGTACTGGGTGACTCCGACCTTATCTCACCACGATAAGTATTGAAGCAATTCCGAACATTCTCCGTCCTGAGATACTGAGAAAACTGAACGATAACGATGTGCCAACATTCCTCGGAGCTCAACTCCCCGGAAGAAATCAAGTCAGACAGGAGGCACCAAGACAGAACCCTGTCACATCGGCATCATATAGTTCCCAAAATACCCGCGTGATCCTGAAAATTTTTGAGCGAGAAGAGAAGTAGAATCAAAATTCCTAAGTCGAATACCTCACCAGAGCATAGAAGAGGAGTAAAAAGAATCCTACTCTCTGATATAACTAGACTCAAAACAGTTTTTCACTAGACTCGACTCGGCCAAGTTCGATCAATCAAGGGGGCTCCTAGGTCGGAACAGGCTCTGATACCAACTTGTCACGCCCAAGATGCGGTCCTATCCTTATTTGGGCACGAGGGCCTCGACAGGGATAGAAGCGCATCTCGATGCGTTTGCAAGAATGGATATCATTACAAGTACATGTACAGAAGAGATGAGTATATGGAATTGGCTTACACTCGCCACAAGCTACATCAGAGTCACGGCAATAAAATAACATCTCAAACATCATACATAAGAGCAGGGTCCGACTACGGACGAAGCCAAACGATAAAATGACATCCACCCTTGCTATCCCAGGCTACCGCCTGGAACCCATCCAAGATTGAAGAAGAAGAAGAAGAAGAACTCCATGTCAAATCAAGCAACGCGCTCACGTCAATTCATCACATTACCTGCACCTGCAACTGTTGTTGTAGTAATCTGTGAGCCACAGGGACTCAGCAATCTCATTTCCAAGGGTATCAAGACTATTAAAGCTTAATAGGTAAGGCATGGTTAAGTGTTGAGGCTGCAGCAAGCGACTAAGCATTTATTTGAGTGGCTAACTTACGAGTACAGAAAATAAAGTATGGTGGTCTACGCATAACGAACGTGAACTAGCATTGATCACTAACTGATCCTAAACACCTACTTACGTCAAACATAACCCCACCGTGTTCTCTTTCGGATAAGAACTCACGAGAAGAGACAGTCACGGTTACGCACACAGTTGGTGTATTTTATTAGAGTTTACTTCAAGTTTGCTATGACCGGGTGTTAAACAAAGTATCCAAGTTTGCCACATAACCGCGGGCACGGCTTCTCGAAAAGATTTAACCCTGCAAGGGTGCTCCAACTCGTCCATCATAAATTAACCACACTCAGCGGGAATAACCTCAACCACGGACCTCGTGATCTTCCTAGGAAATTCCAAAGGAAATCCAACACCTCGAGATAACCCAAAGAAAATCAGAGTTCCTCACTCAAGACGTTCGAGAAAGGTAAAACAAATCCAGCAAGGCCTCCCGACGTGTCGACAATCCCGATAGGAGCCACGTATCTCGTTCTCAGGACACGGCGGATAAGCTACGCGTACAGTAACTGATGTCCCAGGTTGCCCCAGGTAGCCCGCACGGTGCTCTAGTCTGGTCCAGCACCAGCAGCACTGCCCCCCTGTATTATGTTAAATTAATCCACAAGGGGGCGACCCTCTATGCATTTAAAAGGTGATCAGTTTTATTATGATGGGCAAATGTAGTACCAAAGTTGGGCCTTGCCAGACAAGTTTTAATCTAACCCGAAAATCAAGGGGTCCCCATAACACCCCGAGCATGTTAAGAGCGCTCATTTCTGGAACACAACACCGGTTCACAAGTAACTAAGGGCGGCAAGAGTGGAACAAAACACCGAGCAAAAGGCCAAGCCTTCCACCCTTTACCAAGTGTATATGTGCATAAATAGCAGCAATATTGTGATATAACAAGGAAAGTCCATGTTGACACATGGAAGCAACTGCACCTGCAACTAGAAACGCTAAAAGAAGGGCTGAGCTAGCGGTAACATAGCCAAACAAAGGTTTGCTAGGATGTGGAGGGGTTAGAGGCTTATCATGGCAATGTTGGGAGGCTTATCAAACAAGTGGTAGGTAGCGCGACATAGCAATATAAAGACGAGACAACTAGCATGGCAATGATAGTAATGGTATCCAAGGAAATGAGTCATCTTGACTGAGATCCCGCTCGGAAGAAGAACGAATCAATGAAGAAGAAGAACCAACGTAGTCGAACGAATCCTCACACTCCGAACGGTTCGGAAACTCTATCGAGAAGAAACAAGCCGAAAAAACAACAATTAACACAAGATACACCACAACATATGCAAGACACGATGCACAAACAAATATGATGCATGTCCGGATTAATTATGTCAGGCATGACAATTCACATCAAACAACTACTACACATTAAAGTGAAGCTCAATATGCAACGAGTTGCATATGGACGAAACTCCACGTTCGAATTATTTAGTTCACTCCCGTTAGGTACTCATCAATATTAAATGTTGTTTAACATGGGTGGTCATGGCATAAGACGAAGATGGAATTAAGCAATTTAAATGGAGAGGGACAACATACATATAACAAAATAATAACTCTCCATATTATGAGAAAGTGGTTAATGTTGTTTAACATGGCAAATGGTGAAGCACAAACAACTACAACATCTAGGCATTTTAAATGAGGTCAGAAGCATCATATAGCATTTCCGAAATGATCCCACATGCATACTATGAATTTGGTCCAGATCTGTCCTAACACAATTTTAGAGTTGTCAAACACTAAAATAAATGTCACCATGAGATTCTACACATTTTTTAGTCAAGTTACATATGTGGAACATGAAAGTCGGCGCCACGGTTATTTAGTTATGAGACAAACCGTTTTAACATGACATTTACGCAAATTTAAATAAACAGCAGGCTTAAACATTTTAAACATGGCTGAAGTGGGATATTATGAATCTACCTGAAATTCTAAGCATTTTACATATTTAAATTATTTACATCCGATGCACGATTATTTAGTTAGAAGCGATGCAAAATAAAGGCTTTTTTTGAAATCATGAAATGCATTGGATGAGCAACAAATTCAGAGAAACAAAAAAAAATGATTGGGCCAGATTGCAGCATCCTGCAGAGGCCCAGGAGGATTTGGCCCAAGTGGCTGTGTGTGTGTGCATGAAAAGGAGTAAAAGTTGCAGTGCAAAATATTGGGAGAACCTGGACTCGAACCCAGAATCTCCCTGGTCAAAACACAATGCGCTGACCAGCTGGGCTACCAAGCAACTTGTCGTCAACAATGGGATTTACGCGAAATGAACCATACCATGGCGCGAACTTAACAAAAACTGAAAACAGAGGCTTGCTCTGTCCTCGAGGCTGGGAACATGGGTTGCAGATGCGGCGCTGGCATGAACGCAGATAGCGACGGAGAGCACAGGGAAGGCCGGATCTGCAACGAGGAGCTTGCCAGGGTTCGGTTTTGGACCAGAACAGGGGGGAGGCGACCAACAATGATGCTGGACAAGGCAGGAGCTTGGCGCCATGGCTTCCTGTTCGTTCGAGACAGAGAGAGAGATGAGCGAAGGGGGAATGGTAGGAAGGGAAGAACGGGGAGAGCAAGGCATCGGCGAGGTTACCGGCGACTCCTGGACGTTCTACACCGCGACGAGGACGGAGAAGGCCATCGGGTGCCCCTGGGTGGAGCGCCTGTGAAGAAAAGAAAGAGAGCGAAGGATGAGCATGGAGATTAGAAAGAGAAGAAAGGAGGGAAGCAGAGGGAGCAAGGGAAGAACAGGTCGTCGATCTTGGCATCCATGGGCTCGGTTCGTGGCGGAAATTGAACTGGGGCGTCATCGCGGATCGAGGGGACACAGCAGGGGAGGCCACGACGGCGAGCTAGGCCAGCGGGGAGTCCTTGCCTAGCCGGTCATGGCTGCGCGTGTGTGCGGGGCAAAGCGTGGGCGAGGAGAGATGGAGCGGCGGCGGCACACAGGAGAGGTACAACGGAGTGAGGAGGAAAACCTAGGGCCGAGGCAGGTTATAGAGCATGGGGGGAGGCTTCGGCCGTCAAATCAACCAGCAAGTTGACGTGGACATGCTGGATATGCTGCCGTACAAGGGTAGAAGAAGAACAGGGACATCAGTGTTGGGCTGGGCTGGCTGGGGGCTAAGTGGGCTCACTCCTCTCTCTCTCTCTCCCTTTGTGTGTTCATTCTCTTTTCTTTCCTGTAGACAAGAATTTTGAGAGAAATAACAAGAGGGGTAGAGAGGGAATTGATCATGAAAAAAAATATTTCTGGATCCAGGAAGCTGCGAAAGATTTGATAAAATTGCAGTTGGAAATTTTGGAAGACGAAAATTCAAATAAGTTTGAATATAATTCAAACTGTTTGAACTTTGAGAGCTGTTCATATAAAATATGAATGGCCTGAAACTTACGGAGATGGTCCTACACATGCAATGTGAATTATGGACATTTTGAGGGAACTATTGGAATAAGTAAAATCCAAAACATGTTCAAATATATCCAATAAGTTGGACTTTGAGAACCCATTCAAAACAGATTGAAATGGGTTGGAACTTGAGAGGGTGACTGGATACAACATAAAGGATGTATGGGCAAGATTTGATAAGAACAAAGGAAGTGGAAAAAATGCAACTCAAATAAACAAAAGAATAGGGGAAAGAAAGGAAGTTGCCCTTCTGAGTTTGGGAACTTGTGTGGAACCAAGTTGGAAGTGGGCAAGGGTGCAAGAAAGGATCCAAGAGGAATAAGATAAGCAATGGAAGAAGAAGAAGAAGTAATGCACACGAACAAGTAAAGGAAAACAAGCACAACAACAACAACAAAAAATGGAGGTAATGCATGATGCAACATGAAGGAAACACGCGTCCAATAATATGCAAGCATGAACAATCACAACAATAGTGGCGGTCGTAACTCAAAACTATCAACGGCGAGAACGAGGAGAACTGACAAGTACGAACGGATGCAAGTTTACGAAAACGAGGACGATGCTATGCAGATGATGCGAATGATGCAATGATGAATGCGACAACCAAACGAATCACACGACGAGAATAGAATCAAAGAGGAATCTTTTGGAGCGTCGGTCCCGGGCTGTTACAACAACCTCCGACCTGAATCTTTCCTCTGCTTCATATCCTCTGCTATAGGATGAGTATCATCATGCTCTGGCATATGTGGCCTCAGTTTTCTAAAAAATAGCATGTTCTCTTCCTCAGCATATCTCTAAGTAGAACCCTTGTTCTTTGCAGCTAAGGGATGTCTCTGGTTGTCCTCTTGGGATTTGGAGCAACTGGTTTCTAGGGTGCAGATTTCTTGTTCATTGAAGGAGCTTCCTTTGGCATAACATCTACAAGAAGCTTTTTCTTGTTCGAATGAGGAGCTTGGGCAGCTTTCTCTTCCTCCACTTCCTCCTCTACAACATCTGCTGGATCCTCATACATGGAGTTGGGTCTGCCAATGTCCTTGACAATCATCTTTCTCGCTCTCTTCTTGTCACCTGCCTTCTTAGGAATAGAACTCTTTGATGGATCAACTCAAACTGAATTGTTAGCTTTGGCACTCTCAGGTGCCCTCATAGCATCATCACTGGCATAGACCATCACAGGTTTCTTCGAAGTAGTAGCATATGTAGTTGTGCTCTTGGCGGCCTTCACTTTCTGCCTCTTGGCTATATCTTCATGTGTCACAAAATCAGAATCTTCTTCATCATAGATTAGCTTCTTCCTTGCCTTCGTGTCAGCCTTGGAAAAATCAGGTGATCTGGGGTTTTCATCATCAGAAGATGAACTAGCTTCAGGGCTAGAGCTTGAGCTCATGTCCACATTACTCTCTTTGGAGTTGTTCTGACTGTCATCTGATTCTGACATGCTGACCCTGCGAATAGAGCATACAAGAGCGTAGGGATTGAGCATCACAAGATGTAGAAGATTTTCTCAAATGTTAACTCAAATTCTTAGTTTTAAATTTCTGCTAAGTGGGTTTCGGTACCGCCGAATTAGAAAATTCTGAGCCACTGAGATTGACACTCTCATGTTATAGAAACTTGGCAACCCTTTTCGGTGGAACCGAAAAGAGGTACTTGGTTGCCCTAAACCCTAAACTATATGTCGGTATGACCAATATTTCCATCTTGGTGTCACCAAGACACACTTGTCGGAAACTCAACCCTAAAAAATTTCGTTCTCCTATTTTAATGGAGGTTTTTCGAGGATGGATCAATCTTAAACGGTGGCATATAGATGGAACAACCCTAATACGCAAGAATTAGACAGTGGAGCGCAAGAGGGGATCTAAATCTCACCCTAGCAAGGAGAGGAGTCTGCTATGGCGACAACGACGGTGAAGATTCCGTTGACGGCGAATATCCTAGCGGCGAGGACGCACAGGGAGTCAAGGGCAACGACTAGGGGTCCACGAGCGGCAGCTAGGGTTTGGAGGAGTCGGATGTTTGAAGGTTTGATTTCAAAGGTCGGGTCCGCCAGAATATATACCCTTCGGTGTTGGTGACACCGGTTCAAAATTATCGGTGCCACCGAGTTCCTCAATTTTGAGTTAATAGGGAAACTCGATGAAGCCGAGAATATGGAATCAGTGTTACCGAGATGGAAAAAATAGATCAACCCTAGGCATCGGTGAGACCAAGATTTTTGTGTTGGTTCCATTGAGTTTCCCTTGGGAGGTTTTGGTGGTTAGCTCTTGATGAAACAGAACTCTGAGTGCTCCTCACAAAGAGTGTTCGAGAAGTGCTTGTTCAAGTTTTATGATGTAGCATGAATAGAATTTGAGACGAGAAAGCATAGATAGCTAGAGAGGGGTCCTAGGCATTCTTGTATATCCAATTGGCCAAATAATAATGAAACCCAAACAACAACAATTAGATATCCTCGAATGAGTAAAGACATGCAGACCAACATGCTCATGCAATAAGATGTCAAGTGAAATATGGCAAACATGCAAAACCACTCTAGTATCTACCAAGCACTTGGGCGATGATGGCATCATCTATATATGAGTATATTGACTTAGGAGCCAAGTAAGAATACTTGACCATAGGTCATACTCATCGTTTAAGCACAAGTGGGCTTACCACTTTTACATAGAGCATTTAATGTGATCACATCGTTAAGAGATGCTTTAATTGAAGTCTTAGAGTAAAACTCCCCCTTGATGTGACATCCCCCCTAAGAGGTATAAACTAACCTTGGTTTTTGTCATAGAAGACTTCATGTGGGTGATGTCGTGATGGATGCTCATAGTTTGATGAAGATCATCTTGACTTGGGAGCAATCCTCATTGTTTATTACTCTTCTCACCTACATGGGTTAGTCCCAAACAAGAGACACATACAAGGATGTCGATGGACATGGAGTGCAATGTATACATGATGATGTCCATGGATTCTTTCATTACCTTGTCTCTTGCTTATCTTTGAGGGAATGTGTGACTCCTTGAGCTATTGCATAAGGCTGTAGTTGATTGCACATAGTCCTTGTCAATAATGAATGTGAGTGAAATTTATTGACGGAGTTAGCCCTCAAGAACTTCTTTGGTTCTTCTTCTTTGTGATCCACATCAACTTGATGGGAATCCTAGGAGTTGAATTAGCGCTTGTAGACATACTTTGGATCTTACAAATGGCGATGTTATTGTATAATATCACATTTGAATCACCCTGCGAATAGAAAATTTGCCACAATATGCAATCGATAAATAGTGTCCACATAAATAACATTCGTCATAATTCGGCACAATATGCAATTGAATGAATAGTGTCCATAGGAAGAACATTCATCATAATTTATGACAATATGTAATTGAGCAAATGCTAGCTAAATTCCACAGCTGTAAGACCGACATATGTAGTACATAATCATAGTGTACGAAATACGAAGACATGATCACATGGAAAACAATGCATCCTTGAGTATATGTTTAGCTGATAACACTATATGTATGTGTACTTATTATTGGGGATACATATCCTGAAATCTGCGACGTCTTTAGAGGGCTTGATATAGGGTTTCACAAAGAATGTGTTGATAAATTTCCTAACAGACAACAATTTATCTACGTGAGCGGTTTAGAGGTCATCGTTCCGAAGATCAACTGTAGGACTTTTAGATTAGAATGTGAGATACGTGTGGAGTAGAAGATATTAATTACAAAACAGACTTACTTGTCCTATTTTGTCAACATCAGCACCACATTCAACATGTCTTCAGAGGTTAATAATGTGCGAGCAAACATAGTATCCACATAAGTTGGTCCCTTGTTGTTGTTGACGACACTGCAATTTTTTGTACAATATTAGTCATGTCTTTGCCCTGTTAGGAACAACCTAACCGGTGTAAGTTGTTTCTTTTTTTCTTTGGATAGAAATAGAAAGAGGTTTACTTAGAAACTTAAACATTTGACTAGCATTTTATGAAAATAACGGATTTAGTTGTCTTACCGAAGAAACGATCACGTGTTGCAGAGGTAGTTGGAGGTCAAACCGTCTCCCTCCTAAAGTTATGTTCTTCGACAATACACTGCAAATGAAGATGAATTTCCACATACTCAATTCTTGAACCAGATATGAACACAACCTATTAACATCAAAAAATTCAATACCTATCCATGAAATGCTAAAGATGACTTAGATCCTGAGGTACATTTGACTCTCTGAGTGAATCCAGGTAGTAAATTGTCTTGCGTTTTCGAACAATGACCACCAAGATCCAGTGATCTCTACAGTTTAATAAAACCTTGAACTTACAAACTATGCAAAAACTGAAAGACAATAAATGTATGCGTGGTTGTATATTTAACTTACCCTTCACGATATGGCGACATGAAAAATTCTTCTATCTATAACTCCCACAAGATCCTGGCGACATGCTCGATGGAAGCCTCGCGTGTGTCATTTTTACTTAACAAAATGTCGTTTGCTAAATCAGTATCTATGAAAAGCGCATGCACTCTTATTGATATCTACACCACTAATCCCCGAGAGGAATACAATATAGTTAGGTTTTTTCATTTACAAACTTGTATGGAGAAGTTTATCCTAGTTTGTGAAGTACTTACAACATCAAGCATTTGGCAAGAGTGGAAGCAAGCTTATCGAAGTTGAAAAAGAGATGAAAGTCCTTGAATTCCACACTAATGGTACCTGCACCTTGAGAGAAATGACGACGGTCATAGTGCAATTCCACAATGTTATGATCTTCTCCATTTGACATTCTATCCATGCAATATTTATGTAACTTGCGACAACTAGAACCGCACTCCTCAAAGTATTCGCCAACAAGAAATGGATATCCAGGCTTGTACTTGCGTGCTTCAAATGGGCCTACTTTTTGACTAGAAAGTAGCTTTTCAACTTATATTTCACACATTCCATCAGAACCTGGATTACCCATCCCTTTGAAAAATGTGTTGTTAATTTGGTTATGGGCGATGAATCTTTCTAGTAGGAGACTCTTGGTACTGTCCCTCCTTGGTTTTGGGGACCCCATCTTCCTTTGTGCAAATGTGCCCGCTTTCCTGTTGTTAGTTGAAGAACTTCTTGTTTGACATCCGGTTTCATGAACGACATGCTGCTGAGAAGGCTGTGATGGTACAATGGACTGCTTAACAGATGATGTCTTTGTGACGGACTACTAAGATGTAGTACAAGAGGCGACAGACAACTGACCAATCGTTGAAGCTATGTCGGGTTTCCAAGAAGTTGGTGCCAATGAGCCAGTGTGTTGATCTGGCTATGACAACACATTCGTTTGCTGAGCATGCAGTGCCGACACATCGATATGCTTATCTGGTGGTTGTGAACCATTGGACTGATGAGCAGGTGGTTCTTGACTTTTGGACTGCTTAGCAGGCGGTTCCGGACTATCAGGCTGCTTAGCAGGCCATTTTGTACATTTCGACTGCTTTGCTGGCGGTTCCGAACTTTGAGACTGCTTAGCAGGTAGTTCGATCGGGTTTATCTAATGCGCATGCAGTGCTGATGTGTCCGCACTTTCTACTTGAGTGGCTAGCATCTGAATTGATGGTACGTCTGTCGAGGTGTACGCCTTGCCACAAGCTGCTTAGGAGCAGACGATGACTTCGCCTATATGGCATGAAGTCAAGCAGGCTGATCACGGGTTACTTCCTCGGCATCATATTCCCAAGAGTATGTTCATCAGGGGAGTCACACATTATCTGTTCTGGTGAGAAGAGAGTCACCAGTTCGAGGGTGACATTAGTTCGTTTCAGTGGGGCTGGAGGGATCTCATCCAGGAAGTCTATTTCTTTTCATGGCCACTGAATATGATTTAACTGTGTTTCTTCCATGGTCCTCTACTCATCAGGGTCCCCAAGGACATTCTTCACGGAAAACTTACTAAATCCAGGCTTTATTTTAGTCATGTAGAATTTCACACAACCCGACTTTAATGGCACATTGTCCAAACAAGAGTCCCACATCCAGGTCAGGACTGTAAACCCACATTGTTGCACATTTTAAAGTACCTTCATAATGTGTAAGCACTGACTTCACTCTCCTATGTCCATATAAATCTGATATAGTACCACCATGTCCAGCTGCAGCATCATTGTCCCTGGGGTCAACTCATGCACATCTACTCTTGTGCGGTGTTCCATAAAATAAGTCGCATCATCCATGCCCTAGCTATCTCTTAGTGTTAGTGTCTTCTCCTGCATATATGACTCCTCAACTTCATGTTGAACTCCAGGATACATGTCCCTCTTAATCGTTTCGTACATTGCTCTTTATGTACCATCACTCCTAGCATTTTTCATGATGAGCCTCTCTTCTTTGCTTAGTGAGAAAACCCTCTTGTGTGGGACATTGACCCCAATACCCCTTGCATGGCCAGGGGGCTCTTTGGTAGTCAAAGCCTTAGACAGAATGTCACATGGCCCTGATGTCGTGGTTTTGTCATGGCAAATGTCCAAAGACTTAGGTTCGAGGCCATTGCTAAGACGATGGACTCAAAGGGGTTGATCGGGACGAAAGACATGGGTTTACCCAGGTTCGGACTCTCGAGAAGAGGTAAAAGCCTACGTCCTTCTTTGTGTGTATTGATTGAAGTATCGATTACAAGTGAGCATATACGCTTGACCTAGCTCTCTATTGATTGGTTTTCCATCTAAGCCGTCCCCGGGCCTTGCCTATATATCAGATGTCAAAGCCCCGGGTTACACTAGTCCCAAACCGACTCTTACAACAGGTTTGGTCCTGTCTCTAAGACACCTTGCCTCCTTTGGCAAGTCGTCTCCGGGCGGCTCACCCGCCCGGGTCTTACGCCATCTTCTATCTCTGGGCCTCCATCTCAGCCCATCTAGCTAACCGCAACGCAGCCTAACCTTCCTCTTCCGGCCCACTTGACAGCGAGCCGCCAGGTATGACCCGGCCCCTCCTGGGCGGGTCTTACCATGGGGTTATATCCCCAACACCTGAGTTCCTCTAAAACCTTCCAGTGTTTCCAGAAGCCATTGCCATCACATTATATAGTTCTTGGGCTGCTGAGTTTTCAAAGTAATAAGAACCGTCTCCATGCCTCTTTGCATGTGCCCGCAAGTAGTCCGTAGCGTGAGTCCCCCTAATTTCACTAAAGGCTGGGTTGCCACCCGGAGCTATTGCTTCTTTGTCCTCCTGCTCCCATACCAGTGTCATGCCGTAGTACCCTGCGACACCCATACGGTGTGTGTGTGTGTTTGTTCTTCTTTTGAAGTTTTGATTGCATGGTACTCCTCTTAATAAACTCTTCACTAGCCTTGACCCTTTTGAAATTTGTTGATTCTTCCTTTGTAATTTGGGGGTATGAGGGGATTGGGTCCTTGCCTTGACTGAAGTACTTCTTGTACAACACATGCTTCCAGTTCCTCAAAGTATCCCTGGCCTTCTTCAGTGTAGCATGTTCAACCTGCTCTCTACACTCCTCATAAATGTTGAAGTGCGCCATGATCTCCCGGACTATCTTGTCTCGTGTTTCTGTACCAGCCTTCCGAAACCCCGGCAGAATAATGTTGCCCTCCCAACAAATCCACACATACTCCTGAACCTCGTGCATGCTTTATCAGGTTTAGTTGGAGCTCAAGACTTCAAATTTATGTCAGTTACTTCATATACATCTTTAGGATGTGTACTGTTGCATATATGCCCTAGAGGCAATAATAAAATGGTTATTATTGTATTTCCTTGTTCATGATAATTGTCTATTGTTCATGCTATAATTGTGTTAACCGAAAACCGTAATGCATGTGTGAATACACAGACCACAACATGTCCATAGTGAGCCTCTAGTTGGCTAGCTCATTGATCAAAAGATGGTCACGGTTTCATGACCATGGACAATGGATGTCATTGATAACAGGATCACATCATTAGGAGAATGATGTGATGGACAAGACCCAATCCTAAGCATAGCACAAGATCATGTAGTTCGTCTGCTAAAGATTTTCTAATGTCAAGTATCATTTCCTTATACCATGAGATTGTGCAACTCCCGGATACCGTAGGAATGCTTTGGGTGTGCCAAACGTCACAACTTAACTGGGTGGCTATAAAGGTGCACTACGGGTATCTCTGAAAGTGTCTGTTGGGTTGGCATGAATCGAGACTGGGATTTGTCACTCCGTGTGACGGAGAGTTATCTCTGGGCCCACTCGGTAAGACATCATCATCATGAGCTCAATGTGACTAAGGAGTTAGACACGGGATGATGTGTTACGGAACAACTAAAGAGACTTGCCGGTAACGAGATTGAACAAGGTATAGGGATACCGACGATTGAATCTCGGGCAAGTATCATACCGGTAGACAAAGGGAATTGTATACGAGATTAATTGAATCCCTGACATCGTGGTTCATCCGATGAGCTCATCGTGGAGCATGTGCGAGCCAACATGGGTATCCAGATCCCGTTATTGGTTATTGACCGGAGAGGTGTCTCGGTCATGTCTACGTGCCTCCCGAACCCGTAGGGTCTACACACTTAAGGTTCGATGACGCTAGGGTTATATGGAAATAGTGTACATGGTTACCGAAGGTTGTTCGAAGTCCTGGATGTGATCCCAGACGTCACGAGGAGTTTTGGAATGGTCCGAAGGTAAAGATTCATATATAGGAAGTGAGGTTTTGGTCACCGGAAGAGTTTTGGGCATCACCGGTAACGTACCGGGACCACCGGAAGGGTTCGCGGGGTCCACCAAGTGGGGCCACCGGCACCGGAGGGCTGCATGGGCCACAAGTGGGAGGGAATGCGCCCCCAAAAGGGGCCCAAGGCACAACTTGAGGTGGGAGGGGGCAAACCCTAGAGGCAGATGGGCCCTAGGCCCACCTAGGGCGCCGCCCCTCCCACTCCCTCCTTGGCCGCCGCCCTAGATTGATCTAGGGTTGGCCACCGGCCCTGGGGAGGGAACCCTAGGGCTTCCGTACCCCTCCTCCTTCCCCCTATATATATGTGGGGTTTTGAGGGCTGCCAGACACACGAGTTCTCTCTCTCTCGGCGCAGCCCTACCCTTCCTCTTCCTTGTTCTCCATGCTGCTTGGCAAAGCCCTGCCGGAGACCATGCAGCTCCACCGTCACCATGTCGTCATGCTGCCGGAGCTCTCCCTCAACCTCTCCTTCCTCCTTGCTGGATCAAGGCGTAGGAGACGTCACCGGTCTGCACGTGTGTTGAACGCCGAGGTGCCGTTGTTCGGCGCTAAGATCGAAGTTCAATGCGATCTGAATTGTTGCGAGTACGACTCCACCAACCGCGTTCTTGTAAAGCTTCCGCTTAGCGATCTTCAAAGGTATGAATATGCACTCTCCCCTTACTCGTTGCTGGTTTCTCCATAGATAGATCTTGGTGAACACGTAGGAATTTTTTTGATTTACTACTACGTCTCCCAACAGTGGTATCAGAGCTAGGTCTATGCGTAGAATCTATGCACGAGTAGAACACAAAGTTGTTGTGGGCGTCGATCTTGTTAATTTGCTTACCACCACTAGTCTTATCTTGATTCGACGGTACTGTGGGATGAAGAGGCCCGGACCAACTTTACACGTACGTTTACGTGAGACCGGTTCCACCGCCTGACATGCACTTGTTGCATAAGGTGGCTAGCGGGTGTATGTCTCTCCAACCTTAGTCAGATTGGATTCGATGAAAAGGGTCCTTATGAAGGTTAAATAGCAATTGGCATATCACACTGTGGTTTTGGCGTACGTAAGAAACTTTCTTGCTAGAAACCTATAGCAGCCACGTAAAAACTTGCAACTACAAATTAGAGCACGTCTAACTT
This sequence comes from Hordeum marinum, assembly GCA_022496015.1. NCBI lineage: Eukaryota > Viridiplantae > Streptophyta > Magnoliopsida > Poales > Poaceae > Hordeum > Hordeum marinum. The sequence goes on from CM039675.1 coordinate 417,514,116, forward strand.
GTTTTTGCAGCATATGCCTTGTGATGTGATATGGCCAAAGGATGTGATGTGATGCATTGTGATGTACGAGATTGATCATGTTCTTGTAATAGGATTCACGACTTGCATGTCGATGAGTATGACAACCGGAAGGAGCCATAAGAGTTGTCTTATTTTATTTGTATGACCTATGTGTCAATCATAAACGCCATGTAATTACTTTACTTTATTGCTAAACGTTAGCCATAGTAGTAGAAGCAATAGTTGGCGAGACAACTTCATGAAGATACGATGATGGAGATCATGATTATGGAGATCATGGTGTCGTGCCGGTGACAGTGATGATCATGGTGCCCCGAAGATGGAGATCAAAGGAGCAAGATGATATTGGCCATATCATGTCACTATATTGATTGCATCTGATGTTTATCATGTTTACATCTTATTTTCTTAGAACGACGGTAGTAAATAAGATGATCTCTCAATAAAATTTCAAGAAATGTGTTCACCCTAACTGTGCACCATTGGTATGGATCATTGTTCCGAAGCAGCCCGTGATGATCGGGTGTGATAGGTTCTAATGTTCGCATACAACGAGTGTAAGCCAGATTTACACAGGCAAAACACTTAGGTTGACTTGACGAGCCTAGCATGTATAGACATGGCCTCGGAACACGGAAGACCGAAAGGTCGAACATGAGTCGTATATAAGATACGATCAACATGGAGATGTTCACCATGGATGACTAGTCCGTCTCACGTGATGATTGGACATGGGCTAGTTGACATGGATCATGTGTCACTTGGATGACTAGAGAGATGTCTATCTAAGTGGGAGTTCATTAAATAATTTGATTATGTGAACTTAATTATCATTAACTTAGTCTAAAATTGTCTTTACAATCTATATTGTAGATCCAATGGCCAAAGCTAATGTCACCCTCAACTTCAACGCGTTACTAGAGAAAACCAAGCTGAAAGATGATGGAAGCAACTATGCGGACTGGGTCCGTAGCTTGAGGATCATCCTCATAGATCCCAAGAGATTTTATGTCCTTGATGCACCACTAGGTGACCCACCCATTTTTCCAGCGGACCAAGATGTTACGAACGCTTGGCAGTCACGCTGTGATGATTACTCCCTGGTCTAGTGCGGCATGCTTTACAGTTTAGAACCGGGGCTCCAAAAGCGTTTTGAGCAATGCGGAGCATATGAGATGTTCCAAGAGCTGAAACTGGTTTTCCAAGCTCATGCCCGGGTCGAGAGATATGACGTCTCAGACAAGTTCTTCAGCTGTAAGATGGAGGAGAATAGTTATGTCAGTGAGCACATACTCAAAATGTCTGGGTTGCACAACCGCTTGACTCAGCTAGGAGTTAATCTCCCGAATGACTCGATCATTGACAGAATCCTCCAGTCGCTTCCACCTAGCTACAAGAGCTTTGTGATGAACTACAACATGCAGGGTATGGAGAAGTCTATTCTTGAGTTGTACTCGATGCTGAAATCAGCGGAGGTCGAGATCAAAAAGGAGCATCAAGTGTTGATGGTGAATAAGATCACTAGTTTCAAGAAAGGCAAGGGTAAGAAGAACTTCAAGAAGGATGGCAAAGTTGTTGCCGCGCCCGGTAAGCAAGTTGCCGGGAAGAAGAACAAGAATGGACCCAAGCCTGAGACTAAGTGCTTTTATTGCAAGAGTACCGGTCACTAGAAGCGGAACTGCCCCAAGTACTTAGCGGATAAGAAGGCCGAAAACGTTAAAGGTACATGTGATATACTTGTTATTGATGTGTACCTAACCAGCGCTCGTAGTAGCTCCTGGGTATTTGATACCGGTGCAGTTGCTCACATTTGTAACTCCAAGCAGGAGCTGCGGAATAAGCGGAGACTAGCAAAGGACGAGGCGACGATGCGCGTCGGGAATGGTTCCAAGGTTGATGTGATCGCCATCGGCACGCTACCTCTACATCTACCTTCGGTATTAGTTTTAAACCTCAATAATTGTTATTTAGTACCAGCTTTGAGCATGAACATTGTATCTGGATCTCGCTTGGTGTGAGATGGCTACTCATTTAAATCTAAGAATAATGGTTGTTCTATTTATATGAGAGAAATGTTTTATGGTCATGCCCCGCTGGTTAATGGTTTATTTTTGATGAATCTCGAACGTGATGTTACACATGTCCGTAGTGTGAGTACCAAAAAGTGTAAGGTTGATAACGATAGTCCCACTTACATGTGACACTGTCGCCTTGGTCATATTGGTGTCAAACGCATGAAGAAGCTCCATGCTGATGGACGTTTGGAGTCTCTTGATTTCGAATCATTTGACACGTGCGAACCATGCCTCATGGGCAAGATGACCAAGACTCCGTTCTCTAGAACAATGGTGCAAGCAACTGACTTGTTGGAGATAATACATAATGATATATGTCGTCCGATGAGCGTCGAGGCTCGCGGTGGCTACCATTATATTCTCATCCTCACTAATGACTTGAGCAGATATGGGTATGTCTACTTAATGAAACACAAGTCTGAAACCTTTGAAAGGTTCAAGGAATTTCAGACTGAGGTAGAGAATCAACGTGACAGGAAAATAAAGTGCCTATGATCTGATCGTGGTGGAGAATATTTAAGTCACGAGTTTGGCATGCACCTAGGAAATGTGGAATTGTTTCACAACTCATGCCGCCTGGCACACCTCAGCGAAATGATGTGTTTGAACGTTGTAATCGCACTCTATTGGATATGTCGCGATCTATGATGTCTCTTACCGACTTACTGCTATCATTTTGGGGATATGCATTAGAGATTGCCGCATTAACTTTAAATAGGGCACCATCAAAGTCCATTGAGACGACACCATATGAATTATGGTTTGGAAACAAACCTAAGCTGTCGTTTCTAAAAGTTTGGGAATGCGATGCTTATGTGAAGAAACTTCAACCTGAGAAGCTCGAACCCAAAGCAGAAAAGTGTCTTCGTAGGATATCCCAAAGAGACTATTGGGTATACCTTCTACCTCAGATCTGAAGGCAAATTCTTTGTTGCCAAGAATGGATCCTTTCTCTAGAAAGAGTTTCTCTCGAAAGAAGTAAGTGGGAGGAAAATAGAACTTGATGAGGTAATTGTACCTCCACTCAAACCGGAGAGTAGCGCAGCATAGGAAGTTGTTTCTGTGGAGCCTGCACCGGCTGGAGAGGAAGTTAATGATGATGATCATGAAACTTCAGATCAAGTTGCTATTGAACGTCAAAGGTCCACTAGGACACGTTCCGCACCAGAGTGGTATGGCAACCCTATCTTGGAGATCATGTTGTTGGACAACGGTGAAGCTTCAAACTATGAAGAAGCGATGGCAGGCCCGGATTCCAACAAATGGCTTGAAGCCATGAAATCCGAGATAGGATCCATGTATGAGAACAAAGTGTGGACTTTGGTGGACTTGCCTGATGATAAGCGAGCCATTGAAAATAAATGGATCTTTAAGAAGAAGACTGACGCGGATGGTAATGTGACCGGCTATAAGGCTCGACTTGTCGCTAAGGGTTATCGACAAGTTCAAGGAGTTGACTACGATAAGACTTTCTCACCCGTAGCTATGTTGAAGTCTGACCGAATCATGTTAGCAATTGCCGCATTTTATGATTATGAGATCTGGCAAATGGACATCAAAATGCCATTCCTTAATGGCTTCTTTAAGGAAGAACTGTATATGATGCAGCCGGAAGGTTTTGTCGATCCTAAAGATGCTAACAAGGTATGCAAGCTCCAGTGCTCCATCTATGGGCTGGTGCAAGCATCTCGGAGTTGGAACATTCGCCTTAATGAGGTGATTAAAGCGTTTGGGTTTATACAGGTTTATGGAGAACCCTGTATTTACAAAAAAGTGAGTGGGAGCTCTGTAGCATTTCTCATATTATATGTGGATGACATATTGTTGACGGGAAATGATATAGAACTTTTGGAAAGTGTAAAGGCCTACTTGAATAAATGTTTTTCAATGAAGGACCTTGGAGAAGCTGCTTATATATTAGGTATAAAGATCTATAGAGATAGGTCGAAACGCCTCATAGGTCTTTCACAAATCACATACCTTGAAAAGATATTGAAGAAGTTCAATATGGATCAGTCCAAGAAGGGGTTCTTGCCTATGTTTTAGGGTGTGAGATTGAGTACGACTCAATGCCCAACCACGGTAAAGGATAGAGAATAGATGAGTGTCATCCCGTATGCTTCAGCCATAGGCTCTATTATGTATGTCATGCTGTGTACCAGACCTGATGTGAACCTTGCCATAAGTATGGTAGGGAGGTACAAAAGTGATCCCGGAGCGGAACACTGGACATCGGTCAAGAATATCCTGAAGTACCTGAAAAGGACAAAGGACATGTTTCTCGTATATGAAGGTGCCGAAGAGCTTGTCGCAAAGGGTTACGTCGATACTAGCTTCGACACAGATCCGAACGACTCCAAGTCGCAAACCGAAACCGGATACGTGTATATTTTGAACGGAGGGGCAGTCAGCTGGTGCAGCAGCAAGCAAAGCGTCGTGGTGGCATCTACATGTGAAGCGGAGTACATAGCTGCTTCGGAAGCAGCAAAGGAAGGAGTCTGGATGAAGGAGTTCATCACCGACCTAGGAGTGATTCCCAATGCGTCGGGCCCGATGACTCTATTCAGTGACAACACTGGAGCTATTGCCCTTGCAAAGGAGCCCAGGTTTCACAAGAAGACAAGACACATCAAGCGTCGCTTCAACTCCATCCATGATTACATTCAAGAGGGAGATATGGATATTTTTAAAGTACATACGGATCTGAATGTCGCAGATCTGTTGACTAAACCTCTCTCACGAGCAAAACATGATCAACACCAGAATGCTATGGGTGTTTGATTCATCACAATGTAACTTGAGTACTGGCTCTAGTGCAAGTGGGAGACTATTGGATATATGCCCTAGAGGCAATAATAAAATGGTTATTATATTGTATTTCCTTGCTCATGATAATTGTCTATTGTTCATGCTATAATTGTGTTAATCGGAAACTGTAATGCATGTGTGAATACATAGACCACAACATGTCCCTAGTGAGCCTCTAGTTGGCTAGCTCGTTGATCAATAGATGGTCACGGTTTCATGACCATGGACATTGGATGTCATTGATAACGGGATCACATCATTAGGAGAATGATGTGATGGACAAGACCCAAGACTATGCATAGCACAAGATTGTGTAGTTCGTCTGCTAAAGCTTTTCTAATGTCAAGTATCATTTCCTTAGACCATGAGATTGTGCAACTCCCGATACCGTAGGAATGCTTTGGGTGTGCCAAACGTCACAATGTAACTGGGTGGCTATAAAGGTGCACTACGGGTATCTCCCAAAGTGTTTGTTGGGTTGGCATGAATCGAGAGTAGGATTTGTCACTCCGTGTGACGGAGAGGTATCTCTGGGCCCACTCGGTAAGACATCATCATAATGAGCTCAATGTGACTAAGGAGTTAGCCACGGGATGATGTGTTATGGAACGAGTAAAGAGACTTGTCGGTAACGAGATTGAACAAGGTATAGGGATACCGACGATCGAATCTCGGGCAAGTATCATACTGATAGACAAAGGGAATTGTATATGGGATTGATAGAATCCCCGACATCGTGGTTCATACGATGAGATCATTGTGGAGCATGTGGGAGCCAACATGGGTATCCGATCCCGCTATTGGTTATTGACCGGAGAGGTGTCTCGGTCATGTCTACATGCCTCCCGAACCCGTAGGGTCTACACACTTAAGGTTTGATGACGCTAGGGTTATAGGGAAATAGTGTACGTGGTTACAGATGGTTGTTCGGAGTCCCGGATGAGATCCCGGACCTCACGAGGAGTTCCGAAATGGTCCGGAGATAAATATTCATATATAGGAAATGAGGTTTTGGTTATCGGAAGAGTTTCGGGCATCACCGGTAACGTACTGGGACCACCGAAAGGGTTTCGGGGGTCCACCAAGTGGGGCCACTGGCACCGGAGGGCTGCATGGGCCACAAGTGGGAGGGAACCAGCCCTAGGTGGGCTGGTGCGCCCCCACAAAGGGCCCAAGGCGCAGATTGAGGTCGGAGGGGGGGCAAACCCTAGAGGCAGATGAGCCCTAGGCCCACCTAGGGCGCCGCCCCTCCCACTCCCTCCTTGGCCGCCGCCCTAGATTGATCTAGGGTTGGCCGCCAGCCCTAGGGAGGGAACCCTAGGGCTGCCGCACCCCTCCTCCTTCCCCCTATATATATGTGGGGTTTTGGGTGCTGCCAGACACACGAGTTGTCTCTCTCTCTCGGCCCAGCCCTACCCTTCCTCTTCCTTGTTCTCCACGGTGTTGTCAAAGCCCTGCCGGAGACCACGCAGCTCCACCGTCACCATGCTGTCATGCTGCCGGAGCTCTCCCTCAACCTCTCCTTCCTCCTTGCTGGATCAAGGCGTAGGAGATGTCACTGGGCTTCACGTGTGTTGAACGCGGAGGCGCCATTGTTCGGTGCTAAGATCGGAGTCCACCACAATCTGAATCACTGCGAGTACAACTCCACCAACTGCGTTCTTGTAACGCTTCCGCTTAGCGATCTACAAAGGTATGAAGATGCACTCTCCCCTTACTCGTTTCTGGTTTCTCCATAGATAGATCTTGGTGAACACATAGGAATTTTTTTGATTTACTACTACATCTCCCAACATGTGTGTGGGCTTTCTTGGAGCGCTTTTCCGGCTCCTGACCGGAAGGGTGATTGTGTAAGCTCTATCTCGTTCATCGTTTCTTGATACACGATCATCTATTTTAGACTTGTTGGCTTTGAAATCAGATGAAGATACATTGGCACAAGTATGACTATCATCGCTACTAATAGACATCTACAGATGACACATGCAAAATTCAGAAAAGGGGGACAATCATAAAAAATGTAAAAGCTTCGCAGCAAGTTGTCTAAACATGGCATGTAATAATTTGGAAATGTACGACTAATCTGTTCATTTTGTGTGACTCGTGTGCACATGATATGTAAATATACAATAACTAATTGGAACAAATACATCTTATATGTAGCTAGAAGGTACATGATGAACATAAATACGCTCTCCATTATTGTATAACCAATTTGGGGACAAACTAAACCAAATAGGAAAATGGATCATGAGATAACAGACCTCACCGCAATGGACGACAACAATTGACTATTTTTTGGCACAAATCTGGCAGGACGGGCGAGGGTACTAGATCTATATGCTCGAGGGCGATTGGCAAGCAAATGAAGACGGCGAGGCGAGGGTAGCCGCGTGTTCGAAGAGGCAGTGAAGGGTAAGGTTTGCGCCGGGAAGCGGGTACATGGCCGGGTTGAGAAAGACGGCGCCGAAAAGGGTTCTCGTGTGGATCTAGGGGACGAGAGGGAGCTAGCTGTCGATGGAGTTTAGGTAGAACATGCAGACAGTTGAGCGAAACGGGGGACACCGCGAGATTGGGGTGGCATGTTAAAAGCTTCGGTGAAAAGGGTGAAAAAAGAGCGTCGGGCACCCCACGGAAAGGCCTATGCAAACGGTTTCATATAGTAACCCGTGTGCAAAAGCAGCATAAATTCGTTCGAAATGAAAACCTGGCAACTTTGAAATGTAGACTTGACCTCTTAGTTTTGTCTCGAATTTGTTTCCACGGTACACAGCTATCGTTGTACTCTAGTATTGTTTTTGTGCCGCATTTCTAGACTTATTTGATATTTTTCATCATTTTTTATTATTTATGGGGCATTTAGTGCATATAAATCAAATCCCAATTTCAACAACGTGTGTTTACAAGAGGGATAAGGAGTGTCCTTCAATCTGGGTGCAACCTACAGTGGAGACGTTTGATCCTTGTGGTTTAGGTTTTTCCCAATCAGAACGCACGACTCATTTTGCACCCATTAAGTGTCAACGGCCACGGTTTAGGAAGCACACGGTTTTAGTGAATGAACCGTGTGTTATTTGTTGATGCACAACTATCATATTTTCATTTCAAATAAATTTGTGACTTCATAATTTTGCCTCGAATTATTTTCATCGATAGACAATCACCTATTAACCCTGTATTGATTTTTAACCACATTTCATGACTTGTTTGTTAAGTTTAAGATATTTTTTTCACTAACATGGGGCTTGTTAATAATTTAATTGGAGGATATATGGATGTATTCTGAAAATCACGAAAATGGGCGTGTCACCGTGGCATCATGTGAATACCCCGTGGAAAAAAATTGGTAATACCTGGCAGAAGTATGATGGACAACCATTTGAAAACCAAGGCATCTCATAGGAAGGATCATAGTTTCAAAAGGTAGATTTAGCATTTCGGACTCCAATCGGTGTCAACCTCATCCTTTCACCTTGAATTTTCCCATGGTGTGAAAACATCATTGTACTCCTATTATTGATCTTCTGGTGGATGACATGGCTCGTTTGCGATATCTAAGACATTTTTTTGCATTTACCATGCATTAGTGCATATAAATAAAGTCCCAATATGAATTACGTGTGGATGCTAGAAAAGAATCTATTACAAATCATTTGTGTGTCATTGTGTGATTTTTGTCATTGTGCAAGGAATGACAAGAATTTTGAAACATTTCGGATTGGAGATGCATTCGCCTACACAATAATTGTCAGTAATTTAATTACAAGAAATGAAGATGGACTCAGAAAATCACAAAAATTGGTGTCATCGTGGCATGATCTCGAGACACCGTGGAAAACAATTGGTAAAATTTGGCACAAGTTATGATGCCCGCTCCTTGGAAACCATAGCATCCGAGTAGAAGGATCATACTACCAAAGGGGGAAGTGGCAAATCCAACTCCAATCAAAGGTTTCTTCATCGCCTCTCCTCCAAAAAAAATTCCATTGTAGTCAATCATGATTATATGAAAGCTTTGATTTTCTAGCGCATTTCTGGGCTCGCTTGCTATATTTAAGCCATTTTTGCATTTACAGGGCATTACTGCATAGAAATGAAATCCCAATTTTAGCAACGTGTGTTGAAGAGAGGGATAAGGTTTGCCATTCGATCTGGATGCATCCGATGGTGTAGACGTACAATTCAAGTGGTTTGGAATTTGGCCAATCAGAATGCACGACTCACATTGCGCACATTAGGTGTCATCGAACATGGTTTAGGAAGCACACGGCTTTAGTGAATGAACCGCGAGCTATTTGTGTATGCACAACAATCATATTTTCATTTCAAATGAATTTGTAACTTCATCATTTCGCCTCGAATTATTTTGATCGGCAGACAATCACCTATTAACCCCCTGTATTGATTTTCGGCGGCATTTCATGACCTGTTTGCTAATTTTAAGACATTTTTCCATCCACATAGGGCTTGTTAGTAATTTAATTGGAGTGAATGCAAATGTATTCCGAAAATCATGAAAATGGGTGTATCATCATGGCTTGATGTGAATACCCCGTGGAAAAATATTGGTAAAATCTGGCGGAAGTTGCGATGGCCGGCCCTTTGAAAACCAAGGCATCTCACCTGAAGGATAATAGTTTCGAAAAGTAGATTTGGCATTTCGGACTCCAATCGGTGTCAACCTCATCCTTTCACCTCGTTTTTTCCCATGGTACGCAAACATCATTGTACTCCTATTATTGATCATCTCGTGGATTACATGGCTCGTTTGCTATATCTAAGGATTTTTTTTGCATTTACCATGCATTTGTGCATATAAATAAAATCCCAACATGAATTACGTGTGGGTCCTGGCAAATAGTCTCTTGCAAATCATTTGCGTGTCACTTTGCGTGATTTTCGTCATTGTGAAAGGAATGATAAGAATTTTCAAACATTTCGGATGGGATATGCATCCACCTACATAATAAATGTCGGTAATTTAATTATAGGAAATTGCAAATGGACTCAGAAAATCACAAAAAACGGTGTGTCATCGTGGCGTGATCTCCAGACACCGTGGAAGAAAGTTGGTAAATTTTGGCACAAGATACAATGATCACTCCTTGTAAACCATAGCATGTTAGTAGAAGTATCATAATTCCAATGGAAGAAGTGGCAAATCGAACTCCAATCGACTGTGCATTCATCGACTCTCCTCCAATTTTTTCCCCACGATAGCCAAACATCATTATAAGCCAGGCTAGATTTTCTGGCGCATTTTGAGCTTGTGCCATATTTAAGACATTTTTTGCATTAATGAGTTATTCAATGCATATTAACCAAATCCTAACTTCAACAATGTGTGTTGACCAGAGGGATAAGGACTATCGTTCGATTTGGGTGCATCCTACGATGGAGACGGGCGATCCATATGGTTTGGGTTCTGGGCAATCAGAACGCGTGACTCACATTGCGTGCATGAGGTGTCATCGGCCATGGTTTAGGAAGCACACAACTTTAGTGAATGAACCCTGTGCTATTTGTTTATGCACAACAATCATATTTTCATATCAAAAGAATTTGTGACTTCACCATTTCGTTTTGAATTATTTTTACCGGCAGATGATCACCTATTAACATCTGTGTTGATTTTCGGCCGCATTTCATGACTTGTTTAATAATTTTAAGACATTTTTTCACCAACATAGGGCTTGTTAGTAATGTAATTGGAGGAAATGCAGATGTATTCTAAAAATCATGAAAATGGGTGTGTCACCATGGCATGATGTGAATACCCCATGGAAAAAATTGGTAATGTCTGGCGGATGTTGTGATGGTCGTCCCTTTGAAAACCTAGGCATATCACACAAAGGATCTTAGTTTCCAAAAGTAGAGTTGTCATTCGATGTGAACCCCATTCTTTCGCCTCAATTTTTCCCATGGTACACAAACATCATTGTACTCCTATTATTTATCTTCTCGTGGAGTAAATGGCTCATTTACTATATCTAAGGCATATTTTGCATTTACCATGCATTAATGCATATAAATAAAATCCCAACATTAATTACGTGTGGATGCTAGCGAAGAATCTTCAAGGAATGAGAAACATTTCCAAACATTTCGGATAGGACATGCGTCCACCTACACAATAAATGTCGGTAATTTAATTATAGGAAATATAGATGGACTCCTAAAATCACGAAAATCAGTGTGTCATCGTGGCCTGATATCAAGACACCATGGAAATTTTTTCGTAAAATTTGGCACAAGTTTTGATGATCGCTCCTTGCAAACCATAACATCTTAGTAGAAGGATCATTGGTCCAAAGGGAGAACTGGAAAATCAAACTCTAGTCGATGGTGTCTTCATCGCCTCTCCTCCAATTTTTTCCAAGATATTCAATCATCATTATACATCAGGTTTAATTTTCTGGCGCATTTCTAGGCTTGCTTGCTATTTTTAAGCCATTTTGCATTTACAGGTCATTTAGTGCATATATATCAAATCCTAACTTCAACAATGTTTGTTAACAAGGGATAAGGACTGTCATTAGATCTAGGTGCATCCTACGGTGCAGACGTATGATCCGTGCGGTTTGGGTTTTTGTCAATCAAAACACACAAGTCACTTTGCGCACACTAGGTGTCATCGACCACAGTTTAGAAAGCACATGATTTTAGTGAATGAACCGTGTGCTATTTGTTTACGCACAAAAATCATATTTTCATTTCAAATGAATTTGTGACTTCATCATTTCGCCTTGAATTATTTCATCAATGCACAAACACCTATTAACCCATGTATTGATTTTCGGACGCATATCATGACTTGTTTGCTAATTTTAACACATTTTTGTCACCAACATAAGGCTTGTTAGTAATTTAATTGGAGGAAATGCAGATGTATACCGACAATCACGAAAATGGATGTGTCACTGTGGCATGATATGAATATCATGTGGACAAAATTTGCTAATGTCTCGTGGAAGTTGTGGTGACCGGACCTTTGAAACCAAGGCATCTCACACGAAGGATCATAGTTTCCAAAAGTAGAGTTGGCATTTCGGACTCCAATCGGTGTCAACCCCATCCTTTCACCTTGGTTTTACCCATGGTGCTTAAATACCATTGTACTCCTATCATTGTTCTTCTGGTGGATTACATGGCTCGTTTGTTATATCTAAGGCATTTTTGCATTTACCATGCATTAGTGCATATAAATAAAACCCCAATATGAATTACGTGTGGATGCTAGCAAAGAATCTCTTACAAATCATTTCTCTGTTACTTTGCGTGATTTTTGTCATTATGAAAGGAATTAGAAGAATTTTTAAACATTTAGGATGGGTGATGCGTCCAACTACACAATAAATATCGGTAATTTAATTACAAGAAATGGAGATGGACTCGGAAAATCAAAAAAATCATGGCGTAATCTCGAGACACCGTGGAAAAAATCTGGTAATATTTGGCACATGTTACGATGACCGCTCCATGGAAACCATAACATCCGAGTAGAAGGATCATAGTTCCAAAGGAGGAAGTGGAAAATCGAACTCCAATCGATGGTGCTATCGTCGCCTCTCCTCCAAATTTTCCCACGGTAGTCAATCATCATTATACGTCAGGTTTGATTTTCTGGCGCATTTCTGGGCTCCCTTGGTACATTTAAGCCATTTTTGCATTTATGGGGTATTTTGTGGTTATAAATCAAATCCCAATTTCAGCAATGTGTGTTGACGAGATGGATAAGGGCTGTCGTTCTATCTGCATGCATCATATAGTGCAGACGTACAATCCGCGTGGTTCGGGATTTGGCCAATCAAAACGCACGACTCATGTTGCGTGCATTAGGTGTCATCGGCCACGGTTTAGGAAGCACACGGCTTTAGTGAATGAACCATTTGCTATTTGTTTCCGCACAACAATCATATTTTCATTTCGAATGAATTTGTGACTTCATCAGTTTGCCTCGAGTTATTTTCATCGGCAGACGATCACCTATTAACCCCCTTTATTGATTTTCGGCCTCATTTCATGACTTTTGAAATATTTTTAAGACATTTTTTCACCAAGATAGGGCTTGTTAGTAATTTAGTTGGAGGAAATGCAGATATGTTCTGAAAATCATGAAAATGGGTGTGTCACCGTGGCATGATGTGAATTCCCCGTGGAAAAAAATGGGAATGTGTGGCGGATGTTGTGATGGCCGACCCTTTTAAAACCAAGGCATCTTACATGAAGGATCATAGTTTCCAAAGTAGAGTTGGCATTTCGGACTCCAATTTGTGTCAACCTCATCCTTTTGCCTCGACTTTTCCCATTGTACACAAACATCATTGTACTCCTATTATTGATATTCTGGTGGATTACATGACTCATTTTCTATATCTAAGACATTTTTTGCTTTTACCATGCATTACTGTATTTACAATAATACCAACATGAATTCGTGTGGATGCTGGCAAAGAATCTCTTACAAATAATTTGCGTGTCACTTTGCGTGATTTTCGTCATTGTGCAAGGGATGAGAAAAATTTGCAAACACTTCAAATGGGAAATGTGTCCACCTACACAATAAATATCGGTAATTTAATTATAGGAAATGCAGATGGACTCATAAAATCACAAAAATCGGTGTGTCATCGTGGTGTGATCTCGAGACACCATGGAAAAAATTTGGTATAATTTGGCATGGGTTACGATGATTGCTCCTTGGAAACCATAGTATCTTAGTAGAAGGATCATAGTTCCAAAGGGATAAGTGGAAAATCAAACTCCAATCGACGGTGTCTTCATCGCTGCTACTTCTTGAGCTTGCATTGGTTTTCCCTTGAAGAGCAAAGGGTGATGCAGCAAAGTAGATAAGTATTTTCCTTGGTTGTTGAGAGCCAAGGTATCAATCCATTAGGAGGTACAAGCAAGGCCCCAATCTATGAACCTACACAAACAATCAAACACATGCACCCAACGCTATAAAGGGGTTGTCAATCCCTTCATGGTTACTGCAAGGATGAGAACTGATAGAGATAGATATAAAAGATTACTAAAAGTAAATAAAATTGTGGCAAGGTATTTTTGGTATTTTTGGTTTATAGATCTGAAAATATAATATGGAAAATAGACCCGGGGCCATAGGTTTCACTAGAGGCTTCTCTCTTGAAGGAAATAATAAGGTGGATGACCAAATTATTGTCGAGCAATTGATAGAAAAGCGCATAGTTATGACAATATCCAAGGCAATGATTATTAGTATAGGCATCACGTCCATACCAAGTAGACCGAAATGATTCTGCATCTACTACTATTACTCCACACATCGACCGACTCCTGCCTGCATCTAGAGTATTAAGTTCATGAAGAACAGAGTAATGCATTAAGTAAGATGACATTGTGTAGAGGGATAAACTCAAGCAATATGATGAAAATCCCATCTTTTTATCCTTGATGGCAACAATACAAATATGTGCCTCGCTACCCGTACTTTGTCACTGGGTGAGGACACTGCAAGATTGAACCCAAAACTAAGCACTTCTCCCATTGCAAGAATTACTAATCTAGTTGGTCAAACCAAACCAATAACTCGAAGAGACTTGCAAATATATGAAATCATGCATATAAGAATTCAAAGAAGATTCAAATAATATTCATAGATAATCTGATCATAAACCCACAATTCATTGGGTCTCGACAAAAACATCGCAAAAGAGTATTACATCGGATAGATCCCCATGAACATCATGGAGAACATGGTATTGAAGAAAATAGAGAGAGAGAAGAAGCCATCTAGCTACTATCTATGGACCCGAAGATCTGAGGTGAACTACTCATGCATCATCGGAAGGGCAATGGTGTTGATGTAGATGCCCTCGGTGATCGAATCCCCCTTTGGCAGATTACCGGAAAAGGCCCCAAGATGGGGTCTCACGGGAGCAGAGGCTTGCGGCGTGGTAGAAAAGTATTATCATGGCTCACTGTCATATTGGGGGGATATTTCCCAATTTATAGGCGGAGAATTAGGGTTGGAGGAGCTACGGGGGGGCATAAGCCAGAGGGCGCACCCTTGGGGGAAGCGCCCTGGTGGCTTGTGGCCCACCCGTAGGTCTTTTGGCATCTTCTCCAAGCCTCCTAGGTTTCGTCTGGTCCAAGAAAAATCATCATAGAATTTAATTCCGTTTGGACTCCATTTGATATTCCTTTTCTGCAATACTCAAAAATAAGGAAAAAATAGAAACTGGCATAGGGCACTAGGTTAATAGGTTAGTCTCACAAATAATATCAAATAGCATATTAATGCATATAAAACATCCAAACCAGATAAAATAATAGCATGGAACAATCAAAAATTATAGATACATTGGAGACGTATCAATCGCCTCTCCTCCAATTTTTTTCCATGGTAGTCAATCATCATTATACGTCGGGTTTGATTTTCTGGCGCATTTCTAGGCTCGCTTGCTATATTTAAGACATTATTTGCATTTATGGGTTATTTAGTGCATATAAATCAAATCCTAACTTCAACAACGTTTGTTGAACAGGGATAAGGAATGTCGTTCGATTTGGGTGCAGACGTACCATCCGTGTGGTTTGGGATTTTGCCAATCAAAATGCACGACTCACTTTACACGCATTAGGTGTCATCGGCCATGGTTTAGGAAGCACACGGTTTTAGTGAATGAATCTTGTGATATTTCTTTATGCACAACAATCATATTTTCAGTTCTAATGAATTTGTGACTTCATCATTTTTCCTTGAATTATTTTCATCGACAGATAATCACCTAGTAACCCCTATATTGATTTTCGTCCGCATTTCATGACTTGTTTCTAATTTGTAGATATTTTTTTCACCAACATAGGGCTTGTTAGTAATTTATTTGGAGGAAATGCAGGTGTATTCCGAAAATCACAAAAATGGGTGTGTCATCGTGGCACGATGTGAATACCCTGTGGAAATAAATTGATAATGTCTGGCGGAAGTTGTGATGGCCGGCCCTTTGAAACCAAGGCATCTCACATGAAGGATCATAGTTTCCAAAATCAGAGTTGGAATTTCGGACTCCAATCGGTGTCAACCCCATCCTTTCGCCTTGATTTTTCCCATGGTACCCAAACATCATTATACTCCTATTATTGATGTTTTGGTGAATTACATGTCTCGCTTTCTATATCTAAGGCATTTTTTGCATTTACCATGCATTGGTGCATATAAATAAAATCCCAATATGAATTACATGTGGATGCTGGCAAAGAATAACTTACAAATCATTTGTGTGTCACTTTGCGTGATTTTTGTCATTATGCAAGGAATGGGAAGAATTTTTAAACATTTCGAATGGGAGATGCATCCACCTACACAATAAATGTCAATAATTCAATTACGTGAAATGCAGATGGACTCATAAAATCAAAAAAATTGGCATGTCATCGTGGCGTGATCTCGAGACACCGTGGAAAAATCTAGTAAAATTGGCTCAAGTTACAATTTCCGCTTCTTGGAAACCATAGTAGTCGAGTAGAAGGATCATAGTTCCAAAGGAGGAAGTGGCAAATCGAACTCCAATCGACGGTATCTTTATCGCCTCTCCTCCATTTTCCCCCACGGTAATCAATCATCATTATACGCCATGTTTGATTTTCTGGCGCATTTCTGGGCTCACTTCCTATATATAATCCATTTTTTGCATTTGCGTGCCATTTCGTGCATATAAATCAAATCCGAACTTCAACAACATGTGTTGACGAGAGGGATAAGGATTGTCATTCGATCTTGGTGCATCCTATGGTGCAGGCATACGATTCGTGTGGTTTGGGCTTTGGCTAATCAAAATGCACGACTCATGTTGCGCGCATTAGGTGTCATCAGCCACGGTTTCGGAAGCACGCGTCTTTACTGAATGAACCGTGTGCTATTTTTAAATGCACAACAATCAAATTTACATTTCAAATGAATTTGTAACTTCATCATTTCGCCTCGAATTATTTTCATCGGCAGACAATCACCTATTAACCCATGTATTAATTTCTAGGTACATTTCATGACTTGTTTCCTGTTTTAAAACATTTATTCACCAACATAGGGCTTGTTTGTAATTTAATTGAAGGAAATTCAGATCTATTCCCAAAATCACGAAAATGGGTGTGTCATCATGGCATGATGTGAATACCCTGTCAGATGCTTTCTATGGTGGGAGACCTCAATCGTGTTCACAACCTAGCCACCAAAAATGCATTCGTGGCCTATGAAACCAGTCGTCGCTCATGGAGAACCTTGTCTATGTTAGCACCTGAGGATGAGCTTCGCAAAGATGGATATCATCCATGTTACAGATTTGGTGCCCCACCTCCCAGCTCGGAGAAGTGGCACATGACGCCATCACTTGAAGATAGTGACTTCTCTTCTTCAACTCCCTCTGCCAACGTCAGGCATGCAGATGAAGCTGATGATGCAACCTCTCTGCCGCTATCGACTCGGTGTCGCGACACTGCACCAAGCTCGCCTACACTAGCACCTTGTGACTCCACTGAACCGCCTTCATCAACACATGTTGGGGACGTGTAGTTTTCAATGTCTTCGTCCTTTTTGGTCATTCGATGACAAAGGGGGAGATGCATTGGATGATAGTCGTCAAAAGGGTCTACTAATAAGGGCTGGGTGTTATATTTTGCTAAGTTTACAACTCTCGTTTCTAAATATTTGCCATTTTGGGTTGTAAAACTTAAGTCCTGATGGACGTCTGCACTTTATGCTTACCGTACTCTTTGGTGCCTCTTCAAGTTATTTTATGCACCTGAAGTCATTCTATAGACGCTCATTTTCCATTATTCATTCCATTATCTTTGACATATTCGTTAATGCATAGTGATTCAATTACAAGATATAGGGGGAGATCTCCCCAAAATACAACCTACCATGTGCACTTTCATTCCAAGCAAAATCTTCATACTCACATCTTTAGGGGGGGCTCTCTATATCTTGCAATCATAATCTTCAAAAACATTATCTTCACATATATTTATCCCCGTTGAAAACTTCAACCAGTTTGTCATCAATCACCAAAAAGGGTGATATTGTAAGTGCATCTAGTGCCACCCTTGTTTGGTTTTGGAGTATTGAAGACAAACGTGGTTGAGGGACTACTATGTTTGTGAGAGTTCACAGGTTAACACAGATAGAGGTCCCTGCAGTTTCGGTTTATTTGTCAAAGACGACCCCCAAAAATGTCCGAACACATTGATGGCAGTTGAAGCCATTGGTGGAATGTGAATACATTCGTTTGAAGACAATGAAACGCGAAGAAGAAGTCTTTTGGTAGTTTTATTTCTTCTTTCCTGATTCATAGGAACGACCATACTGTTAAGTAGTGTCGAAGTGATTGAAGTCAGATGCTGACGTGATGCTCAACCCATACTTATGTCTTCGAGTGAAGACGATGAGAGGAAAACTCTTCCAAGGTTGGTTGAGTCAGCTTTACTTGTAGCCCAAGTAAATTTGTCACGTGCATTCAAAATCCGATCGTTGTGACACGTGTCAGTTGGTCATTGACCTAAGGTCATTTTGGTCACATCTGGTTGGGTTACCTACTAGCTATAAATAGTCCACCCCTCCACCATGAGAAGGTGGCTGCTCAGAGAGAGATACGGTTGTTATCATACGGAGCAACCCACCTCAAATACATTGAGAGAGATACATCCTACGAGGATACACCTAAACACCTAGAGCTAGTGTGTTTGAGCATCACTGAAGACTTTCTATTCTGAGAGAACTAAAGACTTATTACACTTGAAGACCGTGATCTTCATGATAGTTAGGCGTCTGGCTCTAGAGCTTCCAAGAGTCATTGTGGACTGTCGGGTGACCAAGTTTGTACGGTTTTCGGAAGTCTCCCCTGAAGACTTACCAGGTGATTGGGTGTTGTCTAGTGACTTCGGCTCAACGGAAATAAGGTGAAGATCCGGTCTTTTGGGTCCAATCTCGGCCTCCCTAACCAGACGTACAGTTGTCACCACAACTAGAACTGGTCCAACAAATCCTATGTCTTCGTCAAGCAACTGGTTCTATCCTTCAATCGCTTACATTCCTACTCTAAATTGTGAAGTCATTTCTTAATCTTTGCCTGAAGAATTTCCCCGAAGACATCTATATCAACTGTTTATCTTCATACTGTCTAAGTTTGTCTTTGACTCATCTTCATGTGCATGATGATAGTACTTGATTTGTCTGTACATCTTCTCCGTATTGCATGCCTTGTATAGAATCTTGATTACTATCCCTACCTGATCCTGGTTAGATATCCGCATTATTCAAATACATTCATTGTTTCCTAGACTTTCATAAAAATCGCCTATTCACCCCCCTCTAGTTGATAACTAGCACTTTCAATTGGTATGAGAGAAAGGTACTCCCTTGTTCTATGTTTCGGTTTAACCACTGTGGAGTTTTAGCTATGTCGACTACAGGGACAATCAAGGTCTCCGCTTCATGCCCTGTCTTCGATGGCACTGACTACCCCTACTGGAAGAATAAGATATGCATGAATCTCTAAGCCATTGACAACGACCAATGGTATGTCATCATGGCGGGCATTCTCGATGTTGGCGAAGGTGTCACTTCTGCTTATGTGAAGAGGTTCGCGCAACAAGATTCCACTGCCAAGAACTGTTGGGGAACGTTGCATGGGAAACAAAAAAATTCCTATGCACACACAGATCTATCCATGGTGATGAGCATCTACGATAGGGAGAGTGGATCTAGGTACCCTTGTAGATCGCTAAGCGGGAAGCGTTAAGAAATGCGGTTGGTGTAGTCGAACGTCTTCGCGATCCAAATCGCCGTGCATCCCGCGATCCAATCATGTTCCGTCTCGCGATCCAATCACGATCCGTCCCGCGATCCAATCATGATCCGTCCCACGAACTTGATCACGATCCGTCCCACGAACTTGATCACGATCCGTCCCACGAACTTGATCACGATCCTTCCGATCTAGCGCCGAATGGACGGCACTTCCGCGTTTAGCACACGTACAGCTTGATGACGATCTCCACCGTTTTAATCCAGCAAGAAGGAGCGGATAGGAAGAAGGGTTCTCCGGTAGCGTGACAGCGCTCCGGCGATAGTGGTGGAGCTATTACGGCAGGGCTTCGCCTAAGCACTGCAGAAATCCGATCTAGAGGAGAAACTATGCACTGGAGGAACGGGCAGCACGTGGTTGAATATTCTATGCAAAACCCCTAAAATCTCCAGTATATATAAGAGGAAGAGAGGAGGAGGCTTGGAACAAGGGACAAGCCTCCAAGGAGTCGGTCGAACCAGGTGGAGGAGGCAGACTCCACCTCCAATCCTTGTAGGACTAGGATTCACCCTATCTTTACCGCTGGACCATTCCGGAGCTCCTCGTTATGTCCGGCATCTCATCCGGGACTCCGAACAACCTTTGGTCACCACCATACATAACTCTATACTATCGAAACGTCACCGAACCTTAAGTGTGCAGACCCTAAGGGTTCGAGAACTATGTAGACATGACCGAGACACCTCTACGGTCAATAACCAATAGAGGGATTTGGATGCCCATATTGGTTCCTACATATTATACGAAGATATTTATCGGTCGAACCTCTATGTCAAGGATTCAGTTAATCCCGTATGATGTTCCCTTTGTTCTTCGGTATGTTACTTGCTCGAGATTCGATCGTCGGTATCTCCATACCTAGTTCAAGCTCGTTATCGGCAATTCTCTTTACACGTTCTGTAATACAAGATACCTAGTTCTCTATAGATCTTAATGCCTAATATGAAAGCAGCTTCTCCTAGGTCCTTCATTGAAAAACTCTCGTTCAAATATTCCTTCACGCTTTCCAGCATTTCTATATTGTTTCCAATCAGCAATATGTCATCCACATATAATACTAGAAACGCTATAGAGCTCCCACTCACTTTCTTGTAAATACAAGCTTCTCCGTAAACTTGTATAAACTCAAACGCTTTGATCACCTCATCAAAACGCTTATTCCAACTCCGAGATGTTTGCACCAGTCCATAAATGGATCGTTGGAGTTTGCAAACTTTGTCAGCATTCTATGGATCGACAAAACCTTCGGGTTGCATCATATACAACTCTTCATCAAGGAAATCGTTGAGGAACGTTGTTTTGACATCCATCTGCCAAATTTCCTAGTCGAAATAAGAAGCTATTGCTAACATGATTCTGACATACTTAAGCATCGCTACGGGTGAGAAAGTCTCATCATAGTCAACTCCTCGAACTTGTGAAAAACCCTTTGCCACAAGTCGAGCTTTATAGATGGTGACATTACCATCCGCGTCTGTCTTCTTCTTAAAGATCCATTTGTTCTGAATGGCATTTCGCCCTTCAGGTAATACTTCCAAAGTCCATACTTTGTTTGCATACATGGATCCCATCTCGGATTTCATGGCCTCTAACCATTTCTCGAAATCCGGGCCCATCACTGCTCCTCCATAGCTCATAGGTTCATTGTTGTCCAACAACATGACCTCCAAGCCGGGGTTGTCATACCACTTAGGGGTAGTATGCGGCCTTATCGACCTATGAGGTTCAATAGCAGCTTGATCCGAAGCTTCATGATCATCATCATTAACTTCCTCTTCTACCGTTGTAGGTTCCACAGAAACATCTTTCTGCACTGCACTGCTTTCTAGTTGAAGTAAAGGTTCAATAACCTCATCAAGCTCTATTTTCCTCCCACTATATTCTTTCGAGAGAAACTCTTTCTGAAGAAATGTTCCGTTCTTAGCGACAAACACTTTGCCTTCGGATCTGAGATAGAAGGTATACCCGACTGTCTCTTTCGGGTATCCTATGAAGACGCATTTCTCCGCTTTGGGTACGAGCTTTTCAGGCTGAAGCTTTTTGACATAAGCATCACATCCCCAAACTTTAAGAAACGACAACTTTGGCTTCTTCCCAAACCATAGTTCATATGGCGTCGTCTCAACGGATTTTGATGGTGCCCTATTTAAAGTGAATGCAGCTGTCTCTAATGCATAACCCCAAAACGATAGTGGCAAATCAACAAGAGACATCAAAGAACACACCATATCTAATAAGGTTCGATTACGATGTTCGGACACACCATTAAGCTGTGGTGTTCCGGGCAGTGTCAACTGTGAAACAATTCCACATTGTCTTAAGTGACTGCCAAACTCATAACTCGGATATTCACCTCCTCGATCAGATCGCAGGAACTTAATCTTCTTGTTACAATGATTCTCAACCTCACTCTAAAATTTCTTGAACGTTTCAAACGTTTCAGACTTGTGTTTCATTAAGTAAATATACCCATATCTACTTAAGTCATCAGTGAATGTGAGAAAATAACGATACCCACCACGCGCTGTAACATTCATTGGACCGCACACATCAGTATGTATGATTTCCAATAAGTCACTTGCCCGTTCCATTGTTCCAGAGAACGGCGTTTTAGTCATCTTGCCCATGAGGCATGGTTCACATGTGTCAAGTGATTCAAAATCAAGTGACTCCAAAAGTCCATCAGCATGGAGCTTCCTCATGCGTTTTACACCAATATGACCTAAACAGCAGTGCCACAAGAAAGTGGTACTATCATTATCAACTCTACATCTTTTGGCATCAATGCTATGAACATGTGTATCATCACTATCAAGATTCAATATGAATAAACCCCTCACATTGGGTGCATGACCATAAAAGATATTACTCATATAAATAGAACAACCTTTATTCTCTGATTTAAATGAGTAACCGTCTCGCAATAAACAAGATCAAGATATAATGTTCATGCTTAACACAGGCACTAAATAACAATTATTCAGGTTCATCACTAATCCCGATGGTAATCAAAGAGAGAGCGTGCCGACGGCGATCACATCAACCTTGGAACCATTTCCAACATGCATCGTCACTTCGTCCTTTGCCAGCCTTCGTTTATTCCGTAGTTCCTGCTTTGAGTTGCAAATGTGAGAAACCGAACCGGTATCAAATACCCAGGCACTACTACGAGATCTAGTAAGGTACACATCAATAACATGTATATCATATATACCTTGTTTGTTGTTGGCCACCTTCTTGTCAGCCAGGTACTTGGGGCAGTTTCGCTTCTAGTGACCAGTTCCCTTGCAATGAAAGCACTCAGTTTCTGGCTTGGGTCCATGCTTAGGCTTCTTTACAGGAGTAGCAACTGCTTTGCCATCCTTCTTGGTTTTACCCTTCTTTCCCTTGCCCTTGACCTTGCCATTTTTCTTGAAACTAGTGGTTTTATTGACCATCAACACTTGATGTTCTTTCTGGATTTTAGACTCAACGACATTTAGCATCGCAAACAGCTCGGCGACTGACTTGTTCGTCCCATGCATGTTATAGTTCATCACAAAGCTCTTGTAACTAGGTGGCAGTGATTGAAGAACTTTGTCAGTGATCGCCTCTGGCGGAAGGGCAATTCCCAACTCCGCTAGACGAGTTGAATACCTAGCCATTCCGAGTATATGTTCAGTGATAGACCCGTTCTCCTCCATCTTGAAAGCATAGAACTTATCGGAGGTTTCATACCTCTCGATCCGGGCATTCTTTTGAAAGATATACTTCAACTCCTGGAACATCTCATATGCTCCATGACGTTCAAAACGTCTTTGAAGTCCCGGTTCTAAGCCATACAATTTTGCACACTGAACTATTGAGTAATCTCCAGTACGTGCCTCCCAAGCGTTCTTAACGTCTTCGGAGGTCCTGTCTTCTGGTTGGTCACCAAGCGGTGCATCAAGGACATATGATTTCTGGGAAGCCGTGAGGATAATCCTCAGATTACGGGCCCAGTCAACAAAGTTACTTCCATCATCTTTCACCTTAGTTTTCTCCAGGAACGCATTAAAATTCAGAGGTGCTACTACGCGAGCCATTGATCTACAACATAAATATGCAAAGTTTACTTAGACTATTGTTCAAGATAATGAGTTTAGTTAATCAAATTACTAAAGCTCCCACTCAAAATGACATCCCTCAAGTCATCTGAGTGTCACATGATCCAAATCCACCAACTCAAGTCCGATCATCACGTGAGTTGAGGTGGCTTCAATGGTGAACATCATTATGTTGATCATATCTACTATATGACTCATGTTCGACCTTTCGGTCTCTTGTGTTTCGAGGCCATGTTTGTACATGCTAGGCTCGTCAAGTTTAACCCGAGTGTTCTGCATGTGCAACACTGGCTTGCACCCGTTGTATGTGAACATAGAGTCTTGTTGGGGAATGTTGCATGGGAAACAAAAAAATTCCTACACACACGCAAGATCTATCCATGGTGATGAGCATCTACGAGAGGGAGAGTGGATCTACATACCATTGTAGATCGCTAAGCGGGAAGCGTTAAGAAACGCGATTGGTGTAGTCGAACGTCTTCGTGATCCAAATCACCGAGCGTCCCGCGATCTCCTCACGATCCGTCGCGCGATCCAATCACGATCCGTCCCGCGAACTCATCACAATCCGTCCCACGATCTCATCACGATCCGTCCTGCGAACTCATCACGATCTGTCACGCGATCTCATCACGATCCGTCCCGCGATCTCATCACGGTCCGTCCCGCGAACTCATCACGATCCATCCCGCGATCTCATGACGATCTGTCCCGCGATCTTGTCACGATCCGTCTCGCAATCTTGATCACGATCCTTCCAATCTAGCGCTGAATGGACGGCACCTCCGCGTTCAGCACACGTACGACTTGATGACGATCTTCGCCTTCTTGATCCAGAAAGAGGGAGCGGAGAGGTAGAAGAGTTCTCTGGCAGTGTGACGATGCTGCGGTGATGGCGGTAGAGCTATCCCGGCAGGGTTTTGCCTAAGCACTGCAGAAAACCGATCTAGAGGAGAAACTATGCACTAGAGGAACGGGTAGCACGTGGCTGAAAATTCTATGACAAAACCCTAAAATCCTCTAGTATATATAGGAGGAGAGGAGTAGGAGGCTTGGCTGCCAAAAAGCCAGCCCTTGGGTCAGCCAAAGTGGGGAGGAGAGGAGGACTCCTCCTCCAATCCTAGTAGGACTAGGATTCCTCCTTTTTTGGCCTTTTTCCACCTTTTTCCCTTTGGGCTTTTTCTCCCAGCCACATGGGACTTGTGTGGGCCTTCCACCAGCCCACAAAAGGCTGGTATTTACTCTCCCACATCCCATGAAGCCTCTTGGGTCGAAATACCTCTCCCGGTGGTCTCCCGGTACACTATCGGCACTCCCGGTACATTACCGATTAGCCCGAAACTTTTTCGGCGACCAAAATGGGACTTCCTATATATAAATATTTTCCTCCGGACCATTCAGGAGCTCGTCGTGACGTCCGAGATCTCAACCGGGACTCCGAACAACCTTCGGTCACCACCATACATAACTCTATACTACCGAAACATCACCGAACCTTAAGTGTGCAGACCTTGCGGGTTCGAGAACTATGTAGACATGACCGAGACACCTCTACGGTCAATAACCAATAGAGGGACCTGGATGCCCATATTGGTTCCTACATATTCTACGAAGATCTTTATCGGTCGAACCTTTATGTCAAGGATTCAGATAATCCTATGTGATGTTCCCTTTGTTCTTCGGTATATTACTTGCCCGAGATTCGATCGTCGGTATCTCCATACCTAGTTCAACCTCGTTACCGACAATTCTCTTTACTCGTTCCGTAATACAAGATCCCATGACTAACACTTAGTGACATTTCTTGCAAGGCTTGTTGTAATGTTGTATTACCGAGTGGGCCCTGAGATACCTCTCCGTCACACGGAGTAACAAATCCCAATCTTGATCCATGCCAACCCAACAGACACCCTCGGAGATACCTGTAGAGTACTTTTATAGTCACCCAGTTACATTGCGACGTTTGATACACACAAGGCACTCCTCCGGTGTCAGTGAGTTGCATGATCTCATGGTCATAGGAACAGATACTTGACATGTAGAAAACAGTAGCATTAAACTGACACGATCATATGCTATGTTTGTAGTTTGGTTCTTGTCCATCCCATCATTCTCCTAATGATGTGATGCCGTTATCAAATGACATATCATGTCAATGGCTAGGAAACCTTAACCATCTTTGATCAACGAGCTAGTCTATTAGAGGCATACTAGGGACATGGTTTTGTCTATGTATCCACACATGCATCTAAGTCTCCAATCCATACAATTATAGCATGGATAATAAACGACTATCATGAACAAGGAAATATGATAATAACTAATTTATTATTGCCTCTAGGTCATATTTCCAACAGTATCCCACTTGCACTAGAGTCAATAATCTAGTTCACATCACCATGTGATTTGCATTGTTATGAATCTAACACCCAATGAGTTCTGGGGCTCGTCATGCTTTGCATGTGAGAGAGGTCTTATAGTCAACGGGTCTACGACATTCAGATCCGTGTGTACTTTGCAAATTTCTATGTCAAACCGTAAACAATGCCACCACACTCCACTTGGTTCTATTCCAAATGGCTGCTCCACTATACGTATCCAGATTGCTACTACGAGTCACCCGGATTGGTGTTAAAGCTTGCATCGACGTGACTCTTTACGATGAACTCTTTATCACCTCCATAATCGAGAAACATCTCCTTAGACTTTTAGTTACTAAGGATAATCTTGACCGATGTCCAATGCTCCATTCCAGGATCACTTTGAAACCTTCCGGCCATACTTATGGCAAGGCTGACATCGGGTCTTGTGCACAGCATTGCATACATGATAGAGCCTATGGCTGAAGCATAGGGGATGACACTCATCTTTTCTCTATCTTCTACAGTCACTGGGCATTGAGTCTTACTCAAGTTTATACCTTACAAATCAGGCAAGAACTCTTTCTCTGATTGATCCATTTTGAACTCTTTCAAAATCTTGTCAAGGTATGTACTCATTGAAAGTCTCATCAAGTATCTTGATCTATCTCTAGATCTTGATGCTCAACAATTAGATAGCTTTATCCAGGTCTTCCTTTGAAAAACTCTTTTCAAACAACCATTTATGCTTTCCAGAAATTCTATATCATTTCTGATCAACAATATGTCAACCACATATGCTTATCAGAAACTCTACAGTGCTCCCACTCACTTTATTGTAAATACAAGTTTCTCGTAAACTTTGTATAGACTCAAAAACTTTAATCAGCTCATCAAAGTGTACATTCCAACTCCGAGATGCTTGCTTCAGTTCATAGGAGGATCACTGAAGCATGCACACCTTTTAGCATCCTTAGGACTGACAAAACCTTTTGGTTGTATCACATACAACCTTTCCTCAAGAAAGGAAATGATGTTTTGGCATCCATCTGCCAGATTTCATAATTGAAAAATGCAGCAACTGCTAACATAATTCTAACAGACTTTAGCATCGCTACGAGAGAAAGTCTCATCGCAGTCAACTCCTTGAACTTGCCGGAAACCTCTTTGCGACAAGTTGAGCTTTATAAATGGTGACATTCACCATCAGCGTTTGTCTTCATTTTAAAGATCCATTTGTACTCAACGACCTGCCGTCCAACGAGCAAGTCTACCAAAGTCTATACTTGGTTTTCATATATGGATCCTTTCTCGGATTTCATGGCCTCTAACCATTTGTCAGAATCCGGGCCCATCATTGCTTCTCCACAGCTCGTAGGTTCATTGTTGTCCAACAACATGACCTCCAAGACAGGGTTGTCGTACCGCTCAGGAGCAGTACACATCCTTGTCGACCTACGAGGTTTGATAGTAACTTTATCTAGAGCTTCATGATCATCATCATTTACTTCCTCTTCAACTAACATAGATTCCATAGAAACATATTTCTACGCTGCGCTACTCTCTGGTTGAAACAAAGGTTCAACAACCTCATCAAGTTCTATCTTCCTCCCACTCAATTCTTTCGAGAGAAACTTTTTCTCGGGAAAGGACCCGTTTTAGCAACAAACACTTTATGCTTGGATATGAGATAGAAGGTTCACCCAACTATTCTTAGGGTATTCTACGAAGATGCATTTGTCCGCTTTGGGTTCGAGCTCATTAGGTGAAAACATTTTCCACACAAGCGTCGCAGCCCCAAACATCAAGAAATGACAGCTTAGGTTTCTATCAAACCATAATTCACACGGTGTCATCTCAACGGATTTAGATGGTTCCCTATTTAAAGTGAATGCAGTTGTCTCTAATGCACAACCCCAAAATTATAGTAGCAAAACGATAAGAGACATCATAACATGCACCATATCCAATAGAGCACGACTATGACGTTCGGACATACCATCACACTATGGTGTTCCAGGTGGCGTGTGTTGTGAAACAACTTTCACATTGTCTAAAGTTGTATGCCAAACTTGTAACTCAGATATTCACCTCAAAGATCATATCGCAGATATTTTTATCTTCTTGTCATGATGATCTTAAACTTCACTTTGAATTTGCTTGAACTTTTCAAACGATTCAGACTTGTGTTTCATTGAGTAAATATACACTATATCTACCCAAATCATCAGTGAAGGTAAGAAAATAACGATATCCACCGCACGCTACAAGACTCATTGGATTGCATACATCAACATGTATCATTTCCAATAAATCACTTGCCCGCTCTGTCAAACCAGAAAACGGGGTCCTTAGTCATCTTTGACCAAGAGGCATGGTTCGCATGTCTCAACCGATTCGAAATCGAAAGAGTCCAAAGATCCATCAGCATGGAGTTTCTTCATGCGTTTTATACCAATATGACATTTAGCGGCAGTGCCACAAGTATGTGGTACTATCATTATTAACTTTGCATCTTTTGGCATCAATGTTATGAACATGTGTATTACTACGATCAAGATTCAACAAACCATTCTCACTGGGTGCATGACCATTGAAGGTATTATTCATTTAAACAGAATAACCATTATTCTCTAACTTAAATGAATAACCGTGTTGCAATAAACACGATCTAATCACGTTCATGCTCAACGCAAAACACTAAATAACACTTATTTAGGTTTGTTACTAATCCCGAAGGTAGAGAGAGCGTGCGATGTCGATCACATCAACCTTGGAAACACTTCCAACACACATCCTCACCTCACCCTTAGCTAGTTCTCTGTTTATTCTGTAGCTTTTATTTCGAGTTACTAACATTTAGCAACCGAACCGGTATCCAATACCCAGGTGCTACTAGGAGTACTAGCAAGCTACACATCAATAGCACGTATATCAAATATACTTCTGTTAACGTTGCCAGCCTTCTTATCTACCAAGTATCTAGGGTTGTTCCGCTTCAGCGACCGCTCTCCTCATAATCGAAGCACTTAGTCTCGGGTTTGAGTTCAACTTTGGGTTACTTCACTGGAGCAGCAACTGACTTGCCATCCATGAAGTTTCCCTCCTTGCTCTTCTCGAAACTAGTGGTTTTACTAACCATCAACACTTGACGCTCCTTCTTGATTTCTACCTTCGCGGTGTCAAACATCGCGAACAGCTCAGGGATCATTATTTCTATCCTTGGCATTTTATAGTTCATCACCAAGTTCTAGTAGCTTAGTGACAGTGACTTGGAGAACTATAACAATCACTATCTTATCTGGAATATCAACTCCCACTCGATTCAAGCGATTGTAGCACCCAGACAATCTGAGCACATGCTCAACGATTGAGCTATTCTCCTTCATCTTGTAGGAAAAGAACCTTGTTGGAGATCTCATATCTCGCAACATGGGCACGAGCCTGAGATCCTAATTTCATCTCTTAGAACATCTCATATGTTCTATGACGTTCAAAACATTTCGGAGCCTCAATTCTAAGCCGTAATGCATGACGCACTAAACTATCAAGTAGTCATCAGAACGTGCCTGTCAGATGTTCACAACATCTACAAACGACGCTAGAGGGGTTGGCGCATCGAGCGGTGCATTAAGGACATAAGCCTTGTGTTCAGCAATGAGGACAATCCTCAGATCATGGACCCAGTCCGCAATAGTGCTACCAACATCTTTCAACTCTATTTCTCTAGGAACATATAAAAATTCAAGGGAGCTACAGCGCGAGCAAGTAATCTACAGCATAATTTGCACAGACACTATTGACTATGTTCATGATAATGAGTTCAATTAATCATATTACTTAAGAACTCCCACTCAAGTTGACATCCCTCCAGTCATTCGAGTGATACATGATCCAAATTCATCAACTCAAGTCCGATCATCACGTGAGTTGAGGTGGTTTCAATGGTGAACATCATCATGTTGATCATATCTACTATATGACTCATGTTCGACCTTTCGGTCTCTTGTGTTCCGAGGCCATGTATGTACATGCTAGGCTCGTCAAGTTTAACCCGAGTGTTCTGCATGCGGAACACTGGCTTGCACCCATTGTATGCAAACCTAGAGTCTATCACACCCGATCATCACGTGGTGTCTCGACACGAAGAACTTTCGCAATGGTGCACACTCGGGGAGAACATAATTTATCTTGAAATTAAGTGAGGGATCACCTTATAATGCTACCGTCGTCCTAAGCAAAAAAAAGGTGCATAAAAGTATTAACATCACATGCAAATCATAAGTGACATGATATGGACATGAACTTGTGCTTTTGATCTCCATCATGAAAGCACCGGCATGATCTCCATCGTCACCGGCATGACACCATGATCTCCATCATCTTGATCTCCATGAACGTGTCACCATCGGGGTTGTCGCGCCCAACATGCTTCTACTACTATTGCTACCGTTTAGCGATAAAGTAAAGCATTACATAGCGCTTAATGATTGACACACAGGTCATACAATAATTAAAGACAACCCTATGGCTCCTGCCGGTTGACGTACTCATCGACATGCAAGTCGTGATAATCTATAAATCACATGATCATCTCATACATCACATATATCATATCATGTAATTGGCCATATCATATCACAACATACCCTGCAAAAACAAGTTAGACGTTCTCTAATTGTTGTTGCATGTCTTACGTGGCTGCTATGGGTATCTAGCAAGAACAATTCTCATCTACGCACAAACCACAATGGTGATACACTAGTTGCTTTTCAACCTTCTCAAGGACCGCCTTTGTCGAATCCGATCCAACTAAAGTGAGAGAAACTGGCACCCGCAAGCCATCTATGCAACAAGTTGCGGTCGAGGGAACCGGTCTCTCGTAAGCGTACGAGTAATGTTGGTCCGGGCTGCTTCATCTCACAATACCGCTGAACCAAAATCCGACCAAGGGAGGAAGCAATCTAAGCATCAACGCCCAAAAACTCTTTGTGTTCTACTCGAGATCTCATCTACATATACCTAGCTCATGATGCCACTGTTGGGGAATGTTGCATGGGAAACAAAAAAATTCCTACGCACACGCAAGATCTATCGATGGTGATCAGCATCTACGAGAGGGAGAGTGGATCTACATAGCCCTGTAGATCGCTAAGTGGGAAGCGTTAAGAAACACGGTTAGTGTAGTCGAACGTCCTCGCGATCTAAATTGCCGAGCGTCCCGCGATCTCCTCACGATCCGTCCCGCGATCCAATCATGATCCGTCCCGCGAACTCATCACGATCCGTCTCGCGATCTCATCACGATCCGTCCCGCAACTCATCACGATCCGTCCCGCGATCTCGTCATGATCCGTCCTACGAACTCATCATGATCCATCCCGCGATCTCATCACTATCCGTCCCGCGATCTCATCTTGATCCGTCTCGCAATCTTGATCACGGTCCTTCCGATCTAGCGCCGAATGGACGGCACCTCCGCGTTCAGCTCACGTACAGCTTGATGACGATCTCCGCCTTCTTGATCTAGCAAGAGGGATCGGAGAGGTAGAAGAGTTCTCTGGCAGCATGACGGCGCTGCGGTGATGGTGGTAGAGCTATTCCGGCAGGGCTTCGCCTAAGCACTGCAGAAAACCGATCTAGAGGAGAAACTATGCACTAGAGGAACTGGTAGCGCGTGGCTGAAAATTCTGTGCCAAAACCCTAAAATCCTCTATTATATATAGGAGGAGAGGAGGAGGAGGCTTGGATGCCAAAAATCCAGCCCTTGGGTCGGCCAAAGTGGGAGGAGAGGAGGACTCCTCCTCCAATCCTAGTAGGACTAGGATTCCTCCTTTTTTTGGCCTTTTTTCACCTTTTTCCCTTTGGGCTTTTTCTCCCAGCCACATGGGCCTTGTGTGGGCCTTCCACCAGCCCACAAAAGGCTGGTATTTACTCTCCCACAGCCCATGAATCCTCTTGGGTCGAAATACCCCTCCCGATGGTCTCCCGATACACTACCAGCACTCCCGGTACATTACAGATTAGCCCGAAACTTTTTCGGCGACCAAAATGGGACTTACTATAAATCAATATTTACCTCCGGACCATTCCGGAGCTCCTCGTTATGTCCGGCATCTCATCCGGCACTCCGAACAATCTTTGGTCACCACCATACATAACTCTATACCATCGAAACGTCACCGAACCTTAAGTGTGCACACCCTACGGGTTCGAGAACTATGTAGACATGACCGAGACACCTCTACGGTCAATAACCAATAGAGGGGCCTGGATGCCCATATTGGTTCCTACATATTATACGAAGATGTTTATCGGTTGAACCTCTATGTCAAGGATTCAGTTAATCCCGTATGATGTTCCCTTTGTTCTTCGGTATGTTACTAGCCCGAGATTCGATCGTCGGTATCTCCATACCTAGTTCAACCTCGTTACCGACAAGTCTCTTTACTCGTTCCGTAATACAAGATACCATGACTAACACTTAGTGACATTGCTTGCAAGGCTTGTTGTGATGTTGTATTACCGAGTGGGCCCTGAGATACCTCTCCGTCACACGGAGTAACAAATCCCAATCTTGATCCATGCCAACCCAACAGACACCCTCGAAGATACCTGTAGAGTACTTTTATAGTCACCCAGTTACGTTGAGACGTTTGATACACACAAGGCACTCCTCCGGTGTCAGTGAGTTGCATGATCTCATGGTCATAGGAACAGATACTTGACATGCAGAAAACAGTAGCATTAAACTGACACGATCATATGCTACGTTTGTAGTTGGGGTCTTGTCCATCCCATCATTCTCCTAATGATGTGATGCCATTATCAAATGACATATCATGTCAATGGCTAGGAAACCTTAACCATCTTTGATCAACGAGCTAGTCTATTAGAGGCATACTAGGGACATGGTTTTGTCTATGTATCCACACATGCATCTAAGTCTCCGATCAATACAATTATAGCATGGATAATAAACGACTATCATGAACAAGGAAATATGATAATAACTAATTTATTATTGCCTCTAGGGCATATTTCCAACAAGTCTATCACACCCGATCATCACGTGGTGTCTCAACGCGACGAACTTTCGCAACGGTGCACACTCGGGGAGAACACAATTTATCTTGAAATTAGGTGAGGGGTCACCTTATAATGCTACCGTCATCCTAAGAAAAACAAGGTGCATAAAAGGATTAACATCACATGCAATTCATAAGGGACATGATATGGCCATGAACTTGTGCTTTTGATCTCCATCTAGAAAGCACCGGCATGATCTCCATCGTCACCGGCAAGACACCATGATGTCCATCATCTTGATCTCCATCAACGTGTCGCCATCGGGGTTGCCGCACCCAACATGCTACTACTA
Organism: Hordeum marinum; assembly: GCA_022496015.1. NCBI lineage: Eukaryota > Viridiplantae > Streptophyta > Magnoliopsida > Poales > Poaceae > Hordeum > Hordeum marinum. The sequence continues at coordinate 417,547,689 of CM039675.1, forward strand.
CTATTGCTACCGTTTAGCAATAAAGTAAAGCATTACATAGCGCTTAATGATTGACAAGCAGGTCATACAATAATTAAAGACAACCCTATAGCTCCTGCCGGTTGCTGTAATCATCGACATGCAAGTCGTGATAATCTATACATCACATGATCATCTCATACATCACATATATCACATCATGTAATTGGCCATATCACATCACAACATACCCTGCAAAAACAAGTTAGACGTCCTCTAATTGTTGTCGCATGTTTTATGTGGCTGCTACGGGTATCTAGCAAGAACAATTCTCATCTATGCAAAAACCACAACGGTGATACACTAGTTGCTTTTCAACCTTCTCAAGGACCGCCTTTGTCAAATCCGATCCAACTAAAGTGAGAGAAACTGGCACCCGCAAGACATCTATGCAACAAGTTGCGGTCGAGGGAACCGTACGAGTAATGTTGGTCCGGGCCACTTCATCTCACAATACCGCTGAACCAAAATTTGACCAAGGGAGGAAGCAATCTAAGCATCAACGCCCACAAACATTTTGTGTTCTACTCGAGATCTCATCTACACATAGACCTAGCTCATGATGCCACTGTTGGGGAACGTTGCATGGGGAACAAAAATGTTCCTATGCACATGAAGATCTATCCATGGTGATGAGCATCTACGACAGGGAGAGTGGATCTACGTACCCTTGTAGATCGCTAAGCGGGAAGCGTTAAGAAACGCGGTTGGTGTAGTCGAACGTCTTCGCGATCCAAATCGCCGTGCGTCCCGCGATCCAATCACGATCCGTCCCGCGATCCAATCACGATCCGTCCCACGATCCAATCATGATCCGTCCCATGAACTTGATCACGATCCGTCCCACGAACTTGATCACGATCCTTCCGATCTAGCGCCGAACGGACGGCACCTCCGCGTTCAGCACACGTATAGCTTGATGACGATCTCCGCCGTCTTGATCCAGCAAGAAGGAGTGGAGAGGAAGTAGATTTCTCAGGCAGCATGATGGCGCTCCGGCGATAGTGGTGGAGCTATTCCGGCAGGACTTCGCCTAAGCACTGCAGAAATCCGATCTAGAGGAGAAACTATGCACTGGAGGAACGGGCAGCACGTGGCTGAAAATTCTGTGCAAAAACCCTATAACCTCCAGTATATATAAGAGGAATAGAGGAGGAGGCTTAGCACAAGGGACAAGCCTCCAAGGATTCGGCCAAACCAGGTGGAGGAGGTGGACTCCACCTCCAATCCTAGTAGGACTAGGATTCACCCTATTTTTTTGCCTTTTTCCACTTTTTCTCTTTAGGCCTTTTTCCCAAACTGCATGGGCCTTGTGTGGGACTTCCACCAGCCCACTAAGGGCTGGTAAACACTCTCCCACAGCCCATGGAGCCTCTTGGGTCGAAATCCCCCTCCCGATGGTCTCCCGGTACACTACCGGCACTCCCGGTACACTACTGATGAGCCCGAAACTTTTCCGGCGACGAAAACAGGACTTCCTATATATGAATCTTTACCGCTGGACCATTTTGGAGCTCCTCGTGATGTCCGAGACTCATCCGGGACTCCAAACAACCTTCGTTCACCACCATACATAACCCTATACTACCGAAACGTCACCAAACCTTAAGTGTGCAGACCCAACGGGTTCGAGAACTATGTATACATGACCGAGACACCTCTACGGTCAATAACCAATAGCGGGACCTGCATGCCCATATTGGTTCCTACATATTCTATGAAGATCTTTATCGGTCGAACCTCTATGTCAAGGATTCAGTTAATCCCGTATGATGTTCCCTTTGTTCTTCGGTATGTTACTTGCCCGAGATTCAATCGTCGGTATCTCCATACCTAGTTCAACCTCATTATCGGCAAGTCTCTTTACACGTTCCGTAATACAAGATCCCGTGACTAACATTTAGACACATTGCTTGCAAGTCTCAGTGTGATGTTGTATTACCGAGTGGGCCCTGAGTTACCTCTCCGTCACACGGAGTAACAAATTCCAGTCTTGATCCATGCCAACTCAACAGACACTCTCGGAGATACCTGTAGAGCACCTTTATAGTCACCCAGTTACGTTGCAAAATTTGATACACACAAGGAACTCCTCCGATGTCCGTGAGTTGCATGATCTCATGGTCATAGGAACATATACTTGACATGCAGAAAATAGTAGCAATAAACTCACACGATCATAAGCTACGTTTGTAGTTTGGGTCATTGTCCATCACATCATTCTCCTAATGATGTGATCCCGTTATCAAATGACATCACATGTCAATGGCTAGGAAACCTTGACCATCTTTGATCAACGAGCTAGTTCACTAGAGGCATACTAGGGACATAGTGTTTGTTTTTTTACCCACACATGTAATGTGTTTCCAATTAATACAATTATAGCATGGATAGTAAACGATTATCATGAACAAGGAAATATAATAATAAACACTTTATTTATTGCGAAGAACATCATCTATGGTCATCTAACCAAGGGACAATATGGCTGTGTTAGTGCAGTCAACACCTCCAAGCAAATCTGGGAATGGTTGTCCAAAGTAAACAAAGGTGTCTCATTCAAAGAGACTCTCGTGTCGATGTGCTTCGCAAAAAGAGTCTCTTACTATGACACGAAAATTACGCCACGATGACACACGAAAATCACGCAACGAGAACCTATTCAACCGCTTCAAGAGACTCGAGAATGAAAATGTTCATCTCACCTTTGATCTCCTCACTGACATCTCAAATGAGCTAAATGCACTCGGGGCCACTGATATCACCAAACATGAAGTCGTGAAGAAGCTACTCAGATCACTTGACAGTTCCTTTGATATGCTTGTACTCATGATCCAACAGCACCCTGACTTCAAGATTTTGGATCCTGCTGACATTCTTGAGAGGTTGAATAGCCATGAATTCCAACAAGCTGGGAAGAGAGATATCTATGGACCCAGCTACAATCGCTCCCGTGCATTGAAGGCGAGGGCCATGTCCTCATTTGAAGATAACTCTGACTGCAGTTCTGATGGCGCTGAAGACTTTGGAAAAGAACTTGCTTTGCTTGTCAGGAAATTCCATAAATTTACCAAGTCAAAACGCTATAAAAAAATCTTCAAGGCGTGATTCCAAGAGGTCTGGAGAAATGTCTTCGAAGGACAACAAGAAGCAAACCTGTCACAAGTGCAAGAAAGTTGATCACTTCATTACTGAATGTCCTCAATGGGAAAAGGAATCCAAGAAGAAGAGCAAGAACTACGACTCAAATGACAAGAAGAGGAAGAAGTATACAAAGTCTTTGTCGCACAAGAAGAGTACATCAGGAAAAGCCCATGCTTTTATTGGAAAAGAGATGGATTCACAGTCTGAATCTGGTTCTGAGGCTGAGGAAGCTTCTGAGGAGGAATCTGACGCTAAAGTAGCTGGACTGGCAATGGCTTCGACTTATCTTTCCATGTCTGTTTACGGACCCAAAGACAATGGCTCCTTCTTCAACGCTGACACCTGTGATGACGATGCTACTCCTACTTACTGCTTCATGGCGAAAGCCACTTGGGTATCCTCAAAACCCTCACGTCATGACTCCGAATCTGAAGCTGAATCTGATGATGACATGAAACCTAGCTATGCCAAACTTGTAAAAAAATTCACTAAGCAACAAAATGCTATGGAGAAAATGCAAGCTACTCTAGAGAAAAGCGATGACCTGTTACGCAAAGAGATGAGTCTGAACGAAACTATGGCTGAAGACATGCATAGTCTTCATTCAAGGCTTGATGATCTCCAAAGTCTTCATGATGCCCTCTCAACTGATCATGAGAAGCTTTCTCTCGAGTTTATTCAGAAAAAGATTGATCTTGAGAAGTTGAGGGAAGCACATGATGACCTACGGAAGGAAAAAGACTCACTCCTAGCAGAACAGATCAGTACCACTCAGGAAGAATTTGATGCTCCATGCTTAAAATGCCTTGCTCGCGAAGCTAATGATTCCACTGTTGAATGTTCAAATGCTTCTGAGAATGCTTTATCTTCAACTGTCTCTGTGGCACCTAACCCCTCATCTGAGGAAGCCACTTCTATCACTTTTGAAAATGACAGGTTGAAGACATTGCTCGAAACTGGCAAGTATAAGAGTATAAAGGGACATCAAATTATTTGCGATGTCCTAAAAAAGACTATCCTAAACAAAAACCCTAGGAAAGAGGGAGTTGGTTTCGAAAGAAATCTCAATGTTCATGGATCCTACTGGACACCTGGGCAGTACCCCAAAACCACATGGGTTTCTGCAAAAGGTCCTCCGATTGATCCTTCCACATTATCTCGTTTTAACTGTGCGAATCCTATCGTTATTGATGAATCTTTTGATTCCAACTATAAAATTTTCAAGTGCCAAAGTGGTGAAGTGTTTGCTAGGTTGATTGGTACTAACTATAGGATTGGCTCTCCTTTGAAGAAGATCTGGGTTCCCAAAAGTCTTCTTGAGAAGCTTCATTTGAATGTCTTGATGACATCTCTCAAGAAGAAGACAAACCCCATATCAATATCTTCGAGAAGACAAAGGACTTCACAGGATCACTCTAACAAATATGTTTCGCAGGGAAGGACTTAGATGACTCATGAATATGTGCACTATGGCATGAACCGCTATGTTCATCCAACCAAAATTTCTCAGATTATTCATTTGAGTATACTAATCCTCCTGTGAAACGTGCTATTAGGGCATCTTTGCCTAAATTCTCTGATGTTGCCTTATGTCTTATTGCTTCTAAGACATCCCTTCGCATGTGGGTGGTTAAGAAGAACTAATATCTTCATGCAGCATCAGGTCTCCAGATGGGATGAAGCCTATCTCGAAGATTATCACTGGAAACCCAAAAACAAACTTGTGTGGATGCAAGATAATCAATGCGAATGTTATCATTCATATCGTTCATTGTCTTCTTTCAATTGTGCACTCCAATATATCATCATCAATGCATGCTATAGCTACATGCCTTGCTGAACTATACTAATTCTCAATGCAGGATGACAAATCCAATGCCACTGAATGGATTATGGATAGTGGATGCACCAGTCACAAGACTGGTGATCAAATCCTATTGATGGAGCAAACTCTTCCACTCCAACAAAATACCACATCGTCTTTGTTGATAAGAGCAGCAGCAAATATCGGGGCTAGGTAGAGTTGCAATATCAAGGGAACGGCACATGGAAAATGGCATGGTTGTCGAATCCCTTGGTTACAACTTGATGTCTGTATCAATGCGCTATGACTTAGATATGCTTGTCATATTCGGCAAATTTTGATGTGTGGTACTAATGGCCTCTGACAAAACCAAAGTATTCGAAGGTTTTCAAAGAGGTGACTTGTATATGGTAGACTTCTCTATAGGACCACAAGTTGTCTCATGTATTCTAGCAAAAGCTTCGGAATGCTGGCTATGGCACGGAATGCTAAGACATGCTAGGATAAGGAACTTGCACACGCTCGCCAAGAAGAACCTCATCATTGGCATCGAGGGTGTCAAGTTCAAGAAGGACCACCTCTCTGGTGCATGTGAAGCCGGAAAGATGACTAGGGCCAAACATCCCTCGAAGACAATCATGACTACATTACGTCCCTTCGAGCTGCTACACATGGATCTATTTGGCCCCACTCACTATTCCACCTTCTATACCACTGCAAATCTATATGGCTTCATGATAGCTGATGACTATTCTCGACTCACTTGGGTGCATATCATTCTTTACAAAACTGAAGTGCAGGATGTCTTCAGACGCTTCACAAATAGGTGCATGAACAAGTACAACATCAAGATCAAGCACATCAGGAGTGACAATGGCACTAAATTCAAGAACACGGGCTTGGACACCTATCTTGATACTCTTGGCATCACTCATGAGTTATTTGCTCCATATAATCCGCAACAGAATGGCGTCGTGGAGCGCAAGAACAGGATTCTCATTGAGATGGCCCACACCATGCTTGATGAATACAAGACACCACTGAAGCTATGGCCTGAAGCCATTGGCACTACATGCCACATCATCAACAGAGTATATCTTCATAAGTTCTTCAAGAAAACCTCTTATGAGCTTCTCACTAGTATGAAACCCAATGCAAGTTATTTCAAAGTCTTCGGTGCAAGATGTTGGATAAGGGATCCACACCACACTTCAAAATTTTCACTGAAAGCACATGAGGGTTTCATGCTTGGTTATGGAAAGGATTCGCACACCTACAGAGTCTTCAACATCTTTCACAACAAAGTTGTTGAAACTGTAGATGTGTGATTTGATAAAACTAATGGCTCGCAAACAGAGCACCTACCTCCTGTGCTAGATAAACTACCTCTAGATGAAGCTATCAGATTGATGGGCAATGGAGAAATTGTGCCTGAAGAACTCATGGTTGAAGAAGTTACCATTCCTCCATCCACTCAGCATGAAGACAATGCTGAACCTGAAGACAAGGTTGCTGACGAAGACAATGCTTAGCAGCCAGAACAAAGTCTTCGCCCTACTCATCCATGCGTGCCCAATGAAGTTCAAATTGAGAGAATGCTTGACAGCATAAATGCGCCAGGTCCACTTACTCGCTCAAGAGGTACTCAATTGGCTAACTTTTGTGGGCACTTTGCTTTCATATCTATCATAAAGCCCACCAAAGTTGATGAAGCTTTCAATGAATCATAATGGATTCAAGACATGCAGGAAGAGCTTCACCAGTTCGAGCTGAACAAAGTGTGGGAGCTTGTAAAGCGTCCTAATCCAAGGAAATAGAACATCATCAGTACCCGGTGGATCTTCCGCAACAAGCAAGATGAGCCTGGCCAAGTTGTTAGAAACAAGGCCCGACTGGTGGCCCAAGGTTACACACATGTCGAGGGTATTAACTTCGGTGAAACCTTTGCACCTGTAGCTAGACTCGAAGCCATTCGCATACAGCTTGCCTATGCTAACCATCATGACATATGCTTATATCAAATGGAAGTCAAAAGTGCATTCCTCAATGCTAAGATTGAGGAAGAAGTATATGTTGCTCAACCACCAAGATTTGAAGATCCAAAGCATCCTGACAAAGTCTTCAAGCTCAACAAGGCACTCTATGGCCTCAAGCAAGCACCAAGAGCTTGGTATGACACACTCAAGGAATTCCTCAAGAAGAAAGGTTTTAAACCTGGTTCACTCGATCCCACTCTCTTTACTAAATCCTATGATGGTGAATTGTTTGTATGTCAAATATATGTGGACGGCATTATCTTCAGCTGTACTAACAACAAATATAGTGATGAGTTTGCCTATATAATGCAAGAGAAGTACCAAATGTTGATGATGGGAGAATTGAAATTCTTCCTAGGGCTTCAAATTTGACAACCAAATGGCATCTTCATATCCCAGGAGAAGTACCTCAAGGACTGCCTCAAGAAATTTGGCATCAATGAAGCCAAAGGCTACAAGACTCCAATGCCTACCAATGGTCACCTCTACACGGACGAAGATGGTACAAATTTCAATCACAAGGTATATCGCTCCATGATTGGATCTTTATTGTACCTATGTGCATCTAGGACAGATATAATGCTTAGCGTTTACATGTGCGCCCGATTTCAAGCGGCACCAAAGGAGTCGCATCACCTTGTTGTGAAGCGCATACTTAGATATCTGGATCACACCCCAATGCTAGGATTATGGTATCCAAAGGGTTCAAAGTTTGATCTTATCGGCTATTCAGATTCTAACTTCGCTGGCAACAGAGTTGATCGCAAGTCTACATCAGGCACATGTCACTTTCTGGGTCGATCTCTTGTCTGTTGGTCTTCGAAGAAGCAGAACTGTGTTTCACTCTCTACTGTTGAAGACGAATACATTGTTGTTGGCACGTGCTGCACTCAGCTTCTCTAGATGAAGCAGACTCTCAAGGACTACGACATCAACCTGAAGCATGTACCTCTCTACTACGACAACAAGAGTGCAATCAAGATCTCCTACAAACCAGTACAACATTCAAAGATAAAGCACATTCAGATACAACATCATTTTCTTCAGGATCATGTGATGAAGGGCGATATCAACATCAGCATGTTGACACTGAAGATCAACTGGCAGATATCTTCATGAAGCCTTTGGATGAGAAGAGGTTTTGCAAGTTGTGGTGTGAGCTAAATATCTTAGAACCCTCGAATGTCCTTTGAATGGGAATACATCCTAACGCTTATGCATGCTAATGACTTTGATGCACAACACATGACGTAACATATCTGTTCAACTCATGAATACTCACAATATGACTTCACAGCACCACGATAAATGTGCGCCGTGTTTGGGTCAAACATTCTTATACGGTGGGTAACGCCACCAACCAACCTCGAAGACATTGCTCTTATCCTATGTACTTCACATGTATTTGAAAAATGAGTTTATCTTCGGAACAAAACTTTACTATTTGCATGTGTATTTGTGTTGAATACTATTTGCAAATCTATATTTGGATTGGAGCTTTGTCCAATACAGCATTTGTCCTATAGCTTTGTCTTCAACCTTTTCCTAGGCAAATGTTGTTGGAAATATGCCCTAGAGGCAATAATAAATTAGTTATTATCATATTTCTTTGTTCATGATAATCGTTTATTATCCATGCTATAATTGTATTGATCAAAGACTTAGATGCATGTGTGGATACATAGACAAAACCATGTCCCTATTATGCCTCTAATAGACTAGCTCGTTGATCAAAGATGGTTAAGGTTTCCTAGCCATGGACATGAGATGTCATTTGATAACGGGATCACATAATTGGGAGAATGGTGTGATGGACAAGACCCAAACTACAAACGTAGCATATGATCGTGTCAGTTTAATGCTACTATTTTCTGCATGTCAAGTATCAGTTCCTATGACCATGAGATCATGCAAATCACTGACACCGGAGGATTGCCTTGTGTGTATCAAACGTCGCAACATAAGTGGGTGACTATAAAGGTACTCTACAGGTATCTCCGAGGGTGTCTGTTGGGTTGGCATGGATCAAGACTGGGATTTGTTACTCCGTGTGACGGAGAGGTATCTCAGGGCCCACTCGGTAATACAACATCACAACAAGCCTTGCAAGCAATGTGACTAAGTGTTAGTCATGGGATCTTGTATTACGAAACGAGTAAAGAGACTTGCCGGTAACGAGGTTGAACTATGTATGGAGATACCGATGATTGAATCTCGGGCAAGTAACATACCGAAGAACAAAGGGAACATAACACGAGATTAACTGAATCCTTGACATAGAGGTTCGACCGATAAAGATCTTCGCATAATATGTAGGAACCAATATGGGCATCCAGGTCCCGCTATTGGTTATTGACCATAGAGGTGTCTCGGTCATGTCTACATAGTTCTTGAACCCGCAGGGTCTGCACACTTAAGGTTCGGTGATGTTTCGGTAGTATAGAGTTATGTATGGTGGTGACCGAAGGTTGTTCGGAGTCCCGTATGAGATCCCGGACATCACGAGGAGGTCAGGAATGGTCCGGAGGTAAAGATTGATATATAGGAAGTCCTATTTTTGGTCGCTGGAAAAGTTTTGGGCTTATTCTTAGTGTACCGGGAGTGCCGGTAGTGTACCGGGAGACCATCGGGAGGGGTATTTCGAACCAAGAGGCTACATGGGCTGTGGGAGGATGAATACCAGCCCTTAGTGGGCTGGAGGAAGTCCCACAAAGGTCCCATGCGGCTGGGAAGAAAAAGCCCAAAAGGAAAAAGGTGGAAAAGGCAAAAGCGCTAAATTAGGAATGAGTCCTAATCCTACTAGGAGTGGAGGAGGAGGACTCCTCCCTCCTGGTTCGGCCGACCCAAGGGCTGGATCCTTGGGAGCCAAGGCTCCTCCTCCTCTCCTTCTATATATACTAGAGGGTTTTAGGGTTTTGCACAAGATTTTCAGCCACGTGCTACCCGTTTCTCCAGTGCATAGTTTCTCCTCTAGATCGGATTTCAACAGTGCTTAGGCGAAGCCCTATCAGAATAGCTCCACCACCATCGCCGGAGCGCCATCACGCTTCTGGAGAACTCTTCTACCTCTCCGCTCCCTCTTGCTGGATCAAGAATGCGGAGATCGTCATCGAGTTGTACGTGTGCTGAACGCGGAGGTGTCGTCCGTTCGGTGCTAGATTGGAAGGACCGTGATCAAGATTGCGAGACGGATCGTGATGAGATCGCGGGACGGATCGTGATGAGTTCGCGGTATGGGTCGCGATTGGATCGCGGGATGGATCACGATTGGATCGCGGGATGGATCGTGATGAGATTGCGGGACGCTCGGTGATTTGGATCGCGAAGACGTTCGACTACACCAACCGCTTTTCTTAACGCTTTCCGCTTAGCGATCTACAAGGGTATGTAGATCCACTCTCCCTCTTGTAGATGCTCATCACCATGGATAGATCTTGCGTGTGCGTAGGAAATTTTTTGTTTCCCATGCAATGTTCCCCAGCAGTGGCATCATGAGCTAGGTCTATGTGTAGATGAGATCTCGAGTAGAACACAAAGAGTTTGTGGGCGTTGATGCTTAGATTGCTTCCTCCCTTGGTCGTGTTTTGGTTCAGCGGTATTGTGGGATGAAGCGGCCCGGACCAACATTACTCATACGCTTACGAGAGACTGGTTCCATCGACTAACGTGTAACCTCGTTGCACAAAGATGGCTGTCGAGTTGTAGTTTCTCCTACTTTAGTTGAATCGGATTCGAAAAAGGCGGTCATTGAGCAGGTTGAAAAGCAACTTATGTATCACCGTTGTGGTTTTTGCGTAGGTGAGAATTGTTCTTCCTAGATACCCGTAGCAGCCACGTAAAACATGCAACAACAATTAGAGGACGTCTAACTTGTTTTAGCAGGGTATGTTTTGATGTGATATGGCCAATTACATGATGTGATATATGTGATGTATGAGATGATCATGTTTTGTATAGAAAATCACGACTTGCATGTCGATGAGTACGTCAACCGGCAGGAGCCAAAGGGTTCTCTTTAATTATTGTATGACCTATGTGTCAATCATTAAGCGCTATGTAATGCTTTACTTTATCGCTAAACGGTAGCAATAGTAGTAGAAGCATGGTGGGCGCGACAACCCCGATGACGACATGTTGATGGAGATCAAGATGATGGAGATCATGGTGTCATGTCGGTGACGATGGAGATCATGCCGGTGCTTTCAAGATGGAGATCAAAAGCACAAGTTCATGGCCATATCATGTCACTTATGATTTGCATGTGATGTTAATCCTTTTATGCACCTTGTTTTGCTTAGGACGACAATAGCGTTATAAGGTGATCCCTCACTTAATTTCAAGATAAATTGTGTTCTCCCCGAGTGTGCACCGTTGCGAAAGTTCGTCGTGTCGAGACACCACGTGATGATCGGGTGTGATAGACTCTACGTTCACATACATTGGGTGCAAGCCAGTGTTGCACATGCAGAACACTCGGGTTAAACTTGATGAGCCTAGTATGTACATACATGGCCTTGGAACACAAGAGACCAAAAGGTCGACCATGAGTCATATAGTAGATATCATCAACATGATGATGTTCACCATTGAAACCACCTCAACTCACGTGATGATCGAACTTGAGTTGGTGAATTTGGAACATGTATCACTCGAATGACCGAAAGGGATGTCAATTTGAGTGGGAGTTCTTAAGTAATATGATTAATTGAACTCATTATCATGAACATAGTCAGTAGTGTCTTTGCAAAATTATGTTGTAGATTACTAGCTCACGTTGTAGCTCCCTTGAATTTTTATATGTTCCTAGAGAAATAGAGTTGAAATATGATGGTAGAAATATTGCGGACTGGCTTCGTGATCTGAGGATTGTCCTCGTTGCTGCACAGAAGGCTTATGTCCTTAATGCACCGCTCGATGCGCCAACCCTCTAGCATCGTCTGTAGATGTTGTGAAAATCTGACAGGCACGTTCTGATGACTACTTGATAGTTTAGTGTGTCATGCATTACGGCTTAGAATTGAGGCTCCGAAATGTTTTGAACGTCACGGAACATATGAGATGTTCTAAGAGCTGAAATTAGGATCTCAGGCTCGTGCCCGTGTTGCGAGATATGAGATCTTCAACAAAATTCTTTGCCTGCAAGATGAAGGAGAATAGCTCAATCGTTGAGCATGTGCTCAGATTGTCTGGGTGCTACAATCGCTTGAATCGAGTGGGAGTTGATCTTTTGGATAAGATAGTGATTGATATAGTTCTCCAAGTTATAGTCATTAAGCTACTAGAACTTGGTGATGAACTATAAAACGCTAGGGATAGAAATAATGATCCTTGAGATGTTCGTGATGTTTGACACCGCAAAGGTAGAAATCAAGAAGGAGCGTCAAGTGTTGAAGGTTAGTCAAACCACTAGTTTCGAGAAGGGCAAGAGCAAGTAGGGAAACTTCATGGATAGCAAGTTAGTTGCTGCTCCAGTGAGGCAACCCAAAGTTGAACCCAAACCCGAGACTAAGTGCTTCGATTATGAGGAGAGCGGTCGCTGAAGCGGAACAACCCTAGATACTTGGTAGATAAGAAGGCTGGCAACATCGACACAAGTGTATTTGATATACGTGTTATTGATGTGTACCTTGCTAGTACTCCTAATAGCACCTGGGTATTGGATACCAGTTCAGTTGCAAATGTTAGTAACTTGAAGTAAAAGCTACGGAATAAACGGAGACTAGCTGAGGGTGAGGTGACGATGTGTGTTCAAAATGTTTCCAAGGTTGATGTGATCGACATCACACGCTCTCTCTACCTTCGGGATTAGTGATGAACCTAAATAAATGTTATTTGGTGTTTTGTGTTGAGCATGAACGTGATTAGATCGTGTTTATTGCAACACGGTTATTCATTTAAGTTATAGAATAGTTGTTATTCTGTTTACATGAATAATACCTTCAATGGTCATGCACCCAGTGAGAATGGTTTGTTGAATCTTGATCATAGTAATACACATGTTCATAACATTGATGCCAAAAGATACAAAGTTAATAATGATAGTACCACATACTTGTGGCACTGCCGCTAAATGTCATATTGGTATAAAGCGCATGAAGAAACTCCATGTAGATGGATCTTTGGACTCATTCGATTTCGAATCGATTGAGACATGCGAACCATGCCTCTTGGGGAATATGACTAAGGACCCCGTTTCCATATGGATGGAGCGGGCAAGTGATTTATTGGAAATGATACATGTTGATGTATGCAATCCAATGAGTCTTGTAGCGTGCGGTGGATATCGTTATTTTCTTACCTTCACTGATGATTTGAGTAGATATAGTGTATATTTACTTAATGAAACACAAGTTTAAATCGTTTGAAAGGTTCAAGCAAATTCAGAGTGAATTTTAAGATCGTCGTGACAATAAGATAAAAAATGTCTGCGATATGATCGTGGAGGTGAATATCTGAGTTACGAGTTTGGCATACAACTTTAGACAAGGTGAAAGTTGTTTCACAACTCACGCCACCTGGAACACCATAGTGTGATGTTGTGTCTGAATGTCATAGTCGTACTCTACTGGATATGGTGCATGCTATGGTGTCTCTTATCATTTTGCTACTATAATTTTGGGGTTATGCATTAGAGACAACTACATTCACTTTAAATAGGGCACCATCTAAATCCGTTGAGATGACACCGTGTGAATTAGGGTTTGTTAGAAACCCAAGTTGTCATTTCTTAATGTTTTGGGGCTGCGACGCTTGTGTGGAAAATGTTTTCACCGAATGAGCTAACACCCAAAGCAGACAAATGCATCTTCATAGAATACCCTAAGAACAGTTGGGTGAACCTTCTATCTCAGATCCAAGCATAAAGTGTTTGTTGCTAAAATTGGGTCCTTTCTCGAGGAAAAGTTTCTCTCGAAAGAATTGAGTGGGAGGAAGATAGAACTTGATGAGGTTGTTGAACCTTTGTTTCAACCAGAGAGTAGCACAGCGCAGAAAGATGTTTATGTGGAACCTACGTTAGTTGAAGAGGAAGTAAATGATGATGATCATGAAGCTTCGGATCAAGTTACTATCGAACCTCGTAGGTCGACAAGGATGTGTACTGCTCCTGAGCGGTACGACAACCCTGTCTTGGAGGTCATCTTCTTGGATAATGATGAACCTACGAGATGTGGAGAAGCGATGATGGGCCCGGATTCCGACAAATGGTTAGAGGCCATAAAATCCGAGAAAGGATCCATGTATGAAAACCAAGTATAGACTTTGGTAGACTTGCTCGTTGGACGGCAGGTCGTTGAGTACAAATGGACCTTTAAGATGAAGACAGACGCTGATGTTGAATGTCACCATTTATAAAGCTCGACTTGTCGCAAAGAAGTTTCCGCCAAGTTCAAGGAGTTGACTACGATGAGACTTTCTCACTCGTAGCGATGCTAAAGTCTGTTGGAATAAGCAGTTGCTGCATTTTTCAATTATGAAATCTGGCAGATGGATACCAAAACATCGTTTCCTTCCTTAAGGAAAGGTTGTATGAGATACAACCAGAAGGTTTTGTCAGTCCTAAGGATGCTAAAAGGTGTGCAAGCTTCAGTGATCCTTCTATGAACTAAAGCAAGCATCTTAGAGTTAGAATATACACTTTGATGAGGTGATCAAAGTTTTTGAGTCTATACAAAGTTTATGAGAAACTTTTATTTACAATAAAGTGAGTGGGAGCACTATAGAGTTTCTGGTAAGCATATGTGGTTGACATATTGTTGATCGGAAATGATGTAGAATTTCTGGAAAGCATAAACAATTGTTTGAAAAGAGTTTTTCAAAGGAAGACCTAGATAAAGCTACCTAATTGTTGAGCATCAAGATCTATAGAGATAGATCAATATACTTGATGAGACTTTCAATGAGTACATACCTTGACAAGATTTTGAAAGAGTTCAAAATGGATCAATCAGAGAAAGAGTTCTCGCCTGATTTGTAAGGTGTCAAGTTAAGTAAGACTCAATGCCCATTGACTGCAGAAGATAGAGAAAAGATGAGTGTCTTCCCCTATGCTTCATCCATGGCTCTATCATGTATGCAATGTTGTGCACAAGACCCGATGTCAGCCTTGCCATAAGTATGGTCGGAAGGTTTCAAAGTGATCCTGGAATGGAGCACTGGACAGCGGTCAAGATTATCCTTGGTAACTAAAAGACTAAGGAGATGTTTCTTGATTATGGAGGTGATAAAGAGTTTGTCGTAAAGAGTTACGTCGATGCAAGCTTTAACACCAATCCGGATGACTCGTGGTAGCAATCTGGATACGTATAGTGGAGCAGCCATTTGGAATAGTACCAAGTGGAGTGTGGTAGCAGTGTTTACAGTTTGACATAGAAATTTGCAAAGTACACACGGATCTGAATGTCGCAGACCCATTGAGTATAAGACCTCTCTCACATGCAAAGCATGATCGAGCCCCAGAACTCATTGGGTGTTAGATTCATAACAGTGCGAATCACATGGTGATGTGGACTAGATTATTGACTCTAGTGCAAGTGGGAGACTATTGGAAATGTGCCCTAGAGGCAATAATAAATTAGTTATTATCATATTTCCTTGTTCATGATAATCGTTTATTATCCATGCTATAATTGTATTGATCGGAGACTTAGATGCATGTGTGGATACATAGACAAAACCATGTCCCTAGTATGCCTCTAATAGACTAGCTTGTTGATCAAAGATGGTTAAGGTTTCCTAGCCATGGACATGAGATGTCATTTGATAACGGGATCACATCATTGGACAAGACCCAAATTACAAACATAGCATATGATCGTGTCAGTTTAATGCTACTGTTTTCTGCATGTCAAGTATCTGTTCCTATGACCATGAGATCATGCAACTCACTGACACCGGAGGAGTGCCTTGTGTGTATCAAACATCGCAACGTAACTGGGTGACTATAAAGGTACTCTATAGGTATCTCCGAGGGTGTCTGTTGGGTTGGCATGGATCAAGACTGGGCTTTGTTACTCTGTGTGACGGAGAGCTATCTCAGGGCCCACTCAGTAACAAAACATCACAACAAGCCTTGCAAGCAATGTGACTAAGTGTTAG
Organism: Hordeum marinum; assembly: GCA_022496015.1. Taxonomy (NCBI): domain Eukaryota; kingdom Viridiplantae; phylum Streptophyta; class Magnoliopsida; order Poales; family Poaceae; genus Hordeum; species Hordeum marinum. The sequence continues at coordinate 417,563,787 of CM039675.1, forward strand.
TTGCGGGATCTTGTATTACGGAACGAGTAAAGAGACTCGACGGTAACGAGGTTGAACTAAGTATGGAGATACCGACGATCGTATCTCGGACAAGTAACATACCGAAGAACAAAGGGAACATCATACGGGATTAATTGAATCCTTGACATAGAGGTTCGACCGATAAAGATCTTCATAGAATTTGTAGGAACTAATACAGGCAGCCAGGTCCCGCTATTGTTTATTGACCGTAGAGGTGTCTCGGTCATGTCTACATAGTTCTCGAACCCGCAGGGTCTGCACACTTAGGGTTCGGTGACGTTTCGGTAGTATAGAGTTATGTATGGTGGTGACCGAAGGTTGTTCGGAGTCCCGGATGAGATCCCATACGTCACGAGGAGCTTCGGAATGGTCTGGAGGTATAGATTGATATATAGGAAGTCCTATTTTTGGTCGCCGGAAAAGTTTCGGGCTTATCGGTAGTGTACCGGGAGTGCCGGTAGTGTACCGGGAGACCATCGGGAGGGGTATTTCGACCCAAGAGGCTACATGGGCTATGGGAGGATGAATACCAGCCCTTAGTGGGCTGGAGGAAGTCCCACAAAGGTCCCATGCGACTGGGAAGAAAAAGACCAAAAGGAAAAAGGTGGAGAAAGGCAAAAGGGCTAAATTAGGAAGGAGTCCTAATCCTACTAGGAGTGGAGGAGGAGGACTCCTCCTTCCTGGTTCGGCCGACCCAAGGGCTGGCTCTTTGGGAGCCAAGCCTCCTCCTCCTCTCCTCCTATATATACTAGAGGGTTTTAGGGTTTTGGCACAAGATTTTCAGCCACGTGCTACCCGTTCCTCCAGTGCATAGTTTCTCCTCTAGATCGGATTTATGCAGTGCTTAGGCGAAGCCCTACCGGAATAGCTCCACCACCATCGCCGGAGCGCCGTCACGCTGCTGGAGAACTCTTCTACCTCTCCGCTCCCTCTTGCTGGATCAAGAAGGCGGAGATCGTCATCGAGTTGTACGTGTGCTGAATGCGGAGGTGTCGTCTGTTCGGCGCTAGATCGGAAGGACCGTGATCAAGATTGCAAGACGGATCGTGATGAGATCACGGGACGGATCATGATGAGTTTGCGGGACGGATCGCGATTGGATTGCGGAATGGATCGTGATGAGATCGTGGGACACTCGACGATTTGGATCGCGAAGACGTTCGACTACACCAACCACGTTTCTTAACGCTTCCCGCTTAGCGATCTACAAGGGTATGTAGATCCACTCTCCCTCTCGTAGATGCTCATCACCATGGATAGATCTTGCGTGTGCATAGGAAATTTTTTGTTTCCCATGCAACGTTCGCCAACAAATGTGATCGGACCCGACATTCTCTTCTGTTCTTACCTCGTCTAAGTCTGTTCTAATCGAGTCATATGCATTCTATATTGACAAGTGTTTGACTGTCTTCACTATGTCCTTGTTAGTCGAAGACAAATTAACCACATAATTAATTCTCAAATCTCAAGCTGTCTCCATGTTTTTAGCAACAACTCATGCGTCGTTGCTTCGGTTATGGTAGTGGGTTGTTAGATGTGTTGCATGTATGCCACGTGTCCCACTTAAAACGATGAGTCACGGGCATATTCTTCAAAATGGTTTGGATGTCTCCTCCCCTACAAATACAAGTTACCCTCATCCATTATTACCTTCCTCCACCTCCGCCACCCACGTGCTCAAACCCCTGATGGACCTCCTGTCCCTGCCACGCCATCTAATGAAGACAACATTGCGATGGCTCGCAATCGGGAAGGAGAGATGGTGTCTACAAGATGGCCTTGCTTAGTTGCACCACCACGGATGTGCCCTCAGTATGATTTCAACCTGGATCGATGCCCCACTATCATGAACCCAATGCCTCGTCTTCCATGTCTTCAACAGTCAGGCCCAGCCAGACCCACTGTCTTCGAGCTTGAAAGGTTCACGCTGAACAACACTTCTTCAACTCCGACCGCAATCCATTCAAGCATACAAGAATGTGGTCTGACCGATTCTGGAGTGCTCCACAATGTCAGTACTACATGTGTGTGCTCTATGGTCAGAACCAGATCTTTCCTCACACACATCTCAGCTTTGAAGCTATGAAAGGTCTCCCTTGTTTTTATCAAGCACTAGATTGTCTTCGAGATGTGGGATTGCTGCCCTTCTACACAGATCGTGAAGACTGGAATGAGGAACTCATCCTCAAGTTCTATGCAACTCTTCACATCTCTAGCTTCAGTCATGACTTGAACACTTGGTAGATGGACTTTATGATCAGGGATGAACATATCATTGCATCCCCACTGGAATTCTTTGCTACAACACTACTCGTTGTCTCTGGTGAAGATTTGGATCCTCGCTCTAAAGCCTATGTGACTGCCACTCAAAGCCTTTTCCATATGCGAGAACCCAATATGGCTGAGATGCTCACATTGATGAAGCCTTTGGCTCGAGATGCAGAATTGCCCACTTCTTTCCTCATGGACGATCTTCAGTATTTGCCCAGGACTATCTATCATATTCTTCGGCACACAATTTTTCCGATCAAAGGGCACAACTCAACTTGCAAGATTGAAGGGCCTCTGAAGACATTGCTCTACAACACTATGTATGGCATCAGGTTCAATCTTCAAGACTTGTTCCTTTGCAACCTTTCACCCAATGGCATCAATGTCCTCGAGCCGGAGATATATGCTCCCTGGATCATGTGCTTCATTAAATACAGAACCAACACCAGGTTTCTTCCTTCTGCTCGCAACCATGGTATTTATCTTCCAGATATTGAAGTTGTGCAAGCAGGTCTGTATCCATCCAAGAGCAAGAACCCTATTGTTGAAGGCAGAAGTGGAACTGCCGATGTTTAAGGTCTTCACATTCCCTCTGATCCTTCAAGGGCAAGACTTATTGGTGCATTTAGGCAACCAAGACCCAGTGCTACCAACACTGAAGCCACTGCTAGCACACTACATCATCAACACCCGCCCAGAAGAGAGTGTGCACTCACTGATCGTGAAATTCTCGTCTCACTGATCCAGAAGCAAGATAGGCATCATGAATGGACTCGTCGTCAGATGCATTCTGTGGTGCCAGACCTAAATCGTGTTTGCAACCTAGCCACCAAGAATGTATGTGTGGCCTATGAAACCAGTCGTCGCTCATGGAGAACCTTAACTATGCTAGCACCCGAGGATGAGCTTCGCGAAGATAGATATCATCCACGTTACAGATTCAGTGCCCCGCCTCCCAGCTCGGAGAAGTGGCGCAAGACTCCATCACTTGAAGATAGTTACTTCTCTTCTTCAGCTCCCTCCGCCAACGTCAGTTTTGCAGATGAAGATGATGATGCAACCTCTCTTCCTCCATCGACTCGGCATCGTGACAATGCACCAAGCTTGCCTACACCAGCACCTCGTGACTCCACTTCACCATCTTCATTAACACCTGGTGGGGATGTGTAGTTTTCAATGTATTCATCCTTTTTGGTCATTCAATGACAAAGGGGGAGAAGCATTGGATGATAGTCTTCAAACGGGTCTACTAATAAGGGTTGGGTGTTATCTTTTGCTAAGTTTACAACTCTCATTTCTGAACATTTGCCGTTTGGGGTTGTAAAACTTTAGTCCCAATGGACGTCTGCACTTTATGCTTACCATACTCTTTGGCTCTTCTTCAAGTTATTTTATGTCCCTGAAGTCGTTCTATAGACGCCCATTTTTCATTATGCATTTCATTTTCTTCGACATATTTGTTAATGCATAGTGATTGGATTACAAGATATAGGGGGAGATCTCCACAAACTACAACCTGCCATGTGCACTTGCATTCCAAGCAAAATCTTCATGCGCACATCTTCAGGGGGAGCTTTCTATATCTTGCAATCATAATCTTCAAAAACCTTATCTTCACATATATTTATCCCCTTTGAAAACTTCAACCAGTTTGTCATTAATCACCAAAAAGGGCGAGATTGTAAGTGCATCTAGTGCCACCCTTGTTTGGTTTTGGATTATTGAAGACAATCATGGTTGAGGGACTAATGTGTTTGTGAGGGTTCACAGGTTAACACATATAGAAGTCCCTGGAGTTTCGGTTTAGCCGTCGAAGACGACCCCCCAAAATGTTCGAAGACATTGAGGGCGGCTGAAGCCATTGGTGGAATGCGAAGACATTCGTCCGAAGACAATGAAACGCGAAGATGAAGTCTTTTGGTAGTTTTCTTTCTTCTGTCCTTAGTCATAGGAACCACCGTACTGTTAAGTGTGGTCGAAGTGATTGAAGTCAGATGCTGACATGGTGCTCAACCCATACATATGTCTTCGAGTGAAGACGATGAGAGGAAAACTCTTCCAGAGTTGGTTGAGTCAGCTTTACTTGTAGCCTACGTAAAGTTGTTGCATGCATTCAAAATCCAACCGTTGTGACACGTGTCGGTTGGGCATTGACCCAGGGTCATTTTGGTCATATCAAGTCAGGTTGCCTGCTGGCTATAAATAGCCCACCCCCTCCACCATGAGAAGGTGGCTGCTCAGAGAGAGATACGGTTGTTGTCATTTTGGAGCAACCCACCTCGAATACATTGAGAGAGATACATCCTGCGAGGATACACCTAAACACCTAGAGCTAGTGTGTTTGAGCATCACCAAAAACTTTCTGTTATGAGAGAACTGAAGACTTATTACACTTGAAGACAGTGATCTTCCAGATGGTTAGGCATCTAGGTCTAGAGCATCCAAGAGTCATTGTGGACTGCCGGGTGACCAAGTTTGTACCGTTTTCGTAAGTCTCCCCTCAAGACTTACCAGAGTAATTGGGTGTTGTCTAAGTGACTTCGGCTCAAGGGGAATAAGGTGAAGATGAGGTCTTCTGAGTCCAATCTCAGCCTCTCTAACCAGACGTACAGTTGTCACACCAACTCGAACTGGTCCAACAAATCATGTGTCTTCGTCAAGCAACTGGTTCTATCCTTCACTCTCTTACATTTCCTACTCTGAATTGTGAAGTCATTGCTTAATCTTTGCCTGAAGACTTTCCCCGAAGACATCTATATCAATTTTTTATCTTCATACTGTCTAAGTTTGTCTTCGACTCATCTTAGCGTGCATGATGATAGTACTTGATTTGTTTGTGTGTCTTCACCGTATTGCATGCCTTATCTAGACTCTTGATTACTATCCCTACCTGATCCTGGTTACATTTCCGCATTATTCGAATACATTATTGTTTCGAAGACTTTCATAAAAATCGTCTATTCACCCCCCCTCTAGTCGATAACTAGCACTTTCACTCTCGGGCTTGTGTTGCATGGCGGAGACGACAAGGATTGTGAGGCGGAGCTACTGGAGATGATGAGGGGTCAAGAGGGAGGATCTAGCTCCGTAGACGATGGTGGCGAGCTCTCTGTGGTTTAGCCCATGGCAAAGTGAGGGCAAAGGAGGGCGAGAGGGAGTGTGAGGGGGGGGGGGGGGTCCTCTTGATTCGGGCGACAATTGGTGTTTATCCCCGGCGTCGTGTTGGTTGAGAGGCAGGCAGGTGGCTTGCCGCCTGTGAGCGTTCTGCTCGGTCTCGTCTCTCCCTACTGCCAGAGGTTGAAGATGTTAGAATAAATTTGAGGTACGCGCTTTATCCACCGAGGAATAAGAAATCACACCACAATGACGACACCAAGATTTGTTAACGAGGTTGGGCGATCTCACCTATTCCCCGGGGCAATGACTACGGGCGCTCCTCCCCAAGATACCGCAATACCGGCCACTCGGGTGCCAACACAAGCCGCCGCTCCCCCCTTGCGTGCCTGTCACTATCTAGACGTCATGGATTACAATGTGGGGTTACTCCTCATATATAAGAGGCCAAGGGTACAACGTGTCCGACTCTGACACTACATGTATCCTACCCACACTACAACACCAAGTCCAAACGTAACCCAATTCGTACACAATATTCGACACAAACACAACAAACTCCACTTTGGCGAATATTCTCCACCACCTTAAATTTTTCCATGCGTCAAACTTACATGTACTCTGGACTTGTGTTGTCTTCTTTGTAGCTTATCAAGAGCTACTCGACGAGTCTACCCCAGACCCCCCCCCCCCCCGCCATCATGGGAAGCTGCTACTAGTCTCACAACTCTAGACTCTATGAATCCACCTGCAATAGTGCTCCCTTGCAACTTGTAATGATGTGAAGCCGTCCTCGCTCCAATCATCACAGTCACCTCATATTCCATGATTTTCATGGTCTTCCTATATCCCGATCACAACGGAATACCATACCACTATCATGAAGAACTCCAAGAGAAATAAGATTCCTTCTTAGCCCCGACACATGCCTGAATCCCCGAAGCACCCGCTCAACTCCATCAAACATCTTGATTTTGATGTCACCTACTCCAGCAACACGATAATCTGTGTCATCGCCCATATAGGCCAAACCAAACTCACAAACTTGTACGAAGAGAACCACTCCCTGTTGGGGGTTGCATGAAAAGAGCAAGCTGAATCCAACATCCACGCTTCACCTTTGGTTGACCGCTTGTCTGATACTACGCGGACATCACTACTACTGTCTGAGTCATCACCATGAGTTACCATATTAGCACTTGCCCCACCATTGATATCTGGAAAGTTAGTTTATGTCCAAGACTACGACGACCAAGGTGTATCTGAAGCAAAAATTGTATGGGATGAAGATGCATGAGGATTCGGATCTTGTGGAGTATATGAACGTCTTTAATCACTTGTTGGAATAAATCCAAGGCGCATCGTCGATCATCCGAGGACGAAGCAATTACACGAGACACGACGTGAGATTTATAATAGTGCACCACCAGAGTCTGCATCGAACACGAGGACTTACCAGGACTTTGTCCTGCTTTTTTGATAAAGGGCGCTTTTATTATCTAAAAATGTATCATCAAGCGGATACAAAGCATTACGAATAACTCCCGGCCTATGCATAACTAGGATGCACATAACCAAACACCTAACGTCTGACAAAAAGAAAGGAAAATTGACAAATCGATGATAGTAGAGTCATATAGGCCGACATTATGCCTATGTTGAGAGGGATGGTGGATCGATACAGAGATTATGTTGCCACCCATGTTGGGTAAAAACCTTTGTAGCCACCTGATCCAACCACGTACACACCGCCTTGAACAATGGTTGGTACTCCATTCGTTATAGTATAGACCACATATAAAGCGAGTGTGCACAATGAAAAATAACCTACAAAGGAGAAGCATTTTGTTATTGAAATCTAAATCATTTTTACATAGTCAAAGCGAGCATAGTAAGGCATACACTCTCACCCTTATTAGCGTTTTGAACCTATTTAAAATATCGTCCAACCAATGACCAAAAATATTGGCGACACTTGTGGACGAATACAAATTTGACGCTATTTAGATGACTGGCCACGTAAAATGTGCAAACTTTCATTAGAAAAAAAGATGTTTGATTGTCTCTTCATAAGTACAAAAAACAACATTTCTTACTCCCTGTCCAGTTGCATCGTCGGAGATTATCTTTGGTTAGGACAACTCCCTAAGAAGATACCACATGAAGATTTTAACTTTTAGTGGAATCTTTGACTTTCAGATTTTGTTGTTATTACTCATCGGTACCTCAAAATGTGTGAGCCCCGGTACATAGAGTCTACCGTGAAAGACCCCGATGTAGTAAGGTTCCAGCGAAACACATCCTGGCCTTGTGTTAAATTCATCAAATCCAGACGGGATAAAAGATTACGTCATTACATAGGTCGGGGGCCAATCAGATCCCGTCTAAACGAAATATTGGTCACGGATGAACTGAGGACCTACACAATAATTTTATTCTTATCGCAAACAATGTTGTATAGGGATGGTATTGTTATCAAAGACTAACATTACATAGCCACATATCTTCTCAGAAACGACCATCTGATCCGTCTCTTATCGCGAAAGACCCAAAACGCAAGAAATGTTTATTTGCCACCATTAGGCCAGCCCAAAAGTGTGAGTCATCAGGTTTTGAATGTACCTGAGACACCGCCTTTTATTTACAATACAAATCCCTATCAGATTGTTGTTGCATGTCGTACATGAGCCAGCCTACAGTCGTGTCCGCACCTGGGCCGCGGACCACGCAGGCTTCCGCAGCCAGTGCACATCGACCGATCGATCGAGCTGTTGCCTGCCTGCCCGTGAGCGGCGCGCCTACTCCCCGGAGCAATGACTATGGGCGCTCCTTCCCGAGATACCGCAACACTGGCCACTCGGGCGCCGACACAAGCTACCGGCTCCCCCTTGTGTGCCTGTCGCTATCTAGACGTCATGGTTTATAACGTGGGGTGTCTCCTCATATATAAGAGGACAAGGGTACAACGTGTCCAACTCCGACATTACACTTATCCTAACCACACTACAATACCAAGTCAAAACATAACCCAACTTATATACAATATTCGACACAAACACAACAGAAAACCAGCTTGGCCCTGGTGGGTATGCAAGTACGAGTGGTTTGGGTCACGAGTCAGTTGATAGATAACTGCGAAGTAGACCTGATCATCCTTCGGGCCGGACCGGGTTCGGGTCGGGCTTGACAAAGCCCGGTGCCAAAATTCTAAACCCGAGCCCGACCCAGCTCGGCCCAAAGCACATGAACAATGGCTTTTTTAATTAAATTAATTATATTTGGGGTATTAAAATAATATACTATACCTATATTTCAAATAATATATATGTGTGTTGCTATTTCGGGCTTATTTTGGGGTTTCGGGTCGGGCTTCGGGCGAGAAATCCGGGTAGTTCATGAACAGGTTTACTGCGAAGTGCAAAATATCGTTTATTATCCTCGGCTGCATGAATGAACAGTGTAGACAATCTGAATTTCGGGGCGGCAACGTGCTTCCACCCCCGCGAGCCGAAAAGTAAAGAAACTTTGGTCTTAAAGCAAGGAGCAGAGGAGGATGACGCCTCTCGCGCTCCCCCTCTAAAACCCTCTCTCCCCCTTCCCCACCCCCCTCACCATCCCCATCCTCTCCGCCTGGGTGTGATTTGAATCGAGGGTGAAACATACAAACGGAGAGGAAGCCGGGACCACCCTACCTCCCCACCGAGCAAAAACATGGCCTCTTTTGGTGTGTCTGCACTCGACGCGAACGCCGCTGGTGCCGCCGCCGCCCCCGCCGGCGCGCTGACCGCCGTGGGGATAGTGGGCAACATTACAGCCATCGTTGTTCTTGCGATTCCCCTGTAAGTTCACGCAGTCCTGATTTTCCTTGTGTGTCCATGGGCGAAGGAAAGCAGAGGTTTTTTTTTCTGTGTATAAAGGAGTTGGTTTTGCCTGGTCCTTATCGATTCAAAACCGGATTAGCAGAGTGTTTTTGGTACAAGGCGTCCTTTTTCTTGCAGTTGTTGCCGATGGATGGCCGCCGGTGTGCTTGTGTGCAAGAGCATGGGTTTTCCTTGCTGTTGCTCCGATAGCCGGTGTGCCGCTGTCGTAATTTGGGTACAGCTGCGTGTATTAGCGTAGGTCGTAATTTTGGTTGCCGATGGATGGACGCCGGCGTGTTTTGTGAAAAAAAACAGAGGTTTTTTTTGTTGCTGTTGCTCCAGATAGCCGGTGTGTCGGTGTCGTACTTTGGGTACAGATCTAGTCCATTCATCAGTGTACGTCGTAATTTTGGTACATTCGCGCAGATAGGAAACTAGTACTACGTAGTAGTTCTCGCGTCTGTTTGGTGATGATTGACACGAAATTCCCTTTGTTGCCTATATGTTACAGCTTCACTTTCGTCAAGCCTGTTGTGCAGGCCAAGTCCGTAGGATCATGGAAACCATACGGTTTCCTCATGATGCTGACGAACTGCCTATTCTGGATACTGTTCGCCCTCCCAGCCTTCAAGCACTCGGCTATCGTCCTCATTGTGAACGGCGCGGGGCTCGTCATACAGGGGTTCTACATCGCTGTCTACCTCTGGTACGCCCCCGCCCCCGCACGCAGGACTGTCGTCAAGCTGCTCCTCGGCATACTTGCCATCACTACACTGCTCGCAGTTCTGGTGATATGATTCGTGATGGTGAAGAAGGTGTGGAGCATCAAGTTTATGGGTGTGATCGCCTCCTCTTTCACTGGCCTGACGTTCGCCATCGGCCTCGTCGCAGATGTGGTACCTATGCTTTTGTCTTTGTGTTACTCACTGCTTAATGCCTTGATTGATTGATGTTGCATTGTCAGTCAGTACCGTGGGCTAACTGTGATGGAATGTGCGCTGCCAGATGGAGCTGGAGAAGGAGAGGGTTGGTCAGACCGTCTTCCAGCTTATCGGGAACGTGATGAACTCCGCAATCTGGACCTCATTCGGGTTCCTGTCTGCACCAGCAAACGCGTTCGTCGTTGTAAGTGCATGCCTCCGATGTGCCTATGTGATCTGTAGTTGATCGTAGCCAGCTATGTGATGAGCTCTCATATTCATATGACAAACTTGCTCTGATTTGCTTAACCAGGTCCCAAAGTTGCTCGGGGTGGCCTGCACGGTTGTTGACATGGCCGCGCGCCTCATCTACGCCAAGCTGCCGATGGGCCCTGCTGCCCCAGCTGCATAGGCCGCGCGCCACATCTACACCAAGCTGCCGATGGGCCCTGCTACCCCCGCTCCAACATGCATAGGCTTTGTTGCGTTTTGATTGTAAATTGTTCACTTCTGAACTGCTCTGTTTTGGTCTTAATTGTTCACTTCTGAACTGCTACGTTTTGGTTGCAACTGTTCACTTCTGAACTTCCCCTTGATGGATTAATGTAGTAGTAATAATGCAGTATGTTGCACCGAGGATCCAAGACGTTGGCTTAAATTTGTTGGCTGGCATTTCCAACATATGGATAATCTTATTTCTCATCTTGTTGTCTGTCACTATTTGGGAAAACTGATCATTTTATAGCTTGCTTGCATTGCAAGTTTTTTTCATGTGCATATACTCCCAATCCCAGGGTTATAAGTATTTATTAGGATTTTATTTAAGAAGTCAAGAACAATGAAAAGAAGGAGCAATGAAGTCATTGTTTTTGCCTTCTTAAATAAAACTGATCATGTTATTTGCTTGGCATGGTTTGAAATGTGAATTGTGATTACTGCCAACCCCAGGGTTCTGAAACTATAGTTAGAAGCATTCCCATGACTTGGCCGAGCAAAATTATTAGGCATCAAAATTCATAAGGTGCCCATCAAAACCATCAACTGGTCAAAATATTATATTATTCCAAATTCCAAATTCCAATACAAAAGGTTTTACACAAAGACAAAACTCCCCATTCCTCCATCACAAGCTTTGTGTTGTACTCCAAATCCATGTAACTGCTTGTTCCAGCCATCTGATCCTCCACGAGGTTGAACAGAAGGAACAAGCCTTCTCTTATTTGGGCTCCTCTCCTTGCCTTACCATGCCAGCCAACTGATACCTTCTCCCTTAGGGATCTTAGTGCTGCCATAAACTTTCTCGAGTGAGTCATTCTTGTCGCATTCTATCAACGAATCTGAAAAATACCCCATCAGCGAGAGGCACAAACTCAAGTGGTGTTCTATTAATTGTTAACAGTGAGTTTTTTCATCAACAAAAATACTACATTCTGATCCCAGAGGTATTTCCAAGAACAAGATAAAAAGAGAAAAGGCATGATATACTGTTAATTTATTAGGATTTTATTTAAGAAGGCAAAAACAATGGAAATAAGGAGGAATGAAGTCAAAAAAAAAATCCAAAGCCAGGATTATATCATTTACGAAAGAGTAAAAGAAGGGTACCTTTGATAGAATCAGGGAAGTCTGCCAAGCTGACTCCAAGAATGTCGATCATGAGCTCAGGTTGGACCGTCCTACCTAGCCATACTAGGAAGGTGAAACCATCATCAAGAAGATATAAACCAGCAGGTGTCTAGGCGCTACAAGGCTAATGGTAACCGCTTTAGGGGCCCATCGATCCTATCTGGTTCCTGAAATTATGACATTTATTTCAGTCAGAAACACCAAAGCGTAGACTGGATTAAACAACATGTTAACTTTGAATATAACGATATAAGGAGCTCAATTTCAGTCAATGCTTACTATGCATGTAGGCTATACAAAGTATATCAGAGACTTAATTCTGAAACAGGAAATAGTGAAGGGGTTAAAGCCCTACTGAACTAACTAAGCAGACCAATCAGTTCTAACTTCTTATACTGATTCTGTTTATTTTGACTACAAATATGCCTAAATTGAAGGAAAGAACTTCCATATCAAACATACCGAATCACAACAGCTAGAGGTTATGTATTATTTATTTTGCGTAATGACATGCCTGATGTAGCTGCAAAGTTCAAGACATGATTAAAGGGTAACTGAACTAATTGAGTAGATTCACTAGTTCTTACACCGGTTCTTTCCACCCCAAAGACCCACACAAAAGGAACTCAAGTCATTTTTTATTCTTTCATACTTGATTCACATAATTTGAAATAAGTCTACAAATGGCTCTGATTAAAAGGGACTTAATCAGTTCACCACAAAGGAAATACTGCATACCATTGTCATTACTCATTACTTCATCAAGCCTGTACAGAGAAGGATAAATAAAATTGAGCAGCATTTTTTGCGGGCAGTATTGTCATACTGAAAGTCGCAGCACAACAATTATAAAAAGAGACATCAGCATAACCACCATGCAGAGCAAGAGATTTGCATATGGCTAGTAATTATAAACGGCAGGTATCTTAATGTGTCAGAATATATCGGTCTTCCAACTAACAGATGTTGTATATTCCTTCAAGCTTCTCACAAGCTTTAACTGTAATTGTTGTTGAACAGAGTCCAACTTATCAGACATTGAGTTTTCAACAGCTTCAGAATAGCAATAACTAAACTATAAAGTGGTAACAGTCAAATAGCATGTACATTGACATTTATGGAAGAGGAGAGGCATAAATATAATACTAACTGATTCTACCCAACACAGACACAATGGCACCGGTATCTGCTTCACGATACATTTCACTAAGATCTGTGACCACAGGTGTGGCTGCTGTATGCATCCTCTCTAATGGTGGTTAGGGACACAAGAAACACCTCATAAATAATATATTGGAAGATAAAAGCCCAATGGATGCAGAACAGCTCTAAAGGATAATGGCATCAGGCAAAATCAAACATCATATGCAGGAAGTATTAGCTAATATGTTGGCACTGTTTTGAAATCTGACACAAATGATTTGACAAGAAAAACGATATTTCAGATCTCTCCTAGGTGAAAATAAAATATAGTAAAGCACAATGAGGATTACATTACAGTTCTAGTCTACTGTAAAACCATATTCATGGATCTAGCTATCAGCCTATCACCACGCTAAGAGTAAAGAGTCATCTACAAATGAAACCCTGAGGAAGGTGTTCCTTTGACATTTTGTCAGTTTATCATCGTAATGTTGATTTTCTCACTAAAATCAAAGGATGGAGAGGAATAAGCAACTTGACAGGAAAGGATACAGCAACGCCACTTGGAAGTAAACAGTATGTGCGATCATTAGGGTCTCCTCTAGACTCTAGAGACAGTCATTGCAAAAGATTTATCAGAGTACGATCAACGGCTGGAAGAGCTAACAAATCTGTGGGCCTTAGCATGAAATGACCATGATATGTTGTGAAACGCACCCCTGAAAAACATTATGTCATAGGAGTTAGGTTGATTAAACTAACAAGCCAGGGAAATATTTAGGAAGTTAAGATAACATGCAACTGTAGATATAAATATAGAACCTTCTCCACATCTTATATGCATAACAGATTCCCAAGCAGTCTCCCAAGTAAGGTATCTGACAAGCTCATGTTTTACTTGGGAATAAATCATTAAGGATGGCAATGTAACTTTCCTCAATTCTTCCAGGCAACTGCTCATGGGAAGAAACTAAAGCATGAGCTTGTCAGATACTCCCTCTGTAAACAAAGATAAGGCCTTTTAGATCACTAGAACTTTTATTAGTAGACCTCATCTCCTTGAAGTCCCAAACGTTCAATACCAAGAGATGGCAATGTAACTTTCCTGAATTGGACCCCACAACAGGGATGACAAACTGTCACCGGTTAAATCTGTGTAACAGAGGGCACACAAGAACTACACGTGCTTCCCTAAAAGAACACGTACTTCATTAATAAATCATTGAGGATATTACCATAATGATGAATGCTGCTTTAAGTGCACGACCCAAAGCACACTCTACATTTACATTGTCGTGAAACATAGGAGTATTTGACAAGCTATCAAGCAATAACTCGACAGCATGTCTACTATCGACCAAATTAACCAGGAGATCATCAGAAAATAGGTAGAAAACATCGTCCAAATCGGCAACCACCATCATTTAAGGTTGACTCGAAGAAGACTGATACACACAAAGAATACAAGTTGCTTAAGTACCTCATGAAATCAAGTACGGTATGTTAAAGCAGTGATGTTGCAAAGCAAAACGCAATCTTGCCAGAAAAATCATAACTGCAATATCTTTAAACATAACTACAGTTAGTCAAAAACTCAAACAGGCTTGCTTAACCCTGCTAAGCAGAAGATCCACATACACTTATACTCGTTGGAAATTTTTATGAGGACAGCAAAAGGAAAATGGAATCTCTCACAGAAGCAGCCTCTCTCCATTACAGTCTGTTAAGCCTAAATCCTTGGCCATGTAGCTTACAAGTCAAATACATAGCTTATGCAAATAAAATCCATAAAGTAAGTAATCCCTCTGTCCCATAATATAAGAACATTTCAACACTAGTGTAACGTTAAAAACGCTCTTATATTATGGGACGGAGGGAGTAGCTTCTAAAATGTTTAAAAATACAGAAATTGTTGCATTAGAAGATGGTAGGAATAACCTTCTGGACAACAGATGTGGCTTGTACAAATGTCATAAATAAAAAAGAAAACTATGTTTCTCCAAAACCTTAGCAGGCTCCAAAACCTCATCACCATCCAATGGGCATGGCATACCTTTTACATCAAACACCTGGGTCTGGGTTCAAGCGATACCGTCTCAGAAACCACTGACAGAGGCTGGAAGTCCCCAATAAGCTCTGCAATCTGGAGTGTGACCATCGGAGGCCCTGTAGTGGGATATGTAGGTTGTTTACTACAGGAGGAAGGTAGCCCCACGGGGAGGCGGTGGCATGGTGTTCATTGGCTGTTGAAATGCTGGGCGAGACGGCGGAATGTACTGGTGGCGGCCGACCTCAATAGCGCTCCCTGTAGGAGACTCTCGCTGCGGGGGAGCTGAAGGTGGTGGGCGAAATCGTGGAGCTAATGTGGCAAAAGGGATTTGAGATGGAGGCGCGGCGGTGTAAGGTTCCTGCGACGGAGGGAGGAGCGGCGCCGAAGAGGCTCATTGCCGACCGCCCCGAACGGTGCCCCAGGGCAAGCATCGCCTGCTGGGCCGGCGGAGGCGCACGAGCAGAGTAGCGGCCGCGAAGGCGATGACGAGGCGGCCGGCGGCCTCACATTCCCCATGGACGAACGGATGCATCGCGTCGGGCACCTGCGCAATCCGAGAAGAAACAATGATCGATCCCGGCGGCGGGGCGAGGGTTCCAGGATAATAGGGTCCCAGACCCACAACGCCGCAGCCAGACCTGGTGGGAGTAGGATTCAGGAGGGACGTCCACTAGCACGTACCAAGATTGCAACAACGGCGGCGGCGCTCCGTTCCGGCCAGGGATGAGATGACGCGGCGAGGTAGGCATTTCGAGACGGCGGCGGCGCTCCGCTCCAATAGAACAGCACTTTTCCTATTTATTTATTTTTGGCCATTTGCTTCTGACGTGGCGGAATAGTCAACTCCTCTAGATTGACAGTTATATTGACTGTTATGAATGTGGAATCTATATGTCAGCTCTATCTTCTTCCATGGAATTCCCCATCAACGTCATTCTTTCTCTGCAGAGACTTTGAGCGAGGGAAGGAGCTAGCTAGCAGCAAGACCACGTTCGGGATGCAAGCGGCAATGGTGAGGAGATGGGGACGGGTGGCGGAGTGCGTTGTTTTTTCTTTTTTTAAATAAGGATGAACCCCCCGTTTCTATATCTCGAAGATGCATGTAGCCACTTTATTAATTATTCACAGATATCTTACAAAGCAATACATCAATTTGTTGGAGATATGTCCTAAAGGCAATTATATATGATGATATTTCCTATGTGTTTATGAATAAAGATAGTCCTTAAAGATTATCAATAATGTGTATTAATAAATACGTGACTTGTTTGTGAGACTATGCATTGTATGATAACTGTTTTAAATGGTTCCTAGTCGAAAGAATTGTGTGGACGCGCAACTAATCAGACTAGCATATGACACGGTGGATGGTGCAGTCCCATTGACCATGTAGCATTGGATGCTAGTCGGATAATATGGACTTTGAAAGGTCTGGTCGGATTCAACATAGTCGGATCCGAGTCAAGATAAGGTCTGAGTTGGACAGACCCAACTATGAGACGCAACGATAGGTCATCTGTGAGTCTCTAGTACAACATATGTTCTATGTCCTAAGACCTGAGCTGACGCATGTACTCGGGATGGTGACAGACTTGCTTTGAGCCGACCAAACGCTACTCCGTGACTGGGTAGTTACAAAGGTAGGTTTCGGGCTTGTCCAGACCAATGTTGCGAGACATGGTCGAGCAAGATGGGATTTGTCCCTCCTACCAGGAGAGATATACTCTGGGCCCCCTCGGGTGATCCGACCTAGATAAGCATGGCCATGCGATGAGGATTATGAGATAATCCGAAGTGTTGGTCGGATTCACCGAAACGAGAAAGAGGTCGTGCTGCAACCAGGATGACCATGTCGCCTTGTGCATGACAACATATACGTGTGGCAAAGGAAACAGAAGTGTGAAGTACATGTTCGCCTAACCAGCTTCATCAGACGCTTGGAGTCGGCACGTCTTGCTAGAGGCCTCTACCGACCGGGTAAGTCGGATGTCATCTGACTTGCGACCAAGTGGACAAAAACCTAAAGGGTAGCGCGCTTAAGGGAAGGAACACGTGGTCTTTAGGATCCTTCTGAGCCCCAAGAGTTGAGCCCGCGTCGGATGCCTATATATAGTGGATGTGCGGCACACCCATCCGGTTGATCGCTTCAGCGCCGTCATTAGGGCTTTGTACGAGTTGGAACTAGCCACCTCCACTCGCCGCCACCGATCATGTGATCGGACCTAGCAGTCCGTCGCACGGGTGTTCCTCCTGCACGCGCGGATACCGTTAGAGGCGGTGCACTTGCGCCGCTCCGGCAAACATGTACGTGGAATCCTGCGACCGGCTATTCGAGGGAGATTGGAACGGCCGTTCGAGGGAGATCAGACGAGGAGGAGACGAACCACACGAACGCACTGTCCCAACTCTACTTCCGCTGCACGGCACTGCGCGTCTAGTGGTAATGATGTGTGATCCATCTCCGTAGCAAGTTCTTGGATGTTCTGTGTGTAGGAAAATTTTAATTGGCATGTGATGCACCTACGGTAGCACCCAATAGTGGTATCAGAGCCTTTGCTATAGGTTTTGGATTCAGATCGGATGCATATTTGATATGTGGAGGCGGCGGATGAGATCCATCGTCCTTCATGACATCGGCTATGTGCACGGTTGATGAGATCAACTACACATCGGGATAGATTGAGGCTATGTTTTTTGTCAATCGAAATCGATGAGGTCGTGACACAACCTATCCCTACCGGTCGGTATCCGCCATCGGGATTAACTGTGAAACGTAAATCTGAATTTGGTTCGCGATGATTGATGAGATCGGTCAGATCAGAAAATCCGGCATGATCAGAGTGCAAATGTGATCTGTGATTTCTGAAAATGTCGGGCGCTGCCCACACCCGCGAGGGACGCTGCCCCTTCGAACCCGCCCGCTAACCGGCTAGCGGGACCACCGTGCGCGTAGCGCCTTGTATTTCGTACACGATCACACAAACCGGTAGACTGCGATTATGTGCATGAGTTTGTTTTGCAGGTTTGATGTCAATAGTATGGCTCATATGTATGTGATGCATGTGTGTAACTTAACATGACCTGCGTGTCATGATTGTCAGCCGGCAGGAGCCAAAGTGTTGTCATTATATTGTATAACGACCTGCGTGTCGACTTGTGATTCTCTGTAAATTCATTACTAGTTGTAGTAGTTGGAGGACAGAGATCAAGTTCGAGGCTTTGGCGTCCTGGCGAGACGGACAAGATGGAGTTTTGCCTTGGTCATCGGAGTTGGAGCCAACCTGGAAGGATGTCCATGAAGGAGCCATACTATTTCACGTATTTATGTTTATATGTGATTGATATTGCTTCTTGTTTCTATGCATGTTAGTATGATAGAAAGATCCCTCATTAATATCAAGCACATTGCCATTCTAGATGTTGCACCTTCGCACGTCAAGTACGTCTAGTGGTGGGCTCATAAAATTGAGGTGCTACTAGGTGTCCTTGAACTGGAGGGTTCGTGTCAGACACGGACATGCACTGCATCGGGTTAACTTGACAAGGATATCAAAACAGTTTTGGGCCTTGTGGCAAAGAAGGTTGGGAGCCGGGGTATGAGATACCTACCCAACCGACAGGAGTTGTATAGAGATACGATTAGCAAGGAGTTTCTTACCAAATAGGCAAGTTGGCTAGCAGTGATGCTAAAGCTCACTAGTCGCTCGCGCTAGACGGGTCCTGAATCACTGAGAGTTTGCGGAGGGATGCTGACTTCAGTGGGAGTAGTTCTGTTTAAGGCTTGAATTACTCTACATGAACACATTGCTTAGTGATTATATATTTTGTGTTGTAGATCAATGGCACCACCTGCTCAACCCATCTTTGCATTGAAATCAATTTTGGAAAAGGATAAACTGAATGGAACAAACTTTACCACATGGTATATAAATCTAAGAATTGTTCTCAAGCACGATAAAAAGGAACATGTTCTAGAGTATCCACTTCCAGAGGAACCTGTCGAGAATGCTAACGCCCACTACTAGGATCCTAAACTTCCCCTAGGGTTGAAAAACTATCGGCTATTTGCAAAAACCGTCGTATACTAATATGGGCTGTGGTTCCCCGTCGACTATTTCCCGTAGGTGATGCTTGGTCGGCCATCAACATGATATTCGACGGTACCGTAGCTTATGATATTTGCCTACGGCAGGAAGCCGACGGTGGATGGTTGGCCCTTTCATACCTGACGATGCTCATATCCTATGATTTCCCATTGCTTATTGCAAATTTTGACAGTTTTATGTGCCCGTCATTGTTCTCATTCCCGAAGGTTTTCAGTGACCGTCATTCTTCTCGTTTCCGACGGTTCCTAGCGACAGTCATTGTTCACGTTGCCGACGGTCGTACTCCCATCGGCATATGAATAACAAACAATACATATACACAGTTAGACTAGGGTGTTAACTACAGTATATATACACTGTCGGACTAGGTTATGACCTACAGTATATGTATACCGCCAGCATTTATACCAACGAGCATCCATTACCCTCGGTGTTGATTAAAACTATCATTTATAATGACATGTAACTTAGAGTTAGTTGTGCCCATCGGTTATGTGTTTTGACCGTTGATTATTTCATCAGATAGCCATGCGCTAAGAATAAACTGTCGGGTATAACATGGGATAACCATGGGTTGGTATGTACTAGTCGGCTAAGTAGTAACACCCTCGAGCAATATAGTGCATAACTATGTGTGCGCTGGAAGCTGTCAGTTATTCATCATACCCGTCGGTTGATGCATCGTATGAACATGTGTTGTTTTATCCCCGTCATCTATTAATCAAGACCGTCGGTAATTAAAGATCATAGCCTTGTGGATGACTTTAACTGTAGGGCAACTAGGGAATAGTCGGTTATTCCAGAAATCCCATACGGTTTGTCGGTTATTTAATTTCGCCGTCGGCAAAGATTAGATTTCTAGTAGTGGCCACAACCAAGAGTGCCCATCCAGAAACTTGTTGATGAATCAAACGAGATCAGTTGCCTCATGCTGGCTTGTATGGAGCCCGATTTGCAATAGCATTTCGAAAACATTCAGGCTTTCGATATGATCGAGAGTTTGAAGAGCATCTTTCAGGTACAGGCACTACTGGAATCAGCAAATTTGCCGTCTGCCAGTTCTTTGTCGTCAGCTGGCGGATGACAAAGAAGCTCTTTGCCATCCGTTTCCAGAAAAAAACCGGCAAACAACTAGCTGACGGCAAAGAGGCTCTTTGCCATCAGCCACTTCTTTGTCGTCCGCTAGCTGACGGCAAAGGAGGTTTGCCGTCAGCTAGCGGACGGCAAAGGAGGTTTGCCGTCAGCTAGCGGACGGCAAAGGAGGTTTGCCATCAACTAGCAGACGACAAAGAGAGAGGTGGGCCCATTGACAAGCCGCTTACAATTTAACCTAACGGCCCCCTCTTTGTCGTCTGCTAGCAGACGACAAAGAGCAAAAAGGCAGACAACAAAGGCAGGGCAGACGGCAAAGAATTGAGTTAACTAACGGCCGCACCCACCCCGCCCCTCTCTCTGTGTTTCTCTCCCTCTCCTCCATCCGCCGCCGCCCCGCCCCTCTCTGTCTGTTTCTCTCCCCAACGACCACCGCACGCGCGCCGCCCCCACCACCCGCTGCCGCCCCACCACCCCACCCCTCTCTCTCTCCCCGGCGCCCCTGACGCCTCACCGCCATCGCCCCCGCCGCGCCACCCGCCGCCCCCGACGCCGCACCGCCCCGTCCCCCATCCCCTCTCTCTTCACAACTCTCTTGCGCGCGTCGCCGTCCCCATCTCGCGCCGCCACCCCGCCCCGTGCCGCCATCCCCGTCCCCGCATGTCGCCCTCCTCCAACGCCGCCACCCCCTGCCACCTCCAGCCCACCGTCGTCACCGACGGCCTCCTCCACCTACACCGCCGACGTCGGCCTCCTCCACGTCCACCAACGCCGGCCTCCACCTCCCCCACTCCGGTGAGCCCCCTCCCCCTCTCTATTTTTCAATTTTTTATCTGTTTTAGTATTTTTTGTGTTTTGTTTTAGTATTAGTTAAATCTAGTTTAGTTGTAGTTAGGTTAATTAGTTGTAGTTATTTGTAGAAGATGTAAAATATGTAGTTTAGTTGTAGTTAGTAAGATTTTAGGAATTAGGGTTACTTAGCTTATTTAGTTAGGTCTAGCATTAGTTAAATTTTAGGTCTACTATTAGTTAAATTTAGTTAGGTTAGTTAGGTGAAAGAAGTAGAAGATGTAGAAAATTTAGTTAGGTTAAAGGAAAAATAAAATGTTAATGTAAAAAAACCTAGAAGAAAAAAAAGAAAAGAAGATGGAAAAAAAGGAAAAAACCTCCGACGCCACCGACCCTCGACCCGCGACGCCACCGACCCCCAACCCCTGACACCACCGACCCCCGACGCCCCGGACCCCCGACCCCCGACCACTGACCACCGACGCCATTGACCCCGACCACCGACACCACTGACCCCCGACCACCGACGCCATCGACCCCCGACTCCCGACACCACCGACCCCCAACCCCCGACCATCGCTGCCACTGACCCCTGACACCACTGACCCCTGATGCCACTGTCTCCCGATGCCACTGACCCCCGACCCCCGACACCTATTCTGCCTCCTATTGACCAAAAAGGTGCTCTTCGGCCTTCGTGAGGCCGAGGATGTCATAGTTTTGTAAATTATGAGCTAGGTCACATATTTTCCTATTTTGTTATAAAAACATCATATTTTGTGTTGATCAGGTGAATTTCAATGTGTAGTTGTTCGACGACCTCCCCGTGCATTTGACGAGCTCCCCTGCTGCGTTCGTTGTTGAGCACAAATGACATCTTCTCCCTCGGCACCCTTAAATTGTTTTGCTCTATTCCGGTCTTCGTGCCGATGAAACTTGCTAGCTATAGGTGTCTTCAATCATGAGTATGCGTGACCACTATGAGTCTCCCGTTCGAAAGGGTTACATCTATAAATATGCATGCATTAGCATATTTATAACCGTGATTCTTTCGAATTTTCCAACGTTATCCATGGAGAGCCCGAGTATGTGTAGATTGGGTTCGTTTTCCCATATGCTCTGCTTCGGATCCGATGCAGAATTTCGTCAGTGCCTCCCTATTGTTCTCCGGGTACACATCCTCTCTTCTTATTTCCGAGACGTGTATCAGGAGAATAGTGGGGAGGTGCTGCCGAAATTGTGTGTCGGATCCAGAGCAGAGCATGGGAAAACGAACCCAATCTACACATACTCGGGTGGGATTAGGACCTATATTTACCTACTAGCGTCTAGGTTGCATCGACGTAATAAGACCGACAAACTCTATTAACTGATGAGTATGATTTTCTGAATTATGTATATATTTTTTGTGTGTCCAATAGCTAGGCAAGATGAGTGATCGTGGGTGGATGTACACCGGTCACACTAGTCAGAAAGACATGACCCGTGAATGGATAACAAAAACCAAGGAGTTTGTAAGAGTCGCATTTGCAAATGGACAGAAAACAACTTGGTGCCCCTATGTCGACTGTGACAACTTTAAGAAGAGGTTAGAGTTTGAAATGATCAAAAACCTGCAGAAATGGGGTTTTACGCCTACTTATATGGTCTGGACATTTCATGGTGAGTTTACCCAACGTGTTAGAGCTGAGGTGGTTCGTCGTCACACCGACATGCAAGACTTTGATGATGCTCGGGATTCGGACGATGAGATGGAGGAATCTGCAAAGGCCTTCTATAAAATGTTGGAGTCTTCAAAACGTCCTCTCCACGAGCACACTAAGCTTTGTCAGCTGGATGCCATCGCGCAAGTAATAGCTCTGAAGGCTCAGTTCAACCTGGGCAGAGAATGCTACGACACGATGATGACGATATTTGGACGCTTTCTACCCAAAGGCCATGTATTGCCAGCAAACCTGTACCAGTCGGACAAAATCCTACTTGCGCTTAAGATGCCCTATGAGAAGATAGATGCCTGTGAGAATGGTTGTGCCTTATTTAGGCTTGAGTATGCGGGCTTCAACTATTGTCCCATTTGCAGGTCTTGCAGGTATGTTGTGGCAGACAACGGTATGGGTGAGAAGATTCAGACCAAGATCCCCATTAATGTTCTTCGGTATTTGCCAATCATACCAAGACTTCAATGTCTTTTCATGATCGAAGAGACGGGCAGACATATGACATGGCATAAATTGGGAAAAAGAACAGAACTAGATGCAGATGGGAATCTGATGTTGGGACACACTTCAGACGCTTTTGCGTGGAAGCACTTCGATGCATTACATAAGGATAAAGCGGCAGATCCAAGGCATCCTCGAGTTGCCATCAGCATGGATGGGTTCAATGTGTATGGTATGAAGGCAGCACAATACAGTTGTTGGCCTGTATTTGTCAGTCCACTCAATCTCCCCCCGAAGAGATTATGAAAAGAAACAATATTTTCCTGACATTGATAATTCCAAGGCCCAAATATCCGGGGAAGAATATGAATGTGTACATGCAGCCGCTTAAGGATGAATTGCAAGAAGCCTGGGATAATGGGATCAAGACACACGACGCCGCTACCAAAAAGAACTTCAAAATGCATGTGTGGTACATGTACTCGTCGCATGACTTGCCGACGTATGCGCTATTCGTTGGCTGGTGTGTGCATGGAAGGTTCCCGTGCCCCATATGCAAGGCAGCTCTTGATAATCCTAAGGCTAGAGTCGATCAGGAGGCTCTATGTGATAGAACGTTCTGTATTCAATTAGTTCATGTTATTAGGTATTCAATTTTTTTATGTTGAACTAATTTCGTTCACTCTTTGTCATTGCAGGTGTTGACAGATGGTGGGCGCGGGTCGAGAGCACTCTGAGCCTCCTTCCTCGGCGCATGCTGGGAGGGGTGCTATTATTCCACCCCAGCAACTCCGGAGAGCGCTGGTACACAGTATGCAGACACCGGTGGGCGCTTCTTCTTCGACCGAGAGAGGTCGGGGGAAGACGAAGAGAGGTGCTAGAGGTAGGAAGGCTACTGCTCCTTCCTCGCCGCCATCCCCAGCTGATTCTCCCGACCATAGGAGTGCTCCATCTCAGGTGGACCCGTCTGACTTGGACCTGTCTCGGACTCCGGTCTCCGAGCCTTGGGCTGACGAGCCTCGGGTCACCGAGCCTTCGTCCTAGGAGACTCCGATCCCAGAGTCTTTGTCCCAGGAGACTCCGGTCCCAGAGTCTTCGTCCCATGTGACTCCGGAGGCTAGTGGCCATGCTGATGGTGGCGAGGACAACTTTTCTGAGGATAGCTATAGCAAGGGCGAGATGGTTGAGGAGGGCAAGAAGGTCTACCAGCATGGTGGTACAAAGCTCCCGCCCGTGCCGGTGACCCGTGATCAGAGGTGGTTGATTGTGCCTAATGCGGAGAAGTAAGTGCATTTACTCCTTTTTAACCTTCGCCTTCATGTTTCTTCAAATTAATATCTAATGTGTTGGCCTTGTCATACCGCAGGGGTTGGAAACATGACCCTGGTGTCTGCAGGCTCAACCAAGTCCTTGGTGTGCCTATTTGGCACCACTTCTCGGGGAAGGTCAAGTTGCCCGGTGAGGGTGAGGTTCCACATGTAGCACTGACCTGGGAGCTGTACATGGGTGCCCCGGCCCTGCCAGAGGAGAGGGTCGACGGTGTCTTGTGCGAGACGGTGGCCGACACTGTGATCCGACGGTTTGGGGTAATTTCTCCTTTACAGAATTAAAAATCAACAACACCTAATGATTGTACTAATCAGTGTTGTCTTGTTTGATTGCAGACCTTCTACAGGTGTCTTGAGGAACACGAGGCGGACACGACTATTGTTCTCATAGCCGAGTGCAAGCGCCTACTTCAAAACTTATGGCACGAGGCTCGGGTGCAGGCTATTCGAGACTACTATGCCTCGACTAACATTAAGAGGGCCAAGAAGAAGTGCCGCAAAACTTTTCTGAGTAAGGAGAAGTACATGAAAGTAATTACATATTCTTAAGGCCTTGTACTTAGTTTCCTTAATTTGATTCGTAGGCGTAGCGCTAAAATTTCTCTTGTCTAACTTAGGTGCCCTCGAGATGGTGTGAGGATAGGATGGACTGTTGGGAGGCATTGGTGGATGAGTGGTGCTCTCCCAAATGGCTAGTCGACCACAACAAGGCCAAGGATAAGCGTGCCCAACTGAAAGGTGTGCCACACCATCAAGGGAGCTCCAACCTGTTTGAGTATGGGGATCACTGGGTATGTGGTTTGCTTCATCATTCATGCAATTTCATTCTTCATGCTAGCTTGAGCCCTTAACTAATATTTTGTTCCTCTATTTTAGGCGCGACACAACAAGAAGGAGGTGCCACCATTGTTCGAACTCTATGCCATGGCCCATACTGCCCTGTACAAGAAGGCCAAGGCATTCTCTGAGGATGGCCTCGATCATCCAGAGAGCTTCAGCAACTCCTCCCACAACAAGCTCGTGAGGTATAGAGATGAGGGGAAGGCGAGGAAAGGGGAGGACTTCAACCTGAGCCAGAGTCCTTTTGATCCAAAGCTCGTGATGATATCTAGTGGCGGGAGGCCCCATGGCTCGATATCCATTGTGGATGGACTGATACGTTGTCCTAGAAGTCTCCTGGAGATCAAGAAGCACCAGACGAGATCCGATCCTGAGATAAGGCCTCGTCCACGGCCAATGGAGCTCGCCATTGAGGCTAGGGCCCAGGAGCTTCTGGCGGAGGCAAACAGGCAGGCGGCGCAGAGGGAGAGGGACACGGAGGAGAGGATGGCTAGGCTGTTGGAGGAGGAGAGGAACTAGAACGACGCATCTCACCGGGCCCTATACGAGCTCCTCGTGGTAAGTTTCTCCTGCATATTAGCCAACTCATGCACGTAATGTTTGTTTCATCACTAACTAATATGACTGACTCATGAAAACAAAATGTGCAGACCGCGTGCCAGAACAATGGTCAGACCCCTCCGTCGATGCCCTAGATTGGTATAACACCCACGGTGAGTTTCATTTGAATGGTCATTAGTTACTAGTTTTCACATTTGAGTTGCATCATGCTAACGAGACATTGCAAATGATCTTTGGTGCAGCATGCCTCCCGACAAGCATCGACCGATCCTTCTGCGTCTGCCGCAACCCTGACCGGTCCTCCTCCGTCTCACCCTGGCGCAAACCCGACCGGTCCTTCACCTCCGTGATGATGGTATGTTTCCCATGTGTTTTTCTTAACAAATGCATACTTAGGTTAAGAAATGACCTATTTAGCTCCAAATTGACCTATACTTAGCTTCTTTAGTTCATTTATGACATACTAAGCATACTTAGGTAAAAATGGCATGATAACCTTGGTTTAGCTCCAAAATGACATAGACTTACCTTATTTTCCTCCAAAATGACAAAATAATCTTACCTACCTCCAAAATGACCGATTATAACTAGGATAGCTCTAAAATGACCTACACTTGCCATTTTGTCCTCCAAAATGAATAAATATGATTAGTTAGCTCAAAAATGGCATAACTACCTAGGTTAGCTCAAAAATGACCTATACTTAGCTTCTTCAGTTCATTTATGACATACTTAGCATACTTAGGTAAAAAATGACATGATAACCTTGGTTTAGCTCCAAAATGACATAGACTTAGCTTATTTTCCTTGAAAATGATATAATAACTTTACGAAGCTCCAAAATGACCTATTTACCTAGCTTAGCTCTAAAATGACCTACACTTAGCATTTTTACCTAGCTTAGCTAAAAAATGGAATTTTTACCTACCTTAGTTAGAAGAATAAGATAAAGAAGAGGAGAGGAGAAAAAGAAAGAGAAGAAAAATTCTTCTTCTTCTTCTTCTTCTAGCTAGTCTTCTTCTTCTAGTCTTCTTGTTCTTCTTCTCCTTCTTCTTCTTCTAGCTAGTCTTCTTATTTTAGTCTTCTTCTTCTTCTTCTTCTTCTTCTTCATCTTCTAACTTTCTTCTTTCCCAATTTACAGATTTTCTTTCGATGAGGAAGCTTGCGTTGATGGAGTCTACTCTTCTTCTTGTGCTTCCTTTTTGTTTTGATTTTGTAGGATGAACAATGTGAAACTTTCTACCTATATATGTGTGTATGGATGAAACCATTGTATGCTTGTTGTTGGATATGTTGGCTAGCTATATATCTTGCATATGGACTTTTCATTTGGTATGTATATATATGTGTTGGATGATCATATCCATATGGCAGGGATATGATTTGGTATGTATATGTGTTGTTATGCTTGTTGAAAGTTTTTTCAAATGTGTCTGTGTGTGTATATATATATGTGAAATTATATGAAATTGAATGAATTTAAGAAAAAATAGGGACTGTATAGGCTCTTTGTCGTCTGCTGGCAGATGGTAAAGAGCTTTGTCGTCAGCCAGCAGACGGCAAAGCTGCCACGTGGCAGCTACCTGTGTAACCTGGGGTGGCACTGGGCTGGCCTATGTGGTTGCTTTGCCATCTGCTGGTAGACAGAAAAGAACTTTGCATCTTTGTCGTCTGCCAGCAGATGGCAAAGCACGCGCACTGGGCTGGCCTATGTGGTTGCTGGCAGACGGCAACGAACTTTGCATCTTTGTCGTCTGCGAGTAGACGGCAAAGCACGCCGTTAACCCCTTAACGGACGTAAGTTTCCACGTGTGTCAGCCATGCCCTTTGCCGTCTGCTGGCAGAAGACAAAGATGCAAAGGTCTTTGTCGTCAGCTAGCAGACAACAAAGTGGCCTTTACCAGAGCTTGTTCAGCCGGATGTGGTGTCGTCTTCTGGTTGACGGCAAAGACCTTTGCCATCCGCCATGCATGCCTTTTCTGTCAGCCATGGCAGACGGCAAAGTTGCTGATTCCTGTAGTGAGGCTAGGACCAAAAGGTTCAACGTCTGGCAGTCCTTGACGGATAGTAAGCTGAAGGAGGGTGATCCACTGAGCTCGCATGTGATCAAGATGATCGGGTATGTGCAAGCTTTGGATCGGTTAGGCTTCCCACTTGGGGATGAGCTTTGCACAGATGCAATTTTGGGTTCTCTTCCATCTAGCTATGGGACGTTCGTCTCGAACTATCATATGCATGACATGGATAAGAAGCTCACTAAATTGCATGGGATGCTCAAGGTGGCAGAGCAAGATATTAAGAAAGGCATGCATCAAGTGTTGATGGTGCAGAACTTGGCAAAGTTGAAGAAGAGTTGGTCCAAGAATAAGGATAAGGCAAAGGGCATGGAGAAGGTTGTCTCTACCGCTGAGCGAAAGTCCGAACCGAACTCAAAGACCATTTGCTTTCACTGCAAGGAAGCTGGTCACTGGAAGAGGAACTATAGCAAGTGGCTTGCTGAGCACGACAAGAAAGCCGGAGATGCTTCTTCAGGCAAAGGTACACTTGTTACATATGTTATAGACATTTACCTTGCTGACATACCTAGTAGCTCTTGGGTATTTGATACCTGATCGGTTGTTCATATTTGCAACTCGATGCAGGGGCTGGTAAGAACTAGGCGTGTGGCACATGGGGATATTGACATCAGGGTCGGCAACAAAGCAAGAGTTGCTACGTTGGAGGTCGGCACGATGCAGGTCAAGCTTCCTTCTGGATTTATTTTGGAATTGAATAATTGTTATTACATTCCTGCACTTAGTCGGAACATTATTTCTACCTCATGCTTTATGAGTCAAGGTTATGAATTCAATATAAAGGAGAATGGTTGTTCACTTTATTTGAATGGAATGTTCCATGGCTATGCACCCATTGTAGATGGGTTATTTATTTTGAATCTAGAAATGGAGCCATTCTATAATTTGAATGTCAAGAGGCATAAGCCTAATGAGATATATCCGACATACTTCTCGCATTGTCGACTTGGATACATTAGTTTGAAACGCATGAAGAAGCTCCATGATGATGGACTCGTAACTTCGTTAGACTTCGGGTCGTTCGAGACATGCGAATCATGCTTGCTAGGCAAGATGACTAAGTCTCCTTTTGAAAAGAGTTGCGTGAGGGCGTCCGAGTTGTTGGAGCTTATACACAGTGATGTGTGTGGTGCAATGAGCACAACGGCCAGAGGTGGCTATCAGTACTTCATGACTTTTATCGACGACTTGAGTAGATATGGATATATATATTTGATGAGGCACAAGTTGGATACTTTTGAAAAGTTCAAAGAGTTTCAGAACGAGGTTGAAAATCAGCTCGACAAGACAATAAAACTTCTACGATCAGATCGTGGAGGTGAGTACATGAGCCAGGAGTTTGATAACCATATGAAAAGCCGAGGTTTGGTACCTTAGCTCACACCTCCGGGTACGCCGCAGAGAAACAGTGTGTTAGAACGGAGAAATCGAACCTTGTTGGACATGGTCCGGTCGATGATGAGCAAATCGGATTTACCCTTGTCATTCTGGGGATACAGTCTAAAAACTGCAGCTTTCACACTTAATAGGGTACCATCTAAATCCGTAGACAAGACACCACATGAGATGTGGACTAGGAAGAGTCCTAGTTTGTCTTTTCTAATGATTTGGGGTTGTGAAGCATTTTTCAAGCAACTCATGTCAGACAAGCTGAAACCCAAGTCGGATAAATGCATATTCGTGGGATATCCGAGGGAAACCTTGGCCGAAAAGAGAACAAAGTGTTTGTTGCTCGGAACGGGATTTTACTAGAGAAAGAGTTTCTCAATCGGGAGGCTAGTGGGAGAACAATGCGACTCGAAGAAATTCGAGAGCCACTCGGGGATGACTCGGCTGGTGATGAGATCATACCGGAGTTGATCAGGGAACCCATAGTGGAGTCGGCACCGGAGCCACGAAGGTCAGAAAGATTGCGCAGAGTGCACAACATTTTGTTGCTAGAGAGCGACGAGCCGGCCATGTGTGCAGAAGCAACGGTGAGCCCAGATTCCAAGGCATGACTAGAGGCCATGAGATCCGAGTTAAAGTCCATGGATGACAATTAAGTCTGGGACTTGGTTGATCCGCCACCTGGCGTAGTTGCCATTGGTTGCAAATGGGTCTTTAAGAAGAAAACCGATGTGGATGGAAATGTTCAGATCCACAAAGCTCGGCTTGTCGCTAAAGGTTATGGACAAGTTCAAGGAATTGACTACGATGAGACCTACTCGCCGGTAGCAATGCTAAAGTCGGTGAGGATCATACTAGCTAGAGCTGCTTATTTTGATTATGAGATATGTCAGATGGATGTCAAAACAACTTTCCTTCATAGAAATTTAAAAGAGGATGTATACATGATACACCCCAAAGGTTTTGTCGATCCAACTAATGCTGGTAAAATATGCAAGCTCAAGAGATCCATTTATGGATTGAGGCAAGCAGCTCGGAGTTGGAACATTTGTTTTGATGAAGTCATTGTTGACCTTGGTTTCATCAAGAACGAAGAGGACTATTGTTTATACAAGAAGTCTAGTGGGAGCTCAATAGTATTTTTGATCTTGTATGTGGATGGCATACTACTGATCGGAAATGATATTTCGATGTTGAACTCAGTCAAGGAATCATTGAATGGCAAGTTTTCGATAAAAGACCTTGGAGAGGCAGTGTACATTTTAGGCATCAAGATCTATGGAGATAGATCGAGGAGGCTGCTCGGCTTAAGCCAGAACACGTACAGAGACAAAGTGTTCAAGAGGTTCAACTTGAGTGAGGCCAAGAAAGGGTTCTTGCCCATCTCACATGGTATAAGGCTAAGCGAGACTCAAAGTCCTATGACTTCTGATGAGCAAAACCGGATGAGTAGGATTCCATATGCCTCGGCAATTGGATCCATCATGTATGACATCCTATGTACACGGCCTGATGTTGCCTATGCAATAAGCTTAACAAGAAGATACCAGGCCGCCCCAGGTGAGAGTCACTGGGCAGTGGTGAAAACTATCTTGAAGTACTTGAAAAGGACTAAAGAGATGTTCCTAGTTTATGGAGGTGAGGAGGAGCTTTGCGTAAAGGGTTACGGTGATGCTAGTTTCCAAACCGATAGGTATGATTGCCGATCGCAAATTGGATTCGTGTATGTCATGAATGGAGGAGCAGTGAGCTGGACGAGTTCCAAGCCAGATATAGTGGTCGACTCCATAATAGAGGCCGAATACATTGCGGCTTGTGAAGCCGCAAAGGAAGGTGTTTGGATTCAGAAGTTCCTGGAAGATGCTGGTGTGTTCCTAGGCTGGTCAAAACCGTTGGACCTTTATTGCGATTATTCAGGTGCCATCGCACGGGTCAAGGAGCCAAGACAACACCACAAGACCACGCACATAGACCGAAAGTATCACTTGATACGAAAGCTCGTAGAGAAAGGTGATACCAATTTGTGCAAGATTCATACGGATGCTAATGTTGTAGACCCGTTAACTAAGCCGCTTCCACAACCCAAGCATGAGGGGCACGTTAGAGCTATGGGCATTCGATGTCTATTTGATTGACTCTAGTGCAAGTGGGAGACTGTTGGAGATATGCCCTAGAGGCAATCATGTATGATGATATTTCCTATGTGTTTAGGAATAAAGATAGTCCATGGACATTATCAGAATGTGTATTAATAAGTATGTGACTTGTTTGTGAGACTATACATTGTATGATAACTGTCCTAAATGGTCCCTAGTCGAAAGGGTTGTGTGGACGCGCAACTAATCAGACTAGCATATGACACGGTGGATGGTTCGGTATCACTGAACATATAGCATTGGATGCTAGCCGGATAATAGGGGCTCAGAAAGGTCTGGTCGGATTCGACATAGTTGAATCCGAGTCAAGATAAGTTCTAAGTTGGACAGACCCAACTATGAGACGCAACAATAAGTCATCTGTGAGTCTCTAGTACAACATAGGTTCTATGTCCTAAGAACTGAGCTGTCTCATGTACTCGGGATGGTGACAGACTTGTTTTGGTCTGACCAAACGCTACTCCATGACTGGGTAGTTACACAGGTAGGTTTCGGGCTTGTCCAGACCCATGTTGTGAGACATGGTCGAGCAAGATGGGATTTGCCCCTCCTACCAGGAGAGATATACTCTGGGCCCCCTCGAGTGATCCGACCTAGATAAGAATGGCCATGCGATGAGGATTATGAGATAATCCAAAGTGTTGGTCAGATTCACCGGAACGAGAAAGAGGTCACGTTGCAATAAGGATGACCATGTCGCCTTGTGTACGACAACATATATCGGGTGGCAAAGGCAACAGAAGTGTGAAGTACAGGTACGCCTAACTAGCTTCATCGGATGGCTTAGCCCTCGAATTTGTTGCAATTAATTTTATTAGATGCATCAGTGAGCATCCATGCATCATGTTAAATTCAAATGAATTTGAAATGAGGAATGAACCAAGCCTTAAAGAGATTTTTTTCAAAAGAGCAATATGAAAATTACCTCAAATAAATCCAAGAAAATGTCCCTGGTATCCTAAGAATATATTGGCATGAGGAAAAATCCAAACCAATATTTTAGGAATCACAGAAATGTTTATATTGGGCATTTGAGTTAAACCACCAATTATTTGAATAGGATTTATATTATATTTATATGAAATATAAATCCTAATATTCTGAAAATTCTTATGTGGCTCTGGATATTTTACTTCCACTCACATATCTATTTTAGAAGATTTAAAAATGGATTGCTTTTGAATCAAATCAAAACAAATTAAAATAAACAAAAAGCAAAACAGAAAAAAAAGGGAGCCACTTACCTGGCCCAGAAGGTGGCCCAGCCCACCAAGGGCATCGGTGTCTTCTTCCTCTTGCCAGGAGGAGAAGCACCTGCGTGCCGGGCATGCCTGCGCCGCGGCCACCTCCTCCCTGCCTGCTTCCTCCCCTCCCCTTGCTTATCCCCTTGCGCTAGAGACGCCGTGTATCTCCCTCTCTCCCCTCGAGCTCATTCTCCCCTCCTCTGCTCTCTGCTCTCTCTCCCTCGCCGCCCGAAAGCCATCAGCCACCATGGATCCTCGCCCTCCCGGTCGTCCTCGAGCCCACTGGCCAGCTCATCGGCATCCCTGCGAGCCCTCTTAGCTCCTCCCCGTAACCCTGCTGCCCTGCTAGACCCCTAGCCGCCATCCCCGCCGTTGCCGAGCTCCGGCCGCCGCCAAAGTCGCCGCTACCGCTAGCTCCGACCAGCCCACGGCCTGCTGTTGCCTCCCCTGGATGCGCGGGAGCACGGGCTACCTCTGGTTGCCTTCCGCCGCCGCTCCCATGGCCTCGCGGCGTGCCTCCGCCGCATTGGAGGCTCGCCAGCAGCCTCCCTCCGGCCTGGCTGACGTGGCCCCAATTACGGGTTAATTAACCCACTAATTAGATTCCCTGGAGGCACTGATAGCAGGCCCCACAAGATTAATTAGCCAGAAATGTTTTAGTTAGTTTAAATAACCCTGTTAACCAAATGGGTCATTGACCAGCGGGTTCCGCTGGTCAGGTTTGACTTTGACCAGGTCATTGACCTGCTGACCTCACAATGACATCATGATGACACAGTAAATGTTTTTGGAATTAAAACAAATCAATAAATGATTTAATATTGTTAGAAAATGTTTAAAACTTCTAAAAATTATAGAAAATAAGCTCTAAGTCAGATGAAAATAATTTATATATGAAAAATGATCAGAAAAATCCAATGAATATGTTTATGCCATGATCATGCATGTTTGAGAAAGTTAACATCACCAAGTAGGACATTTCATATTAGGATAAATTAATAAATAATGTTGGAGTTGGAATTTAGTATATATTTGAATTCCACTTCACTTAATATGACTACCTATAGCACTAGGTCAATTCAGTACCTTAACATGCCATTTCATGCATCATGTTTGTTGCATCACATTGAATGCGTTCATTTCTCTGTTTGCCGGTGTAGTTCCCTCTCGGCAGCCATTGTTTCGACGATGAAATCGATGGCACTGATGAAGACCTTTACCATCTTTAGAAGTGTCAGGC
The DNA here is from genome assembly GCA_022496015.1 of Hordeum marinum. Taxonomy (NCBI): domain Eukaryota; kingdom Viridiplantae; phylum Streptophyta; class Magnoliopsida; order Poales; family Poaceae; genus Hordeum; species Hordeum marinum. The sequence continues at coordinate 417,597,771 of CM039675.1, forward strand.
AAGCAACCCCCCTTGAGCATACCGATATGAACCCACTCTCTCGCTCCTGCTCTCTTTTACCGCATTAGGACAACAACGATTCAACTATTACATGCCATCGGTAGTTGAACCCATTCCTTTGCATGACGTGTCTTTGCCACAGTAAATAGTTGAAACCACTTAGCATGAGTAGCAACTGCTTGAGCCTTATTGTGCCTACTCATACATGCTTGCTTACTTACTATGCCTGCTATGCTTAGAGTCGTGTCGTGTCGGGTCTGATCCATCTGGACGATGAATCGGAATGACAGTGTTCATGTCTTGCTGTGTGAGAGCTAGGTATGTGAATATGATTTGGTAAAGGTAGCGATGAGAGGCCATGTAGGAGTACATGGTAGGTTGTCTCATTGGGACCGTCCTTAAGAACTAAGTTCCGTGATTGTGATCCAAGACAGTTACTACCACACATTGGGTTCCGGTAACTCGACCCCTCTCGGCTTATTAATCGCCTAGACCTCTGTCCAGGAGTCGCAACTAGTTTCTGATGTTTGTAGGTAAAGTGATGGCGGCCGTGCATAGCGCTGCCCGACGGGGTGGGCTGTGATGCGATAGATGCACAGTGGCACGGTGTACCAAGTGGCACCCGAATGGTGGGCTTGGGAACCCTGCGCACATCGTTTGAGGCTGTAGCGGAAACTTCGGTCGGACTTTCGTGTGGGTTCAGTCTCAAATAGGCAATAAACCTAGACTAGGGTCTTATGTGGTTGATGGTCGTGGCCGACGCCCATGCCAGTGCTTCCACTTGAAGGTTGCCGAGATGCATGATGTGCATATGGTGATAAGTGGCGAAAGCGTGTGTGAAGAAGTATACCCCTGCAGGGTGAAATAATCTGTTCGAATAGTCGCGTCCTCGAATATGGAGTACTTGGAGAATTTATGTGGTTCATAGACAACTTGAAGTGGATACTCTAAAATACGCAAGATAAGCGTGAGTGCTATGGATGGCCTTCTCGTAGGGAGATGAAAGTGGATCCATAGTGGTGTATTGATTGCGGAATATGTGGGCTCGTGTGCGCTATCCCATCTCAAAGATACTACTTGTAGTCATAGCATAGGTTAGCCAAGAGTCAAAGCTGGCTTGCTGCAATAAACTTTACAACCCCCTTCATTGATACTAATGAATATGTAGTTAGTTCTGATGTAAGTCTTGCTGAGTACCCTTGTACTCACGTTTTCTTAATTTGTGTTTTTGCAGAGGAGACGTCAGTCTCTTTCGTGGTATTTACGACGTGAAGTTCGATGTCAACCGGATTAGCTTGGGAATCCCAGACAGAGGTCAGGTTCCTTTGGTAGGGTGATTGTAGCTTTTTAGGCTCCTCTAGCCACTTTTGTAGATGTCTGTACCCAGACATGTTTGACTTCCGCTTGTTTACTGGAATGCTCTGAATATTGGGTCTTGTGACCCCTTCTTGTAACATCCTATTGTGCTGGTTCTTCCGAGCCTTGTAAATAAATGTTGTAATGTTGTATGGTTATGTTTTGATGCCATAGTTGTATCTATGCATATCGGGCATGTCGTGCGTTCGTGTGACGTGCAACGGTATGTATGGGATTCGGCACCTAGTTGTGTGCCTTTAGTAGTACTATTTACGGGGAAATGCCTCTTTGTGCTTCCATCGAGCCTTGGTAGGTTGCTACTGCTCCGGACACATTGATTGACTGGCATGTATGCTTCTTTGCTGCTGTGTCTGTCCCTTAGGGGAAATGTGTCGCATTGTAATGGAGTCCCTGTAGCCTGCTAAGACTTGTCTACATGCAGTGATGACATTTATGTCCCATGGTATAATGGAGTCCTTGTAGCTTGTTATGACTCGTCTACACACGATAGAGATCGATACCTACATTGTTGGGTTACGTATGCCTGTCCCTGTACGGATGTGCCACTTGGGTTCTACGAATAGTCATGTAGGCCTGGGTTCTTTGTCATTTTAATGCTAGCGACACATTTACATACGTGAGTCAAAGACGCAAACGGTCCCGACCCAGGTAAGGTGGCAGCCATGGAGATAACTGTGCGTGAGACCACAAAGTGATGTGATGTGTTGCAGGCTGGATTCTTATGGCTTAGGATCGAGGTCCCGACAGCTTTGGTATCAGAGCTTGACTGTCTGTAGGATTACCAAGCCAAACTGGTCGATGTTGAGTCTAGAATTGCTTTAGTTATATAAGGGAATTGATTGTGGAAGGGAACGTAAGGATCTTTTTACTCCTTTCCTTGTGTCATTCTAATTCTGAGTCACCCTCTTCTTTATTCTACGGGGATTATGAACTAGGCTTTCTCATCTATCTATCAGGATGACGAGTTACCATGCTGGAGACCTATAGGAAAGTTGTTGTCTTCCTGGATCAGCGTCTCCATAAGAATTCAATATCTTGTTGTCAGTTTTCTTGTGTAGTTTGCCTCATATTCCATGCCCGTAAAGCCGTTATGCTGTCCGAGTTATCCAAGGTTTCTAAATTATCTGATGCAATTGCATAACTCTTTCATCTTGAGTCAATGTCTTTCAGGCCAGACAAAGAACACTAATTGTTGACTTGAGGTACTATATTACCTCGACGTGTTTGATGAAGGTGTTTAGGAAACCATGTTGTTTCAGTGAACCACCCAATAGTCTAGTTGTGTCTATTGTTTTCAGTGTGTTAATTCTGGCCAACATTATCAAAAGCATGTTGTGATGCTACTTAGTTAATAGGTATTCTGTATCTGGGTCCTTGAACCCAAGAATAATTCTGCTCACTTCTGTTGATAGTATTTGCTCGTTTCCTTAGGATGCTTAGTAACCTTGTTATAGTTCTCAAGGTGTGTGGTATATCATTCTTCTAATACCATGAATCAGTTATGGCAGAAGTTCTTTGTGAATGAAATATCACAACATGAGTGCTCTTGATGAGTTTTCCATCCCATAGTTGTGACCCTGCCAATCCTTCATTCTCCATGGATTATCTGGAAGAGACATGTTGAACTCATTTTGACATATTCAATCCATGCATCTACAACTCAAGAAAAATCATGTGCTCTTGAGTTGCCCCTCTTCAATTGTATTCTGACCTTCGGCTATCAGTGGATAGTCAAGGGTATGTCATGCATTGTCTTATCGATGTCGACTATTCTTATGGTCTATCAAGCCATTCTATTTCAGAATGACTAGGAGAAGCAAACTCCCGTACCTCGTCCATTCTTGGATTGGGTCAAAGCAGTTGTATTCCGTAGATCAAAATGCCAAATCAGCTTTTGCTTTGTTCTACCTTGAGGTATTACCCTCTTCATGTCAAGATTATCATGAGAACTGCACTCCCTCTTATAAAATCTTGATGTAGTGATACTTCTCGCCATCATCATTCATTCCCCGGTCTCTGTGTTGTTTGTAACCAGAACATCGACAAGAGAATCGTGATGTGTGAAATCAGTACTCCTAGCAACTTTGCTTCTTGGTAGTTAATGGACATTAATCTCATTCTTAGTGTGATGGTCATTGGGTTGTCATCCTGATTGACTGTCCTACCTAGTCCATTTTTTATGGTGCACTTTTTGATCAACAAGTTAGGATCGTGTCAATCCTTCGCTCTGTTGATCATATCATATTGCCTTGAAAAGCAAGATTATTCTTGAGCTTGACAACATATCGATGGATCGTGATTTTCCGAATATCTTCTCGGAAGTATTACCAAGGTGTTCCTTGACCGTTATGTTGAGTTCTTGATCAAGATGGTTTTTCTATAAACCATCCCTTCTCCAAGAATCTGTGTTGGATACCCATGAATTAGTTGGTTAAGCTAAACAACAACTTGGAGAGTTGGAAGATAGAAGCTTGATCTAACTTAGCTCATGTTAAAGGGATATCTTGTGTTTTTGTGCTTGTGTGTGTAGAAGAAAGATGATATCTTCATCAATTGATTCTTGTGACAAATTGATGCACCTATCATCTTGTACAACCATTGATTTGAGTATGGGCTATCGTCAAATCAAAATCAGAACCAAAGATTTTCCTAATGTTGTTTTTACTCGTGGAGGTATTCACGAGAATACACCGTTACATCTTTTGGGCTGACCAATGCTATCACCTTGTTCTCATAAGTTGTGGAATTCCATCCATTTGGATACCTCGATGAATTGTTGCTGAGCTCATCGACAACATTCTCGTCTATCCCATGACTCACGATGGACATTAAGCTGGTGTTGGAAACTTTGTAGGCAATATCTTCGTGTTCCGTCATGAAGTATTGATGTAAGAAGTGACTTACTTCAGGTTCACGCGCATTTAGTGCAAGTTGCCACCGTGACCTGGGGAAAAGTTATCTTGCTTCCTCCGGAATCATCTCAAGTCAATCATGCATGTGCGAGGAATACTATGATTTGATAGCCTTGCAACCTACAACCCATATGCATTCCCTAGCACCTAAGCCACTGATTGATTTGTTCAAGGAAAAGAAGTTATGTGCTATCCTGAAGGGCCCAGACGAACTTGCACCAGACTCCGCTACCTCCAATGATGGTTCCATCCAGAACTCGGTAGTGTTTTGTTGTAAGATTTCTATGTGGTCACAATTGTCTTGGACAATGTGTTCACATGTGTCTTGCAATCCAGCTCATGTTTTGGAGTTGATGCCCATAGTTCATTTCTTGAGAATCTTGCAACGTCATCTCTTCGATTTGTGTTGCAACCTTTCACTTTCAGACATGCTGAGTCTGGACTATCCTGACACCAGCCATATCTAAACCTGGGCAGATATGATGGTTGGGACGTTTCCCCAAGAATTATAATATTGGTCTCTCTGTAACCCGGCAAAGGGATGTTGTGGCTAACATACCTATCTGGAAGACCTACTATTGTAATAACTTGTATCAACAGTTTAGCCACTTCCCCGTGAGGTTTTGTATGACTTGGTCTAGAAGTTATTCCTCATGGACCCTTTGAGATTCCGAAGTCCGACCTTTACTTGATGTTCTAGATACCAAACGTTACCTATAATTGGGTTATGCTATTTCATCAAGGATAACATTAGAAGCTGAGTGCTAAATGTCTCTCGGTCGATCATCCAGATTATGTTCCCTTGGCATAGCTAAGGTGAAATCTGAGAAAGTGATGTCTTCCTTTGCATCTGCATCCTCAATTGTTATTCATCACTGTAGTATGAAGCGTTACCAGAGTCCTTGGCATGGATGTTGGTAAAACTTTGATGAATATGGAGATGCTCAAGTTCTTGAGAGCACGCTTAGACACTGGGTTATACTCTCGGTTTTAACTGGAAAATGCCTTCTGTTTACCGACTTGTTCTATAACTCTAGTTTCCTTTCTGATCTGAGTATGCCATTCTTTGAATTCCTTCCAACAATCGTTTGCGAATTGCCTTAGGCTGGTATCAAGAGTTTCAATGATCTCTGTATCAAAAGTAATTTTTTTTGCCACTTAAGGGATAATCCTACGAGTCACCTTCCCTAAGGTTCCCATGATGGTATGAAGGGCAAATAACTCCTCGCTACTGTCAAACCTCTTCACCATCTGCTTTAGCGTGGAATTGTTGCCTACCAATTCAACTTCCGTCATTTGCCTCATTCATTGTTCTCGACGTGTGTTTTGTGTTCCAGCTCGAGAGATGTTATTACGTCTCATTCCATGAGTTGGTCATGAGTCGCTCGATCTTCGTAAAGATCAATTCTTGTAGAGATTTCTATCCCTGTTGTCTTTCTGTTGGATGACGAGCCCAAAGGCAAAGAAGTCAAGATCAACATAATGCAATGAATAAACAATTGCATGGAGGGCATGTGGACCAAGAAGACTATGGTAGTTAGTGTCCCCTCTGTTCTCTTACCCCACGCTTGAATCTTGGGACGAGATTCTTGTTTAGTGGTGGTGAGTTGTCACAACCCTAGAATTTGTTGCAATTAATTTTATTAGATGCATCAGTGAGCATCCATGCATCATGTTAAATTCAAATGAATGTGAAATGAGGAATGAACCAAGCCTCAAAGAGATTTTTGTCAAAAGAGCAATATAAAAATTACCTCAAATAAATCCAAGAAAATGTCCCTGGTATCCTAAGAAAATATTGGCATGAGGAAAAGTCCAAACCAATATTTTAGGAATCACAAAAATATTTATATTGGGCATTTGAGTTAAACCACCAATTATTTGAATAGGATTTATATTATATTTATATTAAATATAAATCCTAATATTCTGAAAATTCTTATGTGGCTCTGGATATTTTACTTCCACTCACATATCTATTTTAAGAAGATATTAAAACAGATTGGTTTTGAATCAAATCAAAACAAATTAAAATAAACAGAAAGCAAAACAGAAAAAAGGGGGAGCCACTTACCTGGCCCAGAAGGTGGCCTAGCCTACAAGGGCATCGATGTCTTCTTCCTCTTGCGAGGAGGAGAAGCACCAGCGTGCCGGGCATGCCTGCGCCTAGGGTTGGGCATAAAAACCGATGAACCGAAGACCGAACCGATGCCGAAACCGACTAAACCGAAATTTTGGTTTTTTTGGTTAGTATAGAAAAATTCGGTTTTCACACTTGCTAACCGAACTAAATTTTCTCGGTTCGGTAGTACCCAGGTAACCGAATAAAAAACCGAGCATATGTGAGGGTGCTGACCGAATAGTGAAATCAGTTTGCTCTCCCGCGCCAGAATAAAATATCGCGCGCCAGATCCGTACGTGCAATAGAAGCGCATGTAACTTTTACTTATCGAGACAAGGAGCGCATGCAGCTGGTTGGATCAGTCCACGGGGGTGATATTTTATTGCGAAAAAAATAGGGAAGGCAAGGCCCAAGGAGAGAAGCCGTTGTGGGCTTCTTTTTCTAGTGTGATGAGGCCGCTGTATGGCCGTAGTGTGCTTGTACATGCGTACCTACAGAACCACGAGGCGCTGCCTGTTGTTGTTTAGTCCCACCTCGGCTGGTGATGCACAAGCAGTTGGATACATTGGCTATATAAGAATGCACGAGGACGGTTGGCAGGCACGCGGCTCAAATTCTGTTAGCATATTCGGTAAACATGATATAAACAGAATATGAAACCGAAAACACGGTTAACCGAATTTTCGGTTAGCTATTTTAAGATGCATTTTTTGGTTTTTAACTTTGGAAACCGAATTTACAAAAACACCGAACGGTAGAAACCGATAATTCGGTTTATACCGAATGCCCACCCCTACCTGTGCCGTGGCCACCTCCTTCCTGCTTGCTTCCTTCCCTCCCCTTACTTATCCTCTTGCGCTAGAGACGTCGTGGAGCTCCCTCTCCCCCGAGCTCATTCTCCCCTTCCTCTGCTCTCTACTCTCTCTCCCTCGCCGCCCGAAAGCCGTCGGCCGCCGTGGATCCTCACCATTTACTAGCGCCGTCCCGGTCATCCTCGAGCCCGCCGGCCAGCTCATCGGCATCCCTATGAGCCCTCTTCGCTCCTCCCCATAACCCCGCTTCCCTGCTCGACCCCTAGCCGCCATCCCCGCCATCGCTGAGCTCCGGCCGCCGCCAAATTCATCGCTGCTGCAATCTCCGACTAGCCCGCGGCCTGCTGTTGCCTCACTTGGATGCACGGGAGCATGGGCTACCTCCGGTTGCCTTCCGCCGCTGCTCCCGTGGCCTCCCGACGTGCCTTCGCCGCACTAGATGGTCGCCGGCGGCCTCCCTCCGTCCTGGCTGACGTGGCCCCAATTAGGGGTTAATTAACCCACTAATTAGATTCCTTGGAGGCACTGACAGTGGGCCCCACAAGATTAATTAGCCAGAAATGTTTTAGTTAGTTTAAATAACCCTATTACCAAATGGGTCACTTACCAGCGGGTCCCGCTAGTCAGGTTTGACTTTGACCAGGCCATTGACCCGCTGACCTCATAGTGACGTCATGTGACATCCCAAGTGATGTCCCTACCTTATTTGGCATGTAACCCCATGTATGAACCTTGTGTCATGAGCTTATGAGATGTATTGCACCTTGTTATTCATGTGTGGTTGCATTCATGCATCATTTCATCATGCATCATTCTCATTTCATTTTCTTGCCATGTTGGTTTCTTGTGACTTGCTATGATGTTATGGTGGTGAGTATGTTGTTATGTGATGTGTGAGGTGTTGTGTGGTTGGACCCATGTGTGCTACCTCTTCTTTTCCCCTCTCTTTTTCTTTGCAACATCCCCTCCCCAAAATCCCTTTCTTCCTATTATTATTATCATCAAAATTTAGTTGTTTTTTTAAATTTGTTTAAAAATGTTTAAGAGGTAGCCCTGGTCATGCTATTAATTTAGAGGATGCTCTTTTATTATTTGGGGTTATTTGTATTTGTGATTTAATTAAAGAGAGGAGCTTCCATTTTATAATATTAAAAATTACTTGCTCTTTAAATCAACTTAATATTTTTATTAAACAGGGCCTTTTATTTCATCCACAAACATATTTTTACTTTTCTCTAAAACCCTTTTGTTTTCTTAGGGGATTTAACTAGGTGTGGCCGTGGTCTTTATTTAGAAACCCTTCCTGTTTTAAATTAGAGAGAGAGAGAGGATAGTGGGCTCGTGGCCTAGCCCAGGCAAACGGGACGTCTACCTGCTCCCGTTTTCCACCTCCGTCAGTTCAGTGAGAGAGACAGAGCTCCGCCGTCGCCTTTTCCGTCGACCGTCGCCGTCAGCCTGAGGCTATAAAGCCCCCCTCGGCATGCGTGCCCTCCTCGCCTAGGGTTCCTCTTCCTCCAGCCGCCGCTGTAGCCCCCTTCATCCTTGCATTTGCTCTCCCTCCTCTCTTCTTCCCCCTAGCCAGGTAAGGGTTCAGAGAGTTTAGAGAGGTGCAGAGCTGTCGCTGGTGACCGGCTCGTCGTCTTCGGCGAGCCCAGCGTCGATCATGGCGTCCAGGGGCTCAGGGGTGAACCCCACGGTCCATCCCCGCCGCTAGGGGGCGCGTAGAAGCTCTGTAGCGACGACCTCGTCGTCGCTGGAAGCCCTGCGCCGCCGGCTTCTTCCCCTGCTTCGTCTCCGGCCTTCTCCTTCCCCTTCGTCGACTCCGTCGTGACTGGCTCGTCGTCGCCTTCCCCCAAGGTGAGTTGCCGGTCCCCGTAGGCCTTCTCTTTCGTGCGTAGCTCGTAATTCCTCGCCGCCGTTGTTTTTCACTTCCGAGAGCGAGTCGAGCTCCTGCTGCTCGCCTCATTCCTCCTCTCCGCAAGGGGAGCAGGGGAATGGAGTCCCTGTTTGTTTTCGCGCGCGCGTGTGTAATTGGGGTCGCCAGATTCGCCGTAGTTCGTCGGAATCGCCGCCGTTGTTCGCCTGTCGCTGTTGCCCTGTTCTAAAATTCAGTTTCGTTAGTTATATAGTGTGCGTGTGTGTATTAGAATGCTAGTACCCCTCCTCTGTTACGAAACGATGCCGTAGTGCAGTGGTAGCGTCTGTGTAGTGTGACCAGGAGGTCAGGGGTTCGACCCCCGAACCCTCCTCTTTCTTTTTTTTGTGCGTTTTCTTTTTTTCTTTCTTTTGTTTTTCTTTCTCTCTTTCTTATTTGTATGTGTGTGCACATGTATGAGTGTGAGTGTGGTATATCTTTTATTCTCTGTTGTGTGTGTGTAGGGGGTGTAGTGCATATGTGTGTATGCACATATGCATGTGTTGGCATTTGTATGTGTGTGTGTGCATTCCCAACATGTGTGTGTGTGTTGTTTCCTTGTCATGTGAGTGAGTGCATATGCATATGTGTATGGTGGTGTGTGTATGTACCAAATGGTACATATACACATGTATGCATATATGTGTGTGAGTGTGTGTGTGTGGTTTTGCCATGTGAGTGTATGTGTGCGCATGTGGGTGTGTGGTGCACCATGCATGGCACATGTGTGTGTGTGCTCCTTGCACACCCATACATGTGTGTGTTCTTGTGGGTGTATGTGTAGTGTAGGTTATGTGTGTGTGCTCCTTGCATACACACATATATGTGTGTGAGTGAGTGTAGTGTGTAGGTGTGTATATGTGTATGTGGGCATACATGTATGAAAGTGCATGTGTGCCTATATACACACATGCTTGAGTGTGGTGTGCTTGTGTGTGTAGATGTAGTGAGAGGTGTGTGTATGTTATACATACACACACATGTGCTTGTGAGGAGGTGGCCATGTGTAGTTATGCATGTATAGGTGTGTGGGGTTCTTCTTCTTGCATGTTGCTGCCATGTTTAGTGTAGATGAGTAAGGAGTGGATGCTAGCCCTTGTGCATGTGTAGATCTATGTGTATGTGAGAGCTCTCATGTGTATATGTGCATGTATATCTCTCCTAGCTTGTTTTCTTTTCTTGTTCTTGATGCTATGTTATGACTAAGTACCTTATTGATGCCTCTTTACCTTTTCCATCAAGTTTCCAATAGAGGGCATGCCATTTTTTGGCCTCTTACATAAGTGTGGGCAAGTGACATAAGTCATCCATGCCATTGTGGTGATTATTTCGACCTCCTTTTCTCTCTCTTGCTCCAAGCAAGTATAGGGGTATGAGTAATGAATTTGGGGTAGAATCAACCCAGGAATGCATTTGTGAAGTCAGATTTGACTTTGGGGCAACTTCACAAAACTGCATTTTTATGCTGTGATGCCCTTTTGTCCATTTTATATGATTTAATCTAGACATGATTTTAAGTTCTTGCCAACCTGAGGTTGTTAGTTAAAGTTGTTGGGAATGTCCCAGTATTTTTGTTATTTGTGCTAAGTCAACATATAAGTGGGAACCATGCTGTTTAGAGAGCAACTTTATGTTTCTGTCCAGCTGCTTAAAAATGACTAGTCTGGGAGAGCTGCTGTTATTGTTTTGCCATGTAGAGTTTTTTGTAGCTAGTGATGTGTTTGGAATCTGGGCATTCTCAGTGCTAGTTATTTGTAGTAGATATTGTCTTCTACCATCCTGTTAATTTTCATATCAATAGGAGCTTTCTAGCATATGTAGCTACTGTTGTCAACTTACTACTTTATAATCTCAGATTCCAGAAAACTGTAATTTTCACCAAGTCCCAGAAAACTGATTCATCATGCCAACTTGTTTGCTTCTTGCTTATTGACGTGTGGCTCCTTTGCCGGTGTTGTAATTGGATGAGTTGATGTGTGTGTTGAGTAGATTCTGTCAACATCTTGTTTGTGGCTGTAGGCTTCCTGTAGCTCCAGATGTGAGCTGTAGAAGTTGCTATGTCGTTGTTTAGTGGCAGATTTAGTGTATTATTGTTTTGTGGATTGTGGGAGCTATACTCCATGGAATTGATTGATTCTTGAGTCTATTGTGATTGATTTTTCATAAACTGTCTAGTGGATGCCTTGGAATAACAAGAATCAGCCCATGGCTTGGTGATCTTGTGATATTGCCTCCGTACCTTGTCGTGAGCGTATCGTGAGAACCGTAACTCCGTTTCTTGCGATCTTTATATGCATTTCTATCTATTTTGCATGCTGCATCCACATTTTCCATTTTCATGCATGACTAAATGACTTAACATGAGGTTCTGTCTAGGTTCATTAATAAACAACTTTGCACGTGAAACATGACTAGTTTTGGATTGCCATGTTAGAATTCTTCATAAATGAATCATGCATCATTTTGATTGTGCATTGCACCTTGGTTGGATGTTTATTGTTGCTGTTTATCTTGGGTAGACGCGAGTGTTGGTACTGAGTACGAGGACCCAGGAGAGTACCACTACGAGGATCCCGCTACTTGTTTCACTGAAGAACCAATAGGCAAGATGATCGTACCCGGATCCCGATACTATTTTTGCTTGCTAGTTTCTCGCTCTTATCGTCACCCTTGGGCTACCTACCACTTGATATCAGCCCCCATGTTACCATGACAGCCTCTAACCTCCACATCCTAGCAAACCTTTGATTGGCTAAGTTACCACTGCTCAGCCCCTCTTATAGCGTTCTTAGTTGCAGGTGCAGGTTGTTCCATGTGATAACATGGATTTGGATATCACAATACTCTGTTATTTAATTTAATGCACATATATATCTTGGTATTGGTGGAAGGCTTGGCCTTTTGCTAAGTGATTTGTTCCGCTATTACCGCCATTAGCTCCTTGTTACCGGTGTTATGTTTTCCATACTTTGCGCTCCTAACATGCTCGGGGTTGTTATGGGGACCCCCTTGTTTATTCGGTTGAGATTAAAACTTGTCCGGCAAGACCCAACATTGGTATTACATTTGCTAATAACTTAATAAACTTGCATAGGGCTTTTCAACCCCGTGGATAATTTAATCAACCCCCGGGCCAGTGCTCCTCATGAGTGTTGGTCCAAACTAGAGCACTGTGCGGGGCCAACCCAGGGCAACTTGGGAGATTTCTATCAGGCCTCCATATGCGTAGCTTATCCGTCGTGTCCTGAGACTGAGATACGCGGCTCTTATCGGGTTCATCGACACGTTGGGTGGTCTTGCTGAATTTGTTTTCCCTTTATCGATTGTCTTGTGTGTGGAGTCTGACTTTCTTCGGGTTTACTCGAGGTGTTGGAATTCCTTTGGAATTACCTATGAAGACCGCGAGATGCATGGTCGAGGCATTCCCATGGAGTGTGGTTAATTTTGTAATGGATTAGTTGGAGCACCCCTACAAGGTTAAATCTTTTGGGAAGCCGTGCCCACGGTTATGTGGCAACTTGGATTTTTTTAACACCTGGTTATAGCAAACTTGAAGTAAACTCCAATTAAAATACACCAACTGTGTGAGTAACCGTGATCGTCTCTGCTCGTGAACATGATCCGAGAGAGAACACGGTGGGGTTATGATTGACGTAAGTAAGTGTTCAAGATCTCATAGAGATTAACTAGATTCGATCGTTCTTCGTAGGCCACTCATATTATTCATGTTGCGTAAGCTAGCCACCACATATGCTTAGTGCTGCTGCAGACTAAACACTACCCTTCCAAACCTTTAATCTTGAATAGTTTCGGTACCCGGGCACAGGATAGCTGAGTCCTCTGTGGCTCACAGTTTACTACAACAATCCAGGTACATGTTCAGATGAGTTCGTGTAGGATGATCTTACCCAGCTCCAGTGGGAGTATGACGAGGAAAGAGGCAGGATGTACGTGACATATCCGGATGAGTAGAGGACCTGGTCGTGATCTTTGGGATAGCTTGATAGTATCATTTGCAACTTCTTTTATCGTTTGATTTCGTCCGTAGTCGGACCCTGTGTTCAACTTGATGTTATGAATTGAGTGACTTTGTAAGTTAGCATGTGGAGAGTGTAAGCCAACTTGTATACTCTTCTCATTCAGTATTGTATGTTGTGATGATACTATTCTTGCTAACGGCAAGATGCGCATCTATCCCTTGCGAGGCCCTCGTTCCTTAAATGGATAGGCGCACATCTTGGGCATGACAAGTTGGTATTCAGAGCCATACGACCATAGGAGCCTTTGCTTGTTCGAACTTGGCCGAGTCGTGTCTAGTAAAAACTATTTTGAGTCTAGTTATATCAGAGAGTAGGATTCTTTTTACTCCTCTTCTATGCTCTGGTGAGGTTTCCGACTTAGGAATTTTGTTTCTACTCCTCTTCTCGCTCAAAAAGTTTTTTAGGATCACGCAGGTATTTTGGAGTCTATATGATGCCGATGTGACAGGGTTCTGTCTTGGTGCCTCCTGTCTAACTTGATTTCTTCCGGGGAGTCGAGCTCCAGGGAATGTTGGCACATCATCATCATTCAGCTTCCTTGATATCTCAGGACGGAGAATGTTCGAATTATTTCAGTACTTATCGTGGTGAGGTAAGATCGGTGTCACCGAGTACTGGGGAGGCGTCCGGGGTACCACCATGGTTTAGTATCGTTGTGAGTTCGAGGATTCGAGATTAGACGAGTTTGCGGAATTTCTTGATTTATGGTGTAGAAGGTTGCGGATGCAGTTGCAGCTGATTGCCTAGGGCAGGTTCCTGATTCCGCAACCCGAATCGCATAAACAAGAAAGTTTTCGGAAGTTCATAGGTGGGAAATCTTGTAGTCATCTAGGATCATCTTCTCTAGGTGTATTGGGCATGTACGTTTGTTCCGAGCGCTTAGCTCAATACTTTTGTGTTAATTGCAAGTGGCTTACTATATCAATGATGTTATCATGATCCGAAGAAGCATTCTTACTAATTTTTCAGTAGGAAGCCTATGTTGTTAATTGTTCAATTTCTTTCAAGCATTTGATTCAGCTTATGATTCATCTTATCAATGAGGTGCTGATGCGTTTTGTCCATCTTCAGGATGGCTCCACCAACTCGCATCAATCCGGGTCGTGGTGAGGAGCAGACTGATGTTCCACCGCCACCCCTGCCACCGCCTCCTCCTCTAGAAGCTTGGCAAGCTATGATGGCCGCGACCAATGCAAACACCCAGATGTTGCTCAGGCTGTTGCAAGAAAGGGAGCAGGGCCAACAAGGTTTTCAAGGCAATTTTCAGAATCAACTGTAGTTTGCGACCCTTAGTCAGTTCCTTGCCAACCAGCCCAAGACTTTCACGTGTTGTGAGCAGCCTCTAGATGCTGATGATTGGCTTCGTGATATGAGTAAGCATTTTGAGTGCAACAATGTCAGGCCAGAGGACTTTGTCAGATTTGCACCGTTCCAGCTAAAGGGTCAAGCAGCTGATTGGTGGCAACAATACAAGGATTCCAGGGGCGATCGTGTTGTTACTTGGGACGATTTCCGTCGTGACTTCAGGGCTCATTACATTCCGACAAGCTTTGTCGAGGAGATGCGTGAGAAGTTCAGGCACCTGAAGCAGGGAAGTAAGTCAGTCTACCAGTACAACGTCGAGTTCTAGAATCTAGCTCGTTATGCCAAGCAAGATGTTCCAGATGATAAGGCTATGATCTATCAGTTTAGAGGTGGTCTCAAGGATGAGCTTCTGCCAGGCTTAGTTCTTCAAGAGCCTCGTGAATTTGATCAGTTCTATAACATGGCTTTGAAGATTGAAGCAGCTCAACTCAACTTGGAGAACTCTAAGAAGCGTTCAAGGGATTCATATTCTTCTTCCAGCTCTTAGATGGTTCCCAAGCAGCAGAAGTATTGGGCGCCAAATCCTCTTCCGTTTCGTCCTCCTCATCAGCAGAAGCAGTTTGCTAGTCGTGGTTCTTCCCACCCACCCAACCCAGGGTTCCAGCAGAAGACCCAGGCGTCCAAGGCTGTTCTTGTTCCTCCTCCAAGCAATGTTCGTCCGCTTTCTGAGGTGACTTGTCACAAGTGTGGTCAGAAGGGCCACTATGCAAACAAGTGCAACCAGCGACGTATTTCGCCTCCTCCTCCTGTCAACCCTCCAGGCAATGCTATGGTGAAGCATAATCCCAAGACCGCAAGAGTGAATATGGTGAATGCAGCTGAAGCAGAGCAGGCCAATGATGTGATCATGGGTAATCTCTCAGTTAATGATTTTCCTGCTAAAGTATTGTTTGATTCTGGTGCATCGCATTCATTCATTTCTAAACCTTTTGCTTGGAAGCATGATTTCAATTCAGTAGTTCTTCCTAGTCCTTTTCGGGTTGTGTCCCTAGGCCAGTTGATGAGTTCCAATGTGGTTGTTCCCGATGTTTCTATCAAGATGGGAAATTATTCCCTTTTGGCTTCTCCAATTGTTCTTGGGAAATCTGATATTGATCTCATTCTGGGCATGGACTTCCTGGCTATGAATAAGGCTCATATTGATTGTCAAGCAAAAGAAGTCAAGCTGACTCATCCTTCAGAAGATGTGATTATATTCGCGGCTCACGATGACACAATCCGTCTCTTTGCGCTTAATGAGATGGGTGAAATCTCGGCGATTTCTCAAATTCTGGTGGTTTGTGAGTATGAAGATGTCTTTCGAGAAGAACTGCTAGGAATGCCTCCGCGCCGGCCAGTTGAGTTCGTGATTGATCTCGAGTCCGGAACTGAACCGGTCTGCAAGCGCCCGTATAAACTTGTCCCTGAATAGCTGAAAGAGTTGAAGAAGCAGTTAGATGAGCAAGAACGTCTGGGTCTGATCAGACCAAGTTCTTCTCCATGGGGTTGTGGTGTTTTGTTTGTCAAGAAGAAAGATGGCACATATCGTCTTTGTGTGGACTACCGGCCATTGAACAAGAAGACAATCAGAAACAAGTACCCACTTCCCAACATCAATGAGTTGTTTGAGAAACTGAAAGGTGCCAAGGTTTTCCCGAAGCTTGATCTTCGCATGGGTTATCATCAGATTCGCATTCGCGAGGAAGACATTCCCAAGACCGCCTTCAGGATGAGTTTTGGCTCTTATGAGTACACCGTTATGTCGTTTGGTCTTGCAAATGGTCCTCCAACCTTCCCAAGAATGATGAATTTCATCTTCTCTCCCTTCAAGAATGAGTTCGTCTTGGTCTATCTGGATGATATCCTTGTGTTCTCGGAGACAGAAGAAGATCATGCGGAGCATCTCCGCCTTGTGCTTGACAAGTTAAGAGAGCATCGGTTCTATGCCAAGTTTTCCAAGTGTGAGTTCTGGCTCAATGAAGTGGTGTACCTCGGGCATGTCATCTCTGTCGAGGGAATTAAAGTGCACCCTGAGAAAGTCGAGGCAATCTTGAAGTGGGAACCTCCTCAGAATGTGAAGCAGCTTTGGAGCTTCCTTGGGCTTGCTAGTTATTGCAGAAGATTCGTGGAGAACTTCTCTCAAATTGCTAAGCCTCTGTTCAATCTCCTCCAGAAGAGCGTCAAGTAGGTTTGGTCTCCTGAGTGTGATGTGGAATTTAATACACTCAAGCAGAGACTGACTTCAGCTCCAGTTCTTGTTCCTCCTGAGCAGTCCAAGCCTTTCCAAGTTTTCTGTGATGCTTCTCTCCAAGGCCTTGGTGGTGTTCTTATGCAAGACAAGAAGAATGTGGCTTATACCTCGCGTCAGTTGAAGCCTGCCGAGAAGAACTACCCAACTCATGACCTTGAGTTGGCGGCAGTTGTGCATGCTCTAATGACTTGGAGGCATTTGTTGTTGGGTAGACCAGTTGAGGTGTACACCGATCACAAGAGCTTGAAGTACATTTTCACTCAACCCAATCTCAATCTTCGGCAATCTCGTTGGGTGGAAATGCTTGAAGACTTCAACCCAAGCATTGAGTATACTCCGGGGAAAGCAAATGTCATTGCAGGCGCGCTCAGCCGTAAGGCGTACTGCAATAGTCTCATTCTGAAGCCTCTTTAGCCCTAGCTTCACGAAGCCTTCCGCAAGCTCAACCTTCAGATGATTTCGCAGGGATTTCTTGCCAATCTTCAAGTCTCTTCGACTCTGGAAGATCAGGTTCACCAAGCGCAGCTTCTTGATGCTCTGGTGAAGAAAGTGAAGAAAGGTGTGGCCAAGAGCATTCCGAAGTATAAGTGCTTTTGTATTGATGACAAATATACCTTGTTCTTTGAGGACCGTCTTGTGGTTCCAAAAGGTGATCTCAGAAAGGTTATCATGGACGAAGCACATAATTCTCTGCTATCCATTCATCCAGGCAGTTCAAAGATGTATCAGGATCTCAAGAAAACCTTCTGGTGGACTCGCATGAAACGTGAAATTGCTCAGTTCGTGAACGAGTGTGATGTTTGTCGCAGAGTAAAGGCAGAACATCAACGTCCAGCAGGTCTTCTTCAGCCTTTGCCTATCCCAGAGTGGAAATTCGATCATGGTGAGATGGATTTCGTTACTGGGTTTCCCAAGTCCAAGAGAGGCAACGATGCCATCTTTGTGGTTATCGACAAGCTGTCAAAAGTTGCTCATTTCCTGCCAGTTAAAGAATCTATCTTGGCAGCTCAGCTTGCAGAGTTATATACGTCAAGGATAGTGTCTTTGCATGGTATTCCTCAGCTCATCTCTTCTGACCGTGGAAGTCTCTTTACTTGAAGTTTTGGGAGTCCTTCCAGACTGCTATGGGTACCAAGATCTGTTTCAGCACTGCGTTCCATCCATAGACAAGTGGTCAAGTTGAGAGAGTCAATCAGATCCTTGAAGATATGCTCAGAGCCTCTGTGATTTCATTCGGCATGAAGTGGGAAGACTGCCTTCCTTATGCTGAATTCTCAACAATAGCTTTCAAGCAAGCTCAGGCAAGGCCCCTTTCGAGATTCTCTACGGCAAAAAGTGTCGTACCCCGCTTAACTGGTCTCAAACCGGTGAGCGTCAGATATTGGGCAATGACATGATCACTGAGGCAGAAGAAATGTGCCATGTCATTCGTGAGAACCTCAAAGCAGCTCAGTCCCGACAGAAGAGTTATTATGATAACAAACATCGGGATGTTTCTTTCCAAGTGGGTGATCTAGTCTATCTCAGAGTCTCTCCCATGAAGGGCACTCAGTGGTTTGGAATAAAAGGGAAGCTAGCTCCTCGTTTTGTTGGCCCTTTCAAAGTTGTTGGCAAGAGAGGTGGTCTTGCATATCAACTAGAGCTTCCTCCAAATTTCGCAAATGTACATGATGTCTTCCATGTTTCGCAGCTCCGGAAATGTTTCAAGACTCCTGAGCGGACCATTGACCTCCAAGACATTGATCTTCAAGAAGATCTCTCTTATCGTGAGCACCCAGTTGCTATTCTTGAAGAAACTGAGCATAAGACTCGCAACAAATCTATCAAATTCCTCAAGGTGAAGTGGTCTCATCATTCCGACAAAGAAGCTACTTGGGAACGCGAGGACCTTCTCCGTTTTGAATTTCCAGATTTCTTTCGTTCCTAGATCTCGGGTCGAGATCCTCTTGTAGTGTGGGAGAGTTGTGACATCCCAAGTGATGTCCCTACCTTATTTGGCATGTAACCCCATGTATGAACCTTGTGTCATGAGCTTATGAGATGTATTGCACCTTTTTATTCATGTGTGGTTGCATTCATGCATCATTTCATCATGCATCATTCTCATTTCATTTTCTTGCCATGTTGGTTTCTTGTGACTTGCTATGATGTGATGGTGGTGAGTGTGTTGTTATGCGATGTGTGAGGTGTTGTGTGGTTGGACCCATGTGTGCAACCTCTTCTTTTCCCCTCTCTTTTTCTTTGCAACATCCCCTCCCAAAAACCCCTTTCTTCCTATTATTATTATTATCATCAGAATTTAGTTGTTTTTTTAAATTTGTTTAAAAATGTTTAAGTGGTAGCCTTGGTCATGCTATTAATTTAGAGGATGCTCTTTTATTATTTGGGGTTATTTGTATTTGTGATTTAATTAAAGACAGAAGCTGCCATTTTATAATATTAAAAATTACTTGCTCTTTAAATCAACTTAATATTTTTATTAAACAGAGCCTTTTATTTCATCCACAAACATATTTTTACTTTTCTCTCAAACCCTTTTCTTTTCTCAAGGGATTTAACTAGGTGTGGCTGTGGTCTTTATTTAGAAAACCCTTCCTGTTTTAAATTAGAGAGAGAGAGGATAGTGGGCTCGCGGCCCAGCCCAGGCGAACAGGACGTCTACCTGCTCCCGTTTTCCCCCTTCGTCAGTTCAGTGAGAGAGACAGAGCTCCGCCGTCGCCTTTTCCGTCGACCGTCGCCGTCAGCCTGAGGCTATAAAGCCCCCCTCGGCATGCGTGCCCTCCTCGCCTAGGGTTCCTCTTCCTCCAGCCACCGCCGCAGCCCCCTTCTTCCTCGCATCTGCTCTCCCTCCTCTCTTCTTTCCCCCTGCCAGGTAAGGGTTCAGAGAGTTTAGAGAGGTGCATAGCTGTCGCCGGTGACCAGCTCGTCGTCTCCAGCGAGCCCAACATCGATCATGGCGTCCAGGGGCTCGGGGGTGAACCCCACAGTCCATCCCCACCGCTAGGGGCCCCGTAGAATCTCTGCAGCGACGAGCTCGTTGTCGCCGGAAGCCCTACGCCACCGGCTTCTTCCCCTGCTTCGTCTCCGGCCTTCTCCTTCCCCTTCG
The DNA here is from genome assembly GCA_022496015.1 of Hordeum marinum. Lineage (NCBI taxonomy): Eukaryota > Viridiplantae > Streptophyta > Magnoliopsida > Poales > Poaceae > Hordeum > Hordeum marinum. The sequence continues at coordinate 417,617,650 of CM039675.1, forward strand.
TCGACTCCGTCGTGACCGGCTCATCGTCGGCTTCCCCCAAGGTGAGCTGCTGGTCCCCACAAGCCTTCTCTTCCGTGCGTAGCTCGTAATTCCTCGCCGCCATTGTCTGTCGCCGCCGAGAGCGAGTCAAGCTCCTGCTGCTCGCCTCCTTCGTCCTCTCCGCAAGGGGAGCAGGGGAATGGAGTCCCTGTTTGTTTCCGCGCGCGTGTGTGCAATTGGGGTTGCCAGATTCGCCGTAGTTCGCCGGAATCGCCGTCGTCGTTTGCCTGTCACCGTTACCCTGTTCTAAAATTCAGTTTCGTCAGTTAGATAGTGTGCATGTGTGTATTAGAACGCTAGTACCCCTCCTCTGTTACCAAACGACGCCGTAGCACAATGGTAGCGTTTGTGCAGTGTGACCAGGAGGTCAGGGGTTCGACCCCTGAACCCTCCTCTTTCTTTTTTTTGTGCATTTTATTTTTTTCTGTATTTTCTTTTTCTTTTCTCTCTTTCTTATTTGTATGTGTGCGCACATGTATGAGTGTGAGTGTGGTATATCTTTTATTCTCTGTTGTGTGTGTAGGGGGTGTAGTGCATATGCGTGTATGCACATATGCATGTGTTGGCATTTGTATGTGTGTGTGCATTCCCAACATGTGTGTGTTGTTTTCTTGTCATGTGAGTGAGTGCATATGCATATGTGTATGGTGGTGTGTGTATGTACCAAATGGTACATATACACATGTATGCATATATGTGTGTGAGTGTGTGTGTGTGGTTTTGCCATGTGAGTGTATGTGTGCGCATGTGGGTGTGTGGTGCACCATGCATGGCACATGTGTGTGTGTGCTCCTTGCACACCCATACATGTGTGTGTTCTTGTGGGTGTATGTGTAGTGTAGGTTATGTGTGTGTGCTCCTTGCATACACACATATATGTGTGTGAGTGAGTGTAGTGTGTAGGTGTGTATATGTGTATGTGGGCATACATGTATGAAAGTGCATGTGTGCCTATATACACACATGCTTGAGTGTGGTGTGCTTGTGTGTGTAGGTGTAGTGAGAGGTGTGTGTATGTTATACATACACACACATGTGCTTGTGAGGAGGTGGCCATGTGTAGTTATGCATGTATAGGTGTGTGGGGTTCTTCTTCTTGCATGTTGCTGCCATGTTTAGTGTAGATGAGTAAGGAGTGGATGCTAGCCCTTGTGCATGTGTAGATCTATGTGTATGTGAGAGCTCTCATGTGTATATGTGCATGTATATCTCTCCTAGCTTGTTTTCTTTTCTTGTTCTTGATGCTATGATATGCCTAAGTACCTTATTCATTCCTCTTTACCTTTTCCATCAAGTGTCCAATAGAGGGCATGCCATTTTTTGGCCTCTTACATAAGTGTGGGCAAGTGACATAAGTCATCCGTGCCATTGTGGTGATTATTTCGACCCCCCTTTTCTCCCTCTTGCGCCAAGCAAGTATAGGGGTATGAGTAATGCATTTGGGGTAGAATCAATCCAGGAATGCATCTGTGAAGTCAGATTTGACTTTGGGGCAACTTCACAAAACTGCATTTTTATGTTGTGATGCCCTTTTGTCCATTTTATATGATTTAATCTAGACATGATTTTAAGTTCTTGCCAGCCTGAGGTTGTTAGTTAAAGTTGTTGGGAATGTCCCAGTATTTTTGTTATTTGTGCTAAGTCAACAGATAAGTGGGAACCAGGCTGTTTAGAGAGCAACTTTATGTTTCTGTCCAGCTGCTTAAAAATGACTAGTCTGGGAGAGCTGCTGTTATTGTTTTGCCATGTAGAATTGGTTGTAGCTAGTGATGTGTTTGGAATCTGGGCATGCTCAGTGCTAGTTATTTGTAGTAGATACTGTCTTCTACCATCTTGTTAATTTTCATGTCAATAGGAGCTTTCTAGCATATGTAGCTGCTGCTGTCAACTTGCTACTGCTGTAGAAGTTGCTATGTTGCTGTTTAGTGGCAGATTTAGTGTATTATTGTTTTATGGATTGTGGGAGCTATACTCCATGGAATTGATTGATTCTTGAGTCTATTGTGATTGATTTCTCATCACCTGTCCAATGGCTTCCTTGGAATGCCAAGAATCAACCCATGGCTTGGTGATCTTGTGATATTGCCTCCGTACCTTGTCGTGAGCGTATCGTGAGAACCGTAACTCCGTTTCTTGCGATCTTTATATGCATTTATATCTATTTTGCATGCTGCATCCATATTTTCCATCTTCATGCATGACTAAATTACTTAACATGAGGTTCTTTCCAGGTTCATTAATAAACAACTTTGCACGTGAAACATGACTAGTTTTGGATTGCCATGTTATAATTCTTCATAAATGAATCATGCATCATTTTGATTGTGAATTGCACCTTGGTTGGATGTTTATAGTTGCTGTTTCTCTTGGGTAGAAGCGAGTGTTGGTACTGAGTACGAGGACCCAGGAGAGTACCACTACGAGGATCCCGCTACTTGTTTCACTAAAGAACCAACAGGCAAGATGATCGTACCCGGATCCCGATACTATTTTTGCTTGCTAGTTTCTCGCTCTTATCGTCACCCTTGCGCTATCTACCACTTGATATCAGCCCCCATGTTACCATGACATCCTCTAACCTCCACATCCTAGCAAACCTTTGATTGGCTAAGTTACCACTGCTCAGCCCCTCTTATAGCGTTCTTAGTTGCAGGTGCAGGTTGTTCCATGTGATAACATGGATTTGGATATCACAATACTCTGTTATTTAATTTAATGCACATATATATCTTGGTATTGGTGGAAGGCTTGGCCTTTTGCTAAGTGATTTGTTCCGCTATTACCGCCATTAGCTCCTTGTTACCGGTGTTATGTTTTCCATACTTTGCGCTCCTAACATGCTCGGGGTTGTTATGGGGACCCCCTTGTTTATTCGGTTGAGATTAAAACTTGTCCGGCAAGACCCAACATTGGTATTACATTTGCTAATAACTTAATAAACTTGCATAGGGCTTTTCAACCCCGTGGATAATTTAATCAACCCCCGGGCCAGTGCTCCTCATGAGTGTTGGTCCAAACTAGAGCACTGTGCGGGGCCAACCCAGGGCAACTTGGGAGATTTCTATCAGGCCTCCATACGCGTAGCTTATCCGTCATGTCCTGAGACTGAGATACGCGGCTCTTATCGGGTTCATCGACACGTTGGGTGGTCTTGCTGAATTTGTTTTCCCTTTATCGATTGTCTTGTGTGTGGAGTCTGACTTTCTTCGGGTTTACTCGAGGTGTTGGAATTCCTTTAGAATTACCTATGAAGACCGCGAGATGCATGGTCGAGGCATTCCCACGGAGTGTGGTTAATTTTGTAATGGATTAGTTGGAGCACCCCTGCAGGGTTAAATCTTTCGGAAAGCCGTGCCCACGGTTATGTGGCAACTTGGATTTTTGTTTAACACCCGGTTATAGCAAACTTGAAGTAAACTCCAATTAAAATACACCAACTGTGTGAGTAACCGTGATCGTCTCTGCTCGTGAACATGATCTGAGAGAGAACACGGCGGGGTTATGATTGACATAAGTAAGTGTTCAGGATCTCATAGAGATTAACTAGATTCGAACGTTCTTCATAGGTCACTCATATTATTCATGTTGCGTAAGCTAGCCACCATATATGCTTAGTGCTGCTGCAGACTAAACACTACCCTTCCAAACCTTTAAGCTTGAATAGTCTCGGTACCCGGGCACATGATAGCTGAGTCCTCTATGGCTCGCAGTTTACTACAACAATCCAGGTACATGTTCAGATGAGTTCGTGCAGGATGATCTTACCCAGCTCCAATGGGAGTATGACGAGGAAAGAGGCAGGATGTACATGACATATCCGGATGAGTAGAGGACTTGGTCGTGATCTTTGGGATAGCTTGATAGTATCATTTGCAACTTCTTTTATCGTTTGATTTCGTCCGTAGTCGGACCCTGTGTTCAACTTGATGTTATGAATTGAGTGACTTTGTAAGTTAGCATGTGGCGAGTGTAAGCCAACTTGTATACTCTTCTCATTCAGTATTGTATGTTGTGATGATACTATTCTTGCTAACGACATGATCCACATCTATCCCTTGCGAGGCCCTCGTGCCTTAAATGGATAGGCGCGCATCTTGGGCATGACACGTCATGATGATGCAGTAAATGTTTCTGGAATTAAAACAAATCAACAAATGATTTAATATTTGCAGAAAATGTTTAAAACTTCTAAAAATCATAGAAAATAATTTGTAATTCAGATGAAAATAATTTATATATGAAAAATGATAAAAAAATCCAATGAATCTGTTTATGCCATGATAATGCATGTTTGAGCAAGTTAACATCACCAAGTAGGTCATTTAATGATTAGGATAAATTAATAAATAATGTTGGAGTTGGAATTTAGTATATATTTGAATTCCACTTCACTTAATATGACTACCTATAGCACTAGGTCAATTCAGTACCTTAACATGGCATTTCATGCATCATGTTTGTTGCATCACATTGAATGTGTTCATTTTTCTATTTGCCGATGTCATTCCCTCTCGGTAGCCGTTGTTCTGACGATGAAATCGATGGCACCGATGAAGACCTTTACCATCTTCAGAAGTGTCAGGAAAGCAAACCCCCTTGAGCATACTAATATGAACCCACTCTCTCGCTCCTGCTCTCTTTTACTGCATTAGGACAACAACGATTCAACTGTTACATGACATCGGTAGTTGAATCCAATTCTTTGCATGACCTGTCTTTGCCACAGTAAATAGTTGAAACCACTTAGCATGAGTAGCATCTTCTTGAGCCTTGTTGTGCCTACTCTTACATGCTTGCTTACTTACTGTGCCTGCTATGCTTAGAGTCGGGTCGTGTCGGGTCTGATCCATCTGGACGATTAATCGGAATGGCAGTGTTCATGTCCTGCTATGTGAGAGCTAGGTATGTGAATACGATTTTGTAAAGGTAGCGATGAGAGGCCATGTAGGAGTACATGGCAGGTTGTCTCATTGGGACCGTCCTTAAGAACTAAGTTCTGTGTTTGTGATCCAAGACAGTTACTACCACACATTGGGTTCCGGTAACTCGACCCCTCCCAGCTTATTAATTGCCTAGACCTTTGTCCAGGAGTCGCAACTAGTTTCTGGTGTTTGTAGGTAAAGTGTTGGCGGCCGTGCATAGCGCTGCCCGACGGGGTGGGCTGTGATGCGGTAGATGCATAGTGGCACGGTGTACCAAGTGGCACCCGAATGGTGGGCTTGGGAACCCTACGCACATCATTTGAGGCCGTAGCGGAAACTTCAGCCGGACTTCCGTGTGGGTTCAGTCTCAAATAGGCGATAAACCTGGACTAAGGTCTTATGTGGTTGACGGTCGTGGCCGATGCCCACGCTAGTGCTTCCGCTTGAAGGTTGCCAAGATGCATGACGTGCATATGGTGATAAGTGGCGAGAGCGTGTATGAACAAGTATACCCCTGCAGGGTGAAATAATCTGTTCGAGTAGCCGCGTCCTCGGATATGGACTACTTGGAGAACTTATGTGGTTCATAGACAACTTGAAGTGGATACTCTAAAATACGCAAGATAAGCGTGAGTGCTATGGATGGCCTTCTCGTAGGGAGACGGAAGTGGATCCATAGTGGTGTATTGATTGCGGAATATGTGGACTCGTGTGCGCTATCCCACCTCAAAGATACTACTTGTAGTCGTAGTATAGGTTAGCCAAGAGTTAAAGCTGGCTTGCTGCAATAAACTCCACAACCCCCTTCATTGATACCGATGCATATGTAATTAGTTTTGCTGTAAGTCTTGATGAGTACCCATGTACTCATGTTTGCTTAATTTATGTTTTTGCAGAGGAGACATCGGTCTCTTTAGTGGTATTTACAACGTCTGGTTCCTTTGGTAGGGTCGTTGTAGCTTTTCAGGCTCCTCTAGCCACTTTTGTAGATGTCTGTACCCACACATGTTTGACTTCCGCTTGTTTACTGGAACGCACTGAATGTTGGGTCTTATGACCCCTGCTTGTAACATCCTATTGTGCTGGCTCATCCGAGCCTTCTAAATAAATGTTGTAATGTTGTATGGTTATGTTGAGATGCCATAGTTGTATGTATGCATATCGGGCATGTCGTGTGTACGTGTGACGTGCAACGGTATGTATGGGATTTGACACCTAGTTTTGTGCCTTTAGTAGTACTCTTTACGAGGAAATGCCTCTTTGTGCTTCCATCGAGCCTTGGTAGCTTGCTACTGCTCCGAACACATTGATTGGCTGGCATGTATCCTTCTTTGCTGTTGTGTCTGTCCCTTCGGGGAAATGTCTCGCAATGTAATGGACTCCCTATAGCCTGCTACGGCTCGTCTACATGCAGTGATGACATTTATGTCCCACGGCGTAATGGATTCCTTGTAGCTTGCTATGACTCGTCTACACACGCTAGAGATCGACACCTACATTGTTGGGTTACATATGTCTGTCCCTGTACAGATGTGCCACTTGGGTTCTACGACTAGTCATGTCGGCCCGGGTTCTTCGACATTTGAATGCTAGTGACACATTCACATACATGAGTCAAAAGACGCAAATGGTCCTGGCCCAGGTAAGCTGGCAGCCGCTGAGATAACCGTGTGTGAGACCGCAAAGTGATGTGATGTGTTACAAGTTGGATTCTTATGGCTTAGGATCGGGGTCCCGACATCGGACACTTGGAGTCGACATGTCTTGCTAGAGGCTGCTACCGACTGGGTGAGTCAGATGTCATCTGACTCGTGACCAAGTGGATGAGAACCTAAAGGGCCGCGCTCTTAAGTGAAGGAAGACATGGGCTTTAGGATCCATGCGAGGCCCAAGAGTTGAGCCCGTGCCGGATGCCTATATATAGTGGATGTGCGGCACACCCATCCGGTTGATCGCTTCGGTGCCGTCATTAGGGCTTTACATGAGTTGAAACTAGCTACCTCCACTCGCTGCCGCCGACCGTGTGATCGGACCTAGCAGTTCGCCGCACGGGTGTTCCTCCCGCACGCGCGGATGCCGTTAGAGGCGGTGCACTTGTGCCGCTCTAGCGAACCTGTACGTGGGATCCAGCGACCGGCTATTTGAGGGAGATTGGAATGGCTGCTCGAGGGAGACGGACGAGGAGGAGACGAACCACACGAACACGCTGCCCCAACTCTACTTCCGCTGCATGGCACTCCGCGTCTAGTGGTAATGATCTGTGATCCATCTCTATACCAAGTTCTTGGATGTTCTGCATGTAGGAAAATTTTAATTGGCATGCGATGCACCTATGGTAGAAACCAACAAAATTTGTCTGAGGAGGTCATCTACAAAGGGAGGGAGGAGGTCAGCCCCGTGCGCCTCGCCGGGGGCCGTGGAGGCGAAGGCCGAGGATGGCCACCACGCACGGGAAGCTCCTGCCGTGGCTAGGGTGGTTGGTCATCGCCGACACTCACCACTCACGGGGAGATCCTACCGTGGCAGGGGTGGCTCCGTGGCTGGACGCTGCTGATGCTCACCATGCACGGGACATGGTCACCATCCAGCAGCCCCTGTGCGGTCGTTGTTGCTCGTGTTCTGGCGGCCGTTGCAGCCGTTGCACTCCGGTGCCCTTCCTCTCCTCATGTGACAAGGCATGGTAGCTCATGCTCTAGGACGAAGACAACCTGATCGAGAAAATGTCCCAAAGAAAACCGTTTTAAGGGAAAAGAGGTTCGTGATGACATGTGGGTCTCACAGGTCATAAAGCAGAACTTACTGGTCAATCTAATGGAGTTTGACTACTATGACACATCAACGCTTATATGCCGTCCACGCCTGTTAGAAAGGCAATTAGAAGAGGTGAATCGGGCAATTTTGAGACATTGTAGTTTTTAGTCAAAGATTAGTCAAAAAGTGGTAGGTTTCGGCAAAAAAATGTAAAGTGGTAGTTTATAGGCACGGTTTGACGAAATGTGGTAGTTTTGGTTAAATACTCGGTGATCGAGAATGATTAGGCGATTGGAAAAGACACCATGGGGTCTAATCACCTTAGATCCGTAGCGATTGACCGTTGGCGGCGCAAATGAAATTGGTCTGTGTAGAAAACAACCAAAGCGCGCAAGAGGTGGGTCGTCTTGCTGTGGCGGTGGTGCTTGGAGAGGTGCCTCCGACACTCGCGGCTACGCTTACACATGCACATCATGATCGGCAGTAACCCTAGGGCGCTACAAGCACAAATGAGGAAAACTGTGTTGGTGGAGAGTGAGAGAAGTGGATCTAGTCCACGTTCAGTAAATTTTTTAACATTGGAAGCGAAGGTGTCCAGTTTGTTTTCTGGTACTATGGCCAACGAGTCAATTTGGATAGAAAATAACTTTCAGGCGATTAGTTCTAAGAAAACCTGGATGTAATACTATCACTACAGGAATCAGCTTCCTTGTCGTTAGCCATAGCACCAAACCACAGACGACATACATCTTTGCCATCTGCTGGCTAATGGCTCCACTTTCAGCACTGAAAGTCACGGTAATCAACTACTTTGTCATCTGTAAAACCACAACGGATGGCAAAGATATTTGTCATCCGCCTTCGTGACCTAGCTGACGGCCAATGTCCTGAATGACAAAGTATAGCTCTTAGCCCCGTTAGGTGGCTAACAGCAGACTTTGTCGTCTGCCCGTTGATGTCAGTAGTCATGTGGCTACACATCACTCCTGCTCCATCTTTTCCATCCGCCAGGTCTATGTTTGCCGTGTGCCGTCTGCCAGCTGACTGCAAAATGACCAAACGGGTCAGTCCTGGTGCTCCCAGATTGCACAGGTTGTTGCCATGTGGCACCTTTGCCGTCTACCTACCGATGGCAAAGGGTTTTGCCGTCCTCTGGCAGACATCAAATTGCCTGTATTTGTGGGATCACTAGAAGAGTATGTCTAGAGGGGGGGGGGTGAATAGACTACTAGCAGGAATTTAAAATCTTCACAAGGTGCAAAGTAAGTGTTGTAAGATTTAGCATTCATAGCAAGTCTAGCAAGCCTAGCACACCCTCAACATGCAAGTCATCAAGTATAGCAGGAGAAAGTAAAGACATTGCACATGGGAATAAGGAGTTGAGATAGAGAGATCAAACGCATGAAGGACACAAATATTTTCCCATGGTTCCGATAGGTGGTGCTATCGTACGTCCGTGTTTATGGAGCCTTCAACCATGGAGTGTAACGGCCGCAAGAGTCCACGGAGGGCTCCACCCATAAGTGTCCACAAAGTAGCAACCTTGACTATTCCATTATGGCCTACGTCCATGGAGTACTAGCCTAACTCGGGCTATATCTTCGTGAAGTAGGCGGTCTCCTTGCCCTTACAAACTTCTTGGTTCACTCCACAACACAAAGTAGACACCTAACCAATCTAGGAGGCACCACCCTCCAAAAGGTAATAGGCTCGATAATGTCGATGAACTCCTTGCTCTTGTGCTTCAAGATGATAGACTCCTCAACAGACAATCACTCTCTCACAGGTTTGGCTTTGGTGGAAGAGATTGATTGGGTGGAAAGCAATTTGAGGAGGCTAGAGGTCAAGATTCATATGGTAGGAATGGAATGGCATGATCTCAACACATGAGTAGGTGTCTCTCTCTCAGAAAATCAGTTGGTATGAGTGGGGATCTGTTCTGAGTGATTCTCTTTCGAGTAGGTGCTGGTGGAGGGGTATATATAGGCATCTCCAAATATCCAACTGTTACACCTAATAAGTCAAACTCTGTGACACCAATGTGTTAATATCGGTGGTATCGAGTTGCCTCAAAGGTAGCAAATTTTGAATCTCGGTGAGACCAATATAGAATTCTCGGTGATACCGAAAAGGTGGGCAACGGTCGGAATGACAAGACTCGGTGACACCAAAGCAAAAACTTAGAAGTTCCGATTTTATGCAACAGACATCAGTAGGTTTGCACCTGAACTCGGTTCCACCAATTCAGAATCGGCTGCACCGAAAAGCTGGCTGGGCACAGTGTGAGTATGGGAATCGGTTGCACCGAGTGGGAAGTATTGGTTGCACTGATTTTGGATATTTTCTTTGGACAGACTTTTGTGGAGAAGTTGTGGATGTTTTTGGTGATTATCACTTGTGCATGTATGAGCATCTTGTTCACCAACAGTACCTTACCCCCTTTTAATAGTATTGGCTTTGCTATGACTCAAAGTGATTTCTCACAAAGTAAAATGTAGAGTCCTCTTGCTTGAAGCTTTGCCAATGCTATTTCCTTGCATCTTGGGGATATTCACCACACTCCTTTTTGCTAACCCTCTTTGTGGACTTCATCTGAAATACACTAGGTAAAAGTGTTAGTCCAAGAGACAATGTATGTTGTCATGAATTATCAAAACCACCAAGGGATCATATGTGCTTTCAATCTCCCCCTTTTTGGTAATTGATGACAACATAAAATCAAAGCTTCAAGTAAAGATATGCATGTATATAATGAAGACTCTAAAAGACACATGACCTAGACTTGCTCCCCCTAAACGAATGCAATCCTTTTAAAGGATAGTTGCTTTGGAATGCATGGACACACAAAATGGATATATTGAGTCATGTGTATGTTGGTTATATGCATCAAATATATATGAATGAGGTGTATCCTTGTTCAAGACTTCACTCTTGAAAACAATATGTGCAAGAAGCAAGAGATCATATTGATCAAATACATGATGCATATACTTACCTTCAGTTCTTGAGCATTCTTGTAGTAGAAATACACTTGAGAAAACAATGTTAGGAAACACAGGAGTATTCTACCAATCAAAAGCAATAGAACTCAAAAGTACCAAGATATGGATACCATAAAGAGAATAGTATTCCTTAAGATTGATATGTCTCCAAGATCAATTAGAGCTTACTCCCCTAGATATGAAATAGTAGACATCCTCTCCCCTTGAATCTTAGCATGTAGATATTGGGATGGGATAGGGTGAGAAAAGTCTAACATGAGTAGTCAAATGAAGTAAACAATTGAGTATTCATTGAAGAATATGTGTTTATTTCAATCAAATTTTCTCCCCCTACTTTGGTATTCTCCCTTGTCTATATAAGTATAAACTTTGATATTCTTCTCTCCCCCTTGATTATATCTCCCCCTTTGCATAAGCAAGTATCTCTCCCTTTAGCTTTGAAGCTTTGGTATTTCTCTCCCTTTGGCATTAATTTCCAAAAAGGTCATACATAGGGTCAGATACGAGATCATTGATTAAGAAGGGATCCTTGAGATCAAGGGTCATGGAATGTAGGATTCATAGAAAATGTACATGATAGATAGCATGAGAAAAATGAGGGATTCATTGAAAATAATTTCTTTCCGTTTGGCAAAACTGAGAGTTTGCAGAACTTCTCCTCTTCTTTAGTTAGGGATCCTTGAATTGATTTCTCCCACTTTTTGAAAGAAGGGATCATCAAAGAAATGAAAATATCACAGTAGGATCACAAAGATTTTCTGATATGAACACAGACTAAAATAAAATATCAAATCGATGCCTCCGAGACAAACTTGTCGGTGGTACCAATATGTTGTTATGAAACTCATCTGCTGAATCGGTATAACCGAGTCATTTGGATCAGAGACTCCGAGGCTAAAACAGAAACTTGGCAATGTTTGAGAAACTTGCAGTTTTGTTTTTGAAAATAGTAATAAAGAGTCAAGAGAATTTTTTAAGGAAAAGGAAATAATTTACAAAGAGATATCAGCTAGAGAATATTTTAATGGTTCCAAGAAATCTTGCAAAATAGAGAATGAATTAACCAAACAAGTTTCTTAACTAGATGATGGGCAGTGACTAGGTCACCTATAGTAGAGTATTTTTGACTTAGGAGCAAAGCAAGAATACTTGATCATAGGTCATACTCATCGTTTAAGCTCAAAATGGGGTTACCATTTTTTGATTAAGCATTTTAATGTAGTCATACCACCGCTTGAGTTGCTTTAGCTCATGTCTTGGAGTAAAGCTTCTTCAAGGATATGGGGACATACCTTTGAGTGATGTTGATGACTTAGCTTGTAGGTGAATTTGATGAGGATGCTCGAAGTTGATGAAGTTCATCTTGAGTTGGGAGCAATCCTTTGTGTTTTCATTCACTTTTCAGCTACATGGGTTAGTCATGCAAGGAAGAACATGATATGACACAATACCAATTTTGAATTACAAATATGTGTCAAGGATATTTTTGTTGTCTTCTTCCTTTCATCATCAAAGAGAAGTTGTGGATACTTGGTCGTGAAAAGATTGCTTAAGATATGAGTGGTCAGCAATCTTGTGGAGTGTTGTTCTTCCAAGTTCCTACAAAAGGGTTAGTTGCAAGACAAGGGAGCATAGAATTCCAACATACACGATATTCATGGTAACATAGCATGGAATGGTAAAGTAAGCTCATTCCCTTGCATGCATCCGAGTGAGCTTAGCTCAAGTTTGAACCATCAATGATGTTCAACTCACTCCTCAAGTGACAAAACACTTTTTCATCAAGAGGCTTAGTAAAGATATAGTCCAATTGTTTGTTAGTATGAACATTCTTAAGATTAATATCGAATGAAATGATGTCGAACTTGAATATGATTGGTTCGAGAATGTTGCACGAGATTATGACCTATCTTAATAGCACTCTTATTGTTACAAAGTAGTGGGACCTTTTTCACATAGATTCCATAATCCTTAAGCGTTTGTGTCATCCGTAATAATTGCACACAAGATGATCCGACAGCAATATATTCAACTTCGGCGGTAGATAGAGATACCGAGTTTTGTTTCTTGGAGGACCAAGACACAAGAGATCTACCAAGAAATTGACATGTACCCGAGGTGGATTTTCTATCAACCTTGTCACCGGCATAGTCCGAATCGGAGTAGCCAACAAGATTAAAACAAGATCCCTTGGGATACCAAATGCCAAAGTTTGGTGTATGTATCAAGTATCTCATAAGGCGTTTCACAGCCTTAAGATGACACTCTTTAGGTGCAGCTTGATATTGGGCACACATGCACACACTAAGCATAATATCGGGACGGGAGGCACATAGATATAGCAATGAACCAATCATTGATCGATAAACCTTTTGATCAACCATTTCACCCTCAGTGAGATCATCGTGTCCGCTAGTGGGCATGGGAGTTTTCATACCTTTGCACTCTTGCATGTTGAAATTCTTGATCAAGTCCTTGGTTTACTTTGTTTAAGAGATTAATGTACCTTCTCTCGTTTGCTTGATTTGTAGACCAAGAAAGAATTTCAGCTCACACATCATGGACATCTCATACTTCTCTGACATTAACCTTCTAAATTTCTCACTAAATTGTGGGTTAGTAGATCCAAAGATAATAGCATCCACATAAATTTGGCACACAAATAATTCACCATTAACTCTCTTTGTGAATAAGGTTGCGTCAATTTTACCAATTTCAAAAACTTTTTCAATAATAAACTTCGTGAGACATTTATACCAAGCACGAGGAGCTTGCTTAAGACCATATAAAGCTTTGTGAAGTTTGTAAACGTGGTTAGGTTTCTTAGGATTGACAAAACCGGGAGGTTGTTTAACATAAAATTCCTCCTCAATCTCACCATTTAAAAATGCACTTTTAATATCCATTTGGTAAAGTGTGATGACATGGTGATTGGCATAAGCAAGAAGAATTTGAATAGCTTCGAGTCTAGCAACGGTTGCGTGGGTCTCACCGTAGTCCATACCTTCGACTTGTGTATATCCTTGGGCTACGAGGCGAGCCTTGTTGCGTATGACTTGACCATATTCATCTTGCTTGTTACCCATTTCGTGTCGATGATGTTTTGCTAGTCCTTGGGCTTGTCCATGAGTGTCCACACTTTGTTCCTCTCGAAGTTGTGAAGCTCTTCATGCATAGCATTTACCCAATCCGCGTCTTCAAGAGCTTGTATGGGGACCCCGACTCATAAGTCGTGGTCACCTAATGCACATGTACAGTGATCCTAGAGATCAATGCTCACTGAACACACAAAAACTGAATAACAAGAGTCTTACATCCACATTTAACGTCTGACACAAATAAAGACCATGAAGGTCTAGTCTTACATAGATAGGGACACAAGGGCCAAACACAAAAAAACAGCGGAAATCTTGATCGGAAGCGTGAACCCATGCGATCTACCTTAAACCTATAGGCATTCTAACTGGGAAGCGTCCTGTTCGTCACCAACGAACTCTTCACCATACTCCCGTTCTTCCATTCCTGGCCAATTAAATAACCAGTGGCAAGCCAATGAGTACTTTGAATGTACTCGCAAGCAACACATGTTTGGAACAAGGTAATAACAATGCATGATATAGCACTGATAGGTATTTTGCAGAAAGCTAATTTTGAATGCAAAGACATGGTCAAGTAACTTAGCTAAGCATGCATTGACAGTTTGTAGATATCCATATGAACAATTTGTAGATATCATCATGATCAGAGGGTTGAACATCTCAAGCTCAGTCATCACGTCAGATTGTCTGACTTATCTCAAGAATCATTTCTGTGCCACTCACACACACGCACACACCAAGTTTGTGAAAACATCTGGACATAGTCTAAGCAACACCACCCAACTGTCCTTGACCGTGGACACGGCTATGCGAATAGTTTTACACTCTGCGGAGGTTGCACACTTTACCCACAAGACTCGGGGAACTTCCGTGTCATCCATGACTCACGGTATACTCATACCCAAGGTAAGCACCCGAACAATGCCTTTCCCATGGTGATATTAAACAAAGAGTCCACTCGTTGGTGCCATCCCTCGTGATATAAATCACATGTATCATCCATGAGGGCACGCAACAGTGTGCCCGGTGCCTGTAAAGACAACACATGGCCTTCCACTTCAGGACGACCTCGTCTCAAGAGTGACCACTTCACTCTCGCCACTGGTAATGCGGGCTCCCTACTAGCACCAACCATAGTAATCAACAAAGCCCTGTCCCATAAGGGGTATCGTGGTTGCGCATGTAAGGTTGGGACGGTCGACAAATCTTAAATCCAATCCGTTTTCGAAAACACCCACTCACTTGCTCCGGTACACCACTTCTTGCTCAATTGGTTTACCCAACTCATCATCATCTCTCTCAGGCATTAGTGCCACCCGATGAGGTTTTCGAAAAGTCTTTGAAATCATATCTTTCTTTCCATCACTATGCACAATCCCAAACCCACTTGCATAGCATCTACTATCATCCTATCTACACCCACCCGCATAACCCTCATAAGGTTGTAGGGTCATGCACGATGTAAGTGTCAATGGTAAAAGTGTCAGAAGCAGCCCACCGAAGTGGTCACTACTCCACATGATCAAGTATAATGAAAGTAAAGAGCTATATGACATGCAATGGAAATGGTTTCTTAATATGGTCAAAGGGTTGCTTGCCTGGCTTATCAAAGTCTTCGAGGTCTTCACCCGCTTCTCGTCCACTCCGAGCATTTCATCTACTTCGTCAATTATCGCCGAAAACAACTCCAATAAGCAACACAACAAACAAAAAATAAAATTGCTCTATAAATAGGAGTTTTATTTTACTTGGACACCTCTGGTAACAAAAAAATAACCAAGTAGGTTTCATTGGATGTGGATCAAGGGGGATTTTTGAATGGTTGAAATGAAGGAGTTGATGTTCCTATAAGGTGTCCACATATTTTTTTTAACAAAAATGAGTGGGTGAACCTAACAAATATGGCATGATTTTAGAAATGTGTGGGAAGTGTTTTCACTGGATTTTGAGTTGTGAGGATTTTCCTAGGGATTTGCAAAGTGAGACATTCATGAAGAAATGGTTCGATAATCCACACAACATAGAAAGTATATGAAAAAATGCTCATATACTAGCTCATGAGTTTAGATACACCTAGGATTTTGACTCACTCCATTTGGAGCTATTATGAGTGCTCTAGGGATTTTGCAAGGTGGTTCTATAGTACAAGTTATAACAAAAATATATGTGGATCAGAACATGCTATATGGAAAAATGTGCAATGCACAAATTTGGATAGGAAATGATTTTAGGAATATGTAGAAATTTGAATCAACTAAACTAGAGGTCATATGAATTTTCTATGAATTAATTAGTGCCACTGAAAAAATAAAGCAAAAAGAAAAAGGAAAAGGGCTCACCAGGAGGCCAAACTATGCACAGTGTGCAAGATAGCAAATGGGCCAGCCCATTTGCTTGGCTTGGTGGCTGGGGCGTCCGCGGAGTGCATCTCCTCCGCAGGGAGGTGACAAGAGGTGGGGCGTCTCCACTTAAATAGGGGGGCCCGAGCCTTAGTCATTGACCGGCAGGCCCCGCTGCAGGGTCTCCCTCCACCTCCCACCAACACAGGGGAGGGCGGAGGAGCCCGACCGAGCGCCCGCCGGCGCCCGCCCCGGTGGCTTCGGTCACCTCCGGGGGCGCTCCGACCACCGAAGGGCTCCGGGCACCCGGCCGCACTCGCCTGGCGGCTACTGGTCCTAGGAAAAGCCAAGGCCGAGGGAGGGGAAGAAATAGTCAGCGGAGGGGGGGTTGTGGTGGCGCTGGGGTGCACGGAGGCAATTCAGAGGAGAGGATAGAGGCGGGGCAACACGAATTTGCCGGAGGTCGAGGTGGCGCCACGGCATTCATGGGAGAAGGAGGAGGGCACGAGAGCAAGGGGGTCGGTCTGGGGAGGTCCAAGGGAGTGAGGGAGAGCCAAGGGGGACAAGAGGGGGGCTCGGGAATGGTCTTAAGGACGGGGACAGCTAGAGAGAGCTCGGGTGGCCTCGGATGCTCTCAGGCGAGGAGAGCATGCGCGCCAGGGCTACCTTGGAGGCTTGCGAGCATCGGGGAGGGGCGTGGGATGTTGAGGGTAGATTCCTGACGTGCGGGGACATCCTGCTGAGGCCAAACAAGAGCTAACCGACGAGGTCAAGTGACAGAGCGCTGTTGTTGCATGTCAACAGCGTGGTCACCATGCTACACCATGTCCAGAGAAACTTTTGGTCGGCCAAACATGTCTGGCATTCGAGGCACGCATGCAGGAGAACACTGGTCAAGTTTTAATGTAAAAGAAGTTGGGTAAGGTTGGTTTCTACTACAGGTAAGTTTGCAGCAGCAACCTTGGGAGTTATATCAGGGGATACTAATGGAGAGCTTTAGGGAAAATACCTTGTCTTGACTTCATGGGGATGGAGGTACTACATGACCACCAATTCTTAGGTCAGATGGACAAGTTTGCAGGATACTTGTAGTTCAAGGCTACAATTACTGCCCTAAACTTAGTTCAAATGGTTTGCTCATATTTTCCACATGAGCATGCCATATTTGGGTGTGCCAAGGTGCATTAGTATGCAAATGAGGTTGTAGAAAAGTTTGGGGCGAATTCCTTGAACAGAATAGTGGGAGAGGGGAAGAATAGGCCTTTCCATGGTAAAGAGAGAGGGAAAAGAGAGAGTTACCCACCCCCAATAATTGATCAGGGGCCATGGCAAGGTTACTGGAGGTAAATTGGGGTTAGAATAGACTGTGATAAAAGTTAGGGGCAAGGGGAATCTTTTTGGGCCCAGTTTGCTTGTCCACAAGTTCATGGCTGAAGGTGTTTGATGCTGTCCTAGGGTATCTAGGTGTATCCAATGGCCCTGATATTTACCAGAGGTAAATGGTAAGTCCATTTGGTACTGATCACAAGTTTTGAGATGATTTGAAGAAAGTTTATAATGTAAACTTTGTAATCCCTGCAAATCAACAGAATTAGGTTTCTATAGATATAGGTCTGCAAAACTATTCTCCTTGATGCACCACTTAGTGTAGAATCATCATTTTGGTAATAGAACATTCCCACAAAGCTTGAGATCAATAGGAGACAGTTGGCAATATAGAGTTAATCAAATTTGGATCTGGATATAGATGATTTTGGGATATTTTGGTGAATCAAAACAACTGGGATTGATATGAAACTTGGCAATATGTACACATATATAATATGTGACATGATAGAATTTTCCTAGATTTAATTGAGAATATTTCTTATAGAAATACTTCAAATGCTCGGAATAGGCAGAAATGGTTTTGAAGGGTTTTGTCCAATATTTTGAACATGACCATGTGTTGACACTCTTATATATGGACAATACATGTCCACTGAGTATCCCCAAATTTTCTCAAATAATTTTAAATCAATTAAATAATTTTTCCCTATAAATGACCAATTCTGGCCTTAAGAAAAAGCCTTTAAATAAAATAGTAAAATAATCTTTAAAATTAATTTTGGTGGTTTTGGGAAGTCTTATATATAGTGGGTTTCAAATAGATCATTTGGTGAAAAAGGATCCACCCAATTTGGGCACTTGTAGTGCAAATCTCAAATCAGGGTTTTTTGAAAATCTAATTTAAATAAATGCTTTTTTGGCCAAAATAATATTTTGTAAAATTATTATTAAGTCCTACTCACATGGTATGATCATTGTACAAGATTTGGAATCAAGGAAAAAGGGTTCTTGAGGGTAGGAGATAGTTTTATGAATTATAGAGCACTAGCAAACAATCAAACAAGCAAGTAAATAACACACAAGTCAAGCATTCAAATGCACTCAAATTTTTTTAATTGGTCCTAATTTTGAGTCATGTTAACTTAGTCATGAGGCAAAACACAGGGTGTGACAGACCTACCCCCCTTACAAGAATCTCGTCCCCGAGATTCCTAGGCTAGGCGTAGAAGAGATGCAGAAATTTAGAGGTGAGGTAGTCTTTACGTTCCATGTTGTTTCCGCTCCGGCATGGTTGTCCTTTTGGATCTTGAAGTGCTTGACGACGTGTCTTCGAGTGCATCGTTGACTTCTTCTAAGGGTGAACGGGGTTCTGGCAAGGGCCTGGCTTGCGTGTGCATTCCAAAGTCGGACTACGTGGCCAAGTAGTGTGTCTGTGTGCTGGTCCTAAGGTTTCTCATGTTGGTTAGTGACATCTAGATGTCTCACGTAAGGATAGAAGGGGTCAAGGTTGTAGCTTCCTGTTGTCAGGGAAGTCCTTATCTTCCATAAAGCAGAAGATCTTCAATCGTAGGTGGTCTTCATCCTTGAGGGTGCTGATGTGCGCCATTGTAGGCTTCGCGTTGAGAAATTCTGCTTGAATAAGTTGCCCAGGTATGTTCTTCATCCATCTTTGACTAGTTGTCTTTGTTGTTGCAAATGCGCATTTCTGGCGGGGCTCCGAATGTTTGGTCTACTGGTCTCTCCGTGGCAAGGTCTGCGCTGAGTCTTGCCCCTAAGACTGAGCTTAGATACTTGGTGACAAAACGGGTTCTACCATCTGGGAAGGTTTCAGTGGGGTTCTAGATAAGCTGACTATTCAGAGTATAGATCAGCCATCCAATCCCCAAGGTCCGATGCTTGGCAAGTGGGGTGAACTACCCTTTACAGGTGTTTCATCATGATCCAGTCAAGTCCACGTCCTTGATTGAACCAAAAAGGTGCTAGCAATGAGGTCATGACAGTCGTTCCACTCTGTTCCAGGCATCTGAAGGGAGTAGGGACGTCATGCTCATCGTACACCTTCAAGGTGGGGGAGTGATGGGTGTTATCCACTCCTTGTTCCTTCCTAGTCAGGAACTGATGGATGACCAGTCATAACAAGGGGTCCTTCAAACCTTTTGATGTGTAAGGGCTTCAGCGTGCTTGGGCGTTGATGCTTGCTTGATATAATCTAGTTGATGTGGCTGGCAAAGGAGTGATTGTTGACTGCTTTTGCTTCTACTTCGTCGTTGTCGAGGCCTCGCAATCGCAGTGGTCCTTCATCTTGCTCGGGCAAGAAGGTCTTCCTCTGTAGGGAGGGTGCTTCGCGGAGTCGAACTCTTTCAAGGTGAAACCTTATGCTCGAGAGTCATGGTAATTGGTGTTCCTGGGGCTGGTCCAAGCAGGACTAAGGTGTTCCTCCTCTCATTGGGTAAATAAGTATGTTATCCCGGAGGACGAAAACCTATTTCCCAAAGGCGTTCCTCCTCTCTTCTTCTTCTTCTTCTTCTTCTTCTTCCTTCTTCTTCTTCTTCTTCTTCTTCTTCTTCTTCTTCTTCTTCTTCTTCTTCTTATTCTTCTTCTTCTTCTTCTTCTTCTATTCTTCTTCTTATTCTTATTCTTCTTCTTCGTCTTCTTCTTCTTCTTCTTCTTCTTCTTCTTATTCTTCTTCTTCTTATTATTATTATTATTATTCTCATTCTTCTTCTTCTTCTTCTTCTTCTTCTTCTTATTATTATTATTATTATTATTATTATTATTATTCCACAAAGGCTATTTTAAGAGTCTTGCTCCACAAAAGGGTCACGGTATCAATGCCGAAGAAAGTATTAAAACCCATGAGTGCAAGTTGACGAACAGAAAGTAAATTGCATGCAAGGATCTCAACAAGCATGACTCTCTCAATAGTTCAGTTTAGAGAGATAACCACCTTGCCAAGACCCAATACCTTTGAAATTGTGTCATATCCAAAGGAGACTTGAGTGACCAAAGATGTGTCGGGTCGAACGTTCACCACCAAGTTCCTGCTTCTAGTCATATGATTTGTTGCTCCACTATTGAGCAACCATGAAAATCGTCCGAAAGCAATATCGTACAATAGATCAATACTTGGATATAGGTACCCATTTCTTAATGGTTCCTTTCATGTTGGTGACAAGGGCCTTAGGAACCCAAATAGACATTTCAATGAACTCATAAGAAGAACCAACATATTTGGCATAATCATGCCCATCACTAGGACGACATACAACATAAGAGGGGTTAAAATTGATGGCCTTGTTGCAGAGGGTGGTCTTGCCCTTCTTGGCATTACCACCCCCTACATTGTCCTTCTTCTCATGAGTAACCTTCCTTGCTTTGACAAAGGTTTCCTTGAGTGGGGGAGGTTGCTTGGTCTTCAACTTCTTCTTCTGTTTATAATTAGGTACAAACCCAATCCTTCCCTTTGCTACAACTTTCTTGTGATTGTGAAAAAGGGCATTGAGGTTCTTATCACCCTGGATACATGTCACAAGGCCTTTCTCAAGTTTCTATTTCAACTTAGCATTTTTCTTCACAAGGTGCGCATGCTCACAACAAGGGTTAGGAGCAATGGCATTATCGATTAACACAAAAGGAGGACATGTGGCAATTTCCTTGATAAGTTTTACTTGGAGTTGATCACGAGACTCCTTAAGAGAAGCATGAACACTTCAATTCCTTGTGAGAATTTTCAAGTGCATCATACTCTTCCTTGAGTCTATCATGGCCAACCCCAAGTGCAACCTTATCAGATTTGAGCACATGATTAAGTACAATAGCATGATCATGATCTTTACGGAATTTAGCAAGGTCATCGTTTTGCTCAAGATCCAAACAAATACCCCGCTCTTTCTCAAGAGTGATGCAAAGATCTACTCTCTCATTGGCATAATCATGACTATGCCCCTTCAACTCCTTGAGGGGTTCCTATTGAGACCTAATGATATCATTGGCCTAACCAAGTTGTTCCAGAAGAGCAACAAAGTGCTTCTTCGATTCTCCTTTGAGTTTACACAAGAACTTGTTAAACTCATTCTCATCCTCCTTCGCCTCCTAATGTTCATACACAATGTCCAACAAAGGAGTGGTAGAAATGGAAGATTTATTGTTTGAGGTTTTTACGTTGGGGGCTACCGTGGTGATATCTTTGGCCATAAGGCACCTAGCAATGTGGTTCTCATTGGGGACGTCGAAGAGTGACACCTTGGTTGGGGTAGAGGATGCAATTGCCACTGTAGCCATTGCCATCCTTTCACCACTTGTATATTCATCATCAACATCATCATCAGAGGCGTACTCTTCTTGAGCCACCAACCCCTTGTGAGGCACCTTCTTGGTGAAGTTGTTCTTGTTAGGAAGGACTTGACCTTATCTTTGCGTATGATCTTGCCACCATTGTCTTCCTTCTTCTCATATGTTCAATCCATCACAAAGTGACTCACATCACCATTGTTGTAGAAAGTCCTCACATGTTGCTTGCCTTTTGACCCACTTGAGTTGTTCTTGGAGAAGATGGACCTTGTGTTTCTCTTGTTGTCCCAAAATTGCGTAGATGTGAGAGCCATGTGCTCATGGTAAGAAGAAAGCACAACTTGTACCTAGGTGGTTTTGTTAATTAATAACAACGTATATTTCACTAAACTAATGTTTCCAGCAAGTATATTTCAGGAAAGTTCAATGAATGGAGTTGCAAAAGGATTGTGAGGAGATTCCCCAAATGCAAGGAATAGGATTGGCAAATCATCAATCTTGAAGACTCTACATTTTACTTTCTGTGAGAAATCACTTTGAGTCCATAGGAAACCCAATACTATTAAAAGGGGATAAGGTAATCTTGGTGAATAAATTGCTCAAACTGCTCAACTATTAGCCACCAAAAGCACCCATCACTTCTCCCGCAAATATTATGTCTAAACCCTACCACTCAATTCAGTGCCACCAACTTTCCAATATCGGTCCTACAAAGTTTAACCCTAGACAAATCCTAAGCCAAACTCTAAAGGTCTTAGTGCCACCGAGTTTTCATTTTGGTGTAACCGAAACCAGTGACCAACTTGCTGGTATCCCATTTTCGAGAATCGGAATTTCCGAATTTTGCAAATTGGTATTACCGAGATTTGGTAACTGCCTAGGTCACCCATATTAATTCCATCGAGACTTATATATCGCTCTCACCGGAAAGCCGAAATTTGCCGCATTTTGCACTACTCGGTGCAACCGAGTTTTTGGACCGGTGTCACCGAGTTGGGAAATAGTGTTGTATTGGTTGGATTTTTGGAGATTCCTATATATATACCCATCCACCACCTCTCATTCATAGAGGAAGCACTCAGAGCATACTCACACTTGTCGTATCCATTTTTCTGAGAGAGAAAGCCACCTACTCATGTGTTGAGATCAAGATCTTCCACTCCAACTATATGAATCTTGATTTCTAGCTTCCCAAAGTTGTTTTCCACCCAATGAACCTGTTCTACCAAGCCAAATATGTGAGGGAGTGCTTTTGTGTTAAGGAGTCTATCATCTGAAGCACAAGAGCAAGGAGTTCATCATCTACCGCATAAATTACCTTTTGGAGGGTGGTGCCTCCTACATTGATTAGGTTCGCTTGGGAGCCTCCTACTTCGTGTAGTGGAGTTGAACCAAGAAGTTTGTAAGGGCAAGGGGATCGCCTACTTCGTGAAGATCAACCCCGAGTAAGGCTAGTCCTTTGTGGATGTAGGCCATGATGGAACAGACAAGGTTGCTTCTTCGTGGACCCTTCGTTGGTGGATCCCTCCGTGGACTCGCATATCCATTAACCTCCGTGGATTGAAGTCTCCATTAATGTGGACATATGATAGCACTACCTATCGGAACCATGGCAAAATCCTTCGTGTCTCCAAATTGCATTTGATCTTCCTTCCCTTCCCTCTACTTATATGTGCATATGTTTATTTTCTGCTGCAATACTCTTAGACATGCATGTGTAGGGTGTACTTGACTTGCTACAATTGCTAAAATCTACCAACAGTAAAGTTGGGAAAATGTAGGATTTTTATTTGGTCAAGTTTTCTAATTTCCCCCACCCATCTAGACATACTTTGGATACTACAAGTGGTATCAGAGCATTGGTCTCCATTGCATTGGTTTCACAACCTAGGAAAGTATGGCATCTAGTGAGGGAAATTAGCACCGTGGAGGTCCATATTTTGATGGTACAAACTTTGCTAGTTGGAAGCGCAAAATGAAAATGCATATTATTGGTCATAACCCCGCCGTTTGGGTTGTTGTTCATGTTGGATTGCAAGGTGAGTTCTTTTGCGATGGAAAGGAACCATCTCATGAAGCGACCGCAGAAGAATTGAAGATGTTACAATACAATGCTCAAGCATGCGACATTCTATTCAACTACTTATGTCCCGAAGAATTCAACAAGATAAGCCTTCTCGAGAATGCAAAAGAGATTTGGGATACTTTATTTGATATCCACGAAGGAACCAAGTCCGTCGGGGAATGTAAGTTCGATGTGCTACAAAGTCAACTTGACAAGTTCAAGATGAAGGATGGTGAAGGAGTCACGAAAATGTACTCTAGGCTTGCTCTCATCACCAATGAGATTTTTGGCTTAGGAAGTGAAGAGATGACCGACAAATTCATCATCAAGAAGATCCCTAGATCCATTGATGGAAAGTATGACACCATGTGCATATTGATCCAAATGATGTCCAATTACAAAGATCTCAAACCCATGGAAGTCATTGGAAGGATTATTGCTCATGAGATGTTACTCAAAGATAAACAAGAGCTCCACACCAAGTCAAGCGGTCCATACAAAGCTACAAGTGCCACTCCCGCTACCTTAAATGACAATCTTGTCACCAATGAGGAGATAAGCGTCATGGTCAAGAAGTTCAACAAGTTCTACAAGTATAGAGGTATAGAGATAAGCTCAAGCTCAAGATATGAAGAGAAGCATTCTTCTATTCGTGATCAGAATTGCTACAATTGTGGAAGACTCGGACACTTTTCAAATGAGTGTACGGCTCCCCACAAGAGAAGAGAAGAATCACCTAGGAGCAGAAGCTCAAGAGATGAGTCACCTCGAAGAGAGAGAAGGAGTAGATAAGATCGTTATGAACAAGGACCTTCACACAGAAGCAAGGATTCGAAGAAGAAGGACAAATACACCAAGAACCACTCAAGAATAATACATCAAGCTCATGTTGGTGAAAGGGTTTCCAACTCCGATTCCAACAACCACTCAGAGAGACCACTCCAACTCCGACTATAGTCAAGATGAAGGTGTTGCCAGACTAGCACTCGTATCCTCCAATTTCTATGACATATTTGATTCACCGAATGAAGGGAAGTGGAAATTTCTTAATGGACACAGGTCCAAATGTATCACACCCTGAATACTTTGACTTTGATAGTGATGAGGATGACTTGTTAGGAGAAGATGATTTACTCCTTGATAAGACTAGTAATGTGAGAAAAAATGAACTTGATAATAATAATGCTAGTCAAGAACAATCATTTGATGATGACAAGAAGGATATTGAACGTCCTCAAGTTAGCTCATGAATCTAACTACAGAACTAAACACTCTCAAGTTAGCTCATGAATCTACTCAAGAAGATCATAGAGAGCTCTTAAGAACTCATGAGAAGCTATGCTTCGAGAAGCTAAATTTAGAGCAAGAGCATGAGTTTCTTAAAGATATCAATGACAATCTTTGGAAGAAGAGTTCTTCTTATCTAGCCAAATGATTGCGTTTGTCTACTTTCATACCTCAAGTTAAATCTAAGCATGCTAGTAACAAGAGTAAGAACAATTCTTCATCTGGTAACAACAATGCTAATGCTAAATACAATGATGTTGTTTATAGTAGTTCTATTGATTCCACTATTGATTCTCGTAAGAACGTTACACTCTAGAAAGAAAATTGAGGAGATTGTATGCAAGCAAGGAGGACACTAGGAGAACCAAGGCATTGGCTACATTAATGCGAATGGAGTTGAATGGGAAGGAGGTCAATACCCTAAGCCAAAGTTTGTTCCCCAAAGAGAGAAGCATGACCCTACTCTCTCCAAGGGAACAAAATCTCAACATGGTCTCCCACCACAAGATCACAAGCTCAAGGGCAAGGACAAACTTCAAGAGGAGATTGACTCTATTGAAGAAGAATCTGAAGCCATGGTCAAGTGGGTTCCCAAGGCCACCACAAGCTCAACTTCATCAAGTGATACTTCAAATCCAAGGATCCCCATCAAGTTTATGTGGGTCCCCAATAAGAAGGACTAGAGAAGTTCTTCACGGGTGGCTCAGTTTTGGAACATTGCATGGGAAAAAAAATCCTACGAACACCCAAAATCTATCTATGGAGATCAACAGCTACAAGAAGGAGAGTGAATCCACATATCCTTGTAGATCGCTAAGTGGAAGCGTATATAACACGGTTGATGTAGTCATACTCTTCAAGATCAAATTGCAATTTAGTCCGATCTACTGCCGAATGGACGACACCTCCGCGTTCAGCACACATACGGCTCAATGACGTCTCCTCCTTATTGATCCATCAAGAGAGGGAGGAGAAGTAGATGGGATCTCAACCAACATGACGACATGGTGGTGATGGTGGTGTCATAGTGACGGTAGGGCTTCGCCAAGCGCCTCCGAAACAATGTACATGGAAGAAACCGGAGACATAGGAGGAGGGCCGCAGCCGTGAGAGGAACCCCCAGCCCCCTTGCACCTCCCCACCTTTATATAGGCACGAGAGGGGCTGGTGGCTAGCCCTCCAAGCCCCTAGGGTCGTTGGTCAAGGGGGCAGGAAGGAAATTCCTCCTTTCCTTCCCCACCGATCACTATCCCCCTTTTTAGGAATCTCGATCTTTTGCTTTCGGGATATGATATTATTACTTTTAATGGGGGATTTTGATGCGCCTAGACCAGGGGTGTGTGGACTTTCCCCACTATCCATGTCCATGTGGGTCCCCATCCAGGTGGCCCCCACTCTGAAACCTTCTAGAAGCTTCCTGGTACAATACCAAAAAATCCCGAACATTTTCCGGAACCCTGAATATGACTTCCCATATATAAATATTTACCTCTGGACCATTCCGGAGCTCCTCGTGACGTTCGAGATATCATCCGGAACTCCAAACAACATTCGCTCAACAACGTACGTATCCTAATACTACTCTAGCATCATCGAACGTTAAGCGTGCGGACCGTACGGGTTCAAGAATCATGTAGACATGACCGAGACACCTCTTCGGTCAATAACCAATAGTGGGACCTGGAAGAACATGTTTGTTCCAACATATTCCATGCAGATCTTTATCAGTCGAACCACGATGCCAAGGATTCAATCAATCCCGTATGTAGTTCCCTTTGTCCAGCGGTGTGTTACTTGCCCGCGATTCGATCGTTGGTATCTCCATACCTAGTTCAATCTCATTACCAGCAAGTCCCTTTACTTGTTCCGTAATACAAGATTCCATGCCTAACTCCTTAGTCACATTTCTTGCAAGCTTCTTGTGATGTTGTATTATCAAGAGGGCCTAGAGATACCTCTCCGTCATATGGAGTGACAAATCCCAGTCTCGATCCATGCCAACCCAACAGACACCCTCGGAGATAACCGTAGAGCACCTTTAGAGTCATCCAGTTACGTTATGACATTTGATACACACAAGGCATTCCTACGGTGTTAGGAAGTTGCGTGATCTCATGGCCGTAGGAACAGATACTTGACATGGATAAAGGAGTAGCAATAAACTAACACGATCATATGTTATGCTTACAGATGGGTCTTGTCCATCACATCATACTCCTAATGATGTCATCCTGTTATCAAATGACAACTCATGTCTATGGCCAGGAAAGCTTGACTATGTTTGATCAACGAGCTAGTCTATTAGAGGCTCACTAGGGACACAGTGTTGTGTATGTACCCACACATGTATTTGAGTTTCCAATCAATACAATTCTAGCATGGATAAGAAACGATTATCATGAACAAGGAGATATGATAATAACCAATCTATTACTGCCTCTAGGGCATATTTCCAACAGTCTTCGACTTGTAATAGAATCAATAATCTAGTTCACATCACCATGTGATTAACACCCAATGAGTCCTCAGGCTTTATCATGTTTTGCTTGTGAGGGAGGTTTTAGTCAATGGGTCTATAACATTCAGATCAGCATGTACTTTGCAAATATCTATGTCATACTATAGATGTTGCTACCATGCTCCACTTGGATTTATTCCAAATGACTTCTCCAGTATATGTATCATTGCTACTCAGAGTCATCCGTATTGGTGTCAAAGCTTGCATCGACGTAACCCTTTACGACGAACTCTTTATCACCTCCATAATCGAGAAGAATTTCCTTAGTCCTCGAGTTACTAAGGATAATTTTGACCGCTGTCCAGTGATCCACTCCTGGATCACTCTTGTACCCCTTGACAGACTCATGGCAAGGCACACACCAGGTGCGGTACATAGCATGGCATACTATATATAGCCTATGGTTAAGGCATAGGGGACGACCTTCATCTTTTCTCTTTCTTCTGCCGTGGCCGAGCTTTCAGTCTTACTCAAATTCACACCTTACAATACTCCCAAGAACTCCTCCTTTGACTAATCTATTTTGAACTCCTTCAAAATCTTATCAAGGTATGTATTCATTGAAAGTTTTATCAAGTGTTAGATCTATCTCTATAGATCTTGATGCCCAATACTAAAGTAGCTTCATTCCATGTCTTCCTTTGAGAAACTCTTTCCAAACAACTCTTTACGCTTTCCAGAAATTCTACATTATTTCCGATCAAAAATATGTCATCCACATATACTTATCAGAAATTCTATAGTGCTCCCACTCACTTTCTTGTAAATACAAGTTTCTTATAAACTTTGTATAAACCCAAAAGTTTTGATTACCTCCTCAAAGCATATATTCCAACTCCGAGATGCTTGCTCTAGTCCAAAGAAGGATTGCTGGAGCTTGCATACCTATTAGCATCCTTAGGATGAACAACCTTTCCTCATGAAACCGTTAAGGAAACTCTATTTTGACATCCATCTGCTAGATTTTATAATCGAAAAATGCGGCAACTTCTAACATAATTCCAATAGACTTTAGCATCGCTACGAGTGAGAAAGTCTCATCACAGTGAACTCCTTGAACTTGTCTAAAACATCTTTGCGACAGGTTGAGCTTTATAAATGGTGACATTTACCATCAGCGTCTATCTTAAAGATCCATTTGTACTTAACGGCATGCCATCCATCGGGCAAGTCTAGCAAAGTCCATACTTGGTTTTCATACATGGATCCTATCTCGGATTTCATGGCTCCTAGCCATTTGTTGGAATCCGGGCCCACCATCACTTCTTCATAGCTCGTAGGTTCACTGCTGGCTGACAACATGACCTCCAAGACAGGATCACCATATCGCTCTAAGCAGTATGTGTCCTTGTCGACCTACGAGATTCGGTAGTAACTTGCTCCGAAGCTTCATGATCCTCATCATTTGCTTCCTCTTCACTTGGTGTAGGTGTCGCGAAAACATCTTTCTGTGTCGTGCTACTATCCAACTAAAGTGACGATTCAACAACCTCATCAAGTTCTACTTTCCTCCCACTCAATTCTTTTGAGAGAAACTCTTTCTCGGGAAAGGACCCAAATTTAGCAACAAACACTTTGCCCTCAGATCTAAGATAGAAGTCATACCTAACTGTTTCCTTTGGGTATCCTATGAAGATGCACTATTCCGCTTTAGATTTGAGCTTATTAAACATAAGTATCGCATTCCCAAACTCTAAAAAATGACAACTTAGGTTTCTGCCAAACCATAATTCATACGGTGTCATCTCAACGGATTTAGATGGTGCTCTACTTAAAGTGAATGTAGTTGTCTCTAATGCATAACCCCAAAAAGATAGTGGCAAAACGATAAGAGATGTCATAGTATGCACCATATCCAATAGAGCACGACTACGACATTCAGACACACCATTACACTATGGTGTTCCAGGTGGCGTGAGTTGTGAAACAATTTTCACATTGTCTTAAGGTGCATACCAAACTCGTAACTCAGATATTCATCTCCAAGATCATATCGTAGACACTTTATCTTCTTGTCACGATTATCTTAAACTTCCCTCTGAATTTCCTTGAACTTTTCAAACGTTTCAGACTTGTGTTTCATTAAGTAAATATACCATATCTACTCAAATCATCAGTGAAGGTAAGAAAATAACAATATCCACCGCATGCTTCAACACTCATTGGACTACATACATCAACATGTATTATTTCCAAAAAGTCACTTGCCCGATCCATCATATAGGAAAACGGGGTCATAGTCATCTTATCGATCAGTCATGGTACACATGTCTCAACCGATTCAAAATCGAGTGAGTCCAAACATCCATTAGCATGGAGTTTATACATGTGCTTTACACCAATATGACCTTAGCGGTAGTGCCACAAGTATGTGGAACTATCATTATTTACATAACATCTTTTCGCATCAATATTATGAACATGTGTATCACTACGACCGAGATTCAATAAACCATTCACACTGGGTGCATGACCATTGAAGGTATTATCCGCGTTAACAGAATAACCATTACTCTCTGACTTAAATGAATAATCGTATTGCAATAAACATGATCTAATCATACTCATGCTCAATACAAAAACCAAATAATATTTATTTAGGTTCAACACTAATCCTAAAGGTAGAGGGAGCGTGCGATGGTGATCACATCAACCTTGGAAACACTTCCAACACACATCGTCACCTTGCCCTTAGCTAGTCTCTATTTATTTCGTAGCTTTTATTTCAAGTTACTAACATTAGCAAGTGAACTGGTATCTAATACCCAGGTGCTACTAGGATTACTAGTAAGGTACACATCAATAATACGTATATCAAAATATACTTTTGTTGACGTTGCCAGCCTTCTGATCTACCAAGTACCTAGGGCAGTTCCGCTTTAGTGACCGTTCTCCTCATAATAGAAGCACTTAATCTCGGGTTTGGGTTCAACCTTGGGTTTGTTCACTAGAGCAGCAACTGGCTTGCTATTCATGAAGTTTCCCCTCTTGCCCTTTCCCTTCTCAAAACTAGTGGTTTTACTAACCATCAACATTTGATGCTCCTTCTTGATTTCTACCTTCATGGTGTCGAACATTGCGAATATCCCAGGGATCATATTTTCCATCCCTGTCATGTAGTTCATCACGAAGCTCTGGTAGCTTTGTGGCAGTGACTTGGAGAACTATATCCATCACTATCTTATTTGGAAGATCAACTCCCACTTGATTCAAGCGATTGTAGCACCCACACAATCTGAGCACATGCTCACCGATTGAGCTATTCTCCTTCATCTTGCAGGCAAATAATCTTGTTGGAGGTCTCATACCTCTCAACACATGCACAAGCCTGAAATCACAATTTCAGCTCTTGGAACATCTCATATGCTCCTGACGTTCAAAACGTATTTGGAGCCTCAGTTCTAAATTGTAAAGCGTGACGCACTGAACTATCAAGCAGTAACCAAATGTGCTTGTCTGATGTTCTCAACACCAAACAGACGATGCTTGAGGGGTTGGCGCACCGAGAGGTACATCAAGGACATAAGCCTTCTGTGTAGCAGTGAGGACAATCCTCAGTTTACAGACCCAGTCTGCATAATTGCTACTACCATTTTTGAACTTAAGTTTTCTCTAGGAACATATCAAAATATAGGGGAGCTATAGCGTGAGTTATTGATCTACAACATAATTTGCAAAGACATTTTGACTATGTTCATGATAATGAGTTTAATTAATCATATTACTTAAGAACTCCCACTCAAATCAACATCCCTTAGGTTGTCTAAGTGTAACATGATCCAAATCCACCAACCCAAGTCCGATCATCACGTGACATGAGGTGGTTTCAATGGTGAACATCTCCATGTTGATCTCATCTACTATATTACTCAGGTTCGATCTTTTGGTCTCCTGTGTTCCATGGCCATGTCTGTAAATGCTAGGCTCGTCAAGTTTAACCCGTGTTCTGCATGTGCTAAACTGGCTTGCACCCATTGTATGTGAACGTAGAGTCTATCACACCCGATCATCACATGGTGCTTCGAAATGACGAACTTTCGCAAGGGTGCACACTCAGGGTGAACACAAATTTATATTGAAATTTAGTGAGGGGTCACCTTATAATGCTATCATCGTACTAAGCAAAATAAGATGCATAAAAGGATTAAAATCACATGCGAATCATATAAGTGACATGATATGGCCATCATCTTGTGCTTTTTATCTCCATCTCCAAAGCACCAACATGATCTCCATAGTCACCGGCATGACACCATGATCTTCATCATTGTGTCGTCATGGGTTGTCGCGCCAACTATTGCTTATACAACTATTGCTAACTCATAGCGATAAAGTAAAAGTAATTACACGGTGTTTAGTGATTGACACACATGTCATACAATAAATCAAAGACAACCTTGTGGCTCCTGTCGGTTGCAGTACTCATCGACATGCCAGTCGTGATAACTATTACAAAACATGATCATCTCATACATCAACATATATGAAATCACGTCTTGGCCATATCACATCACAACATCCCTGCAAAAACAAGTTAGATGTCCTCTAGTTTTGTCGGATTTCAGGCTCTGCAAAACCCTTAAGGTTAAAACATAGGGGTGTGTGTGAAGGTTTCCTTGCGGCCTCACCCAACTTAGCTCGCTACTCGATGGACACAATGGCGAACTCGTTCGATGACGAGGAAGAAGATGAACACTGTAGTTTACCCAGGTTCGGGCCGTTGTGAAGTGTAATACCCTACTCCTCCTTTGGTGGATTGCCTCTCGTGGAGGTTTTGGTGGATGAACTACTACAATGGGCTTGAGCCTCGTGAGGGTTCACAAGGTGTGTTCTTGTCTCCCCGCCTTGCGGTGGTGAGTTCAGTGGCTAAGTTTCAATCGGATCCGGGGGTCCTCCCCTACGGTGTGACCTAGATTTTATATATAGCAGTGGCCCGGGTACTCTCCCCTTATCACAATGGCGGGAAGGAATCCCACAATGTCTAATTTTGAAGGGGGACAGGAGTACATCCGCCCTTTCCAAAGGCGGTCTTCGCTTGCAAAGTAGCTAATGGTGATGCTGTGGTGGGCTCGGCGATGACATCTGCCCTACGGGGCTGGCGGTCGGGGTCTTGTTGCACCAGAAGGGAAAACTTTGGGAGACGCTTTGAGAACCCGCGTACGTCCTTGCTCCCTTTGTAAAAAAGGGGAAACTATGTCACCTGCCGCGCTGGCGCTCGCCTATCCTTCCTTGTGTCACCCTTGACTCCTGAGGTCGGGCCTTGCATAGAGATTTCTGCCCCTCTAGGGGGGGATGAGGAGGCCCATCCTTGTCAGTCTTGACCTCATTCTTCCTCGCGAGCCTAGGGTCCTCACGAGGGCCTTGTCTTGAGTAGTACCACACCAGGCCTCACCTGGCTGATGAAGTGGGCCAAGTCCCGGGCCACAGGCAGGCAGGGCT
Organism: Hordeum marinum; assembly: GCA_022496015.1. Taxonomy (NCBI): domain Eukaryota; kingdom Viridiplantae; phylum Streptophyta; class Magnoliopsida; order Poales; family Poaceae; genus Hordeum; species Hordeum marinum. Next base: position 417,650,729 of record CM039675.1, read on the forward strand.
GGGTAGCCTCGTTCCCAGAATGCCGACAGTAGCCCCCGGGCCCAAGGCGTGCTCGGGCAGGCCTTAGGGCGAAGCCTTGAGGACGGCTTGAAGCGCCGTGAGCCCCAAACGCTTGCGGCCCAGGCTCTACATGCGTCAGCCACCGTTGAGGCGATGCCTCCGCTCCTCGAAGGCGTCAGGGACCGCCCAAGTCAAACCGGCGTGACGCCCATGCTAGCATCGGCCATCATTACCTTTCCTTGAACATTGTCGATTCCTTGAGCTTCCTGCTCTCAGGCCACACGGATGTGACCCGACAACGTCAGGCGAGGCGACGTGTGGCAAAGCCGCGTGTTGACGAGCCACCCCTTTTGGAGCTCGGGGGGGGGGGGGGGGGCGGCATGTCGCCTGCTCCCCCACGATGCTTCGTGGCCTTGATCTTACCTGTAAATCCGCCTCCTCGTGATGGAGCCCAAGCACCTTGAAGCATAAGCCTGTTCCCGCAACTCCAGAGAAAACCCTCTTTCTCTCCTCAGCTTCTCCCTTTCTTCATTGCGTCCGGTGGAGGTGTTGCCGATGTAGGGGGCGTGAGGGGCCGTCAGCCCCCTTGCCTCCCTCTAGACACAGCGGCGCGGGGGCATCAGAGCCAGCACGGGCCCGCCAGTGCTGGACCATGGTGGGGGAGTAACTGTTCTGTCACCTCCCTCTTTCTTTGCTTGACACATCCAATGTACCGGGCTTGACTATCTCCTTCTTCCAGGGCGCAGCCGGCTAAGAAACGCAAGCGTGTTGAGCTCCAGGAGGAGGCGGACGCGCTGCATGCCCGGCTACTGACCGCCGACACCGCCTTCCAGGCCGCCCCCAGGGGCGGGGCGGAGGCGAGGACGGAGCTGGCGGCTCTTCAAGCCCAGGTCCAAGGAGTGGCCGACGCCGTGTAGGACACGCGTGACGAGGCGGCCTATGCCAGGATATTGGAGTACTAGCGGGCCAAGCTGTATTTCGACATTACCCACCGTGTGGCCAGCGCGGTGGAATGATTCGTCAGGGATGCCCTCGCCCTCGCCAACATGCAGGGCAATAGGGGCTACCTCGACTTCTTCCACTAGGTGGTGGAGGCGCTAGAGACCGGCGTCTCTCGCGTGAACGAGGACAGCGAGGCCGACGCACGGGACCTCCTCGAGCTGGCGTTGACGCACGTCTTCTCCAACCTGCGCCGCCTCACCCTGCAGCTCAACCTTCAGCACGTGGTGGATCGCGTGCCCGAGGGGCTCCCGAGACCTCTCCATGACGAGGTGCGCCCGTATGTGGACGCCTTGGTCGTGCAGTTCATCCGGGCACCCTCTCTCGGTGGAGAAGGCGGCCATGGTGCCGTGGCGGCCGTCGGCTCGGACAGCGACAACCACTCCTCCGCCTAGATTCCCTTGCTTCTTCCTCCTGGTACGTGTAATATTCAAAAGTGAACTTGGCCCTCGTGGGCATTAACATTTTGTGCATTACCTATGTTTTGCTTTTCTCCCTTGATTCGTCATCGCTCGCTTGTAGTCATGCGATTTAGTTTCCTCGTGCCTGCTTGGTGCCTTCGTCGATAAGGCCTGATGGCGGCGGCTAGTCGGTTCCTCATGAAGTCCCCGCTCCTGAGGGGGATCCCGTGGTTGCCAGCCCCAGGCTCGTGGATTAGCAGCCCGTCGCCGCCGAGCCTCTATTCTCATGTCGCTTCCCCTGTCTCTCTAGATCTCTGGGTGTTAGTAATCGCACACAGTTGTCCCGTAGTACCTACGTCCTCACATCAGTATGCACAAGCCTCACCTCACCCTTGAAGCGTTGTTAAATTAGGAAGTTCATGCTTGATTCGATAGTGTACTTAACTTGCGGGATGCGGATGATCTTGCTGCACGGTTAGGTTGCCCAGATACTCTGCTGCTATGCCTGGGACGCTTCCTCCTTGCTTAAGGGCGAGGCGGACTGGGGGCGTTTTCCGTGCTCTGTGTCTGCAGGTCCTAGTCCTGCGGATATCTCTATTGTCGTAGTATATGACTGGCCAAGGTCGCAACCATGAGGTGAGACCTCGACACCCTCGATGCCGGCCGAATCACCAAGGATGGCATCGAGGGTGCTAAGTGGCTATATGACTGGTGAGGCTCCTAAGGCGCACTGCTCAGGAGTCCCCTTCGACACTCAAGCAGCTCTACGTCGACGAGTACCAATCCCGCACATTTCCCTACCACCGTGGTATATGGCCAGATCACCAAGGACGCAACCACGAGGTAAGGCCCCAACACCCTCGATGCCGGCCGGATCACCAAGGACGGCATCGAGGCTGCCAAGTGGCTTTGTGACCGATAAGGCTCCTAAGGCGTGGTACTTAGGAGCTCCCCTTGACGCTGGAGCGGCCCTCATTCCGTTCTGCGGGCTATGCCTCGGGAGGCCCAAGATCTGGGGCCCCCTGAGACTCCAAGCTGCGACACCATGCCACAGTCGGAGCCCCAAGCGGGGGTCGGCTGTTAAAGTTGTGAGACCCTGAGGCGACAGGGTCTCACTGCTTGGTCCCGGGGGGCCCCGGGAAGGGCCTCAACGTGTGGCCTCTTGCAAAAACGCCAATCTAGTAGAAAGAGAACTCAAGATTGGTAAAATAATAGAAAGCAACAAGATAAAAGTCCCTGCCCCTTTTCTTTTTGAATTTAGAGATCTGAGCTCTTGAAACTTCGTTTCAAAAGTTGGAAACTCAAACACAAAAAGAAAGCAAGCAAATGTCGCGTCCGACACCTAGGCTAGTCTTCGTCTTCCCCTAGCATTGAGCGTAGGGCATCCACGTTGCATGGCCATAGCCATTGATGGGCAGTGTTGACTTCTCCGCCAGCGCGGAGCTGTGGCTGCCACATTGCATGGGCGGAACCCCTCCGCATCCTCTAGGGCTCCGGGCATATACAACCCACTCATTATTACGTGAGAGTGTCACGACCGTAGAGAGCTGGGCAAGCCCCTGGGCACCGGGCCCGATAGCTCCCAACTTCGTCAAGAGCCATCTCATGCATTTCTGCTCAGTTGTGTGCCCTTACGACCCAAACCCGAATGCATTGTTCACCGCATAGCCGCAAGATTGCACTCTCGTGGCCAAACATGAGTACAATGCATCCGCACAACCGTAAGGGTGTTTTGTCGATGAAGCCGCCTCGTGAGGCATTTGGGTAGCCTCGGGATATGGCAGGCGCCCAATCCTGGTCGTCTTCCTTGGGCACGATGTAGCATGGTACGTAGGGCTCCACATGAGGGCCTGGCCCTCCTCCCGATCCGTCCCATGTGGTGCCTGGAACGGCCCCTCAAAGCGGCGGCAGGGCACCGCCCTACGCACGCAGCCCACAGACTCTCCTTCGTCGAGCCTCAAAGCGAAGTTGCCTACCTCTGTTGCCGCCGCCCGGTAGGCCGCGTGTCTCCTAATGTGGGTCGATTCCCCGACGGTCCGGTGCGACTTCACCATTGTTGCTTGCTTGCCTAGACACATGCGCCCTTTGCTCCCTGCATAGGGTGGTGCGCTCGTGTCAGGTCAATCCGGGTTGTTGGAGATCCACTGGGTCACGGGGGCGCACGTTGGTGTGCGCATGGGGTGCTCCGTTGTCTTCTCCACGAGCTCGCTCGCCGTGGTTAGGCTATGCCCCAAAATCAGTTACCAGGATCCGCAGGAGGAGGAGCACAACGTTCGGCGGGCCCTGCCCGGGTTTGCCCAGGGCAAAAGGGGGCATGTTGTTGATGGGCCGGGGGACAGGCACGACGAATGAGCCCCCAACGCTTGATGAAGAGCAAGAGACCGTGGCCCCACGCGCAACGATGATCAGCTCCATGATGTGGTCGGCCCATGCGTCGAAGCCCCCTAGCATTGGACGATGGCGGAGCACCTCACTTGCTAGCAGAAGTGCGTCATGCGCGTCTATGTCCCCCACGTAGGAGCGATGCGACACGGATGCTGAAGGCAACAGACGCCTGTCATGCGCTTGGGTGGCGTGAGGGGAGGTGGCGATAGAGGCGACGCTGGCGACATGATAATGCCCGCCTAGCGCCAGGCCACTGGGGCGTAGGTTCCCGACGGCAGCATTGAGGTCGATGGTGGCTGGTTCGTCACGGCCGGCAGAAGCTCGTGGGACATCGGCCATCGGAGTAGCGAGGCGGAAGGAGAGCATGGCTTGAGGAGGACTTCGACACGCCCCCTACCTGGCGCGCCAAATGTCGGATTTTCGGCTCCGCAAAACCCTTAAGGTTCGAACATAGGGACGTGTGAGAAGGTTTCCCTGTGGCCTCACCCAAACTAGCTCGCTACTCAATGGACACAATGGCAAACTCATTTGATGACGAGGAAGAAGATAAACACTGCAGTTTACCCAAGTCCTGGCCGCTGTGAAGCGTAATACCCTACTCCTGCTTTGGTGGATTGCCTCTTGTGTAGGTTTTGGTGGATGAACTAGTACAATGGGCTTGAGCCTCGTGAGGGTTCACAAGGTGTGTTCTTGGATCCCCGCCTTGCGGTGGTGAGTTGAGTGGCTAAGTGTTCGATCGGATTTGAGGGTCCTCCCCTACGATGTGACCTAGATTTTATATATAGCGGTAGCCCGGGTCCTCTTCCCTTATCACAATGGCGGGAAGGAATCCCATAACGTCCAATTTTTAAGGGGGACAGGAGTACATCTGCGCCCTATCCAAAGGCGGTCTTCACTTGCAAAGTAGCTGATGGTAATGCAGTGGTGGGCTCGGCGATGACATCTGCCCTGCGGGGCTGGCGGTCGTGGTCTTGTTGCACCAGAAGGGAAACCTTTGGGCGGCGCTTTGGGAACCCACGTACGTCCTTGCTCCCTTTGCACAAAAGGGGAAACTATGTCACCTGGCGCACTGGTGCCCGCCTGTCCTTCCTTGCGTCACCCTTGACTCCTGAGGTCGGGCCTTGCATAGAGATCTCCGCCCCTCAGGGGGTCCTGAGGAGGCCCATCCTTGTCGGTCTTGACGTCGTTCTTCCTCGCGAGCCTAGGGTACTCGTGAGGGCCTTGCCTTGAGTAGTGCCACACCAGGCCTCACCTGGCTAACAAAGTGGGCCAAGTCTTGGGTTGCAGGCAGGCAGGGCTAGGTACCCTCGTTCCCAGAACGCCGACAACTTTGTTATTATAAGTTTTACGTGGCTGCTATGGGCAACTAGTAAGAACCGTTCTTACCTACACAAAGCCACACAATGATATTCAAGTTGCCTTTTAACCTTATAGAAGGACCACCTCAGTCGAATCCAATTCAACTAAAGTGGGAGAGACAGACACTCGCCAGCCATCTTTATGCAACAAGTTGCAATTCCAGTCGATGGAACCGGTATCTCGTGCGTGGACGAGTAAAGTTGGTCCAAGCCGCTTCATCCCACAATACTGCCGAATCAAGATAAGACTAAGGAGGTAAGAAATCTGAATGTCAATGCCCACAAACTCTTTTGTGTTTTACTCGGGCATGTTATCTATGCATAGACCTAGCTTTGAGACCACTGTTGGGGAACATTGCATGGAAAACAAAAAAATTCCTACGAACACCCAAGATCTATCTATGGAGATCAATAGCTACCAGAAGGAGAGTGGATCCAAATACCCTTGTAGATATCTAAGTGGAAGCGTATATAACTCGATTGATGTAGTCGTACTCTTGACGATCCAATCGCGATTCAATCCGATCTAGTGTCGAACGGACGACACCTCCGCATTCAGTACACGTGCAATCGATGATGTCTCCTCCTTCTTGATCCAGAAAGAGAGGGAGGAGAATTAGATGGGATTTCAATCAACACGACGACATAGTGGTGATGGTGGTGTCGCAGTGCCGACAGGGCTTTGCCAAGCGCCTCCGTAATGACATACAAGGAAGAAACAGGAGGGACGGGAGGAGGGCCGCGGCCGTGCGAGAAACCCCCAGCCCCCTTGCACCTCCCCACCTTTATATAGACGTGGGAGGGGCTGGTGGCTTGCCCTCCTAGCCCCTAGGGTCGTTGGTCAAGGGGGCAGCAAGGCAATTCCTCCTTTCCTTCCCAACCGGTCACTATCCCCCCCCCCCCCTTTTTAGGGATCTCGATCTTTTCCTTTCGGGATATGATTTTATTCCTTTTAAGGGGGGATCTTGATGCGCCTAGACCAGGGGTGTGGGGACTTTCCCCACTACCCACGTCCATGTGGGTCCCCATGCAGGTGGGCTCCACTCCGGAACCTTCTAGAACCTTCCCGGTACAATACCAACAAATCCCAAACATTTTCCGGAACCCTATATATGACTTCCCATATATAAATCTTTACCTCCGGACCATTCCGGAGCTCCTCGTGACATCCGAGATCTCATCCGGAACTTCGAACAACATTCGTTCACCAACGTAACTATCCCAATACTACTCTAGTGTCATCAAACGTTAAGCATGTGGACCTTACAGGTTCGAGAATCATGTAGACATGACCTAGACACCTCTCCGGTCAATAACCAATAATGGGACCTAGATGCCCATATTGGTTCCTACATATTCCATGAAGATCTTTATCAGTCAAACCACGATGCCAAGGATTCAATCAATCCTATATGCAGTTCCCTTTGTCTAGCGGTATGTTACTTGCTCGAGATTTGATCGTCGGTATCTCCATACCTAGTTCAATATCATTACCGGCAAGTCTCTTTACTCATTCCGTCATACAAGATCCTGTGTCTAACTCCTTAGTCACATTGCATGTAAGCTTCTTGTGATGTTGTATTACCGAGATGGCCCAGAGATACCTCTCCATCATACGGAGTGAAAAATCCCAGTCTTGATCCACGCCAACCCAACGGACACCCTCGGAGATACCCATAGAGCACCTTTATATTCATCCAGTTACGTTGTGAGTTTTGATACACACAAGGCATTCCTACAGTGTCAGGGACTTGTGTGATCTCATGGTCGTAAGAACAGATACTTGACATGGATAAAGTAGTAGCAATAAACTAACACGATCATATGCTATGCTTACAGTTGGGTCTTGTGCATCAAATCATTCTCCTAATGATGTGATCCTGTTATCAAATGACAACTCATGTCTATGGCCAAAAACCTTGACCATCTTTGATCAACGAGCTAGTCTAGTAGAGGCTCACTAGGGACACCGTGTTGTCTATGTATCCACACATGTATTTGAGTTTCCAATCAATACAATTCTAGCATGGATACTAAACGATTATCATGAACAAGGAAATATGATAACAACCAATTTATTATTGCATATAGGGCATATTTCCAACAGACTCTGCCAATAAAATTCACTCATGTTCATTTTTTTGCAAGGACTATTTGCAACCAACTCCAATCTTATTCAATATTTCAAGGAGTCACACATTCCCTCAAAGGTAAGCAAGGGACAAGGTAGTTATTATATCGATGGACATCATCATGATTGCATCGCACTCCTTGTCCATAGATCTCCTTGTATTTGTTTCTTGTGTGGGACTAATCCATGTAGGTGAAACGAGTTCAAAATAACAAGGATTTATCCCAACTCAAGATGATCTTCATCAACAATGAGCATCCACCACTACATCACCTACATGAAGTCTTCAACGACAAAACCCAAGGTTAGTTTGTCCCTCTTAGGGGGGTGTCACATCAAGGGAGAGCTTTACTCTAAGAATTAAGTTAAAGCATCTCATAAGGTGTGATCACATTTAAAAAATTATGTAAAAGTGGCAACCCCACTCGTGCTTAAACGATGAGTGTGACCTATGATTAAGTATTCTTACTTGGATCCTAAGTAAATATACTCATATATATATATGACTCCGTCATCGCCAAAGTGCTTCGTAGATACTACAGTAGTATTGCATGTTTGCCATGATTTAATTTGATATTTTCATGTGTGAGCATGTTGGTATGCATATCTTTACTCATTCGAGGATATCCAATTGTTGTTATTTGGCATTTATTTTCTTTGGCCAAATGGATATACAAGAATGCCTAAATACGCTCTCTTGCTATCTATGATTTATCGTCTCAAATTCTATTCATGCTTGATCACAAAATTTGACCAAGCAATTTTCGGACCGTTTGTGTGAGGAGCACTCGGAGTTCTGTTTTGACAAGATCTAACTTCCAAAACCTCCGATGTGCCACTCAGTGGAACGAACGCCATAATCTCGGTGTCACCAAAGCACAAGGGTTGATTTGGTTTTTGAACCTTGGTACCACTTATTGGATAATCTCGGCTTCATCGAGTTTCTACGTCTCTGATAGTTAGAAAACTTGGTGGCACCGAAATTTTTGAATCGGTGTCACCGACAGCAACAGAGTAATCTCGGTGGACCCGCAATTGAAAATTACTTCAACTCTTCGGCCTCCCGCACCCCTTTGTTGCTGCTCTCGTCTCTGGACCTCCCTCTCATCTCCAGCGTACCCTCGCCACCGAATTCCTTCACCATCGTTGGAAATCAACTCCGCCATCGTCATGGTAGCGGAACTTCACCAAGTTAGGGTAAAGTTCCGGCCCCTTGTGTGCTCCTTTAACTGATTCTTGTGCATTAGGTATTGTTCGTCATCATGCCAAAGATTGTAATGCCTCCATCCTCTAAACAAATTCCGTAGTTTATCTAAATGAGAAAATTTAGGTTTAGGGTTCCGCAACCTGCATTTCGGTGTCATCAATTGGAAATAATCACTAATATCGATCTTGTTTTTAGGGATGTGAGAACTTTATCGGTGAGACCGAGTCGTCCTTTTCAGTGAAACCGAAAAGATGACCAAGTTTCTGTGATAGAGGAAGTCAGTCTCGGTAGCTCCAAAACTGAAACTCCATGGAACAGAAATACATTTTGCAGAATTCTGAAACTATATTTTTTGTGTTCAATCTTGCAAAAACATCTAAATTTTGTGATGCTTATCCCATCTAATCATCTATATCTATTCATAGGGACAACATGTATGGTTGAGAGGACAGTTGTTGATCAAAAGATATCTTGTGAATATGCTCCATATATCAAGATGCTCATCAACCCCAAATTAAGTTGGGAAGAGCCTATATGTACTTGACCGTCCACATCTGCCCCTACACCCAGAATATGAGGACAATGTTGTGGAGATGGCCCTACTCATCCCATTTCATCTACTGCATAGGCAGAGATTGATGCAGGAGCAGCTAGAGCCACTAGTCCTCAGATCCCCAAGACAAAGAGTGATCAAATGTCCTATATCATCAACTCTATTCGAGGGATAGAAAAGAATGTAATTGAGATCCTCAAGAACTAGAAAAGTCTTGAGAGGATTGTTGAAACAAATTTTCATGCTCTAGACAACAAGGTAGATGAGCTAGCAAAGATTATCACTGAGCTGAAACAGGAAGTGGATGCATTGCCTAGTCCCCACTCTAGTGATGATGATGGTTCTAATCTGTGGGCTAGAACTCAATTCAAGAATCAGACAAGATTAGTTGTAGTGCCTGAAGTTACTTAATAATGCATCGGTATTTCCCCAAAGAGGAAGGGATGATGAAGCACACTGACGGTAAGTATTTCCCTTAGTTATGAAACCAAGGTTTCAATCTATAGAAGAAGATCATGCACACAATCAACAAATACTTGCAATCTGATGCAGAAGAGAGGTTGTCAAGCTCTCTACGGTAAGAAGATAGTTTAGGTAATGTTAGTTTTGGCAAATAGATCTCGCAAGAATACAAAATAAAATAATTAAAAAAAGTGCAGCAAAGTTTTTTTTGGATTAATAGATCTGAAAACAAAAGGAAAATAGTAGATCGCAATGCAATATGTTGGAAAAGTAGAGCCGGGGGTCATAGGTTTCACTAGTGGCTTTTCTCATGAGTATAGCACACGATGGGTGAACAAATTACTGTTGGGCAATTGATAGAGGATCAAATAATCATGACGATATCCAAGCAATGATCATTATATAGGAATCACGTCCAAGACAAGTAGATCGAAATGATTCTGCATCTACTTCTATTACTCCACACATCGATCGCTATCCAACATGCATCTAGTGTATTAAGTTCATGGGAAAATAGAGTAATGCAATAAGAACGGTGACATGATGTAGACAAGATCTATTCATGTAGGAATAGTTCCCTTCTTGTTATCCTTAATGGAAAAGATACATATGTGCCTTGCTGCCCCTTCTGTCACTGGGAAACAACACTGCAAGATCGAACCCATCACAAAGCACCTCTTCCCATGGAAAGAAAAATTGATCTAGTTAGCCTAACTAAACCAGAGATTCAAAGAATAAATACAAGGCTATAATTAATCATGCAAATAAGAGATCTAAGAAGACTCAAATCATATTCTTGGATAGAAACTGATCATGAACTCAAAATTCATCGGATCCCAACAAACACATCATAGAAGTCATTACATCAAATAGATCTCCAAGAGACCATTGTATTGAGAATCATAGAGAGAAAGAGAGAGGAAGCTATCTAGCTACTACATACGGACCCGTAAGTCTATGGTGTACTACTCACGCATCATCAGAGAGGCACCTATGATGACCATGAACCCCTCCGTGATGGTGTTAGATTGGATCTCGAGGTTCTGGAACCTGCGGCCGTTGGAATTGTGTTTTGTTGACTCCTCTAGGGTTTTCTGAATATTTGGGAATTTATAGGGTGAATAGTCAGTTGAATGGGGTCCCAAGGTGGGCACCCTCCACCAGGCCTCGCCAGGGGCCTCTGGCATGCCCTGGTGGAGGGTGGCCACCCTGGCCCCCTCTCATGTTGTTGTTTGGCCCATCCTGGCTCTTCAGGTCCATAAAAACTCTCCAAAAATTCCCGTAGCCTTGGGGCTTTGTTTGGTACTGATTTTCTGCGAAGTAAAAAACAAGCAAAAACAGCAACTAGCACTTTGGCACTATGTCAATAGGTCAGTCCCAAAAAATGATATAAAGTTCCTATAAAATGATTGTAAAACATTAAAGACTGATAATATAACAGCATGGAACAAGCAAAAATTATAGATACGTTGGAGACGTATCAGCACCGCCAAGCTTAATTCCTACTCCTCCTCGAGTAGGTAAATGATAAAAACAAAAAAAATTGATGTGGAATGCTGCCTAACATGTTCATCATATATTCTTTTCATTTTAGCATGGACATTTGGACTTTTAAATGGTTTAAATCAATTTTCTAGTTTTGACATGAAAAATTTAATACTCAAGCATATCAACAAGCAACCATGTCTTTCAAATATCAATGCTAAAGCAATTTATCCCTAGCCCATCATGGTCAATCATTGATCCATTCATAATACACACTCAAATATTTGCTTCACCTAATGCTCAAGTACGATCATAGTGCCTCCTAGTTGGTGCTTTATAAGAGAAGATGGAGACTCAAATAAAAACATGCATAAATTAAATAGATAGGCCCTTCATAGAGGGAAGTAGGGATTTGTAGAGGTGCCAAAGCTCAAGTGTTTAAATTGATAGAGAAAAATATTTTGAGTCGCATGCCTTTCCTATCAACGAAAATGACTGAGAGATTTCAATACCTTGCCATGCTAGATACATCATAAGCAGTTCCCAAATAGAAAATAAATTTTATTCCTTTTTCCACCATACTTTCACTTTCCATGGCTAGCCAAATCCACGGTTGCCTTCCATACCAACACTTTCCAAGGAATTTATTGTTTTATAACATAAAGTAAATAGTTTTCTTTTTTATTTTGTGACTGGGCATCCCTATTACTGCCATACTCTCGTGGAATGACAAGTGAATAAACACTCATCTTGAGAATAACACATCTAGTATGGAAAAATATCGGTCACCCCCTACCGTTTCATGAGCAGTAAAAGCACAAAACAAGGAAAAATTATTTTGAAATTTAGAGATGACACATACAAATTTCTTTGAACAACACAGAAGTACCATATATAGGTAGGTATGGTGGACTCATATGGCAAAAATGTGTTTAAGGATTTTGGATGCACAAGTAGTATTTCTACTTAGTACAAGTGAAGGCTAGCAAAAGATTGAGAAACATCCAACCAAGAAACGAAAAATCACATAAGCAAGCATTAAGCATAACTAACACCGAATAATGCACCATAAGTAGGATGTAATTTCGTAGCACAACTATTGACTTTTGTGCTTGCATAGGGAATCACAAACCTTAACATCAATATTCTTACTAAGCATAATTACTCACTAACATAACTCACATATTACTATTGTCATGTCTCAAAACTATTACAAAGAATCAAGTTTGATTTGTCCAATGATCTCCATGAATTTTTTTATTATATCCCTCTTGAATATCTATCACGTTGGGACTAGTTTCATATATAGCAATTGCTTTTGACAAGCTCACATGGATATAAGTGAAGAACATGAGCATACAAGTTTCATCTCTCAAAAAAATATATGTGAAGCATGATAGGATTTCTTCAAGATTACTAACTCTCAAATTAATATAAGTGAATCATGAGAGCATTTCTTCAAACATGTAAAAGCACGACGTGCTCAAGAAGATATAAGTGAAGCATAAGAGCAATTCCTTTGCTCAATAGATTTAAGTGAAGCATAAAGAGCAATTCTAGAAAATCATAGCATAATTTTGGCTCTCTCAAATAGGTGTGTGCAGCAAGGATAAAAGAAAAAAAATCAAAGATACAAGACGCTCCAAGTAAAACTCATGAAATGTGACGAATAAAATTATAGTTCCAAGTAAAATACTAATGGTTGTTAGAAGAAAGAGGGGAAGCCACTCGGGGCATCCCCAAGCTTAGTTGCTTGTTACTCTTTGGATATTACCTTGGGGTTCTGTATCATCCCCAAGATTAGGCTCTTCTTACTCCTTATTCCTTCATCCATTGTGATCAACCCAAAACTTGAAAACTCCATTCACACAAAACTTGACAAAATTCTCGCGAGAACTGTTAGAATAATAAAGCAAATTACCACTTTAGGTACTGTTGTAAACCCATTCATATTTTATTATTGCATTATACCTACTGTATTATAACTTTACCATGACTTATACCCCCCGATACAAGCCATAGATTCATCAAAACAAGCACACAATGCACCAAAACATAATCTGTTTCAGACAAAACAGTCTGCGGTAATTTGTACTCTACCCATACTTATGGAACTCTAAAAATTCTGAAAAATTAGGAAAACTTAAATAATTTGTATAGAAATACTTTGTTCAAATATCATCTCAATATCACATACCACTAAAAAAATGAAAATTCGTGCACTGGGAATAAAGTTTTTGTTTCAGATTCAGCATTGCTTCTACTCATCTTATGGATCATCATAAAGGCTTTACTTGTCACAAACACTAAATTAAACATAAAAACACAATCATAACAGTACCATAATTGTGCAAATACTCAAAAACATAAAGTAAAAGATAAAATAATTTATTCATTGGGTTGCCTCCCAACAAGTGTTATCGTTTTACGCCCCTAGCTAGGCATAACACATATGTTCAAGTGTTGTCATCCTTAGTTTTTACTACTTTTATGAGGGCTTTCTCAAACCCGGGAGGTTCTTTATGCTTCCCCACATTTTCAGGAGAAGAAACCATCTTGAGATCTAAAATATCCAAACGCTTATTGCAAAGAGAAATCAAAGTGTTCATGCGATTCAAGTTTCCACTAATAATTTTAAGTGGTCATGATATTTTTGCAACTAAACCAAATGTTTATGTAAATCACCCAATTTGTCTAAAATTTGAACCCCTTATTTTGTGAGAGAAGGAACCTTTTTTTGTGGAGGAACCCCCAATATTCCTTCTAAAGTTTCATAAGCAGTGTGGGGATCAAGTCAAGTAAAGTTTCCTTTAGCGGCAAAATCCAAGAGTTGTGTATGATGCAAAGTTAATCCTATGTAGAAATTTCAAAGCGAAACCTTTGCATCTCCCTTCGGATTGCCAATACGATAAGATTCCATCAATCTATACCAAGCATCTTTCAGATTTTCCCCTTGTTTTTGTTTGAAGTATAGAACTTCAAAATCTAGTGACAAGGGGGTAGTGATGCTAGTCATAGTGAAGATATACGCGAATCAGGGATCTGACGAGAAAAAGGCAAACGAAAAAGAGAGGGCAAATAAAATGGCAATTTTTTGAAGTGGGGGATAGGAAAATGAGATGCAAATGGCAAATAATGTAAATTGCAAGGAGATGATATTTGTGATTAGGAACCTAGTAGATTAGATCGCTTCCTCCCCGGCAACGAAGCCAAAAATTCCTTTGACGTGACTTTAGACTTGATACGTCTCCAACGTATTTATAATTTTTGATTGTTCCATGCTATTATATTATCTATTTTGGGTGTTTTATATGCATTAATATGCTATTTTATATTATTTTTGGGAATAACCTATTAATCTAGAGCCTAGTGAAGTTTTTGTTTTTTCCTTGTTTTTGAGTATTGCGGATAAGGAATATTAAACGGGGTACCAACGGAATAAAACCTTCGGAATAATTTTTCTTGGACTAGAAGCAACCCAGAAGACATGGAGATGAAGTTACGAGAGCAGCCGTGTGGCCACAAGCCACGGGGGCGCGCCCCCTTGCTTGTGGGCCCACGGCAGCTCCCCTAACCCTATTTCTCGGCCTATAGATTCACAAATATTCCATGTATACCAGAGAGAGCCACGAAACCACTTTTTCACGGCCAGGAGCCTCGGTTCTCATGAGATCCAATCTTGGAGCCTTTTCCGGTAATCTGCCGGAGGGGGATTCGATCACGGAGGGCAAATACATCAACTCCATTGCCCCTCCGATGATGCGTGAGCAGTTCACCAAAGACCATCGGGTCCATAGCTAGTATCTAGATGGCTTCTTCTCTCTCTTTGTTCTTCAATACCATGTTCTTCATGATCTTCATGGAGATCTATCTGATGTAATACTCTTTTGCGGTGTGTTTGTCGAGATCCGATGAATTGTGGGTTTATGTTCAGATTATCTATGAATATTATTTGAGTCTTGTCTGGATTCTTATATGCATGATTTCATATCTTTGCAAGTCTCTTCGAGTTATTGGTTTGGTTTGGCCAACTCGATTGGTAATTCTTGCAATAGGAGAAGTGCTTAGTTTTGCGTTCAATCTTGCGGTGTCCTCACCAAGTGACAAAGTAGGGGTAGCGAGGCACGTATTGTATTGTTGCCATCAAGGGTAAAACGTTGGGGTTTTCATTTTATTGCTTGATTTTATCCCTCTACATCATGTCATCTTACCTAATGTGTTACTCTGTTCTTTGTGAACTTAATACTCTAGATGCAGGCAGGAGTCGGTCGATGTGTGGAGTAATAGTAGTAGATGCAGAATCGTTTCGGTCTACTTGTCACAGACGTGATGCCTATATGCATAATCATTGCCTTGGATATCTTCATAATTATTCATTTTCCTATCAATTGCTCGACAGTAATTCGTTCACGCACCGTAATACTTGCCATCATGAGAGAAGCCATCTAGTGAAACCTATGGTCCCCGGGTCTATTTTCCATCTTATACTTTCAGATGTAAAACCAAAATTGCCAAAATACCTTGTTGCATTATTTTTACCGTTTGTTTTACTTTCTGTTCAAGCAATCTATTCTAGCTATCTCTATCAGATCTCATCCTTGCAAGTAACCGTGAAGGGATTGAGTACCCCTTTATAGCGTTGGGTGCAAGTGTTTGATTCTTTGTGTAGGTACATCTATTGGGGACTTGCTTGTATCTCCTACTGGATTGATACCTTGGTTCTCAACAAATGAGGGAAATACTTATCTACTTTGCTACATGATACGTCTCCAACGTATCTATATTTTTTGATTGTTCCATGCTATTATATTATCTGTTTTGGATGTTTTATATGCATTAATATGCTATTTTGTACTATTTTTGGGACTAACCTATTAATCTAGAGCCTAGTGCCAGTTTTTGTTTTTTCCTTGTTTTTGAGTATTTCAGATAAGGAATATTAAACGGAGTCCAAACGGAATAAAATCTTTGGAATATTTTTCTTGGACCAGAAGCAACCCGGGAGACTTGGAGATGAAGTCGGGAGAGTCGCCATGTGGCCACAAGCCATAGGGGCGTGCCCAGGGGGTAGGGCACGCCCCCTGGCTTGTGGGCCCATGATAACTCCCCTAACCCTATTTCTCGGCCTAGAAATTCAAAAATATTCCTTGTATACCAGAGGGAGCCACGAAAACACTTTTCCGTCGCCAGAAGCCTCCGTTCCCGAGAGATCCAATCTTGGAGCCTTTTCCGGTATTCTGCCGGAGGGGGATTCGATCATGGAGGGCATCCACATCAACTCCATTTCCCCTCCGATGATGTGTGAGTAGTTCACCATAGACCTTCAGGTCCATAGCTAGTATCTAGATTGCTTCTTCTATCTCTTTTTTCTTCAATACCATGTTCTTCATGATCTTCATGGAGATCTATCTGATGTAATACTCTTTTGCGGTGTGTTTGTCGAGATCCGATGAATTGTGGGTTTATGTTCAGATTATCAATGAATATTATATGAGTCTTTTCTGAATTCTTATATGCATGATTTCATATCTTTGCAAATCTCTTCAAGTCATTGGTTTGGTTTGGCCAACTAGATTGGTAATTCTTGCAATAGGAGAAGTGCTTAGTTTTGGGTTCAATCTTGCGGTGTCCTCACCCAGTGACAAAGTAAGGGTATCAAGGCACGTGTTGTATTGTTTCCATTGAGGATAAAAAGATGGGGTTTTCATCATATTACTTGAGTTTATCCCTCTACATCATGTCATCTTACCTAATGTGTTACTCTATTCTTCATGAACTTAATACTATAGATGCAGGCAGGAGTCGGTCGATGTGTGGAGTAATAGTAGTAGATGCATAATCGTTTCGGTCTACTTGACAAGGACGTAATGCCTATATGCATAATCATTGCCTTGGATATCTTCATAATAATTCGCTTTTCTATCAATTGCTCGACAGTAATTTGTTCACCCATCGTAATACTTGCCACCATGAGAGAAGCTAATAGTGAAACCTATGCCCCCCGAGTCTACTTTCCATAATTTATTTTCAGATCTATAAACCAAAAATACTTTTCTGCATTTTTTTACAATTTACTTTCCGTTCTCATTTACATCTATCTCTATCAAATCTAATCCTTTCAAGTAACCATGAAGGGATTGACAACCCCTTTATAGTGTTGGGTTCAAGTGTTTGATTCTTTGTGTAGGTACATCTACTGGGGACTTGTTCGTATCTCCTACTGGATTGATACCTTGGTTCTCAACAACTGAGGGAAATACTTATCTACTTTGCTACATCACCCGTTCCTCTTGATGGAAACAACACATGCTCGAGTAGTAGTACTGCATCAATCGTTCCTCTTCATGGAAATCAACGCATACTTGAGAAGTAGTAAGAAGGATTTCTGGCGCCGTTGCCGGGGAGATACATAGCAAGTCAGTGTTGGGGGACGTTGCATGGGAAACAAAAAATTTCCTACGCTTCACCAAGATCAATCTAGGAGATGAGCATCCATGAGAGGAGAGATTGGATCTACATAACCTTGTAGATCGCTAAGTGGAAGTGTTAAGAAATGCGGTTGCTGTAGTCGAACGTATTCACGATCCAATAACAATCCGTCCCGCGATCTCATCACGAGCCATCCCGCGATCCCATCGTGGTCCTTCCGATCTAGTGCTGAACGGACGGCACCTCCGCATTCAGCACATGTACAGCTCGATGAAGATCTCCACCTCCTTGATACAGCAAGCAAGGGAGGAGAGGTAGATGAGTTCTCTGCCAACACAACGGCGTGGTGGTAGTGGTGGTGGAGCTGTCCCGACAGGGCTTCGCCAAGCGCTACCGCGACAATTTAGAGGAGAAACGGATCTAGAGGGGGAGCGAGAGGTTGCGTCATGGCTTGTACTGCTTCATCCCTCCCTCCCCTCACATATGTAGGAGGGAGAGGGGGAGGGGCGCCCTAGGGTTTCCCCTAGGGTGGGGCGGCGGCCAAGGAGGGTAACTTGGCCCCCAAGGCAAGTGGGGTGCCCCTCTTGGGCCTGCCATAGCCCTTCCAGCCGCATGGGCCTTAGGTGGGAGGGGCGGCCAGCCCACCAGGGGCTGGTGCGCCCCTTCTCATAGCCCATGGGGCCCTACGGGGCAGGTGGACCCTCCCGGTGGACCCTCGGAACACTTCCGGCACTCCATCACAAAACCGATAAGTCACGAAACTT
Source organism: Hordeum marinum (assembly GCA_022496015.1). Classification (NCBI taxonomy): domain Eukaryota; kingdom Viridiplantae; phylum Streptophyta; class Magnoliopsida; order Poales; family Poaceae; genus Hordeum; species Hordeum marinum. The sequence continues at coordinate 417,668,903 of CM039675.1, forward strand.
TTTCGGAACCCGAATACTGACTTCCAATATATCAATATTTACCTCCGGACCATTTCGGAGCTCCTCGTGATTTCCGGGATCTCATCCGGGACTCTGAACAACCTTAGGTCACCAACATACATAACTCAACTATATCGAAACATCACCGAACCTTAAGTGTGCAGACCCTACGGGTTCGTGAACTATGCAGACATGGCCGAGACACCTCTATGGTCAATAACCAATAGTGGGACCTGGATGCCCATATTGGCTCCGACAGATTCTACGAAGATCTTTATCGGTTGAACCTCTATGTCAAGGATTGAGATAATCCCGTATGATGTTCCCTTTGTTCTTTGGTATCATACTTGCCCGAGATTTAATCGTCGGTATCTCCATACCTAGTTCAATCTCATTACCGGCAAGTATCTTTACTCGTTCCATAATACAAGATCTCGTGGCTATCTCTTTAGTCACATTGCTTGCAAGGCTTATAGTGATGTTGTATTACCGAGTGGGCCCTGAGACACCTCTCCATCACACGGAGTAACAAATCCTAGTCTTGATCCATGCCAACTCAACAGACACCTTCGGAGATACCTGTAGAGTACCTTTATAGTCACACAGTTACGATGCGACGTTTGATACACACAAGGCACCCCTTCAATGTCAGTGAGTTGCATGATCTCATGGTCATAGGAACAGATACTTGACATGCAGAAATCAGTAGCAATAAACTGACACGATCATATGCTATGTTTGTAGTTTGGGTCTTGTCCATCACATCATTCTCCTAATGATGTGACCCCGTTATCAAATGACATCTCATGTCCATGGCTAGGAAACCTTAACCATCTTTGATTAATGAGCTAGTCCATCAGAGGCATACTAGGGACATGGTGTTGTCTATGTATCCACACATGTATCTGAGTTTCCGATCAATACAATTATAGCATGGATAATAAACGATTATCATGAATAAGGAAATATGATAATAACCAATTTATTATTGCCTCTAGGGCATATTTCCAATAGTCCCACTTGCACTAGAGTCAATAACCTAGTTCACATCACCATGTGATTCGCATTGTTATGAATCTAACACCCAATGAGTTCTGGGGCTCGATCATGCTTTGCATGTGAGAGAAGTCTTTTAGTCAATGGGTCTGCGACATTCAGATACGTGTGTACTTTGCAAATCTCTATGTCATACTGTAGACACTGCTACCACACTCCACTTGGAGCTATTCCAAATGGCTGCTCCACTATACGTATCCGGATTGCTACTAAGAGTCATTCGGATTGGCGTTAAAGCTTGCATCAGCGTAACCCTTTACGACGAACTCTTTATCACCTCCATAACTGAGAAATGTTTCCTTATTCCTCTACTTACTAAGGATAATATTGACCGTTGTCTAGTGATCCACTCCTGGATCACTCTTGTACCCCTTGACAGACTCATATCAAGGCACACACAGGTGTGGTACATAGCATGGCATACTATATAGAGCCTATGGATAAAGCATAGGGGACGACCTTCGTCTTTTCTCTTTCTTCTGCCGTGGTCGAGCTTTGAGTCTCACTCAACTTCACACTTTACAAATCAGGCAAGAACTCTTTCTTTGACTGATCCATTTTGAACTCTTTCAAAATCTTGTCAAGGTATGTACTCATTGAAAGTCTCATCGGGCGTCTTGATCTATCTCTATAGACCTCTATGCCCAACAATCAAGTAGCTTTTTCCAGTTCTTCCTTTGAAAAACTCTTTTCAAACAAGCCTTTATGCTTTCTAGAAATTCTACATCATTTCTGATCAACAATATGTCAACCACATATACTTATCAGAAATTCTATAGTGCTCCCACTCACTTTCTTGTAAATACAAGTTTCTCGTAAACTTTGTATAAACCCAAAAACTTCGATCACCTCATCAAAGCGTATATTCCAACTCCGAGATGCTTGCTCCACTACATTGAAGGATCACTGGAGCTTGCACACCTTTTAGCATCCTTAGGACTGACAAAACCTTATGGTTGTATCACATACAACCTTTCCTCAAGTAAACCGTCAAGGAGACGATGTTTTGACATCCATCTGCCAGATTTCATAATTGAAAAATGCAGCAACTACTAACAGAATTCCAACAGACTTTAGCATCACTGCGAGTGAGAAAGTCTCATCGTAGTCAACTCCTTGAACTTGTCAGAAACTTCTTCGCGACAAGTCGAGCTTTATAAATGGTGACATTTACCATAAGTGTATGTCTTCATCTTATAGGTCCATTTGTATTCAACGACCTGTCGTCCAACGAGCAAGTCTACCAAAGTCTATACTTGGTTTTCATACCTGGGTCCTTTCTCGGATTTCATGTCCTCTAACCATTTGTCAGATTCCGGGCCCATTATTGCTTCTTCATAGCTCGTAGGTTCATCGTTGTCGAACAACATGACCTCTAAGACAGGGTTGTCGTACCACTCAGGAGCAGTACGCGTCCTTGTCGACCTACGACGTTCGATAGTAACTTTATCTGAAGCTTCATGATCATCATCATTAACTTACTCTTCAACTAACGTAGTCTCCACAGAAACATATTTCTACGCTGCACTACTCTCTGGTTGAAACTTTTTAAAGTTTCAACAACCTCATCAAGTTCCATCTTCCTCCCACTCAATTCTTTCGAGAGAAACTCTTTCTCGAGGAAGGACCCATTTTAGCAACAAACTCTTTGCACTCGGATCTGAGATAGAAGGTATACCCAACTGTTCTTAGGGTATTCTATGAAGATGCATTTGCCCGCTTTGGGTTTGAGCTCATTAGGTGAAAACTTTTTTCACACAAGCGTCGTAGTGCCAAACATGAAGAAATGATAGCTTAGGTTTCCGTCAAACCAAAATTCATACGGCGTCATCTCAACGGACTTAGATGGTGCCCTATTTAAAGTGAATGTAGTTGTCTGTAATGCATAACCCCAAAACGATAGTGGTAATACGATAAGAGACATCATAGTACGCACCATAGTACGCACCATATCCAATAGAGCACGACTATGACGTTCGGACACACCATCACACTATGGTGTTCCAGGTGGCACGAGTTGTGGAACAACTTCCACATCGTCTAAAGTTGTATGATAAACTCGTAACTCAGATATTCACCTCCATGATCATATCGTAGACATTTTTATCTTCTTGTCACAATGATCTTAAACTTCACTCTGAATTTGTTTGAACTTTTCAAATGTTTCAGGCTTGTGTTTCATTAAGTAAATATACTCATATATACTCAAATCATCAGTGAAGGTAAGAAAATAACGATATCTAGTGCACGCTACAACACTCATTAGACCGCATACGTCAACATGTATCATTTCCAATAAGTTACTAGCCCGCTCCATCATAACGAAAACGGGGTCTTTAGTCATGTTGCCCATGAGGCATGGTCCGCATGTCTCAACCGATTCGAAATCGAGTGAGTCAAAAGATCCATCAGCATGGAGTTTCTTCATGCGATTTATACCAATATGACATTTAGCGGCAGTGCCACAAGTATGTGGTACTATCATTATTAACTTTGTATCTTTTGGCATCAATGTTATGAACATGTGTATTACTACAATCAAGATTCAACAAATCATTCTCATTGGTTGCATGACCATTGAAGGTATTATTCATGTAAATGAATAATCGTGTTGCAAAAAACACGATCTAATCATGTTCATGCTTAATGCAAACACCAAATAACATTTATTTAGGTTCGTCACTAATCTCGAAGGTAGAGAAAGCGTGCGATGTTGAGCACATCAACCTTGGAGACATTTCCAACACACATCGTCACCTCACCCTTAGCTAGTGTCCGTTTATTCCGTAGCTTTTCTTTCGAGTTACTAACACTTAGCAACTGAACCGGTATCCTATACCCAGATGCTACTAGGAGTAATAGCAAGGTACAGATCAATAACACGTATATCAAAATATACTTCTGTCGATGTTGCCAGCCTTCTTATCTACCAAGTATCTAGGGTTGTTTCACTTCAGCGATCACTCTCCTCATAATAGAAGCACTTAGTCTCGGGTTTGGGTTCAACTCTAGGTTGCTTCACTGGAGCAGTAGCTGACTTGCCATCCATGAAGTTTCCCTCCTTGCCTTTGCCCTTCTCGAAACTAGTGATTTTACTAACCATCAACACTTGATGCTTCTTCTTGATTTCTACCTTCGTGGTGTTAAACATCGCGAACAGCTCAGGGATCATTATTTCCAGCCCTGGCAGTTTATAGTTCATCACGAAGCTCTAGTAGCTTAGTGGCAGTGACTTGAAGAACTATATCAATCACTATCTTATCAGGAAGATCAACTCCCACTCGATTCAAGCAATTGTAGCACCCAGACAATTTGAGCACATGCTCAACGATTGTGCTATTCTCCTTCATCTTGCAGGCAAAGAATCTTGTGGGAGATCTCATATCTCACAACACGGGCACGAGCCTGAGATCCCAATTTCAGCTCTTAGAACATCTCATATGTTCCGTGACGTTCAAAATGTTTTGGAGCCTCAATTCTAAGCCATAATGCATGACGCACTGAACTATCAAGTAGTCATCGGAACGTGCCTGTCAGATGTTCACAACATCTACAGACGACGCTAGAGGGGGTGGCACACCGAGCGGTGCATTGAAGACACAAGCCTTCTATGCAGCAATGAGGACAATCCTCAGATCACGGACCCAGTCCGCAATATTGCTATCATCATCTTTCAACTCTATTTCTCTAGGAACATATAAAAATTCAAGGGAGCTACAGCATGAGCTACTAATCTACAACATAATTTGCAAAGACACTAGTGAATATGTTCATGATAATGAGTTCAATTAATCATATTACTTAAGAACTTCCACTCAAATTGACATCCCTCCGGTCATTCGAGTGATACATGATCCAAATCCACCAACTCAAGTCCGATCATCACGTGAGTTGAGGTGGTTTCAATGGTGAACATCATCATGTTGATCATATCTACTATATGACTCATGTTCGACCTTTCGGTCTCTTGTGTTCCGAGGCCATGTATGTACATGATAGGCTCGTCAAGTTTAACCCGAGTGTTCCGCATGTGCAACACTGGACTGCACCCGTTGTATGTGAACGTAGAGTCTATCACACCCGATCATCACGTGGTGTCTCGGCACGACGAACTTTCGCAACGGTGCACACTCGGGGAGAACACAATTGATCTTGAAATTTAAGTGAGGGACCACCTTATAATGCTACTGTTGTCCTAGGCAAAACAAGGTGCATAAAAGGATTAACATCACATGCAAATCATAGGTGACATGATATGGCCATGAACTTGTGCTTTTGGTCTCCATCCTTAAAGCACCGGCATGATCTCCATCGTCACCGGCATGACACCATGGTCTCCATCATCTTGATCTCTATCAACGTGTTGCCATCGGGGTTGTCGCGCCCACCATGCTTCTACTACTATTGCTACCGCTTAGCGATAAAGTAAAGCATTACATAGCGCTTAATGATAGACACGCAGGTCATACAATAATTAAAGACAACCCTATGGCTCCTGGCGGTTCCATACTCATCAACATGCAAGTCGTGATATTCTATACAAAAACATGATCATCTCATACATCACATATATCACATCATGTAATTGGCCATATCACATCACAACATACCGTGCAAAAACAAGTTAGACGTCCTCTAATTGTTGTTGCATGTTTTACGTGGCTGCTATGGGTATCTAGCAAGAACGATTCTTACCTACGCAAAACCACAACGGTGATATGAAGATTGCTATTCAAATTTCTACAAGGACCGCCTTAATCAAATCCGATCCAACTAAAGTGGGAGAGACAGACACCCACCAGCCATCTTTATGCGATGAAGTCGCATGTCAGTCGATGGAACATGGTCTCTCATAAGCGTACGAGTAAAGTCGGTCTGAGCCGCTTCATCCCACAATACCGCTGAACCAAGAAAAGAATAAGGAAGGAAGCTATCTAAATATCAACGCCCACACACTCTTTTTATTCTACTCAAGATCTCATCTACGCATAGACCTAGCTCATGATGCCATTGTTGGGGAACGTTGCATGGGAAACAAAAAAATTCCTACGCTTCACCAAGATCAATCTAGGAGATGAGCATCTATGAGAGGAGAGATTGGATCTACATACCCTTGTAGATCGCTAAGAGGAAGCATTAAGAAACGCGGGTTATGTAGTCGAACGTCTTCACGAGCCAATCACGATCCGTCTCGCGATCTCATCACGAGCCGTCCCGCGATCCCATGGTGGTCCTTCTGATCTAGTGCCGAACAGACGGCACCTCCGCGCTCAGCACATGTACAGCTCGATGACGATCTCCACCTCCTTGATCCAGCAAGCGAGGGAGGAGAGGCATATGAGTTCTCCACCAACACAACAGTGTGGTGGCAATGGTGGTGGAGCTGTCCCGGCAGGGCTTCGCCAAGTGCTACCGCGACAAACTAGAGGAGAAACGGATCTAGAGGGGGAGGGGGAGGCTGCGTCATGGCTTGTAGTGTTGCAGCCCTCCCTCCCCTCACATATATATATAGGAGGGAGAGGATGAGGGGGCACCCTAGGGTTTCCCCTAGGGTGGGGCGGCGGCCAAGGGGGGTCACTTGGCCCCCAAGGCAAGTGGGGCGCCCCCTCTTGGGCCTGCCCTAGCCCTTCCAGCCGCATGGGCCTTAGGTGGGAGGGGAGGCCAGCCCACCAGGGGCTGGTGTGCCCCTTCTCAAAGCCCATGAGGCCCTCCGAGGCAGGTGGACCCTCCCGATGGACCCTCGGAACACTTCTAGCACTCCCGTCATAAAACCGGTAAGTCCCGAAACTTTTCCGGAACCTGAATACCGACTTCCTATATATCAATCTTTACCTCCGAACCATTCCAGAGCTCCTCGTGATGTCCGGTATCTCATCTAGGATTCTGAACAACCTTTGGTCACCAACATACATAACTCCACTATACTGAAACGTCACCGAACCTTAAGTGTGCAGACCCTACGGGTTCGTGAACTATGCAGACATGACCGAGACACCTCTATGGTCAATTGGTGGATGCCCATATTGGCTCCTACATATTCTACGAAGAACTTTATCGGTTGAACCTCTATGTCAAGGATTCAAATAATCCCATATGATGTTCCCTTTGTTCTTTGGTATCATACTTGCCTGAGATTTGATCGTCGGTATCTCCATACCTAGTTCAATCTCGTTACTGGCAAGTATCTTTACTCGTTCCATAATACAAGATCCCGTGTCTAACTCTTTAGTCACATTGCTTGCAAGGCTTATAGTGATGTTGTATTACCGAGTGGGCCCTGAGATACCTCTCCGTCACACGGAGTAACAAATCCCAGTCTTGATCCATGCCAACTCAACAGACACCTTAGGAGATACCTATAGAGTACCTTTATAGTCACCCAGTTACGTTGCGACGTTTGATACACACAAGGCACTCCTTCGGTGTCAGTGAGTTGCATGATCTCATGGTCATAGGAACAGATACTTGACATGTAGAAAATAGTAGCAATAAACTGACACGGTCATATGCTACATTTGTAGTTTGGGTCTTGTCCATCACATCATTCTTCTAATGATGTGATCTCGTTATCAAATGACATCTCATGTCCATGGCTAGGAAACCTTAACCATCTTTGATCAATGAGCTAGTCCATCATAGATATACTAGAGACATGGTGTTGTCTATGTATCCACACATGTATCTGAGTTTCCGATCAATACAATTATAGCATGGATAATAAACGATTATCAAGAACAAGGAAATATGATAATAACCAATTTATTATTGCCTCTAGGGCATATTTCCAAGAGTCGGGATAAGAACTCTCCCGTCAACTTGCCCATTTCTGGCGCCGTTGCTCGGGAGATCTACATCAAGCCTACAAAGTACCCATCACAAACTCATATCTTGCATTTACATTATTTGCCATTTTCCTCTCGTTTTCCTCTCCCCCACTTCTAAAACGATTTTCCAAAAAGAATTTCCTTTTTATTCGCCCTTTTTCATTTGTCTTTTTGTTTGCTTTTTTGCTTGCTTGTGTGCTAGATTGTGTGACTTTTCCAATACTAATAATAATGATTTTATTAGTACTCCAATTTCTCCCGCCACTAGTGTGGAATCTTATGAAATTAATGTTGCGTTGCTTAATGCTAATGAAGATGCCGCATCCCATCTAAATACTTTCATTGAGTTGTGTGATATGCAAAAGAAGAAAGTTGTGGATAACAATATTGTTAAATTCAAGCTATTACCGTTATCGCTACAAGATCGTGCTAAAACTTGGTTTTCATCTTTGCCTAAAAATAGTATTGATTCATGGAATAAGTGTAAAGATGCTTTTATTTCCAAGTACTTTCCGCCAGTAAGATCATCTCCCTTAGGAATGATATAATGAATTTTAATTAACTTGATCATGAGCATGTTGCACAATCATGGGAGAGTATGAAACTTATGATTAGGAATTGCCCCGCACATGGTTTGAGTTTATGGATGATTATCCAAATTTTCTATGCTGGATTAAATTTTGCTTCTAGGAATATATTAGATTCCGCCCCGGGTGGTACTTTTATGGAAATCACATTAGGAGAAGCTACTAAACTCCTATATAATATTATGGAAAATTACTCTTAATGGCACACCAAAAGATCTCCTACTAGTAAAAAGGTGCATGCTATTGAAGAGATTAATACTTTCAGTGAAAAGATGGATGAATTGATGAAATTGTTTGCTAGTAAGAGTTCTCCTATTGATCCTAATGATATGACTTTGCCTTCTTTGATTGGAAATAATAATGAATCTATGGATGTGAATTTTGTTGGTAGGAACAATTTTGGTACTAACGCTTATAGAGGTAATTTCAATGTTAGGCCGTTTCCTAGTAATTCTTCTAATAATTATGGTAATTCCTACAGCAATTCTTATGGAAATTATAATCAGATGCCCTATGATCTTGAGAATAATATTAAATAATTCATTAGTATGCAAAAAGGTTTCAATGCTATGATTGAAGAAAAATTGCTCAAGATTGATGATTTGGCTAGGAACGTTGATAGAATTTCTCCTGAGATTGATTCTTTAAAATTTAGATCTATTCCACCCAAGCATGATATTAATGAGTCTTTAAAATCTATTAGAATTTCTATTTATGAGTGTAAGGAAAGAACCGCTAGAAAACGTGATAAGCGTGAATGGCTTGAAAAAGTGTGTTCTCGTGATAATATTGATGAAGATAATAAAGTGATTGATGTGACTCCTATTGAATCTTTGTTTTCCAATGTTAATATTGATAAATATGGTATTGGATATTAGTCAACTTTAGTTAAAAGGGGTCCAAATGATTCGGAGTTTATAGATCTTAATGCTAAGATTGATAAAAGTGGGATTGAAGAGGTCAAAACTTTAAATAGCAATGAACCCACTCTTTTGGATTTCAAGGACTTTAATTATGATAGCTGCTCTTTGATTGATTGCATTTCCTTGTTGCAATCCATGTTGAATTCTCCTCATGCTTATAATCAAAACAAAGCTTTTACTAAACATATTGTTGATGCTATGATGAAATCTTTTGAAGAAAAACTTGAGTTGGAAGTTTCTATACCTATAAAGCTATATGATGAGTGGAACCTACTATTAATATTAAGATTAAATATTATGAGTGCCATGCTTTGTGTGATTTGGGTGCTAGCGTTTCCATGATTCCAAAAACTTTATGTGATGTGCTAGGTTTCCGTGAATTTGATGATTGTTCCTTAAATTTCCATCTTGCGGATCCACTATAAAGAAACCTATGGGAAGGATTAATGATGTTCTTATTGTTGCAACCAGGAATTATGTGCCCATAGATTTCATTGTTCTTGATATAGATTGCAATCCTGCATGTCCTGTTTTTCTTGGTAGACCTTTCCTTGGAACAATTGGTGCAATTATTGATATGAAGGAAGGGAATATTAAATTCCAATTCCCATTAAGTAAAGGCATGGAACACTTTCCTAGAAATAAAATAAAATTACCTTATGAATCTATCATGAGATCTACTTATGGATTGCATACCAAAGATGGCAATACCTAGATCTATTTCGTTTTGCCTAGCTAGGGGCGTTAAACAATAGCGCTTGTTGGGAGGCAACCCAATTTTACTTTTGCTTTATGTTTTTCTTTATGTTTTGGTGTGTTTTGCACATTATTAGTTCTGTAATAATTGTGTTTTATTGTTTAAATTAGTGTTTGAGCCAAGTAAGACCTTTGGTATCGTCTACGGTGTTTGCAATTTGATTTTGCTGAAAAACAGAAACTTTCGCGCTCAGTCCAGAATTTTTATAAATTCACTTGAATGTTATTTTGATCTGAAACTTTTACAAAAGATTTATATACAAATTTCCCTTATTTTCCTATTTTTCAGAATTTTTAGAGTTACCGAAGTATTCGAAGTCTACAGATTGCTACAGACTGTTCTGTTTTTGACAGATTCTGTTTTCTTTGTGTTGTTTGTTTATTTTGATGTATCTATCGGTTGTATCGGGGGGGTATGAACCATGGAGAAGTTACAATACAGTAGGTATTAAACAAATATAAATAAAGAATGAGTTCATAACAGTACCTAAAGTGGTGATTTATTTTTCTTATACTAACGGATCTCATGAGTTTTCTATTGAGTTTTGTGTTGTGAAGCTTTCAAGTTTTGGGTGAAGATTTGATGGACTATGGAATAAGGAGTGGTAAGAGCCTAAGATTGGGGATGCCCAATTATCCCCAAGCCATATTCAAGGATACCAAAAATCCTAGGCTTGGGGATGCCACGTAAGGCATCCCCTCTTTCGTCTTCAATCCATCGGTAAAATTACTTGAGGCTATATTTTTAGTCACCACATGATATGTGTTTTGCTTGGAGCGTCTTGTATGATATGAGTATTTTATTTTTAGTTTGCCACAATCATCCTTGATGCACACATATATTTAGAGAGACACGCTGAATCATCAATTTATTAAAATACTCTATGTGCTTCACTTATATCTTTTGAGCTAGGCAATGTTGCTCTAGTGCTTCACTTATATCAGCATGGTGGTGTTATATTTTATAGAAATTATTGAACTCTCGTACTTCACTTATATTATTTTGAAACTTCCTTATAATAGCATGGTAGTTTGTTTAGGTTATGAATTTAGTCCTAATATAATGGGCATCCAAGAGGGATATAATAAAAACTTTCTTATTAACTGCATTGAATACTATGAGAAGTTTGACTCCTTGCATATAGTTTTGAGATAATAGAGATGGTAATACGAGAGTCATGCTAGTGAGTAGTTGTGAATTGTAAGAGATACTTGTGTTAAAGTTTGTGATTCCCGTAGCATGCACGTATGGTGAACCGTTATGTAACGAAGTCAGAGCATGATTTGTTTAATAATTGTCAACCTTTGTGTGAGGGTGGGGAGCGTGCGATGGTTAACTCCTACAAAACTATCCCCTAGGAGCATGCGTCTAATGATTCGTTTGATAACTAATAGACGTTTGCAATAATTATGTGAATTATTTATGAATAATGTTGAGTCCATGGATTATACACACTCTCACCATTCCACCTTTACTAGCCTCTCTAGTACTGCGCAACTTTCGCCGGTACATCAAACCCTCCTTCCTCAAAACAGCCACCATATACTTTCCTGAAAACAGCCACCATATCTACCTATTATGGCATTTTCATAGCCATTCCGAGATATATTGCCATGCAACTTCCACCATTCCGTTTTTCATGACATGCACCCTCACTTCATCTTGCATATAGAGTCATATTTTGTTTTAGGTATCGAGTTGTAAGTAAATAAAAGTGTGATGATTTTAATTAATAGAGCATTGTATTGTTTGAGAAAAGGATGATGGAAGCCATGACTCCCTCACAAGTTGGGATGAGTATCCGGACTTTACAAAAAATAAAAGAGGCCAGCAAAGCCCAAATAAAAAAAGAGGCCAAAGATGCCCACCAAAATAAAAACACAAAAAATGAGAGAAAGAGAGAAGGGACAATTGCTACTGTCTTTTTCCACACTTGTGCTTCAAAGTAGCACCATGATCTTCATGATAGAGAGTCTCCTATTTTGTCACTTTCATATAACTAGTGGATATTCATCTTGCACGACCACTTAGTTTTCTATTTGAGCTTTCATACACTTACAGCTCTAACTGCATTTGTTGCATGGCAATACCTAATCACTCACATTGATATCTATTGATGGGCATCTCCATAGCCCGTTGATATGCTAGTTGATGTGAGACTATCTTCTCCCTTTTTCCTTGCACCTCCTCCACATTCTATTCCACCTATAGTGCTATATCCATGGCTCATGCTCATGTATTATATGAGAGTTGAAAAGGTTTGAGAACACCAAAAGTGTGAAAGAATTTCTTGACTCGTTCATCAGGGTTGTGCATGATTTAGATACTTTGTGTGGGGAAGATGGATCATAGCCAGACCATATGATTTTGTAGGGATAACTTTCTAAAGCCATGTTATTTCGAAAGGACACGATTGCCTTGTTGGTGTGCTCGAAGTATTACTGTTTTTATGTCAATATTAGACTATTGTTTTGAATCTTGCGGATCTGAATATTCATGCCACAATAAAGAATATTACATGGAGAAATATGTTAGGTAGCATTCCACATCAAAAATTCTATTTTTATCATTTACCTACTCAAGGATGAGCAGCAATTAGGCTTGTGGATGCTTGATATGTCTCCAACATATCTATAATTTGTATTGTTCCATGCTATTATATTATCTGTTTTGGATGTTTTATATGCATTAATATGCTATTTTATATTATTTTTGGGACCAACCTATTAATGTAGAGCCTAGTGCCAGTTTATGTTTTTTCCTTGTTTTTTAGTATTGCAGATAAGGAATATTAAATGGAGTACAAACGGAATAAAATCTATGGAATAATTTTTATTGGACAAGAAGCAACCCAAAAGACTTGGAGATGAAGTCAGGAGAGCAGTCGTGTGGCCACAAGCCACAGGGGCGCGCCCTAGGGCGGCGCCCCCTGGCTTGTGGGCCCACGGCAGCTCCCCTAACCCTATTTATCGGCGTGTAAATTCACAAATATTCCCTGCATATCAGAGGGAGCCACGAAAAACACTTTTCCGCCGCCAGGAGCTGCGGGTCCTGTGAGATCCAATCTTGGAGCCTTTTCCGATAATCTGGCGGAGGGGGATTCGATCACGGAGGGCATCTACATCAACTCCATTGCCCCTCCGATGATGCGTGAGTAGTTCACCACAGACCTTCGGGTCCATAGCTAGTAGCTAGATGGATTCTTCTCTCTCTTTGCTCTCTAATACCATGTTGTTCATGATCTTCATGGAGATCTATCTAATGTAATACTCTTTTGTGGTGTGTTTGTCAAGATCCGATGAATTGTGGGTTTATGTTTAGATTATCTATGAATATTATTTGAGTCTTTTCTGAATTCTTATATGCATGATTTCATATCTTTGCAAGTCTCTTCGAGTTATTGGTTTGGTTTGGCCAACTCGATTGGTAATTCTTGCAATAGGAGAAGTGCTTAGTTTTGGGTTCAATCTTGCGGTGTCCTCACCCAGTGACAAAGTAGGGATAGCGAGGCACGTATTGTATTGTTTCCATCAAGGGTAAAAATATGGGGTATTCATTGTATTGCTTGATTTTATCCCTCTACATCATGCCATATTACCTAATGCGTTACTCTGATCTTCATGAACTTAATACTCTAGATGCAGGCAGGAGTCGGTCGATGTGTGGAGTAATAGTAGTAGATGCAGAATCGTTTTGGTCTACTTAACACGGACGTGATGCCTATATGCATAATCATTGCCTTGGATATCTTCATAATTATTCGCTTTTCTATCAATTGCCCGAAAGTAATTTTTCCACCCACTGTAATACTCGCCATCATGAGAGAAGCCTCTAGTGAAACCTATGGCCCCGGGGTCTATTTGCCATCTTATACTTTCAGATACAAAACCAAAAATACAAAAAAAACTTGCTGCATTATTTTTACCTTTGTTTTTACTTTCCATTGAAGCAATCTATTCTATCTATCTCTATCAGATATCATCCTTGCAAGTAACCGTGAAGGGATTGACAACCCCTTTATAGCGTTGGGTGCAAGTGTTTGATTCTTTGTGTAGGTACATCTATTGGGGACTTTCTTGTATCTCCTACTGGATTGACACCTTGGTTCTCAACAACTTAGGGAAATACTTATCTACTTTGCTGCATCACCCGTTCCTCTTCAAGGAAACCAACGCATGCTCGAGAAGTAGCAAGACTACGTTGGTATTTCCCAAAGAGGAAGGGATGATGCAGCATAGCGACGGTAAGTATTTCCCTCAGTTATGAAACCAAGGTATCAATCCATAGAAGAAGATCACGCACCCGTGTAAACCACACCTGCACACAAATAACAAATAGTTGCAACCCGGCGCGAAAGGGAGGTTTTCAAGATCTCTACGGTAAAAAGATAGATTAGGTAATGATAGTTTTGGCAAATAGATCTCGCAAGAATACAAAATAAAATAAGTAAAAAAAAGCACAGCAAGGTATTCTTGGGTTTTTTGGATTAATAGATCTGAAAACAAAAAGGAAAAATAGTAGATCGGAAAGCAATATGTTGGAAAAGTAGACGCGGGGCCCGTAGCTTTCACTAGTGGCTTCGCTCATGAGTATGGGGAACAAATTACTGTTGGGGAATTGATAGAAGAACAAATAATCATGAAGATATCCACGCAATGATCATTACATAGGCATCACGTCCAAGACAAGTAAACCGAAATGATTTTGCATCTACTTCTATTACTCCACACATGGACCGCTATACAACATGCATCTAGTGCATTAAGTTCATGGCAAGATGGAGTAATGCAATACGAACGGTGACATGATGTAGACAAGATCTATTCATGTAGGAATAGACCCCATCTTGTTATCCTTAATGGAAACGATACATGTGTGCCTTGCTGCCCCTTCTGTCATTGGGAAAGAACATTGCAAGATTGAACCCATCACAAAGCACCTCTTCCCATGGCAAGAAATATCCATCTAGTTGGCCTAACTAAACCAAAGATTTGAAGAAGAAATGCGAGGCTATAAGTAATCATGCGAATAAGAGATCCAAGAATACTCAAATCATATTCATGGATAGAAACTGATCATGAACTCAAAATTCATCGGATCCCAACAAACACACCGCAGAAGTCATTACATCAAATAGACCTCCAAGATACCATTGTATTCAGAATCATAGAGAGAGATAAATCCAACTAGCTACTACCTACGGACCCGTAGGTCTATGGTGGACTACTCACGCATCATCGGAGAGGCACCTATGATGAAGGTAGACCCCTCCGTGATGGTGTTAGATTGGATCTCGAGGTTCTGGAACTTCGGGCGGCTGGAATTGTGTTTCTTTGACTCCTCTAGGGTTTTCTGAATATTTGGGAATTTATAGGGCGAATAGTCAGTTGAGAGGGGTCACGAGGTGGGCACCCTCCACCAGGCTACGCTAGGGGCCTCTAGCGCGCCCTGGTGGAGGGTGGCCACCCTAGGGCCCCTCTCATGTTGTTGTTTGGCCCATCCTGGCTCTTCTGGTCCGTAAAAAATCTCCAAAAACCCCGTAGTGTTTGGTCTCCATTTGGTACTGATTTTCTGTGAAGTAAAAAACAAGCAAAAACAGCAACTGGCACTTTGGCACTATGTCAATAGGTTAGTCTCAAAAAAATGATATATAAAGTTGCTATCAAATGATTGTAAAATATCCAAGATTGATAATATAACAACATGGAACAAGCAATTATAGATATGTTGGAGACGTATCAGTGCCTACTCCATAGTTGAGGCCTTCTTTATCAACACCAGCTACTGCTCCATCAGTTCATCCTACATCTTCAACAGCTACTCCACCACCCTAGAGAACTTCAGCAGAAGCAGATGTTATTTTTTCGACTCCTTCAACGGCTACCGGAGGAGATCAAGCCCAGAGACACAATTAGTTCTACATACTTTGAACTTTTTGGTAACTTGTTGCCAAAGGGGGAGAAGTGTATAGATCATAGGGCTTCGAGAGAGTGTTTTGTCTTTTGGTTGCTCCTTTGTTTCAAAATACTTGGTTAATCACTTGGTTGTTCTTAAACTCAGTTGTGTTTGATCAGCTTTGCTTATTGATGCTACTATTTCCTATCTTTGTGAAATATCTATGAAATGATCATTCACTTGTTTGGTGTTATGTGCATTGTAATTTACTCATATCATTTATGCGCACAACCAAGTTGCAAATTTGTGTTTGAAGAAGAAATGCAACTAATCGATTGTGCATTTGCGTTCAAATGAAAAAAAATTAAACTATGCACAAATTTAGGGGGTGCTCTTGCTTATCACATACTTCTCAAAGCGATGTTGATATTCATTGTTTTATCCCTATCAAAGATTTGATCTATATGTTGTCATCAATTACCAAAAATGGGGATATTGAAAGCACAACTTCTCCCTAGGTGGTTTTGGTAATTAATAACAAAATATATTTCATTGAACTAATGTTTCCATCAAGTATATTTCAGGAAAGTTCAATCAATGGATTGGCAAAAGGATTGTGAGGAGATTCCCCAAATGCAAGGAATAGGATTGGCAAATCATCAAGCTTGAAGACTCTACATTCTAATTTATGTGAGAAATCACATTGAGTCCATAGGAAAGCTAATACTATTAAAAGGGGATGAGGTAATCTTGGTGAATGAATTGCTCAAAATGCTCAAGTTTTAGCCACCAAAAGCATTGATCACTTCTCCCACAAATATTCAACCCAAACCCTACTACTCAATTCGGTGCCACCAACTTTCCAATATCAGCCCTACCGAGTTTCACCCTAGACAGATCCTAAGACAAACCCTAAAGGTCTCGGTGCCACCAAGTTTTCTTTCAGTGCAACCGAAACTAGTGACAAACTTGCTGGTATCCCATTTTCAAGAATCGGAATTTCTGAGTTTAGTAAACCGGTCTTATCGATATTTGGTAACTGCTTCGGTCACCCATATCGGTACCACCAAGACTTATATATCGGTCTCACCGAAAAATCGAAAGTTGCCACATTTTGCACTAGTCAGTGCAACCGAGTTTTTTGAACGGTGTCATCGAGTTGGGCAATAATGTTGTCACGGCTAGATTTTTGGAGATGCCTATATATACCCATCCACCACCTCTCATTCGTAAAGGAATCATTCGGTACATACCTACACTTGTCATATCCATTTTTCTGAGAGAGAGCCACCTACTCATGTGTTGAGATCAAGATCTTCTAATCCAACCATATAAATCTTGATTTCTAGCCTCCCTAAGTTACTTTCCACCCAATCAACCTCTTCTACCAAGCCAAATCTATGAGAGAGTGATTGTGTGTTGAGGAGTCTATAATTTGAAGCACAAGAGCAAGGAGTTCATCATCTACCGCATCTCTTACCTTTTGGAGCGTGGTGCCTCCTAGATTGGTTAGGTGTCGTGTGTGAGACTTCTACTTCGTATTGTGGAGTTGAACCAAGAAGCTTGCAAGGGCAAGGAGATCGCCTGCTTCCTGAAGATCAACCCCAAGTAAGGCTAGTCTTCTGTGGATGTAGGCCATGATGGAACAGACAAGGTTGCTTTTTAGTGGACCCTTCGTGGGTGGAGCCCTCCATGGACTCGCGCAGCCGTTACCCTTTGTGGGTTGAAGTCTCCATTAATGTGGATGTATGATAGCACCACCTATCAAAACCACGGGAAAAATCGTCGTGTCTCCAAATTGCGTTTGATCTTCCTTCCCTTCCCTCTACTTATATGTGCATGTGTTTATTTTCCTCTACAATACTCTTAGACATGCATGTGTAGGGTTTACTTGACTTGCTACAATTGCTAAAATATGCCAACAGTAAAATTGGGAAAAGGTAGGATTTTTATTCGGTCAAGTAGTCTAATCACCCCCCTAGACATAGTTTGAATCCTACATAAGCATATTTGGTGTCTTCGGGGCAACCCTCCTCTTCTTCCTCTTCTTCTTTTTCTTGAATGGCCTTGTCCTTCAAAGAAAGGTTGTGTGTTGATTTCACTGATAGTTGTACACTAGCTAGACTATTGTCGGTGGTCTTTTTCAAGATGTTCATTGCAATAAAATCATCCAACACATCGCTTGAGGAGAAGGAATGAAAGTCAGGTCTTTGACGGATAATGGAGGACATGGTATTGTTGAATAGCATGATGGCCTTGAGAAACTTACGCTTGATCGAGTTGTCATCTGTATCCTTGCTCCCATGATCTTGAAGAGCGATGGCAAGAGTTGTCACTCTTCGGTAAAGCTCACAAGGGTCGTCATCTTCGATCATCACAAACTCATCAACCTCATCAAGCACTACCTCAAAGTTGGACCGTTGAATGCTTGATCTTCCCTTGTACAAATAGATAATGTGTTCCCAACAATCCTCAGCATGAGTGAAAGGACACAAGTGAGCTAGATCTTCAGGAGGCACTGCAGCTTGAAGAATGAACAAGGCATAGTGATTGAGTTGATTGTCGGACTCTTCTCTTGGGGTGAGGTTGCGTGGATCATGAGGGTAGTACCCTTCCTTAATGATTCACCAGAGTTGAGTAGATTTGTGATTCAAATGGGACTTGATACGAAAAACCCAGTTAGCAAAATCATTCTTACCAAGTTTAGGAGGAGGACCAAGATTAACTATATGTGGTGGGTGCACCGGTCCTCCATAAACCATGGGAGGGGCAACCAAGGCAAAGGTATCCGTCCCACTATTTCCTTGAGGCAGCTTGTTCTTATCTGTACTAGCCCCCTCCTTTCTAGAGTGGACATCCGATGGCGAGGTAGTGGGATTAACCACTTGCCGGATCGATGGAAAGTTTGAGACCATTAAGGAATTCTTTAAACATGGATTTGACCTCGATCGTCATGGAGGATTTAAGTGATGCTATAGCATCATTTAAATCCTCATGAGAGATTGTGTTCACACCCATGGCCTTTGGAAGTTCAAAAACCCGATCCTCGTCGTTAAACATACTCTTTAGGCGGTCAAGCCCTTAATAAAGAGATCTAGTCTTATACCAATTTAAAGGGTCGATATGGTTGAATAGAGGGGGTGAGTAGGCAACTACCAATTTTTATCTTTCCTTAGCAAATTAGGTATACCAACAAATAGGTTGTCTAGATATGCAACTAGGTGAACGACCTATATGATGCTAATAACAATAATAATGATAGCAAGCAAAGAATGCAACACAAGTAAAGCTTGCACAAAGTAAAGGTAAGAAATAACCATGAGTGGAACCAATGGATACGAGGATGTGTTACCGAAGTTCCTTCCCTTTGAGGGAAAGTACGTTTCTGTTAGAGTGGTGTAGAGGCACAATGCTCCCCAAGATGCCAATAAGGCCACTGTATTCTCCTGATGCCCTCACACAATGCGAGATGTCGTGATTACACTAGTGGTGCACTTTAAGGCGGTGATCGGACCTTTACAAACAAGGTTGGGGAAATCACCACAACTTAATTGGAGGCTCCCAACACCACCATGAAGCTTCACCACAATGGAATATGGCTTCAAGGTGACCTCCTTCCTCTAGGGTGCTCAAACACCCAAGAGTAATAAGATCCACAAGGGGGGATCAAATTTATCATGGTGCAAGTGTAGATCAAGGCCCTCTCCTCCAAACCCTAGAGCATCAACAAGATTCAATGGCTAGGGAGAGAGATCGGGCAAGAGTGAGCTTAGGAGCAACAATAGAGCTTATTGGGAAAAGAGGTAAGTATCCTTGGAGAAGAAGACCCACTTATGTAGGGGAAAGAATATGACCATTTTTGCCCACAATAAGTGCATAAGCGGTATTAACGCTTAGGGGAGCAGTACTTCCGCTTGCACTGAAGATCCGGTCGTCCCCAAACAGTTGACATAGTCAGGGCGGCGATAGTGCCGCTGGAGCGATACTACCACTCCTACCAGTGGTACTTCCGCTTGACGCTACAGGAGGGGCGGACCAGGCAGAAGTACCAAGGGGCAGCATGGTAGTACCACTCAAGGGAGCAGTACTTCCGCCCATAGTGGCGCGGGGTACCACACACATGTCTGGTCACCCGCAAGACAGTCTGGACCATCAAAGCAGTACTATCGCTCTGATGGAGTGGTACTTCGGCTCTATGGAAACCAAAATACCAGAAGAAAAACATAAGTGGAAGTGGTATTAGTACTTTAGGGCAGTAGTACCGCTCCACAGAGTGGTACTTCCGCTTATATGAGACAGATAAATAGAAGAAAAAGGTCAGCAGCTCCAGAGTGTCAGGAAGGGAGAGTGGTGCAAATGTGTACGTGTTTGATTCCACCCAACCTTTCCAAATGCGTACCACCTCTTGATAGTAAGGATTTCCTACGACTCAGGTCCACCAACACAAAATCGTCTAAGAGAAACCATCTTCTCTTTTTAAACACTGAGGGGAAAATAAATGTCTTATGCCACCTAATAATCTCTGAAATCTTAATGCACATGGTTAGTCCGAAAAAGCATTGTCATCAATCACCAAAACTACTAGGGTAGAAATATGCCCTTACAAACACACTATAAGCTTGCACAAAATAAAGGTTAGAAGTATCCACAAAGTCGATGGCGATGAGGATGTGTTACCGAAGTTGCCTCCCTTTAGCGGGAGGTACGTCTCTGTTGGAGCGGTGTGAAGGCACAATGCTCCCCAAGAAGCCACTAGGCCCATCATATTCTCCTCACGCCCTCACACAATGCATGATGCCATGATTCCACTAGTGGTGACCTTGAAGGTAGCAACCGAACTTTTACAAAGAATGTTGGAGCTCTCTCCATAACATAATTGGAGGCTCCCAACACCACTGCGAAGTTTCACCACAATGGAATGTGACTTCAAGGTGACCTCTTTTTTCTAGGGTGCCCAAACACCCAAGAGTAATAAGATCTGCAAGGGATTAGTGAGGAGAATAAAATTTCTCTTGGTGCAAGTGTATATCGAGGCCCTCTCATCCAAACCCTAGCGAATAAACAAGTTTTGATGGCTAGTAAGATATATCGGGCTAAAATGAACTTTGGGGCAACAATGGATTCAAAGGGATAACAGATAGCTCTTCTTGAGGAAGAAGGCCCTCTTTAAATGTGGGGCTCAAATCCAACCGTTTTTCTCTCAGCCCGCTCACAAGCGGTACTCCCCCCCCCCCCCCGAGCAGGTAGTGTCGCTTAGTGCGGTATTTCCATCCATTGACTGTGAGTACACGAGTACTAGAGTGATAGTGCTGCTGGAGTGGTACTATCGTCTACAAGAGCGGTACTACCGCCAATTATCATAGGTTATAGAGGAACCATAGGTAGTGGAGTGGCACTAGAGAGTAAGTACCACCGGGAGCAGTACTATCGTGTAAGTACCGTCCAACTACCGCTAAAAGAAATTAGGAAAAAAAACTTGCACACCCTTCGAATCACAAGTGGTATTTGCAATGGTAGTAGCACGCAGAAGTACCGCACAACATTACTACCAATCTACTACCATGCACTACCTCTTAATAAAATTAGGCAAAAAAACATTGCATAGAAGGGATTCTCCAAGAGGCAGTAGATGCGGTAGTGTATAGCGGATGTACCGCATAAGTTTTATTACCATGGTACTAATCGATACTATCGCTTGGGTGTTGTAACCGTGCCCAAATAAACATATGAATTCTTCAAGTTGCTGGAAGGGTATGTGGGTGCATATGAGGTTGTGTACGTGTCGATTCCACCCATACCCTTTCAACGCGGACATGCTCTTAGTAGTACGGATTTTGTTTGACTCAAAGCAATCAACAAGAAATATTAGAAAACTGTTTTCGCTCTTTCTGTCGAATAGGTGGTTATATTAATATGAGGCAGTTGAAAATTGCCAATGATATAGAGATGTGAAACCTCTATGAATGAAGAACCGGCAAAAACTCCAACATCAAAAACATCATCAAAGATGCATATGAACTCCGTTTTTGATGAACTCAAGCTTGTCATGAAGATGAACATAAGCTCCAAAACTCACATATCGAAATGCCAAACAAGAACCAAGAAAGATGATGATGCAAAGAATGCAATAGTTCGAGCTCTCAACGAACAATACAATCAAGCTACTCACTCGAGAGTCCCCCTTGATAGTACAGCTATCGATCCTATAACCTGGTCTCCCAACTAAAACCATAAGATCGGTAAAATATAAAACCCTATCAAGGACAAACCTTTTCCTTGCGCATAGTCCTATTTAGTTACATGATGATGATCCTGTCCTCCTCAAGATGGACCACCTTTCTTTACTGCGTTGGCTCGATGAAGACTAGTAGATTGCTCCCCCATACTACACTATGGGTGAGCCTCTCTTCGACACATCTTCACTTGTCCATTATCACCATAATGGACGACAAACATCAAGCATGTGATCTTGTCATGATGCTTCACTTGAACTTGCACACTTCAACCTTGATGACAATCACCACTTGATGTCATCCTCCATGGGTTGTATGGGATCTTCCTCTTGATGCAAGCCCATGGAAATATACCTAAGATCATCTCCAGCCGTTGGATCCCCCGGGAATACCACCGAACCAAAAAAATTGTTGCTTGGGAGGGAAAATGCTTCATCCGGTGAAAATAAGAGTGCATGGGAAGGTACCTTCCCCGCCACACCCCACCCCAACCCAAAGTTTGTGTGTGAAATGATTAAGTGGGCCAAGAAAAAGGACACATGGGGGGACGCGAGTTGTTGAAACTTCCGTCAGCGCCCCTGCTACTTCTCGAGCATGCATTGGTTTCCCGTGAATAGGAACGGTTTGATGCAGCAAAGTAGATAAGTATTTCCCTCAGTTTTGAGAACCAAGGTATCAATCCAGTAGGATATGCAAGCGAGCCACCAATAGATGTACCTACACAAGGAATCAAACTCTTGCACCCAACGCTATAAAGGGGTTGTCAATCCCTTCACGGTCATTTGCAAGGATGAGATCTAGTAGAGATAGATATAATAGGATGCTTGAACGGAAAGTAAAACTAAAAGTAAAATAGGGCAGCAAGTATTTTTAGTTTTTTTGGTTTTAGATCTGAAAATATAATATGGAAAATAGACCCGGGGGCATAGGTTTCACTAGATGGCTTCTCTCATGATGGCAAGTATTACGGTGAGTGAAGGAATTACTCTCAAGCAATTGATAGAAAAGCGAATTATTATGAAGATATCCAAGGCAATGATTATGCATATAGGCATCACGTCCGTGACAAGTAGACCGAAACAATTCTACATCTAACTACTATTACTCCACACGTCGACCAACTCATGCCTGCATCTAGAGTATTAAGTTCATGAAGAACAGAGTAACGCATTAGGTAAGATGACATGATGTAGAGGGATAAACTCAAGAAATATGATGAAAACCCCATCTTTTTACCTTTGATTTCAACAATACAATACGTGACTCGCTACCCCTACGTTGTCACTGGGTGAGGACACCGCAAGATTGAACCCAAAACTAAGCACTTCTCCTATTGCAAGAATTACCAATCTAGTTGGCCAAACCAAACCAATAAGTCGAAGAGACTTGCAAAGATATGAAATCATGCATATAAGAATTCAGGAAAGACTCAACTAATATTCATAGATAATTTGAACATAAACCCACAATTCAGCGGATCTCGACAAACACACCGCAAAAGAGTATTACATCGGATAGATCTCCATGAAGATCATGAAGAACATGGTATTGAGAAGCAGAGAGAGAAGAAGCCATCTAGCTACTAGCTATGGACCCATAGGTCTGTGGTGAACTACTCAGGCATCATCAGAGGGGCAATGGAGTTGATGTAGATGCCCTCCGTGATCGAATCCCCCTCCGGTAGATTACCAGAAAAGGCTCCAAGATTGGATCTCTCGGGACAGAGGCTTCTGGCAGTGGAAAAGTGTTTTTTGGCTCCCTTCGATAATGATGGAATATTTGGGAATTTATAGGCCGAAGATTAGGGTTAGGGGAGTTACTAGGGGCCACAAGCCTGTTCGGCGCGGGTGACCCCCCCCCCCTAGGCACGACAAGCGGGCTTCTGGCCCAGTGGCAGCTCCTCTGCCTTGGTTCTCAAGTCTCGTAGCTTCCTTTTATTCCAGAAAAATAATTCCAGAGGTTTTATTCCGTTTGGACTTTGTTTAATATTCCTTATCTGCGAAACTCAAAAACAAGGAAAAAAATAGAAAGTGGCACTAGGCTCTAGATTAATAGGTTAGTCCCAAAAATAATATAAAATAGAATATTAATGCATATAAAACATCCAAAACAGATAATATAATAGCATGGAACAATCAAAAATTATAGATACATTGGAGACGTATCAGCATCCCCAAGCTTAATTCCTGCTTGTCCTCGAGTAGGTAAATGATAAAAATAGAATTTTTGATGTGGAATGCTACCCAACATATTTATCCATGTAACATTCTTTATTGTGGCATGAATATTTAGATCCGTAAGATTCAAAACAATAGTCTAATATTGACATAAAACAATAATACTTCGAGCACACCAACAAGGTAGTCGTGTCCTTTCGAAATAACATGGCCTTAGAAAGTTATCCCTAAAAAATCATATGGTCTGGCTATGCTCCATCTTCCCCACACAACGTATCTAAATCATGCAAAACCCTGATGAACAAGTCAAGCAATTGTTTCACACTTTTGGTGTTCTCAAACCTTTTCAACTCTCATGGAATACATGAGCGTGAGCCATGGATATAGCATTATAGGTGGAATAGAATATGGAGGGGGAGCAAAGGAAAAAGGAGAAGATAGTCTCACATCAACTAGGCATATCAACGGGGTATGGAGATGCCCGTCAATAGATATCAATGTGAGTGAGTGGGCATTGCCATGCAACAAATGCACTTAGAGTTATAAGTGTATGAAAGCTCAAAAAAGAAAACTAAGTGGTCGTGCATAATGAATATCCACTAGTTATATGAAAGTGACAAAATAGGAGACTCTCTGTCATGAAGATCATGGTGCTACTTTGAAGCACAAGTGTTGAAAGTAGTAGAAATTGTGCCTTCTCTATTTCTCTCACTTTTTTGGTGGGCCTCTTTGGCCTCTTTTCTTTGGGCTTCGCTGGCCTCTTTTATTTTTTGTAAAGTTCGGATACTCGTCCCAACTTGTGAGGGAATCATAGCCTCCATCATCCGTTTCTCTCATGGGACAATGCTCTATTAATGAAAAATCATCATACTTTTATTTACTTATAACTCAAAGAAAAATAAATTACAACTCGATTCCTATGACAAGATTAACTCTATATGCAATATGAAGTGATGATGCAAGTCATAGAAAAACTACATGATGGAAGTTGCGTGGCAATATATATCGGAATGGCTATGGAAATGCCATAATAGGTAGGTATGGTGGCTCTTTTGAGGAATATATGGTGGCTATTTTGAGGAAGGAGGGTTTGATGTACCGGCGAAAGTTGCACGGTACTAGAGAGGCTAGCAAAGATGGAAGAGCGAGAGTGTGCATAATCCATGGACTCACATTAGTCATAAAGAACTCACATACTTATTGAAAAAGTCTATTAGTTATCAAACAAAGCATTAGACGCATGCTCCTAGGGGAGAGGTTGGTAGGAGTTAACCATTGCACGCTCCCGACCCTCACACAAAGGTCGGCAATCATTAGACAAATCCTGCTCCGACTTCATTACATAACGGTTCACCATACGTGCATGCTACGGGAATCACAAGCTTTAACACACGTATCTCTTCAATTCACAACTACTCACTAGCATGACTCTCATATTACCATCCCTATTATCTCAAAACTATATGCAAGGAATCCCACTTCTCATAGTTGTTAATGCACTTAATATGAAAGTTTTTATTATATCCCTCTTGGATGCCATTATATTAGGACTAAATTCATAACCAAAAAAAATTACCATGCTGTTTTAATAAACTCTCAAAATAATATAAGTGAGGAACAAGAGTTCAATAATTTCTATAAAATATAACACCACCATGCTCTATAAAGATATAAGTGAAGCACTAGAGCAACATTGCCTAGCTCAAAAGATATAAGTGAAGCACATAGAGTATTCTAACAAATTCACGATTCAGCATGTCTCTCTCAAAAGTTGTGTGCAGAAAGGATGATTGTGTCAAACTAACAAGCAAATACTCATATCATACAAGACGCTCCAAGCAAAACACATATCATGTGGTGAATAAAAATATAGCCTCACGTAAATTTACCGATGGATTGAAGATGAAAAAGGGGATGCCTTCTGGGGCATCCACAAGCTTAGGATTTTTGGTATCCTTGAATAATACTTGTGGTTCCTTGTGCATCCCCAATCTTAGGCTCTTTCCACTCTTTATTTCATAGTCCATCAAATCTTTACCCAAAACTTGAAAACTTCACAACACAAAACTCAACAGAAAACTCATGAGATCCGTTAGTATAAGAAAAATAAATCACCACTTTAGGTACTGTTTTGAACTCATTCTTTATTTATATTTGTGTAATATCTACTTTATTCTAACTTTTCCATGACTCATACCCCCCGATACGACCCATAGATACATCAAAATAAGCAAACAACACAAAGAAAACAGAATCTGTCAAAAAAAGAATAGTCTGTAGCAATCTGAAAACTTGGAATACTTATGTAACTATAACAATTCTGAAAAAATATTAAAATCAGGGAAATTTGTATATAAATCTTGTGTAAAACTTTCATATCAATTCGACGCTCTGAACAATTTGGAAAATTCCTGGACTGAGCGCAAAAGTTTCTGTTTTTCAGCAGGATCAAATCAACAACTACCATAGATCACCCCAAAGGTTTTACTTGGCTCAAACAATAATCAAAACAAAAAAACACAATTACTACAGAAGTAACAATGTTCCAAACACACCAAAACAGAAGCAAAAATCGGAAAGCAAAATAAAATTGGGTTGCCTCCCAACAAGCGCTATTATTTAACGCCCCTAGCTCGGCAAAATGATTTCAATGATGCTCACATAAAAACTAGTAGTTGAGGTATGAAAAAGAGCATCATGAATAGCATTAAAAACACGTTTAAGTATAACCCACTTCCTATGCATAGGTATTTTTTGAGCAAATAATTTATGGGAACAAGAATTAACTAGCATAGGAAGGCAAAACAAGCATAACTTCAAAACTTTGAACACATAGAGAGGAAACTTGATATTATTTCATTTACTACAAGCATATGTTCCTCCCTCATAATAAATTTCTGTATAATCATGAAGGAATTCAAAAATATAACTATCATCTAAAAATTTCTCTTCATGATCCACATGCATGCAAAGTTGATACTCTTCCAAAATAGTGGGATTATCATTAACTAAAGTCATGACCTCTCCAAACCCACTTTTATCAAAAAAAATCATTAGATTGAACACTCTCCAAAATAGTGTGATCAATAATGCATAAATTTGACACTCTTCCAAACCCACTTTCTATATCATATTCATCATGAGTATTAAATAAATTATCAAGATCATAAGAAGCATTATCACCCCAATCATGATCATTGCAATAAGTAGTAGTCATGGCAAACTCATCAAATATAGCATCCCCAAGCTTGTAGTTTTGCATATCATTAACATAATTGACATTAATACAATTTACAATATCATTGCAATCATACTTTTCATTCAAGGAAACATCGTGAATCACTTCATCACAATTTTCAGATTCACGAATATCAAGCAAAACTTCATAGAGATAATCAAGTACACTCAGCTCACTAGCAATTGGTTCATCATAATTTGGTCTTTTGAAAAGATTAGCAAGTGGATGAGGATACAAAACAATAGGTTTTTAGGAAGCAAAGATGCAAGCAAAATAGGAAGCACATGGCAACACAAGCAAACTAAAGAGATCCAGCGAGAAAAAGGCAAACAACAAAGAGGGCGAATAAAACAGCAAATTGGTGAAGTGGGGGAGAGGAAAACGAGAGGCAAAAGGCAAATAATGTAAATGCAAGATATGATTTTGTGATGGGTACTTGCTATCCTTGACTTGCTATGTATCTCCCCAGCAACGGCGCTAAAAATCCTTCTTGCTACTTCTCGAGCATGCGTTGGTTTCCCGTCAAGAGGAACGGTTTAATGCAGCAAAGTAGATAAGTATTTCCCTTAGTTTTTGAGAACCAAGGTATCAATCCAGTAGGAGATACAAGCGAGCCACCAATAGATGTACCTGCACAAGGAATCAAACTCTTGCACCCAATGCTATAAAGGGGTTGTCAATCCCTTCACGGTTATTTGCAAGGATGAGATCTAGTAGAGATAGATATAATAGGATGCTTGAACGGAAATTAAAACTAAAAGTAAAAATAGAGCAGCAAGTATATTTCGTATTTTTGGTTTAGATCTGAAAATATAATATGTAAAATAGACCCAGGGGCCAGAGGTTTCACTAGATGGCTTCTCTCATGATGGCAAGTATTACGGTGGGTGAACGAATTACTGTCGAGCAATTGATAGAAAAGCGAATAATTATGAAGATATCCAAGGCAATGATTATGCATATAGGCATCACGTCCGTGACAAGTAGACCGAAACGATTATGAATCTACTACTATTACTCCACACATCGACCGACTCCTGGCTGCCTCTAGAGTATTAAGTTCATGAAGAACAGAGCAACGCAGTAGGTAAGATGACATGATGTAGAGGGATAAACTCAAGCAATACGATGAAAACCCCATCTTTTTACCCTTGATGGCAACAATACAATATGTGCCTCGCTACCCCTACTTTTTCACTGGGTGAGGACACCACAAGATTGAACCCAAAACTAAGCACTTCTCCTATTGCAAGAATTACCAATCTAGTTGGCCAAACCAAACCAATAACTCAAAGAGACTTGCAAAGATATAAAATCATCCATATAAGAATTCAGGAAAGACTCAAACAATATTCATGGATAATCTGAACATAAACCCACAATTCACCGGATCTCGACAAACACGCTGTAAAAGAGTATTGCATCGGATATATCTCCATGAAGATCATGAAGAACATGGTATTGAGAAGCAAAGAGAGAGAAAACAAGCCATCTAGCTACTAGCTATGGACCCGTAGGTCTGTGGTGAACTACTCACGCATCATCGGAGGGGCAATGGAGTTGATGTAGATGCCCTCCATGATCGAATCCCCCTCCGGCAGATTACCGGAAAAGGCTCCAAGATCGGATATCTCGGGAACGGAGGCTTCTGGTGGCGGAAAAGTGTTTTTTCTGGCTCCTTCGATAATGATGGAATATTTGGGAATTTATAGGCCGAAGATTAGGGTTAGGGGAGTTGTCAGGGGCCCACAAGCCTGCCCGGCGTGGGTGCCCCCCTGGCCGTGGCAAGCGGGCTTGTGGCCTCGTGGCAGCTCCTCTGCCTTGGTTCTCAAGTCTCGTGGCTTACTTTTATTCCATAAAAAATCATTCCGGAGGTTTTATTCCGTTTGGACTCCGTTTAATATTCCTTATCTACGAAACTCAAAAACAAGGAAAAACCATAAACTAGCACTAGGCTCTAGATTAATAGGTTAGTCCCAAAAATAATATAAAATAGCATATTAATGCATATAAAACATCCAAAATAGATAATATAATAGCATGAAACAATCAAAAATTATAGATACATTGGAGACGTATCAGCCCCCAAGAGACCCCCAGCGGGCTGGGTTTCGTCTAGGTATGCCGACGCTATGTTGACGTCCTGGGGGTGTGCTGGGGGCGTGTCTGGGCCATTTTGAGCAAAAAGTAACACCCAAACCTAAAACCGAGCCTGAAAAGGTGTCCTGGGGGCGTCCTGGGGCATGGGTGGAGATGCTCTAACCCCACATGGAAACCTCACAAATACCATGGGAGTACACAAAGCATAATGGACAATACTTACCATACCATGGGATCATTTGATCCCACTTGGTACATCTTCTACGCTTTGTGTGTTGATCAACTAGAATCAGTCTATGCATAGATTCCCAAGGTCATGGAACCCACAAGTTGATCACCAAAACATACATCAAGTGTATCAATAGAACATCCCATTGTCACCACAGATATCCCATCGCAAGACATACATCAAGTGTTCTCGAATCCTTAAAGACTCAATCCGATAAGTAAACTTCAAAGGGAAAACTCAATTCATCACAACAAGATAGAGAGGCAAAAACTCCATATGATTCAATCTATATCAACAAAGCTCGCGGTACATCAAGATCGTGCCATCTCAAGAACACCAGAGAGAGAGAGAGAGATCAAACACATAGCTACTGGTACATACCCTCAGCCCCGAGGGTGAACTACTCCCTCCTCGTCATGGAGAGTGTCGGGATGATGAAGATGGCCTCCGATGATGGTTTCCCCCTCCGGCAGGGTGCCGAAACGAGCTCCTGATTGGTTTTTCGTGGCTCTGGAGGTTTGCGGCGGTGGAACTTCCGATCTAGGTTCTGCGTTGGGGTTTTTGGTATTTATAGGAATTTATGGCGGTGGAAATAAGTCCGGATGGGCCACGAGGGAGTCACAAGCCTGCAGAGCACGACCAGGGCGATGGCCGCGCCCGTGAGGCTTGTGACAGCCTCATGGGTCTTCTGGCCCAACTCCGATGCTCCATGGGTCTCTTCTTGTCCAAACAAATAACCATAAATGTTTATTCCATTTGGACTCCGTTTGATAGTCCTTTTCTGTATAACCCCAAAACAAGGAAAAAACAGGAATTGGCACTGGGCTCTAGGTTAATAGGTTAGTCCCAAAAATAATATAAAGTTGTGGTAAAATGATTGTAAAACATCCAAGAATGATAATATAATAGCATGGAACAAGCAAAAATTATAGATACGTTGGAGACATATCAATGGACTTGCATGCTAATGGGGTAGCTTCAACGTGCATCGACTTACATGCTCACGAGTTGGCCGCCGGTGGGACTGGACCTGTTGGTCCGCTCGTGGGTGCGCTCCCACATGTCGATGCACCAGCGCTGGCTCCCTAGGTGCAGGTGGAGTCGGACGTGTCTGCACCATCCATGGTCGTGGTTCCTTCGGAACAGGCTCCCTCTTCACCAATCACGCGTGTACATGCTTTCTACACTGTTGGAGAGGGGTTGTTAGTCCATCCTCACCCCCTCCTCCGGCAGCGAAGCTTATGTCACCACTCTCATCCGGGGTGACACCCACCCGTCAAAATAACCGGCATATGGTGGCCAAGGATGGAAGGATGGACACGGATGAGGACTCCTTAGGCAAGTCTATGTGCCATAAAGCGGCATAGTATCTTGACAGCCAAGGTATAGCATTGTCATCCAAATCATTTTTATCTTTTTCCTCTACAACCATTGTTTATAAATTGAATAATGTGGGTGTTAGTCTAAGAATTAATGACAAGGACATTTCTATTTCGACAAACGCTTTGAGACATTTGGAATATGACCGATTAAAGGTCACACCACGAGTCTCTAGCAAGTCTTTTGCCTCACATCTAGATGAGGAGGATCTGCATGCCACATTAGATGGTCAGCTTCTTTCTCATTTAGTAGGAGAGGTTACGGACGTGGGCTTGGTTAAACCCGAGCTTAGCTCACTATTTGAGCTTATAGCTTTCGGACGTAAATCAAAGGCCGCCCGTTTGAAAAAGAGTCGTAAGTCCCCGAAGAGGGCAAAAATCTCTAAATCTCCTATTGGTTTCTCATGAATGGCATGTTTTTTAATAGCAGAGGTCTTGGTGACTTGGCTAAACATCTATTCATTGTGGATTGTAATAGGAATAATAATTTAGACTTTTTGGCTATCTTTGAAACGGGGAGACATGATTTCTTTGTAAGTCTGCTTGACCGTCTTTCTGGCGGAATGGACTTTACATGGATTTCACGTTCGCCTAGAGGTTGTTCCAGTGGCATTTACTTGGTGTAAACACATGGACTATGGATGTTTTTGTTAGTTCGGATGGTGGGTTTCACATTAAACTCCATATTCACAACAAAGCCAACAACTTCGCATGGACCCTCGTCGCCGTGTATGGGGCTGCCCAGGATGAGTCCAAGGCGGATTTTCTCCGTGAATTGGTTAATCTAGTGAATGATAATCCCTACCCCATTCTTATAGGAGGGGATTTCAACTTGCTTCGATTTCCAAATGAGAAAAGCCGAGGTAGGTTTGATAATGATTGGCCTTTCCTTTTCAATGTTGTTATCGACAGTCTAGATTTGAGAGAGGTTTCTATGATTGGTAGACAATCTACTTGGGCGAACAGTCTTCCAGAACCGACATACGAGAAACTAGATTGTGTTTTAATGGATACAGACTGGGAATCTAAATTTCTTATGGTGTCTGTTCGTGCTCTGCCTTGTATCGAGGCCATATCAGATCATGCACCCATTCTCCTACCTACTGGTTTGCCACGACCACAACAGAGATGCAAATTCAAGTTCGAACTTGGTTGGTTGCATCGAGATGGATTCCATTACATGGTCAAGGAGGTCTGGGAGAAATCGATGGCCGACCATACCCCAATAAACCAATGGAATAACAACATACGTGATTTACATAAATTCCTTGGTGGGTGGGCTAGGCATACACTCCGTATCCTCAAAAAGAGAAGTTTCGTCTTTCATCTATCATCGATGAATTAGAAGCTTTGGCACAAGCTAGGCCTTTATCTAAGCATGAAATCGAGATCAAGAGTCAATCAAATGCACAAATCGCTAGCATGCTGCAAGAAGAGGAACTCAAATGGTACCAACATTCTAACTCTCAATTTATCCTGAAGGTGACTCGAATACTAGATACTTTCATGGAGTCGCCAATGAAAGACACCGGAAAAAACTTATTCATTCCATACAACAGGATGAGGGTATGATTGAGGGACATGAGCAACTTAAATCTTATGTCACTAATTATTATAAGAATCTACTCGGAGCCCGGAGGAAGGAAACTTCTCAATGGATGAGTCCCGAATAGATGACATCCCTCAGGTCTCTCATGAGTAAAACAACCTTCTAAGAGCCCCATACTCCGAGCAGGAAATTAGAACGGCGGTTTTACTAATGGAGCATAACAAAGCCCCAGGTCCGGATGGATTTCCCACAGAGTTCTATCAGAACTTCCGGGAAGTCATCAAATCGGATCTCCTACTCTTGTGTGGCCAATTAGATTTGTTTCGCTTAAACTTTGGTGAGATTATTTTATTACCTAAGGTTAACGAGGCTGTGAGGATACAACAGTTTAAACCTATCTACCTCCTTAATGTTAGTTTTAAAATATTCACGAAGGTTGCGACTATTAGGCTGAATTCGATCGCTGAACATGTGGTTCGTCCTTCACAGACAGCTTTTATGCAAGGTAGACACATCCTAGATGGTGTTTTTATCCTTCATAAAACAGTCCATGAAATGCATCAAAAAAGTTGAATGGGGTAGTACTCAAACTAGACTTTGAAAAAGCTTATGAAAAAGTCAAATGGACCTTTCTTCAACAAACCCTCCGAATGAAAGGATTTTATGCAGAGTGGCACGCTGTGATCCATATCTTCATTTCTAGAGGAAGTGTTGCCATTAAGGCCAATGATGACATCGGCCACTATTTCCAAACGAAGAAGGGATTATGACAAGGTGATTCGATATCGCCCATGCTATTCAATATAGTGGCGGATATGCTAGCGGTTGATATGCTAGCCACTAATCCCCCCCTAATTAACCCACAGACATTGACAGTGGGCCCCAGCAGTGGGTCAAACCCCGGTCAGCGCGGGGATTAGCCCCTGACGCTGACATGAGGGCCCCACACTGTCAGGTTTGACCTGGCCTGGCCTTTGACTGGCTGATGTCATGATGACGTCGGCCTGACGCATTAAAAGAATTTCTAGTATAAAAATAAATCAGAAAATTCCAGAAATTAATAAAAACTTCAAAAATTCATAGAAAATAATTTGTAAGTCAGATTAAAATAAGTTATATATGAAAATTTATTAGAAAAATCCAATTAATCTAATGGTGGCATTTTCATGCATGTTAGAGAAAGTTAAATAGCCAAACTTGGACATTTTGTTCAAAACACAATAGGCCACTTCACTTATGGAGTTGAATTTGAACCTTGGGTTCAAACCATCTTCATTTAACATGTTGATAGATGCATTAGCTCAAACCAGTAACATATTGCCATGCTATTATCATGCATCATTGTGAAGCATTTGCCTTGCTTATTTTGTACCTTCTTTGATCTTGTCGATAGACTTGCGAGACGTAGTTATCGACGACATCGAAGAACAACTGAGTTCTTCTGATAAACAGGCAAGCAACCCCCCCCCCCTTGAGCATATTCGATACAATCCCATCTCTCGCTATTGCTCTCATTTCAATGCATTAGGACAACGCTTTTCAACTGCTACTTGTGTTGCGATAGATGAACCCACTCCTTTGCATGAACTGTCATTGTCACAGTAAATAGCTAAACCAAGCAACCTAGCATACCTGGTAGTTACTTGAGCCATATTTTGCTATAACCCTGTTATGCTTGCTATGCTTAGAGTTGTATCAGGTCTGATTCATCTGGGAAATGAACCGGAGTGAAATGAATGTGTCCTGATGATGAGAGTTAAGTGATGAACGTATTTGGTAAAGGTAGCGGTGAGAGGCCATGTAGGAGTACATGGTGGGTTGTCTCATTGATATCGCTCATAGGAGCTGAGTTCCATGTTTGTGTTCCAAGACTAGCTACTACCGCACATTGGGCTCCGGTAACTCGAGCTCTCTCGGGCTATTAACCTACCCTGTTCTCAGTCCAGGAGTCGCAGTAGTTCGAAACGTTGATAGGTGTGGCACGGCCTGCGAAGTGGATGAACGGCCCAATCGGGACCGACTTTGGGCCCTGCTCACAACGTTTGAGGCCATGTTGGAAACCTCGGCCGGACTTCCATTATGGGTTCCAACTCAGATAAGTGACTGCTTTGGACGTGATTCATTGAAGGTTAACGTTCGTGGCCGACTCCCTTGTTGGGCTTCCGCTTGAAGGTTGCCGAGGTGCCTTTTTACGTGCACATGACGATAAGTGGCGGGAGCATGTGTGACGAAGTACACCCCTGCAGGGTAATTATCTATTCGAATAGCCGCGTCCACGGATATGGACTACTTGGATACTTGCATTGTTCATGGACAACTTAAGTGGATACTTTAAAATGCACCGAACAAGTGTGAGTGCTATGGATGGCTTCTCGTAGGAAGACGAGAGAGGATCCATAGTGGTGTATTGAGATGGTGAGCATGTGGACTCGTGTGTGCTCTCTCATAGGGAGATGAGAGAGTAGTGATACGTTGGTTACTTTGTTGTAGTCTAGGATAGCCAAAGGTCAAAGCTGGCATTCTGCAGTAAACCCCACAATCCTGTTCATTGATACATGATGCATATGTAGATAGTTCTGATGTAAGACTTGCTGAGTACCTTCGTACTCAATGTTGCTTATTTTCATTTTGCAGAGTTAGACGTTGTGTTCGGTTATGTTCTCCTGACGTTGACATCGACGGATTAGCTTAGTAACCCAGACAGAGGTCTGGTTCCTATGGTAGGGTCGTTGTAGCTTTTCAGGCTCTTTTAGCCGCTTTTGTAGATGTATGTACTCAGACATGTAACTTCCGCTTGTTGTTTGTATGCTCTGAATGTTGGGTCATGTGACCCCTTCTGCTTGTAACATTATACTATGTTGGCTCCTTGGAGCCTCCTAAATAAATGTTATGTTGTAGAGTTTTGTTGTGATGCCATGTTGTATCTACGCATATCGTGCATAGTGTGTGTATGATTGAAATGCATTGGTATGTGTGGGATTCGACACCTAGTTGTGTGCCTTTAGTAGCCTTCTTTATGGAGAAATGCCTCTTTGTGCTTCCACCGAGCCTTGGTAGCTTGCTACTGCTCCGGACACATTGATTGACCGGCATGTATCCTTGTTTGCTGCTGTGTCTGTCCCTTCAGCGAAATGTCTCGCAGTGTAATGGAGTCCCTGTAGCCTGCTACGACTCGTCTACGTGTAGTGATGACATTTATGTCCCACGGCGTAATGGAGTCCTTGTAGCTTGCTATGACTCGTCTACACACGCTTATAACCGACACCTGCATTGCTGGGTTATGTATGCATGTCCCTGTACGGTTGTGCCACTTGGGTCTATAACTAGTCATGTCGACCCGGGTTCTCTAATGTGTGAATGCTAGTGACACGTTCATATCCGTGAGCCAAAAGGCGCAAACGGTCCCGACCAAGGTAAGGTGGCAGCCGTGGCTTACCGTGTGTGAGGCCGTAAAGTGGTGTGACGTGTTACAGGCTGGATTCGTATGTCTTAGGATTAGGGTCCCGACAGCATTGCTATCAGAGCTGACCCTTGCGGTTACACGGGCATCCACGGGTCAGGTGCTCGGGCATGTGGCACATGGCGTGTGTGGCCCGTCGTGGCACACAGCATGGCACATGTGTCGGACTGGACGCGCATACGTGTGCCAAAAGGGAACGTTCCTGATGGGCCGACGAGGACGTCAGTTCCTTTGAGTGGAGGTGTATGTGAGAGCCTGGCTTAATAGGAATGATAGACTACTCATATCAACAAGGAATTCCTTCTTTTCTGGGAGCCCACTCGAAAAGAACTTCAAAGTTAAGCGTGCTTGGCTTGGAGCGATTCTAGGATGGGTGACCGATTGGGAAGTTGTTCTCCGGTGCGCACGAGTGAGGACAAAGTGCGCAGGAAAGACTAGTGTTGGTTTGTGGGGCCAGTCTAGATCCCGGGGTGTTACATGTATCAATTGCCAAACAATAATTTGTTTACCCACCGTATGCTTTCTTCGAGAGAGAATCCTCTAGCGGACATTATGGCCTCGGGTCTATCTAAATATAAATACTAAAACTACAAAAAATACCTTGTTGTTATCTATTTATTTTTATTTTATTTTGCAACTACATTATCCATCTATCCATTTTTAATCTTGTAAGTAATGAGTTCAAGGGGCTTGACAACCCTCTTATCCGCGTTGGGTGCAAGTGTTTTATTCTTTGTGTGCAGGTGTTGTTAGTCGTTGACTCGTTGTTTACTTGGTTGTCCTATTGGTTCGATAACCTTGGTTCTCATTGAGGGAAATACTTATCTCTACTGTATTACATCTCCTCTCCTCTTCGGTGAAAACCCCAATGCAGTTTACAAGTAACACCCACCTAGAGCTCACATCTAGCAACTATGTGTACTAAACCTAGCAAACCCCATCTCTTCCTAACCCTAACGCCCTCAGCATCCCCTCTAGTCTACCGCCTCTGTTGTTGCTCTCGCATCTCCCCTTCCCTCTCGATCTCCACCTTCGTGCATGCCACCACATCCCCCCCCCCCTTCGCCCGATCTCCACATTATTGCATGTGTCATTTGTATAAATAGCATGATATAATTGTTATTATGATTTTATGTTAAATAAAACACCGAAGATAAGAAACATTTTCGGGGGGTAGGTAATAAACTTAACAAATATGACCAGATACAAAAGGTTTTAGGGAAAACATGAACAACCCTCACACATCAATCTTAAGTATGTACCACATTCATCCCAAACTCTTTCATTATCTTCTGCCTAGAATGAGAACATCTCGAGGTAACAAAGTTGATTAGTTTTATTTAATAGATCTATGTGTGTGAGGTTAGCATGGTTTGCAATTTGAAGAAAATTTTAACAATGGTTATACAATGATGAAGTAATACCGAGGAAGAGCAAAAGCACACCTACATTACCTCCATGAGGCATTTGAACAAAAAAATAGTTCTTGTTAACTTAATTATTTGTGACGCCCTCATTTAAAATCGTCACTAATCATACACGCATCATGCACGATCACGAACGGTGACTCACGTCAAATCACAACACAACTCTACGACATAAATTAAATATAAAATGTTATATTACAAGCCCGGATCACGAGGATCCGTAAGAAAGCAAATATTATGTGAGTATAGACATAGTTAGACAAGTTTTGTCTTAAGAAGGCTAAGTATAATAGCGACACCAGATCAAAAGGTAAGACCTCCTGCCTGGTACCTCCGGACTACTCCTGGTCATCGGTCTCCACGTATTACACACCACCAGGGTAACCTGCATCCATAGTGCTACCAACTGTTGCAGCAACCGAGTCGAATGAAAAGAGTAGCAAAGCAACAGTGAGTACTCATCCAAAGTACTTGCAAGTCTTACATCGTCTCTATACTAGATATGTATCAGTATCAAATGAATGGGGTAGTATCTGTAAAGTAGAGTGCATAAATGCCCGAGTAAGGGGGGAGAAGCTCATCCTATGGAAGACTACATATTTTGGCAGTAGAAGAGAGGAGCGTATATAGTATCATTTTGCACATACAGATAATAACCTGCCCAGAGATCCTCTCCTCAACTCCTGCGAGAAGGCAATCTCCGGGGGTATCTCTCTGTTATCTTGGTGTATTTTATCAAGTATCCGGTTCAAGTAGTATAAGATCAGGATACATCCCCAAGCCGTTTGTTACAATGGAGGCAGTTATCCGAATAGTTTAACTTCCCTGCATGGGTGCACGAATTTACCCGATACGCTCGATTACCTCCGGTTGGACACACTTTTCTAGGTAATGCCCAACCTCGGGTGATCAACACGTCAAAGTCCTAACTAAGCTCTCTAGAGAGGTCAACCTAAGTGCAAGGGGGTCATGAGCCCATCACCCTAAGAACTCATGTACGTTGCGTGACTGTCTGGGGACCAATCCCACCTCTGTATACAAGCATGCCGCTCACCCGAACAATCAGCCCGCTCCATTGAGACATTTCACAGAGATTTCGGTAAGAACTGGCAACGCCAAGGGCCCCTTAAACCATTATCCAATGCAGCGGTTAGTATGTATATGCAGTGAAAGTCTCATATCAAATACCTAAATATTGTTAAGCATGTTATATTAAATAACCGCGGACACCAACCAGGGACCAGGACCACATCTCTCCTAGGTGGTCTACGCCTGCCCTGTCGTTCCAACTCAATGAATCACTTGGGACTGTCAGAAACCCAGGCCCATCACTACCTGGATGGAACCACATGTCCCTTCACCCCTCATTTCGAATTGAACCATAGGTATTGAAGTAATATATAGTATATACCCATGATCATTGCCCGAAGAGATCACGACCTGATAATATAACATGGAAAAATAGACAAGCGTGTAGGGCCACTGATGAGACAATAACATATCTATACTAAGCATATGGGATAACATATATGGTATCAACAGTAGTAGTAAGGACAAGCTATGCAACATTATAGGATCTACCGATAAAGCAATAACATTATCACTACTCTAATGCAAGCAATAGAGAGAAGGAATAGGCGATATCGGAATGATCAAGGAGGGTTTGCTTGCCTAGAAGCTCTGTTGATAAGGATGCATCGTCGTCAACGTAGTCGTACTCGTGGTCAACATAAGTATCGGAGTCTAGCAGTAAGAATAGACGAGAGGGGGGAAACAGATAAATAACAGGCATACAAATACAACACAGATGCATGTCATGTCAACATGTATTGATGATATGCTCTAATGCATCCCTAAGCATTTTAAAGAAGAGAGAAAATATCTAATAATATTTCGTGTCGAGGTAGCCCATCATCCATGCCACCTTGATGTGAAGAAGCACCTGCGCCTTCCAAAGTGGAAGTTCTCCTGATTCAATTTCTTGGTAATAGTGTGGCCGAGAGAAGCAAGGGAGGAGGCGGCCATGGCAACCAAGGTTGAAGACGGCATGACCTAGATGCGATGGAAGAGGCTAGCTCTGTATACCATGTGAAAAAAATGAGGCTTGAGCGTCTGCATTAGCAGGGACGCGTGCATGCTGATATGGGGCCTAAGGCCAATAGCGTTTGCACGGGAGTTAGGCCAAGGATTGATCTGCAAGTTAGCTAACAACCTGGATCATATCTCTTTGGTATAAGAGTACTTACAACAACATACAACAACCGTACATGCACACAATCCTACACATATAAACTCGCATATACACTGTTTAACATTATCGACAGCCAGACTCACTCAAGAAGCCTTAATGGCGTGGAAGAACGGCTAGAGGATCCACTCGTCCGCTACATGTAGTGGCGAATCTAGCAGGGGGCTTCAATAGGCTCAAGCCCCCCCTCCAAAAATTGGAAAAGAAAAAATACTACTATTCTATATATTTTTTGACCTTATTTGGACCAAAGAATTGATAGTTTTTGACATTTTATACACATATTTAACTTTGAACCCTCCCTTCATTTTCTTCCAAGATTCGTTACTGGCTACGTGTTGGGGATATGACCCCACGATATGACCCGCCCCGGAGGCTCCGGGTCATGTTGCTGGCTCGTGAGCCAGCCCAAAGGTGAGCCGTAAGACTGGTGGCCCAGGAAGATAGGCGGCTCAAGGTGTGGACCGTACAATGGCCCGGACGGAGAAGACCCGGGCGTGCAAGTCGACTCATAGACAGCTTGGACAAGAAGATAGAGAGAGACTCGGTTAGCAATTGTAATGACCCGGTGTTCCTGACCTCTTATATAAAGGCAGACCCGGGGCGACTTAGAGGACAGGTAATCGAGAACTAGGTCAAGTTTCTAGCTCCTTGTAATCGATACACAAGAAATACAAGCACAAGCAGGACACAGGCTATTACCTCGACTTGAGGGGCCGAACCTGGATAAACTCGTGTCTTTCGTCCCAATTAACCCCTTTGAGTCCACCCCGCTAGCGATGGCCTCAAATCCAAGTCCGTTCACCCGGACATCTGCCGTGATAAAACCACGACAGTTGCACCCACCGTGGGGCTAGCGCTTGGTGGTGTTGAGTTCTCAAAGGGCTCTCTCCCAGGGCTCGAAGGATACGTGGTTGGAAGGACGAGCAAGAGTCGCCGCGGCCGGCTCTACATCGACGACGCCGGCTGGGGGCTTGATGCTGGTTCTATGGAGTATGGATTCCGGGTTCCGTTCGGTGGGATCCAGGTTTTCATCGGAAAGGTTGATGGATCTACACCCGGGCCAGACATCTGCACCAACATCGTCGAGCCGGCTCGACGTCTCCAATCTACGAGTGTTGTGCGGCCTGTCCGTGCCCATCCAGGTCAGAAGCATGTTCTCGTGGGCTTCACTCAAGGCATGGACCTGGAAGCGTCCGGGTCACAGGGAACTCTCGTTTGCTCGGAAGATGAGTCCTCCAGTGGGGAGATAGAATCAGTGTATCGGCTCAGTAACGGTGGCCTTGGGGGCTACTACGACACCTGTTCTGAGGTAGAGGGCTTTGAGTCAGATGCTCCAAGACCCCGGGTTCATGCGGCGGTGTTCATGGCAGGATCGGCTTCAGCCGCCGGTGACACAGCTACGGGAGCCGTCGCAGCGGGTGATAGCCCGCCGCCGCCGGCTCAGGTTCTAGTGGAATTGATGGACGAACTTATATCTCTCATGGCCATAGAAGTAACACCGGATAATCAAGCAGCCAGGAATCTAGAGGTGGCACGGATCAAGGGCCGGATGGCAGAGGAACGGCAAAGGATGGCCGAGCTGAGGACCCGGATGGAGGAAGAAGCGAAGCGTATCAAGGCCGATGCTTTCCGTCTGGAGCTGGAGCAAAGGTCAGCAGCCGCGGTGCACCGGAGGAGGTATCAATCCCATCTGCCAGAACGTTACGAAGCGAGGAACCTTTTTAACACCCATGGTGCAGGGCGGGTTACGGGCGCGCCGGAAAGCCGCCCGATGGAACACCCGGCGACTCATCCACCCCAGCATAACCAAATCTCACCTAGGGCTTTTCCAACACCGGCGGGTCATTACTCTAACCCAGCCGAGAACATGGTGGCAGCGGTCACCCGGCTTGAGACGATTCCCATCCCAAATGAAGCACCCTTTGCGGAGGATGTGCGAAACACCATTGGATATTTACAGACGGCCATGGCCCAGCAAGAGAGGTATGCTCACAGCCGGAGCCGGGTTCACTCCACCCCCCTCCCCAGTCAAAGTTTCAGCCGAAGCTATGAGTCGCCGGCGTGTTCCAGCAGTCATCCACGTCGTGGACCACTAGAGGACGAGCGGGCGGCTCTAGATGCACAAGCCCTCGCGGACCAGGCGAGAGATAGGCGAGAGGCAGAGATAGCGGCTACCCGTCCAAAGCCGGTGCTTTCTGTCTCAATGGGAGTAGTTAGTACCAGAGCCGTAGGGGTGCCATGTTTAACTCCGGCTCTGAGAAGTGAACGACTACCGAAAGATTTCAAGGGGCCTCGAAAGGTTCCGAATTACACAGCCGATCTACCCCCTGAGGCGTGGGTTGAGAGTTATGAGCTGGCCATGGAGATGCTGGATGTCAGTGAGGCGGTATGCGCAAAATATTTCATCATGATGCTTGAGGGTCCGGCTCGTACATGGCTGAAGGGTCTGCCGCCTAACACGATAAGCTCATGGGCAGAGCTGAGAGCGAAGTTTATTAAGAATTTCCAGGGGACCTGTAAGCAGCCTATGACCATTGTCGACTTGGACCATTGTGTTCAACAGGAGAATGAGTCGGGCCATCATTGGGTCCGGCGAGTGTCGACCATTATTCACTCTTCCGAGCAGATCACGGCGGCTCAAGCGGTGCTTATTTTAGAAAAGAACTGTCATTTTGTTCCATTGAAATAGCAGCTCGGCCGGCTCAAGCGCACGTGTCAGGATATGGGAGAGCTCATGACGGCCTTGACAAAGTATGCCGACTCAGATAACACCAAGGATCCAGGCTCGGATGATGAGAAAGCCAATCAAGGGAAGAAAAGCAATCAAGGAAAAGGTTTTGTGAACAATGGGAATCGAAATAAGTGGAAGAGCGCTGATGGCGGATCAAAGCTAGTGGTGAATACCAACACAAGACAGAACCATCCCAAGGGGAATGGAAAATTTAGGACGTTTCATCAAAGGAACAGAGGCCCTTTTAATTTAGAAGAAGCGCTTAGGAAGCCTTGTTCGGAGCACAGCACGCCTGACAAGCCGGCGTTGCATGCGTGGGGTGATTGCTTTATCATGCAGAGATTCAAAAACCAGCATTCCCAACTGAGTAATAATCAGGGCTGTGGCCCGCCTGGCGGCTCAGGGCACAGTGGATCAGGGGCTGGATTCGGCGCCGACGCTTCAGGAAACGGGCATCCGGGTCAGAATAACCCAGGGGGGCACCAACAGCATCCTGGCAACAACAGCAATAACAACAATCAGCAGCAGCGCAATCAGTCTGGGTTTCAGAGTAACCCGAAGCAGCTCAGTTCTGGACAGTATCACGTATTCACGATCGGTCACAGTAAACGAGACGACAAGTTGCGGAGGCGAGCATTTAATGTGGTTGCTCCGGCTCTCCCGCGATATTTACCGTGGTCTGAGTATGACATAATGTGGATCCAGGAGGATCACCCGCACGGGTAGATGACCCGGGCCGGCTGGCTCTAGTTGTAGCCCCTCAGGTGAATGGCTATATGGTGAATAAAGTGCTTATGGACGGAGGTAGCAGCATCAACATCCTTTACTATGACACTTTCCAACGGATGAAGTTGCTTGACAAAGACCTTAAACCTTCCTACACCGTCTTTCATGGTGTGGTCCCGGGTAAATCGGCATACCCGGTGGGCCGGATTTCATTGGAAGTAGCTTTTGGTGATGAGTATAATTACAGGGTGGAGTCCTTGTGGTTCGAGGTGGTCAAAATCAAAAGTCCCTATAATGCACTATTTGGGAGGCCGGCTTATGCCAAATTTATGGCTAGGCCTTGCTATGTTTATTTGCAACTCAAAATGCCTGGCTTAAATGGTACAATTATCGTTCACGGTAATAGGAAAACAGCTCTCGAGTGTGAGGAAGGAGATGCGGCGTATGAAGAGTCTAGTTGTGCTCAGGAGGAGCTGAAATTCTACAAGGAGAACGTTGACCCGGAGGATATGACCCCGCTGAAGAAGCCTACGACAGAAGTTGAGCCACCACTCAAGTTTTCAGCGGATGATACCAAGGCAGTAGATTTCAATCCGGGCGACTCATCCAAGCAGTTCATCATTGGGGCTCACATGGATCCC
The DNA here is from genome assembly GCA_022496015.1 of Hordeum marinum. Classification (NCBI taxonomy): domain Eukaryota; kingdom Viridiplantae; phylum Streptophyta; class Magnoliopsida; order Poales; family Poaceae; genus Hordeum; species Hordeum marinum. Next base: position 417,713,086 of record CM039675.1, read on the forward strand.
AAATAGGAAAGCGCGCTCATCGAATTCATCCGTGAGAATCGGGACATCTTTGCATGGAAGCCTTCTGACATGTCGGGTGTACCGAGAGAGTTCGCTGAGCACAATCTTAATGTGGATCCAAAGTTTAAGCTGATCAAACAGTTTCTACGACGGTTCAACGAAGAGAGACGTAAAGCTATTGGGGAGGAAGTTGCCCGGCTCTTGGCCGCAGGCTTTGTAGTGGAAGTTTTTCACCCGGAGTGGTTGGCTAACCCGGTGCTAGTGCTAAAAAAGAACGGCACTTGGCGTATGTGTATAGATTACATGGACCTTAACAAGCCTTGCCCGGTTGACCCTTTTGCACTCCCTCGTATCGATCAGATTATTGATGCTATGAAAGTTTATGCTTCCTGGATGCATATTCAGGATATCATCAGATTAAGATGGCAACGAAAGATCAGGAGAAGACAGCGTTTATTACACCTTTTGGGGCGTTCTGTTACGTCTCCATGCCTTTCGGGCTCAAGAGTGCCCAGGCGACTTACCAACGATGTGTGCAAAACTGCCTCCACAGTCAGATTGGCCGAAATGTTCATGCTTACGTAGACGACATCATGGTTAAATCCAGAAAGAAGGAAACTCTCCTAGAGGATTTGAAAGAAACCTTTGACAATCTCCGGGTCTACAAGATGATGCTTAACCCGACGAAGTGTGTCTTTGGTGTTCCGGCAGGAAAGCTTTTGGGTTTCTTGGTCTCTGAGCGGGGCATCGAGGCTAACCCAGATAAGATTAAGGCTATCACTTCTTTAGGAGAGCCGACGTGCATTAATGACGTTCGGCGCCTTGCAGGACGGATTGCTGCGTTGAGCCGCTTCATAAGCCGGCTTGGGGAGAAAGCCACTCCCTTATACCAGATGATGAAAAAGATAGAAAAGTTTAAGTGGAGCAAAGCAGCGGTCGAAGCACTTGAAGCTCTTAAAAAACAGTTGACTGAGCCGCCAGTGTTAGCTGCTCCGGTTGAGAAAGAGCCATTACTCCTTTATGTGGTGGCTAACAACAGAGCGGTCAGTGTAGCAATTGTGGTTGAGCGCAAGGAGGCAGGGAAGGAGTATCCTGTGCAAAGGTCGGTTTATTACGTTGTGAAGTTTTGGTAGAGTCTAAGTAGAGGTATCCGCATTGGCAGAAGTTAGTATATGGAGTTTTCATGGCCAACCGCAAGTTAAAACACTACTTTTTGGGGCACCAGATAACAGTGGTCAGTTCCGCCCCGTTGGGAGATATCATTCAAAATAGAGAAGGTACAGGGAGGATTGCCAAGTGGGCCTTAGAGCTGGGTCCTCTTAACATCAAGTATGTTCCTCGTATAGCAATTAAGTCTCAAGCTTTGGTGGATTTCATAAATGATTGGACCGAATGTCAAGCCCCCGAAGAGAAGCTGGATAACACGTATTGGACTATACACTTTGATGGGTCCAAGCAGCTAGAGGGGTCCGGTGCAGGAGTTGTTCTCACCTCCCCCAAGGGTGACAAGTTTTGTTATGTGCTCCAGTTAATGTTCCCTTGTACTAATAATGTAGCTGAGTATGAGGCACTGCTCCATGGTCTCAGAGTCGCTAAAGAAATGAATTTAAGCTAGGTCAGATGTTTAGGCGACTCAGATCTGGTGGCTCAGCAAGTTTCAGGTACTTGGGACTCCAAGGATACGTGGATGGCGGCTTATCGACAGGTGGTTGATATCATTGCCGGTCACTTCAAGGGGTACCAGGTGGATCATATTGATCGTCGCAGGAATGAGGTGGCTAATGCTTTGTCACGGTTAGGTTCTCAATGAAAGTTGATGCCACCTAATGTTTTTCTGGATGTATTGCATCATCCGACTGTCAAGATACCCTCTGAGGAGGATCTGGCTATTCCTGACCCGGAAGCGGAATTGGTGGCGGCTCTACATGCCATCCCAGACTAGACTATGCCTTACTTGGCGTATCTGACACGCGGTGAGTTACCTCGCGAGGAGGGTCTAGCCAGGAAGATCACCCGGCATTCTAAGTCTGTGACGATTATCAATGGTGAGTTACATCAGTGTAGTGTGACGGGTGTCTTTCAGCGCTGCGTCTCACCAGAGGAGGGCCGGCAGATCTTGAGTGAAATTCATGCTGGCGACTGTGGACATCATGTCGGGTCAAAATCTTTAGTGGCCAAGGCTTTTCGACATGGATTTTTCTGGTTGACGGCTCACAAGGATGTAGAAGACTTAGTCCGTAAGTGTGACGGCTGTCAGAAGTTCGGCCGGCGTGCCCATGTTCCGGCTCAAGAGTTGAGGATGATACCAATCACTTGGCCGTTTGCGGTCTGGGGGCTTGATATGGTAGGACCCTTCAAGAGAACCAAGGATAAGAAAACACACCTTCTAGTGGCAATTGATAAATTTACTAAGTGGGTAGAGGTACAACCGGTCAGTAAATGTGACACGGCTACAGCAGTTCAATTTATTAAGAAGCTGATCTATCGCTTTGGTTACCCGCACAGTATCATTACGGACAATGGAACAAATCTATCCAGAGGAGCTATGAAAACGTTTTGTGAAAAGGAGCATATCCGGCTTGATGTTTCAGCTGTGGCACATCCACAGTCTAATGGTCAGGCGGAGCGAGCCCATCAGGAAATTTTAAGAGGTGTCAAACCACGGCTCATGGTTCCTTTGAAGCGGACACCCGGATGTTGGGTTGAGGAGTTGCCTTCCGTCTTATGGAGCATCAGAACTACCCCTAACAGATCTACAGGTTTCACGCCTTTCTTCATGGTGTATGGTGCTGAGGCGGTTCTACCTAGTGATATCCGGCACGACTCACCAAGGGTAGCGGCTTATATTGAGACGGACAATGAGGTAGCACGCCAAGATGCGTTGGACGCCTTGGATGAAGCATGAGAGTTAGCAGTAGCCAGGTCGGCAATTTATCAACAAGACTTGCGACGCTATCATAGCCGCAGGGTGAAACACGGACGTTCCAGGAGGGTGACCTGGTGCTCCAGCTGATTCAAGACCAATCTAGAATGCATAAGTTATCTCCACCATGGGAGGGGCCTTTTGCGATCAGCAGAAACCTTAACAATGGGTCATATTACCTCATTGATATCCGAGATGAGTCGGAAACCGCGGGTCAAGAGACGTTGCGGCCATGGAATATCGCACATTTGCGACCATACTTTACTTAGCAGGCATTGAAAGCCGCTATCATTGTATATATCATGCTTACATGAGTAAAAGCTAGCATCCCCGCAAAGACTGGGGCCTCTGCTCTTATGTATACCTTTGTACAATCAAGATGAAATTTTTCCGGCTCAAAAATTTGAGTTAAAGTGGTTTGTTCACCGTCAAAACGGCTGATCCGGCTTTATGCCCTATCAAGCGCTGTTGCAGGGAGGCTTCTTGCCTTTGGGTATAGCTCACATCTCCCCTGCACAGTCTACTTTTACGCTGTTGCAAGGAGGCTTCTTGCCTTCAGGTATAGCTCACATCTCCCTTGCACAGTCGGCATTATGCCCAATTAAGCACTGTTGCAAAGAGGCTTCTTGCCTTCGGGTATAGCTTATATCTCCTTTGCACAGCCAGCTGTTACTAAACTATTGCAATGAGGCTTCTTGCCTCCGGGTATAGCTTACATCTCCCTTGCACAGTTGGCTTTATGCCTAGTTTGGTTACATTAAGTGTTGTTGTTGATGGAGGCTTCTTACCTTTCGTATAGCTTACATGACCCTAAGACAACAGCGTGTACACCAAATTCCAGTTGCTTATCAACTGCGGCCATCGAAGGGGGCTTCTTACCGATGGGTATTGCTTATCTCACCGTAATGGCCGGCTTTATGCCACTTCCGGTTACTTATTAACCGCGGTTGTCGAAGGGGGCTTCTTACCGACGGGTTTGCTTATCTCACCCTAACAACCGGCGTTTACGCCAAACCTCAGTTGCTTATCAACTGTAGCTGTTGAAAGAGGCTTCTTGCCTTCGGGTATAGCTTACATCTCCTTTCAAACAGCCGGCTTTATGCCGTTTCAGGCTGATTATTAGCCGCGGCTATCGATGGAGGCTTCTTGCCTTAAGGTATAGCTTACATCTCCCATCAACAGCCGGCGTTCGCACATACAACATTTGCTGTTAAAAGGAGGCTTCTTACCGTCAGGTATAGCTTACATTACCCTTCATACAACCGGCTTTAAGCCGCTTCCGGTTTATCAATAGCCGCAATTGTCGATAGAGGCTTCTTACCATTAGGTATAGCTTACATTATCCTACGACAACCGGCTCCTTAATGGATTCATCCGACAAGAATCGGAGCCATGTTGCTCCGGTTGACAAAATTTGAGTTTTCAAAGAGATTATCCGGCTCTAATATTCTGGAGAAGGAATGGCGTCTTCAAAGACAGACACCCCTCATCAGAAAAGCTCAAGGTATATCCATGGAGAGCCGGTAACGCATTAAATTGAAACACAGAGAGAAGGAAAGTGCACACAGAGAGGTGAAAATATATACAGCCGCCAAACGGCAGGGTCATGCTCACTCTATTACAAAAACTACTCTCAGAAGGAGCAAAAGGCATTGTCAACCGCTCACGGTAGGTCATTACATGAGTCTATGCTCAGAAAGGTTAAAAGAACAAAGTTCAGTTATTGGTCGGCTCATCCTGCTCCGGGTCTTCTGCTGGCTTTATCTGGAGATTTCCCAATTCCCAATTACAGTCAGCTAGAGCAGCGAAAGACCCTTCAAGGAAAGGGGACGCATCAAGCTCACAAGGGAAGAGATCCTTATTGCGGGCGGGTGTTAGATCCTTCCACTCATAGAGAGGCCCGCGGATCCTCTTCTCCTCTACGTCATAAGCCGCCTGATAAGTGCTCAAGTCAGCTTCATCCGCCAGTACAGAGGCCAGATAACGCGACTCTTTGACACACCGGATGTAATCTTCTTCAGTGAATTCTGAGCCGTCATCTTTTTTGGACGGGTAACCATCCATCATTTCAGCCGGCATTAGCTCGGGGGCGAAGGCCAGAGCCCGCCTCAATCCAGCGATGGCTCCTTGGCGGAAGGCGGACTTCTTCAGCTCTTCTATCTGCTTGGGCATTGTGGAGAAGAGTTCCAAGTCACCTTTCAGAGCGGTGGGGATCTTCTCCTTGTATTGAACCGTCTTAATTGTGAAAATAGCGCCATAGTAAAGCTGTTCTGCAAAGGTGTAAATAGCCTTCAGGGGTAAAAGGCTATCTGCAGCCAATTGCCGGCTTCTGGGGCCTGTAAAGGTCAAAACAAAGCAAGATGAGTCGCCATCACAACAGATGAATGAGACATGCTGGAAACAGGAAGTGAGTAAGAACTTACCAAAGAGAGCGGCGGCCATCTTGGTTATATGACACTTTAGGCCTTGAAGCTCATCCGCCACGGCTGTCAGCCGTTGGTCGGCATCATCCGCTCGTTTGGTCAATGCGGCTTTCTCCAACTCAGTAGATTCTTTTAAAGAAGCAAGCTCCGCCTTAATATGAACCAGCTCTTCAGACAGCAGCCGACACTTTTCGTCAGAGACGCTGCGGGCCTCTTGTTGAGCCGCTAAATTCGCCTTCAGATCAGACAATTGAGAGCCGGCCTCGTTTAAAGCTTCCTATAAGACATCAAAATACAGGATAAGTCGCCAAAATACAGGACGAGTATTAAAAGCAAATTTATGCAAGTCTCAAACAGATTGCAAGCAATATATTTGACACTTGGGGGCTAATGCATGTTTGATCTTTTAGTATGCAGTGCAATTCCGGCTCATCTTCTTCGAAGTTAAACCGGAACTTGGGGGCTACACTATAGCTCTTTGATTTACTTCTAAATAGAAGATCCGACTCAACTTCATCAAGCTTGAGTCGGCCCTTGAGGGCTACAAATGGCAGTTTAAGTTATCTAAAGGAAGATCCGACTCAACTTTGGCAAATTAAGACCGATTCTAGGGGACAATGACTATGAATTTGTTCTAACAGAAAGTTAAACGAAGACCCGGTTCAACGATTGAGTACGTTAAACCGGCTCTTGGGGGCTAAGTAAGGATATGATAAGAAGGAAAGGTACCTCATATTTTGTCTTCATTAAAGAGACTAGCCGAAGTTTCAGATCCCGGCTAGTGGTAACCCGGTTTATATACCCGGCGTGGAGCTCTTCGACTGTCATCTTCTCGCACGAAGAGTCAAAGTTCAGCTTCTTCGAGGCTTCAGCCGGCTCTGTATGCTTGGTCAACACATGAGCCGGAGGAGTTTGATGACCAGACCCCGTGATAACAACATCTGGAGTTTCAAGGGTCTTGGCAAGATTCGCTGGTTTTGAAGGAGCCCTTGGAGGGCTCTCCATGATGATATCAGCAACAGTCGGCTCTATGAAGGCAGCTGGTGGATTTTCTTCTGCTTCAGCCTCCTCCGGTTGTTCGGGCTCCGGCTCTTGGATAACCGGGCCGAAGGAGGGCTTGTTGGTCTTGCGACGTTTAGCTTGAGCACTGCAAAATAGAAGGATCAGCAGTTGAAGATGTTGCTATCATATTAAGAGTCGGATGTCCAGATATCATAGTAAGGAGCGCTTACAGTGGATTGATCTTGGGCGGTGGTAGAATTGACGCCGAAGAGTCGCCGAAGGAAGGAGATTTCTAAAAAGAATAAAATAGAAAGGTGAAGAAACTATCAAGTTTACAAAGGAAAGTCAAAGGAAAAGAAGAGACTTAAACCTCAGCGGGGCATTTCTTTGGAGCCGGAGAGTTTGGTAGCCCAGACATAAGCTCAGTAGAGCCGGTGCTTCGAGTCTATCGACGCTCGACTTGCTGTTGCTTTTTCAAGAGAAAATCGGGAGCCAGATAAGCAAGAGGGTGAGAAAGAGGAACTTTTCTGATAACCCGCCGCGGGTTTCGGGGGACGAAACATTCTGAGCCAGAAGAAACGTAATTTACCTTAGGAGCATTGGCACTGCTGGTTTCCACTTCATCCTGTGAGTAAAACAAGCATTAATAAAGCAGGAAGGTAAAAGATCAAACAAAGAAGTTAAAATATTACCTTTGAGCTGGATGATGGTGGCGGGTCAAGCAAATTCTCTTGCGGGGCATCTTTTTTAGCCCTCTTGGTCACGACCTTCTTCCTGGATTTCTTTGGAGGGGCAACATATTCCTTCTTCCAGAAGTCTGAGTCTTCCTATAGGAATGACCCGGAGAATGAATACCAAATCAACAAATTACAAACAACATCTAAGAGATGGATGGGAAGAGATTAACTTACATCGGGAGCCGGATTATTGACGCAAAAAGGCGCCAGGCCGATGGCACTGCATGAGCCGGAGGCCTCGTGGACAAGGCTTCGGATGGTAGTGGCAATATCATCCTCTGACAATGTTGATTCGCTGAAGCACAATGAGCTGTCATATTTGCCTTCATACTCGCACATAAGCCGACCTCTGCGGCTTAAAGGCATGATCCGCCAGGAAATCCAGCAGCGGATCAAATCCAATCCTATTAAACCGTTGGCCAGGAGCGCTTTGATCTTGGCATGGAACGGCTCATATCTGGCACGCTCCGAGGCTGAGAGCCGGCCGGGAAGCTCTGTGTTTGTCCTAAGCCGGGAGGGGCGGTAACCCGACAATGAGTGCTCTTTCTCGGGAGAGGTCTCTGGGCAATAGAACCATGTCTTATTCCAATATTTTGGGTGACTCGGCATTGGAGTAGCAGGAAAGATGATGTCTCGGCGGCGTTGAATAGAAATGCCGCCAAGCTCCAGACTCGGACCACCCTTCATTTCAGTTTGGCGGTTGGCGTAGAAGAATTCTCGAAAGAACCCCACAAACGGCTTACTTAGCAGATAAGCTTCGTAGAGAACTTGGAAATTGCAGATATTGGAAACAGAGTTGGGTGCCAAGTCTTGAGGATGCAGCTTATAAAAATGAAGGACGTCCCGGAAAAACTTAGAGCCGAGCGGCACGAACCCTCTCTCGATGTGATCAGCAAAGACTACTATCTCTCCTTTTTGGGGAGAAGGCCGGGTCTCATTGCCCGGAACCCGCCAATTGAGAACCTCTTTGGGAGGAAGAGTACCCGCTTCAATGTAGCCTGCTAAGTACTCCTCCGTAACGCAAGAACCAACCCAGTTGCATGAGTTGGACGCACGAGACATATTAGCGGCTTAAGTGTTGTGCAAGATAAAAGGCGCGATGAGTCAAAGCGCAAGCAGATATTTTTGACGGCTTAAAGGTTTAAGGGCTCTACGGATAAAGTGGAAAGACCCGGTTGATGAGAGCCGGAGAAGCTTAGCGACTCAACAGAGGAAAGGAAGATTGAAAAAACGGCTAAGTCCTAAAAACAGATTCCGCAAACTATCACCATGGCTACGGATCTACAAAAGCGGCGAAAAAGGATTTAAATCCAGACCTAGCGATGAACAGCAAAAGGAAAGAAAATGGAGCGGGGCTATCGCGGTCCACGCATTACGCGCGGACAGCCCGCGTGCGGCGGCGGGGAGAGAGCGTGATCTAAAAGTAACAACGGCGTCGAGATATACTCGTGGTGGCGGTGCCGGAGCTTGAGCGGTGGCGGAACCCTGCTACGGTGGAACCCTACTACGGCGGTGAGCGATCTAAAGAAAAAGGAGAACTCACCGGAGATGTTGCGGCGGCGGCGGAAGAAATCTGGTCCGTATCAGGGTGATGCAGCGGCCCGGTCGGTGCAGATGCGAAGACTGCGCCGGACGACGAGGACGCTGGAGCGGCGGCAACAGGAAGAAAAAGAAGAGGCACGAGCGGGAGGATGGAAAACTCTGACCCGCACGGGTCATATTTAAAAAGGGATTAAGGAAGGCGCGCAAATCCAGGCGACGACATCGTTTGACCGAGACGGACGCCTTGATTCTCGGGATGACAGTTAATGAAAGATTCGGTGGTACGTCAGCAGATCTCATGACGTCATGCCGGGTTATTTCCGGGCGACTCGCCAAAAAACGGAAGAGAAGGATGAAGTGAGCAAGCTCAATTCAACCTGGGCCTAATGTTGGGGATATGACCCCACGATATGACCCGCCTCGGAGGCTCCGGGTCATGTTGCTGGCTCGTGAGCCGGCCCAAAGGTGAGCCATAAGACTGGTGGCCTAGGAAGATAGGCGGTTCAAGGTGTGGGCCGTACAACGGCCCGGACGGAGAAGACCCGGGCGTGCAAGCCGACTCATAGACAGGTTGGACAAGAAGATAGAGAGACTCGGTTAGCAATTGTAACGACCCGGTGGTCCTGACCTCTTATATAAAGGCAGACCCGGGGCGACTTAGAGGACAGGTAATCGAGAACTAGGTCAAGTTTCTAGCTCCTTGTAATCCATACACAAGCAATACAAGCACAAGCAGGGCATAGGCTATTAACTCGACTTGAGGGGCCGAACCTGGATAAACCCGTGTCTTTCATCCCAATTAACCCTTTAAGTCCACCCCGTTAGCGATGGCCTCGAATACAAGTCCGTTCACCCGGATATCTGCCATGATAAAACCACGATCCTACGTGTGCGTCGTTCTCATCGTGTACTCTGCTACAAGCTTTGAGAACAGAGACGACTTGTTCTCCAGCAGCTTGGCCGGCGTGTCGCGCTCGACGGCCACACCTGCAAAGGTTAGCACGGTTTTTGTCAGAGCAACAGATACACCGAACCCATGGGATTTGTAGAAGAATTAACAAGGCGCGAATGCGAGATTTGTTTCAAAGTGCTGCTGACGGCTGACCGTTGTCCAGAAGCAAGACCATGTCGCTGTCAAGGACCGAGGTGATTCGATGTGCAATCGTGATGACCGTCGCCTCCGAGAAATTCCCACGTAGCGTTTTCTGAATCATGTTGTCTGTCGCGGTATCCACCGAAGCGGTGGCTTCGTCCAGAACCAGTATCTTGGTCCGTTTCAGAATCACCCTACCGAGACAGACGAGCTGGCGCTGCCCCACGCTCCAGTTCTCTCCATTCTCTATCACTGCAGGGCAATATATATAGCATGATTTTTCGGTTTACTGAATCAGTAGCACGTGTTATAGTTTTTGAATCTTGGAAGGAAAGAGCTGATACTGGGAAATGTGCAATAAGATGAGCAAATTAATTGCATGACTGAAAATAAACATACCACACATCATACCTGGTGAGTCAAGTTTCAGCTCCTTCTTCCTGACCTCATCTCCCAGCTGACAGTTATCCAAGGCCTGAAATGGAGCAAAAGATTCAGAATACAACTTCACAACAGGTTCTTGACTACTGTGGAAGAGTATTTGACGACAGGCAAGAAACGAAGCATGTGAAAGCGAAACTACCTCCCAGATCCGGTCGTCGTTGTATTCGTTAAGAGGGTCAAGGTTGCTCCTCACAGTTCCCTCAAACATCGTTGGATCTTGTGGAATGATGCTAAGTCTAGATCTCAGATCATGCAGCCCGATGGTGCAGACGTCAACACCATCTACCAGTATCTGACCCACCGTAGGCTCGACAATACGGAATAGGGCCTGTATGAGTGTTGATTTACCACTGCCCGTTCTTCCAACAATGCCAGTCTTCATGCCTCCAGGAAAAGTGACTGAAAGGCCCTTGAGAACAAATGGTAGTTGTGGATCATACCTCACCTGCAGAAATTTGAGAAGTTAAGGATCTGCAATATGTAGCATAAATTGTTCATGTATCATTTGGCAAAACACTGAATCTGCAATTCGTTTCCCATCAGATTGGATTTTTTATAGTTCACTCACAGTGGGAAAAAACATGGAATTTCTGTGCAACAACACGGTAAAAGAAAAGGAGAACATAATTAAACAAGAGTAAGAAGAAAAGAGTATTTACATGGAGATCACGAAGCTGAATTTCTCCCTCTGACGGCCAGTTATGGGGGCAACTTATCTCCTGACATTGAAAGTGGAGGCTCTTCAGGAATGCTTATGTATTGCAGAATTCTTTCTACTGATATCAACTTGTTCTCCAAATTGCACATGCTCCGGACAACCCATGCTTCCAACATGTTCAAGTTAAGCCCATATGTGACCGCGAGACCAGCAATACCTGAAAGCAGGACGTAGATTTAGTTGCAAGCCCATATCAAGTCTAATCTGCTACCATTACTCGAATATTGTTCCAAACTAGTAACATCCTAACCTGGATCAATGATACCAGTTGGTAGACTGATCATAAATATCAAAGCGAATGCAAATGTGAAGGACGACAGCGTATCCAAGCGGAAACAAAGCCACTCCATTGCTGCAGCATTGTAGAATTTCGGTCGAGAGTCGGCATCCATTAGACGGCTATTAGTTGATACAAACTGATTTTCTTTGCCAAAACTTCTGATGGTTGTTGATCCAGCAATTGATTCTGCAAAATGTTGTATGATAGGAGCTTTGCAAACCCCTACCAGCCTTTGCTGCTCTCTGGCCGTCTCAGTGTAATAGCGCTGCAAAATGATATATAAAATAAGGTGCTGATCTTGCAGTTAAAACAACATGAAGAATAAATATTAAATAGATTAAATTACCTGGTAGCAGAAGCAGATAATGCTTACAGGAACGAAAACAACGAACACCTGCCATGCTACCTGAGACATCACCAAAATAATTCCAACTAGTTGTATGATGGAAAACGCAACATAACCCATCTGGTTAGCGATATATGTATCCACTTCGCTTTGATCAGTTGAAGCCTAAACAGTTCAATCTTGAGTGAGCAATATTCTAAGTAAGCAAATCAAACTTCCCAGGAAATTTGAGGAGATACAAATGACTTACTCTATTCAAGATGCGCCCACTTGGAGTGGAATCGAAGAAAGACATAGGAGCTCTGAATATGGCCATATGCATCTTGTTGAACAACAGAGTTGCTGTTTTGTATGCAGCTGTCACAAGAAACAATGACCTTATGAGGATGCACAGCGAACTCCCAAGAGCCAATGCCACAAAGACATAGATCAGTGTCGACATGCTCACTGGAGGCTCAGCGTCTTTTGATACAGGAGAAGCCCAAGCCATCCAGTAATTGCTAGCAATCTGAAGTACTTGGAAAAGTAGCTGTGCTATCAAGACGAATGGTACGAGAGCTCCGCCGTAAGCCAATGTGAGGTACTTCCAGTAGACCCAGAACCCCACCCTGCCTTTTTCCCTTTCTTCTTCCTGCACCAGCTGCCCACTTTGAACCTTGTCACTGTCTTCTTTGCCATTTTGCTTATCTTTCTCTTCAGCTGATGACAATGACCTGGATAGGCTTGAAGGGTATTTCTCACTGCCTCCATTAGCAACATCAATCACATCCAACGCTGTGAGAGCATCCTGGTGAGCACCAACCAGTTCCATTAGCTCTTGCCCTGAACCAAGTATATCGGTGTATTTGCCTGCTTTTGCTATTCTCCCGCCTTTCATTACCTACATTAAAATTACCTTATAAGGAGAGCCGAACAATTTATGGCAATAAAATCTACATAAAACATTTACCAATGAAATTCTCACCAGAATAAGATCAGCTGCAGGCAGGAATTCAATCTGGTGAGTGACATAAACCACTGTTTTTGAAGCCAAAGCCCCAAGCAAGCATTCCTGCAAATGGAAGAAACCTTAAGCAACGTGTTCTCAAACTCCTATGGAACAACAAAAAAGAATGTATTATACCTTGAAAAGGTGGGATCCTGTATGAGCATCGACTGCGCTGAACGGATCATCGAACAAATAGATGTCGGCATCGTGATACAAAGCTCGGGCTATCTGAATCCTTTGCTTCTGCCCGCCACTAAGATTAATGCCTCGCTCTCCAATGACTGTCTTGTCACCGAATGGCAAGATCTCCAAATCTTTCTTCAGCGAACACCACTCAAGGACGCTGTCATACTTCTCACTGTCCATCTCCTTGCCGAACAGTATGTTGTCCTGAATCTTGCCACTCTGTATCCATGCCGTCTGGCTGACATACGCCACTGTTCCGCAAGTCCTGACCTCTCCTGATAGCTTTGGCACCTCACCAAGAATGCAAGAGAGCAAGCTTGATTTTCCAGAGCCGACCGTCCCACAGACAGCAACGCGCATGCCTTGTCGAGCTTGAAAATTCAGGTCCTTCAGCGTTGGCAGCTGAGGTGAGCCGTCCCAGGAGAAGCACCCATTGCTGACATCAATTGCAACGTTGGAGCTACCAGTTGGTAGCCTCTCCACAGCATCCATCGGCAGCTCCTCAAGGCATAGGAAAGATGCTATCCTGTCAAGAGACACCTTGGTCTGAATCATCATCGAGATTGTGTCAGGAAGGTTGAATATTGGTTCTTGGAGCACCCGGAAGGTGGCCAATGCGGACAGCACCTTCCCTGACTCCAATGGTATCCCTAAGAGCATGCAAGCTCCAAAGGTTGCCACAGCGACGAAGGTCGGGGCACCCCAGAACACGAAGGTGGCTGCGGCCGATGTGTAAAGGTACTTCTTGAGCCAGCTTGTCTCTGTCGTCCTGAGGTCATTGACCTTGGACAGGAACTTCATTTCCCACCCCTGCAGTTTAAGAATCCTCATGTTCCGCAGGATCTCAGATGTCGCCTTCATCCTGACATCCTTGCAGTCCATGAGCTTCTCCTGGAACTTCTCCTGCATTTTCATGGGAGGCACATTTGCAAGCATGACCAGAATGGTGGCGCCGAGCGCTGCAAGCGAGGCTACACCGAGGGTGGAGTACAAGATGAACAACGCCATGCCTACTTGGAGAGGTACCAGCCAGGGATCGTGCATGTACCATGAGAAGAGCCCGACTCGGTCGGCATCCACGCTGATGATGTTGATCATCTCCCCGCTCGAGCGGCTCTGCCTCGAGCTGCTGGACAGAGAGAGCCCTTTCTGGTACACGACGGAGACAAGCGCGGCCCGAGCACGTATCCCGGCTTGCTGCAGCCGGAAGAACCAGTGCCGTTGTGACAAGCACTCGAACACCTTGGCTACGATGAATGTGGCCATAAGGAGCTTCCCCTTGCCGGCGTACCTTTCGTCTCCGTTGAGTTACTGCACCAGGGAGTCTATGAGGTATGGGTCAACGTAGGTGGCCGTGTTGTAGATGAGCGCGTAGAGCGCGGTCACCGCGATGTGCCACCCCACGGTGCGCACAAGGGCCCTGGTGAGCTTGAACGCGGTGAACTTGGGGCCAGAGCCGTCGCCGGCGAGCGCCTCCAGGTTCGTCTTGAACGAGGGGAGCAGGCCGGCCACGCTGTCGCCGTGGTCAAGGTCCGGGACGTCGTCGAGGCCGAGGGTCTTCCTGTGGCCGACCGCGAACAGGGGGCCAATCCAGGAGAAGGTGAGGACGCTGAGGAAGCCGGCGCTCGTGAAGAGGGAAGCGTCGACGGTGTCGTCGTCGCTCGCGCCGTTGAGCAGAGGCTCCTCGGAAGCAGAGCCGCCCGTCGTCGCCGCCCTCTTGGCCGAGAACCCGGCAACGAGCAGGGCCACGGCCGCGAGGAGCTCAACAGCGTCGCGTGCCCACGGAAGCGCGGGCACGGGAAGCCCGTAGCAGAGGCTGGTCGCGGCGTGGGCGGCGACGGCGAGCACGGAGAGGAGAAGGAAGAGCGCCCACCAGAGCCTGAGCGGCGCGGGGAACCGCTCCTCCCCGCGGCCGCGGTACTCGAGCTGCAGGTACGCCGCGAGCAGCAGCCACGCCACCGCGCGCGCCCCGGCGTCCGCGACCTCGTCGGGCGCCCCCCAACCGCCGCCACTGTTATCGATGTACCACGAGACGAGCGAGTAAGCGCCGAGGAAGAGCTCGGACGCCGCCAGCGCCCACGTGGCGCGCACCGCTGCCTGGCCCCACCGGAACCGGATGCCACTGCCACTCCCCGCGGCCGGGGCGGCCGTGTCCTTGCCGCGGCGGCCGGAGGCCAAGAGGAGCCGGGCCGCGACGGCGAGCGCGAGCAGCAGGTGGGCCCCGGCGCCGACGGTGTGGAGGAGCACCGGCCGCAGGAACACGGGGAGGGCGGGCTGCTTCTGGCCCGCCATCGCTGCCGCGGTGGGCATGGATCGGTGCAGGCTGATGGCTGAGTGAGTGGAGCGCCGGAGCGGGCGGGCGACGAGGCTTATATAGGCGGGCCGGCGGCACGCGCGTGGCGGGTGCCGGTGCGGGGAAGAGTCGTGACGGCGACGGGGCGGCGGCTACAAAACCCCTCCGGTCCACCCGTGGCCCCACCCACTTTGACCAAGTGATCGAACGCAATAATGCTACACTTTCGGACACATGCTAGGGACACATGAAGAACTGGATCCCGATCATCCCGACAAGTGGTAGCCTTCGGCCACTGGGCCAGGTGTTCATTCCGGGAGTGACCAAAGTTGCGGACCAGCTGACTGCTGATGGGAGACCAAGGTTGATGCGATGTTCTCCGTTGATGATGTCCGTGATATTAAGCAAATTGCGATCGGTGGCACTGGTATAGCTCCCTCCTCCGTGAATATAAGTTTTTTTAGAGATTTCATTTGTCAGAAAACTATACACGAAACAAAATGAGTAAATCTACACTCTAAAGTATGTCTATATATTCTCTAAAAAGACTTATATTTAGGAATGGAGGAATACTCTACATGGTATGGAATTTCATCAAGAACCGCAAGAATGGCGTATTTACGATGCACTCAGCATACCATCTGAGAATGGACATGAAAGGGACACGATCCAGACGGTCGAAAGCTTCCAACTCAGTTCACAAACACAAAATGGTACTACATGCGTTAAACAAGGCGAAAATTCATATGTGACGAATGACTATAAATTGACTTGCGGTTGGATCGGAGCTGCTACGCAGAAGGATAAAACCGGGTGTTTTTATGTACTATGTGTGGGAGGGAGGAGACGATGTATCATCGTTTCTAGGGCTACCATCACTCTATGCAGTTCTGGAGACTGTTGCGTGCAGAAAATGGAGTTACGGTGGTACCCCCATCGTGTCAAATTGACTCCCAGGACACAATGGCTCGTTGGCTCCTCGGATGGTTTGCTAGAGTGTTTGATGATGAGAGGGCAACGATGATCCAAGGTGTGTATGAACTATGGTTAGATTGCAATGAAAAAAAGGAAGGAAGGAGGGTTGCTACCTCGCAGGATGTGACAACAAAGGTCAAGACTTGCATGCATGAGTGTGCGTTGGCGCACGAAACGCCGGCGACGATCCGGCCGGTCAGAGTGGTGCAACGTTGGGAACCGCCTGAACATGGCTGGATAAAAGCGAATTCGGATGGAGCTATCTCGAGGAATGGAGATAAGGGTGGAGGAGGTATGATTCTACGCAATCACTATGCAGCTTTTGTGGCCGGAGCATGTCACTATTTCCCAAACATTGTTGATCTTGAAATGGCGGAGATCTTGGCGTGCAAGGAACTACTCCAACTCACAAGATAAGTGAACGTGCAAAGAATTCATGTGGAGCTTGATTGTCAATCAGTGGTGCATATGGTCAAAGACCCATCCAGAAGCCTGTCTCCGGTTGGACCTTGGTAGAGGAGATCAAAGCATCTCTCTGTGATTTTCTGGAGTTTAAAGTCTCGTGGATCCGGCGATCTGTAAACAATGCTGCGCATACGCTTGCTAGGCTCGGTGTTGGAGTGGAGAGGTGGTAGGTATGGCTTGAACCATCCCCAGATTGCATTCTGAGTATTGTATCTGATGACATTCCTAGTTTTAATTAAATAAAGTTGCAATTTATCTCAAAAAAAACTTGGCCATCATTGTCGGTGGCGTGAGCTCTTGGTCGTCATCCGCAGTGTCGCCGGATTGTACCATGGAGATGGCATGGTGAATTCCTCGCTAGACGTTGTGCTCTGGTCATCAAAAAATCACAGCAGATGAGGGCGCGCATGTTCCTCCGCTGCCGCTTTTGTACAAAGCATGCACAGATGGCTTTTTCCTCTACGGCTGCCCGTGCAGCTGCCATATCGGCAGAGAGGCGGGCCTCGGCCTCCCTCATCCTCTTCTTCCCATAGTGGGCACACCCCTCCCAGTGGGACTCATACCCCACAGGCCCGGTGATAGGGAAGGGAAGATTTGAAGGCTCCCAGGACGGCGATGATCCAACTCCGGAGGAGCCGAGCACGAGATGCATCAAAGCTATAGTCATGTCGGACATATCCTACCGTCGGCCAGGCATTGTCCTCCTGGAAGCGACGGAGTACAATGCAGACCGCTATTGCCTCCTCAAACACGCCCTGTGTTAGGGATATACCCCACAGGCTGACCCGCCCTAGGAGTAATCCGGCCGCTTGAAGGGTGGCTACTTGGGCTGCTAAGGACCTTAGGCGCAAAGGCCCAGTAGGCGGCTTGACAAGGAGGACAGCTCATGATCCATCACCTGGCGGGTCGGTTCAAGGAAGGAGGTCGTAAGGAATTTTCCCTCCTCCAAGTAACAAGATGAATAGGAAGTAGACTAGGTCACGATTCATTTTACGACCCATACTCTGTTGTAATCTCAGGGCCTCCATCTATATATATAAGGGGGAGCTCCTGAGGTAAAGGGATCAAGGAAGAAAACCCTCGAGAGCTAGGTTAGCGACTCTGCACCCTTGTAATCGTGATCATCATCAATACACACAAAGCAGGACGTAGGCTTTTACCTCCATCAAAGGGGCCAAACCTGGGTAAACTCTCGTCTCTCATTCCCGATCAACCCTATCCAAGTCGCCACCTAATTGCGATGGCATCACACCTAAGTTCTCGCACGAGGACATCTGCCATGACAAAACCACGATAGTTGGCACCCACTGTGGGACCAGCGCACGGTGGAGTTGAGTTCTTGGAGGGAGCTCTCCCAGGGTTTGGGGGATACGCGGTTGGTCAGATGACCAAGAGTCGTCGTGGCAAACTCTACATCGATGACTTAGGCTAGGACCCCGAGGCCGACTCAATCGAGCATGGGTACCAGGTCCCCGTCGGCAAGATCCACGTCTTCATTGGCAAGATCAGCACATCAGGACCCGAGCCACACACCTGCACCGGCATCGTCGAGCCAGCTCGGCGCGCTCAACCCGGTCGGCGTCAAGCCGGTCGGCACCACGTCTTCGTCGACTTCACTCAAGGAGTCGATCTCATGGATGACGCGGCGGATAGTGGAGACACTCTTGTTAACTCCGATGGCGGGTCTTCGACGGGAGACACCGAGTCGATCTGCCCACTTTTTGATGGCAGACTTGGGGTTTATTCGGAGGATGAGACCGCCCAGGAGTCCTGTGAGCCGCCTCGTCAAGCCACTGTTTCATGGCAGGAATGGCGGCGGCCCATGTTTCGGCAACAACTCATGCAATGACCAGGACTGGCCCAACTTAGGCACTGTCGGGTCAAGAAAATCGCCGGCTCAAGCCATGCTTGATTTGATGGCAAAGATGATGAAGCTTCTTGAGACATCAGTAACTACGGAGAATCATGAGGAAAGTAACACGGAATTGACCACGCTTCGCAGGCAAATGACTAAAATACAGGAAAAATCTATGCTGAAAATTCTCGTATGGCGGAGTTGTAGACTCACATTCATAGCGAGGCTGAGTGCTTGAAAGCAAAAGTCTGGCGGTTGGGCCTTCGTTGAGACACCTCAGATGTGGTCCACCGGAGGAAGCATTTGAGTCGGTTTCCCCCTAATTTGGAGCCTGCGCGCCTGTTCGACACACCTCAACCTTCGTCGACGGCTGTAGAGCCGCATATGGATCAGCAGCATGAGCCGCCTTGCCAGACCCCCATCTCAATCGCCGCCTCAACGCTTCGAGACGCTCGTGGGTCACTTTTCTAACCCTCTGGACAATATGTTAGCAGCGACTCGTGACCTTGAAGCACTTCCCATCGAAGGAAATAAGGAAATATGTGGCAGAGGACAGGCCAAAACAATCTCTTATAATAAGCAAAGTGTTCTTGAAGGTACGGGAATTTCATCTAGTCACTTTCATCATGTTGGTTTGATTCGTGTTCGCTACTTTCATAATTTGATATGTGGGAGGACCAGTTCTTGGGTATTGTTCTTACTTGAACAAACCTCCCACTTATGATTAACCCCCTCACAAGCATCTGCAACTACGAGAAAATTATTAAGATAACATCTAACCATAGCATTAAACATGTGGATCCAAATCAGCCCCTTACGAAGTAGCGCATAAACTAGGGTTGAAGCTTCTGTCACTCTAGCAACCCATCATCCAATAACTACTCCACAATGCATTCCCTTAGGGCCAAGGATGGTGAAGTGTCATGTAGGCGACGTTCACATGACACCACCAAGGAAATCACAACATACATATCATCAAAATATCGAACACATATCAAATTCACATGATTACTTGCAACATGAGTTCTCCCGTGATCTAAAGAACAAAGGTAACTACTCACAAATAATATTCATGCTCAAGATCAGAGGGGTATTGAATAGCATAATGGATCTGAACATATAATCTTCCACCAAATAAACCATATAGTGATCAACTACACAAGGTAATCAACACTACTAGTCACCCACATGTACCAATCTGAGGTTCCGGTACAAAGATTGAACACAAGAGATGAACTATGGTTTGAGAGGACAGGGTGTTGTTGAAGATGTTGATGAAGAATGGCCTCCCAAAGATGAGAGGGTTGTTGGTGAAGATGATGGCTTTGATTTCCCCCTCCGGGGGGAAGTTCCCCCGGCGGAAACGCTCAGCCAGAGGACAAAAGTGCTAATGCCCAAGTTCCGCCTTGTGACGGCGGCGTTCCATCCCGAAAGTCCTCTCCCGATTATATTCTAGGTCAAAATACCTTATATACCAGAAGATGGGCTTCGGAGGTGGGCCCTGCTGAGCACAGCCTAGCGCGCCCTTGTTAGAAATATGCCCTAGAGGCAATAAATAAAGTGTTTATTATTATATTTCCTTGTTCATGATAATTGTTTATTGTCCATGCTATAATTGTATTGATTGGAAACACATTACATGTGTGGATAAATAGACAACACTACGTCCCTAGTATGCCTCTAGTGAACTAGCTCGTTGATCAAAGATAGCCAAGGTTTCCTAGCCATTGACATGTGATGTCATTTGATAATGGGATCACATCATTAGGAGAATGATGTGATGGACACGACCCAAAATACAAATGTAACATATGATCGTGTCAGTTTATTGCTACTGTTTTCTGCATGTCAAGTATATGTTCCTATGACCATGAGATCATGCAATTCACGGACACCGGAGGAGTGCCTTGTGTGTATCAAAGGTCGCAACGTAACTGTGTGACTATAAAGGTACTCTATAGATATATCTGAGGGTGTCTGTTGGGTTGGCATGGATCAAGACTGGGATTTGTTACTCCGTGTGATGGAGAGGTATCTCAGGGCACACTCAGTAATACAACATCACAATAAGCCTTGCAAGCAATGTGACTAAGTGTTAGTCACGGGATCTTGTATTACGGAATGAGTAAAGAGACTTGCCGGTAACAAGGTTGAACTAGGTATGGAGATACCGACGATCGAATCTCGGGCAAGTAACATACCGAAGAACAAAGGGAACATCATACGTGATTAACTGAATCCTTGACATAGAGGTTCGACCGATAAAGATCTTCGTAGAATATGTAGGAACCAATATGGGCATCCAGGTCCCGCTATTGGTTATTGACCATAGAGGTGTCTCGGTCATGTCTACATAGTTCTCGAACCCGCAGGGTCTGCACACTTAAGGTTTGGTGACGTTTCGGTAGTATAGAGTTATGTATGATGGTGACCGAAGGTTGTTCGGAGTCCTGGATGAGATCCTGGACATCACGAGGATCTCTAGAATGGTCCGGAGGTAAAGATTGATATATAGGAAGTCCTGGTTTGGTCGTCGTAAAGTTTCGGGCTCATCGATAGTGTACCGGGAGTGCGGGTAGTGTACCGGGAGACCATCGGGAGGGGTATTTCGACCCAAGAGGCTACATGGGCTGTGAGAGGGTGAATACCAGCCCTTAGTGGTCTGGTGGAAGTCCCACATAAGGCCCATGCGGCTAGGAAGAAAATCCCAAAGAGAAAAAGATGGAAAAAGGCAAAAAGACCAAAATAAGGAGGAGTCCTAGTCCTACTAGGATTGGAGGTGGATTCCTCCTCTCCTCCCACTTCAGCCGAAGCCTAGAGGGCTTGGACCTTGCGCCAAGCCTCCTCCTCTCTTCCTGTTATATATACTAGAGGTTTTAGGGTTTTTGCACTTGATTTTCAGCCACGTGCTACCCGTTCCTCTAGTGCATAGTTTCTCCTCTATATCGGTTTTCTGCAGTGCTTAGGCGAAGCCATGGGGGAATTGCTCCACCACCATCGCTGCGGTGCCGTCACGCTGCCGGAGAACTCATCTACCTCTCCGCTCCCTCTTGCTGGATCAAGAAGGCGGAGAT
Organism: Hordeum marinum; assembly: GCA_022496015.1. Lineage (NCBI taxonomy): Eukaryota > Viridiplantae > Streptophyta > Magnoliopsida > Poales > Poaceae > Hordeum > Hordeum marinum. Next base: position 417,734,430 of record CM039675.1, read on the forward strand.
CATCATCAAGCTGTACGTGTGCCAAACACGGAGGTGCCGTCCCTTCGGTGCTTGATCGGAATGGATCGTGATTGGATCGCGGGACGCTCGGCGATTTGGATCGCGAAGACGTTCGACTACACCAACCGCGTTTCTTCACGCTTCCCGCTTAGAGATCTGCAAGGGTACGTAGATCCAAACTCCTTCTCGTAGATGCTCATCACCATGGATAGATCTTGCGTGTGCATAGGAAATTTTTTGTTTCCCATGCAACGTTCCCCAACAGTGGCATCATGAGCTAGGTCTATGTGTAGATGAGATCTCGAGTAGAACACAAAGAGTTTGTGGGCGTTGATGCTTAGATTGCTTCCTTCCTTGGTCGTGTTTTGGTTCAGCGGTATTGTGGGATGAAGCGGCCCGGAGCAACCTTACTCGTATGCTTACGAGAGACCGGTTCCATCAACTGACGTGTAACCTCGTTGCACAAAGATGGCTGGCGGGTGCATGTTTCTCCTATTTTAGTTGGATCGGATTCGACAAAGGCGGTCCTTGAGAAGGTTGAAAAGCAACTTATGTATCACCATTCTGGTTTTTGCGTAGGTGAGAATTGTTCTTGCTAGATACCCGTAGCAGCCACGTAAAACATGCAACAACAATTAGAGGACGTCTAACTTGTTTTGCAGGGTATATTGGGATGTGATATGGCCAATTACATGATGTGATATATGTGATGTATGAGATGATCATGTGTTGTATAGAATATCACGACTTGCATGTCGATGAGTACGGCAACTGGCAAGAGCCATAGGGTTGTCTTTAATTATTGTATGACCTGCGTGTCAATCATTAAGCGCTATGTAATGCTTTACTTTATCGCTAAACGGTAGAAATAGTAGTAGAAGCATGATGGGCGCGACAACCCCGATGGCGACACGTTGATGGAGATCAAGATGATGGAGATCATGGTGTCGTGCCGGTGACGATGGAGATCATGCCGGTGCATTCAAGATGGAGATCAAAAGCACAAGTCCATGGCCATATCATGTCACTTATGATTTGCATGTGATGTTAATCCTTTTATGCACCTTGTTTTGCTTAGGACGACGGTAGCATTATAAGGTGATCCCTCACTTAAATTTCAAGATGAATTGTGTTCTCCCCGAGTGTGCACCGTTGCAGAAGTTCGTCGTGTCGAGACACCACGTGATGATCGGGTGTGATAGACTCTACGTTCACATACAACGGGTGCAAGCTAGTGTTGCACATGCAAAACACTCGGGTTAAACTTGATGAGCCTAGCATGGACATACATGGCCTCGAAACACAAGAGACCAAAAGGTCGAACATGAGTCATATAGTAGATATGATCAACATGATGATGTTCACCATTGAAACCACCTCAACTCACGTGATGATCGGACTTGAGTTGGTGAATTTGAATCATGTGACACTCAGATGACCTGAGGGATGTCAATTTGAGTGGGAGCTTTAGTAATTTGATTAACTAAAACTCATTATATTGAACAATAGTCTAAGTAACCTTTGCATATTTATGTTGTAGATCAATGGCTCGCGCAGTAGCACCCCTGAATTTTAATGCGTTCCTAGAGAAAGCTAAGTTGAAAGATGATGGAAGTAACTTTGTTGACCGGGCCCGTAATTTGAGGATTATCCTCACGGCTTCCCAGAAATCATATGTCGTTGATGCACCGCTTGGTGACCAACCAGAAGACATGTCATCTGAAGACGTTAAGAATGCTTGGGAGGAACGTTTTGGAGATTACTCAATAGCTCAGTGTGCAATATTGTATGGCTTAGAACCGGGACTTCAAAGACGTTTTGAACGTCATGGAGAATATGAGATGTTCCAGGAGTTGAAGTTTATCTTTTAGAAGAATGCCTGGATCGAGAGGTATGAGACCCCCGATAAGTTCTATGCTAGCAAAATGGAGGAGAACGGGTCTATCAGTGAGCATATACTCAGAATGTCTGGGTATTCAACTCATCTAGCGGAGTTGGGAATTTCCCTTCTACCAGAGGCGATCACTGACAGAGTTCTTCAATCACTGCCACCTAGTTACAAGAGCTTTGTGATGAACTATAACATGCACGGGATGAACAAGTCAGTCGCCGAGCTGTTTGCGATGCTAAAAGTCGCTGAGTCTGAAATCCAGAAAGAACATCAAGTGTTGATGGTCAATAAAACCACTAGTTTCAAGAAGAATGGCAAGGGCAAGGGCAAGAAGGGTAAAACCAAGAAGGATGGCAAAGCAGTTGCTACTCCTGTGAAGAAGCCCAAGCATGGACCCAATCCAGAAACCGAGTGCTTTCATTGCAAGGGAACTGGTCACTGGAAGCGAAACTGCCCCAAGTACCTAGCTGACAAGAAGGCGGCCAACGACAAACAAGGTATATATGATATACATGTTATTGATGTGTACCTTATTAGCTCTTGTTGTAGTGCCTGGGTATTTGATACCGGTTTGGTTGCTCATATTTGCAACTCAAAACAGGAACTACGGAATAGACGAAGGCTGGCAAAGGATGAAGTGACGATGCGCGTGGGAAATGGTTCCAAGGTTGATGTGATCGCCGTCGGCACGCTCTCTCTTCGATTACCATCAGGATTAGTGATGAACCTAAATAATTGTTATTTAGTGCCTGCGTTAAGCATGAACATTATATCTGGATCTTGTTTATTGCAAGAGGGTACTCATTTAAATCAGAGAATAATGGTTGTTCTATTTATATGAGTAATATCTTTTATGGTCATGCACCCAATGTGAGGGGTTTATTTATACTGAATCTTGATAGTGATGACACACATGTTCATAACATTGATGCACAAAGATGTAGAGTTGATAATGATAGTACCACTTTCTTGTGGCACCGCCGTTTAGGTCATATTGGTGTAAAACGCATGAGGAAGCTGTTGGGGAACGTTGCATGGGAAACAAAAAAATTCCTACGCGCATGCAGATCTATCCATGGTGATGAGCATCTATGAGAGGGAGAGTGGATCTATGTACCCTTGTAGATCGCTAAGCGGGAAGCGTTAAGAAATGTGGTTGGTGTAGTCGAACATCTTCGCGATCCAAATCACCGAGTATCTCGCGATCCAATCACGAACCGTCCTCACGATCCGTCCCGATCAAGCACCGAACGGACGACACCTCCGCGTTCAGCACACGTACAGCTTGATGACGATCTCCGCCTTCTTGATCCAGCAAGAGGGAGCGAAGAGGAAGAAGAGTTCTCCGGCAGCGTGACGGCACTCCGGCAATGGTGGTGGAGCTATTCTGGCAGGGCTTCGCCTAAGCACTGCAGAAATCCGATCTAGAGGAGAAACTATGCACTGGAGGAACGGGTAGCACGTGGCTGAAAAACTAGTGCAAAAACCCTAAAACCACCAGTATATATAGGATAAAGAGAGGAGGAGGCTTGGACAAGCCTCCAAGGATTCGGCCGAACCAGGTGGGAGAGGTGGAATCCACCTCCAATCCTAGTAGGACTAGGATTCCTCCTAATTTTTGTCTTTTTGCCCTTTTCCACTTTTTCTCTTTGTGCTTTCTTTCCCTAGCCGCATGGGCTTTGTGTGCGACTTCCACCAGCCCACTAAGGGCTGGTATTCACTCTCCCACAGCCCGTGTAGCCTCTTGGGTCGAAATACCCCTCCCGATGGTCTCCCGGTACACTACTGGCACTCCCGGTACACTACCGATGAGCCCGAAACTTTTTCGGCGACCAAAATAGGACTTCCTATATATGAATCTTTACCTCCGGACCATTACGGAGCTCCTCATGACATCTGGGATGTCATACGGGACTCCGAACAACCTTCGGTCACCACCGTTCATAACTCTATACTACCAAAACGTCACCAAACCTTAAGTGTGCAGACCTTGCGGGTTCGAGAACTATGCAGACATGACCGAGACACCTATATGGTCAATAACCAATAGCGGGACCTGGATGCCCATATTGGTTCCTACATATTCTATGAAGATCTTTATCGGTCAAACCTCTATGTCAAGGATTCAGTTAATCTCGTATGATGTTCCCTTTCTTCTTCGGTATGTTACTTGCCCGAGATTCGATTGTCGGTATCTCCATACCTAGTTCAACCTCGTTACCAGTAAGTCTCTTTACTCGTTTCTTAATACAAGATCCCGCAACTAACACTTAGTCACATTGCTTGCAAGGCTTATTGTGATGTTGTATTACCGAGTGTGCCCTAAGATACCTCTCCATCACACGGAGTAACAAATCCCAGCCTTGATCCATGCCAACTCTACAGACACCCTCGGAGATACCTGTAGAGCACCTTTATAGTCATCCAGTTACGTTGTGATGTTTGATACACACAAGACACTCCTCCGATGTCCGTGAGTTGCATGATCTCATGGTCATAGGAACACATACTTGACATGGTGAAAACAGTAGCAATAAACTAACACGGTCATATGCTATGTTTATAGTTTGGGTCTTATGCATCACATCATTCTCCTAATGATGTGATCCCGTTATCAAATGACATCATATGTCAATGGCTAGGAAACCTTGACCATCTTTGATCAAACGAGTTAGTTCACTAGAGGCATACTAGGGACATTGTGTTGTCTATTTACTCACACATGTAATGTGTTTCCAATAAATACAATTATAGCATGGATAATAAACAATTATCATTAACAAGGAAATATAATAATAAACACTTTATTTATTGCCTCTAGGGCATATTTCCAACAGTCTCCCACTTGCACTAGAGTCAATAATCTAGTTCACATCACTATGTGATTTACATTGTAATGAATCGAACACTCATGCAGTTGTGGTGTTGATCATGTTTAGCCTTTGGAAGAGGTTTAATAAACGGGTCTGCAACATTCAGATCCGTGTGCACTTTGGAAATATTTATGTCTTTCTCCTCGATGTAATCGCGGATGGAGTTGAAGCGTCACTTTATGTGTCTGGTCCTCTTGTGAAACCTTGGTTCCTTGGCCACAGCAATGGCACCAGCGTTGTCACAGAACAGGTTCATTGGATTCAGTGCACTGGGCACTACTCCAAGATCTGTCATGAACTGCTTCATCCAGACACCTTCCTTCGCCGCCTCCGAGGCTGCGATTTACTCCGCTTCGCACGTAGAATCGGCTACCACGCTTTGCTTGGAACTGCACCAGCTTACCGCTCCCCATTGAGAATAAATATGTATCCGGTTTGTGACTTATAGTCATCCGGATAGTGTCAAAGCTTGCATCAACGTAACACTTTACGACGAGCTCTTCATCACCTCCATAAACGAGAAACATTTCCTTAGTCCTTTTCAGGTACTTAAGGATATTCTTGACCGTTGCCCAGTGCTCCATTCCAGGATCACTTTGAAACCTTCCGGCCATACTTATGGCAAGGCTGACATCGGGTCTTGTGCACAACATTGCATACATGATAGAGCCTATGGCTAAAGCATAGGGGATGACACTCATCTTCTGCAGTCACTGGGCATTGAGTCTTACTCAACTTCACACATTGTAACACAGGCAAGAACCCCTTCTTGGACTGATCCATTTTGAACTTCTTCAAAACTTTATCAAGGTATGTGCTCTGTGAAAGTGCTATTAAGCGTCTCGATCTATCTCTATAGATCCTAATGCCTAATATGAAAGCAGCTTCTCCTAGGTCCTTCATTGAAAAACTTTTGTTCAAATATTCCTTCACGCTTTCCAGCATTTCTATATTGTTTCCAATTAGCAATATGTCATCCACATATAATATTAGAAATGCTATAGAGCTCCCACTCACTTTCTTGTAAATACAAGCTTCTCCATAAACTTGTATAAACTCAAACGCTTTGATCACCTCATCAAAGCGCTTATTCCAACTCCGAGATGCTTGCACTAGCCCATAAATGGATCGCTGGAGTTTGCAAACTTTGTCAGCATTCTCTGGATTGACAAAACCTTCTGGTTGCATCATATACAACTCTTCCTCAAGGAAACCATTGAGGAACGCTGTTTTGACTTCCATCTACCAAATTTCATAGTTGAAATAAGCAGCTATTGCCAACATGATTCTGACAGACTTAAGCATCGCTATGGGTGAGAATGTCTCATCTTAGTCAAGTCCTTGAACTTGTGAAAAACCGTTTGCCACAAGTCGAGCTTTATAGACGGTGACATTACCGTCCGCGTCTGTCTTCTTCTTAAAGATCCATTTCTTCTGAATGGCCTTTCGCCCTTCAGGTAATACTTCCAAAGTCCATACTTTGTTTTCATACATGGATCCCATCTCGGATTTCATGGCATCTAACCATTTCTCGAAATCCAGGCCCATCACTGCTCCTCGATAGCTCGTAGGTTCATTGTTGTCCAACAACATGACTTCCAAGACAGGGTTGCCGTACCACTCAGGAGCAGTACGTGCCCTTGTCGACCTACGAGGTTTAATAGTAGCTTGATCCGAAGCTTCATGATCATCATCATTAACTTCCTCTTCTACCGTCGTAGGTTCCACAGAAACAGCTTTCTGCACTGTGCTACTTTCTGGTTGAAGTAAAGGTTCAATAACCTCATGAAGCTCTATTTTCCTCCCACTCAATTCTTTCGAGAGAAACTCTTTCTCAAGAAATGTTCCAGTTTTAGCAACAAACACTTTGCCTTCGGATCTGAGATAGAAGGTATACCCAACTGTCTCTTTCGAGTATCCTATGAAGACGCATTTCTCCGCTTTGGGTTCTTGCTTTTCAGGCCGAAGCTTTTTGACATAAGCATCACATCCCCAAACTTTAAGAAACGACAACTTTGGCCTCTTGCCAAACCATAGTTCATATGGCATCGTCTCAACGGATTTCGATGGTGCCCTATTTAAAGTGAATGCAGCTGTCTCTAATGCATAACCCCAAAACGATAGTGGCAAATCAGCAAGAGACATCATAGAACACACCATATCTAATAAGGTTCGATTACGACGTTCCGAGACACCATTACGCTGTGGTGTTCCAGGCGGTGTCAACTGTGAAACAATTCCACATTGTCTTAAGTGTCTGCCAAACTCATAACTCAGATATTCACCTCCTCGATTAGATCGCAGGAACTTAATCTTCTTGTTACGATGATTCTCAACTTCACTCTGAAATTGCTTGAACTTTTCAAACGTTTCAGAATTGTGTTTCATTAAGTAAATATACCCATATCTACTTAAGTCATTAGTGAAGGTGAGAAAATAACGATATCCACCACGCGCTGTAACATTCATTGGACCGCACACATCAGTATGTATGATTTCCAATAAGTCACTTGCCCGTTCCATTGTTCCAGAGAACGGCGTTTTAGTCATCTTGCCCATGGGGCATGGTTCACATGTGTCAAGTGATTCAAAATCAAGTGAATCCAAAAGTCCATCAGCATGGAGCTTCCTCGTGCGTTTTACACCAATATGACCTAAACGGCAGTGCCACAAGAAAGTGGTACTATCATTATCAACTCTACATCTTTTGGCATCAATGTTATGAACATGTGTATCATCACTATCAAGATTCAATATGAATAAACCCCTCAAAATTGGTGCATGACCATAAAAGATATTACTTATATAAATAGAACAACCTTTATTCTCTAATTTAAATGAGTAATCGTCTCGCAATAAACAAGATCCAGATATAATGTCCATGCTTAACATAGGCACTAAATAACAATTATTCAGGTTCATCACTAACCCCGATGGTAATCGAAGCGAGAGCGTGCCGACGGCAATCACATCAACCGTGGAACCATTTCCCACGCGCATCATCACTTCATCCTTTGCCAGCCTTCGTCTATTCCGTAGTTCCTGTTTTGAGTTGCAAATGTGAGCAACTGAACCGGTATCAAATACCCACGCACTACAACGAGAGCTAGTAAGGTACACATCAATAACATGTATATCACATATACCTTGTTTATCGTTGGCCGCCTTCTTGTCAGCCAGGTACATGGGGTTGTTCCGCTTCCAGTGACCAGTTCCTTTGCAACGAAAGCACTCAGTTTCTGGCTTAGGTCCATGCTTGGGCTTCTTTACAGGAGTAGCAACTGCTTTTCCATCCTTCTTGGTTTTACCCTTCTTGCCCTTGCATTTGCCATTCTTCTTGAAACTAGTGGTTTTGTTGACCATCAACACTTGATGTTCTGTCTGGATGTCAGACTCAGCGACTTTTAGCATCGCAAACAGCCCAGCGACTGACTTGTTCATCCCGTGCATGTTATAGTTCATGACCAAGCTCTTGTAACTAGGTGCCAGTGATTGAAGAACTCTATCAGTGATCGCCTCTGGCAGAAGGGCAATTCCCAACTCTGCTAGACGATTCGAATACCCAGACATTCTGAGTATATGCTCACTGATAGACCCGTTCTCCTCCATCTTGCAAGCATAGAACTTATCGGAGGTCTCATACCTCTCAATCCGGGCATTATTCTGAAAGATAAACTTCAACTCCTGGAACATCTCATATGCTCCATGACGTTCAAAACGTCTTTGAAGTCCCGATTCTAAGCCATATAATATTGCACACTAAACTATTTAGTAATCTCCAGTACGTGCCTCCCAAGCGTTCTTAACGTCTTTGGTGGTCATGTCTTCTGGTTGGTCACTAAGCGGTGCATCAAGGACATATGATTTCTGGGAAGCTGTGAGGATAATCCTCAGATTACGGGCCCAGTCAACAAAGTTACTTCCATCATCTTTCAACTTAGCTTTCTCTAGGAACGCATTAATATTCAGGGGTGCTACTGTGCGAGCCATTGATCTACAACATAAATATGCAAAGGTTACTTAGACTATTGTTCAAGATAATGAGTTTTAGTTAATCAAATTTACTAAAGCTCCCACTCAAATTGACATCCCTCAGGTCATCTGAGTGTCACATGATCGAAATTCACCAACTCAAGTCCGATCATCATGTGAGTTGAGGTGGCTTCAATGGTGAACATCATCATGTTGATCATATCTACTATATGACTCATGTTCGACCTTTTGGTCTCTTGTGTTTCGAGGCCATGTATGTACATGCTAGGCTCGTCAAGTTTAACCCGAGTGTTCTGCATGTGCAACACTGGCTTGCACTTGTTGTATGCGAACGTAGAGTCTATCACACTCGATCATCACGTGGTTTCTCGACACGACGAACTTTCTCAATGGTGCACACTCGGGGAGAACACAATTCATCTTGAAATTTAAGTGAGGGATCACCTTATATTGCTACCGTCGTCCTAAGCAAAACAAGGTGCACAAAAGGATTAACATCACATGGAAATCATAAGTGACATGATATGGCCATGAACTTGTGCTTTTGATCTCCATCTATAAAGCACTGGCATGATCTCCATCGTCACCGGCATGACACCATGATCTCCATCATCTTGATCTCCATCAACGTGTCGCCATCGGGGTTGTCGCGCCCAACATGTTCTACCACTATTGCTACCGTTTAGCGATAAATTAAAGCATTACATAGCGCTTAATGATAGACACGTAGGTCATACAATAATTAAAGACAACCCTATGGCTCCCGCCGGTTGCCGTACTCATCGACATGCAAGTCGTGATAATCTATACATCACATGATCATCGCATACATCACATATATCACATCATGTAATTGGCCATATCACATCACAACATACCCTGCAAAAATAAGTTAGACGTCCTCTAATTGTTGTTGCATGTTTTACGTGGCTCCTACGGGTATCTAGCAAGAACAATTCTCATCTACGCAAAAACCACAACGGTGATACACTAGTTGCTTTTCAACCTTCTCAAGGACCGCCTTTGTCGAATCCGATCCAACTAAAGTGAGAGAAAGTGGAACCCGCAAGCCAATTATGCAACAAGTTGCGGTTGAGGGAACCGGTCTCTCGTAAGCATACGAGTAATGTTGGTCCGGGCTGCTTCATCTCACAATACCGCTGAACCAAAACACGACCAAGGGAGGAAGCAATCTAAGCATCAATGCCCACAAACTGTTTGTGTTCTACTCGAGATCTCATCTACACATAGACCTAGCTCTGATACCACTGTTGGGGAACGTTGCATGGGAAACAAAAAAAACCTACGCGCACGCAGATCTATCCATGGTGATGAGCATCTATGAGAGGGAGAGTGGATCTACGTACCCTTGTAGATATCTAAGCGGGAAGCGTTAAGAAACACGATTGGTGTAGTCGAATGTCTTCGCGATCCAAATCGCCGAGCATCCCGCGATCCAATCACGAACCATCCTCACGATCTGTCCCGATCAAGCACCGAACGGATGGCACCTCCGCGTTCAGCACACATACAGCTTGATGGCGATCTCTGCCTTCTTGATCGAGCAAGAGGGAGTGGAGAGGAAGAAGAGTTCTCTGGTAGCACGACGGCGCTCCGGCGATGGTGGTGGAGCTATTCCGGCAGGGCATCGCCTAAGCACTGCAGAAATCCGATCTAGAGGAGAAACTATGCACTCGAGGAACGGGTAGCACGTGGCTGATAAAACTAGTGCAAAAACCCTAAAACCACCAGTATATATAGGAGGAAGAGAGGAGGAGGCTTGGCCCAAGGTCCAAGCCTCCAAGGATTCGGCCGAACCAGGTGGGAGAGGTCGAATCCACCTCTAATCCTAGTAGGACTAGGATTCCTCCTAATTTTTGCCTTTTCGCCTTTTTTCCACCTTTTCTCTTTGGGCTTTCTTTCGCTAGCCGCATGGGCTTTGTGTGGGACTTCCAACAGCCCACTAAGGGCTGGTATTCACTCTCCCACAGTCCATGTAGCCTTTTGTGTCGAAATACCCCTCCCGATGGTCTCCCGGTACACTACCGGCACTCCGGGTACATTACCGATGAGCCCGAAACTTTTCTAGCGACCAAAACAGGACTTCCTATATATGAATCTTTACCTCCGGACCATTCCGGAGCTCCTCGTGATGTCCGGGATCTCATCCGGGAGTCCTAAAAACCTTCGGTCACCACCATTCATAACTCTATACTACCAAAACGTCACCAAACCTTAAGTGTGCAGACCCTACGGGTTCGAGAACTATGCAGACATGACCGAGACACCTCTACGGTCAATAACCAATAGCGGGACCTGGATGCCCATATTGGTTCCTACATATTCTACAAAGATCTTTATTAGTCGAACCTCTATGTCAAGGATTCTGTTAATCCCGTATGATGTTCCCTTTGTTCTTCGGTATGTTACTTGCCTGAGATTCGATCGTCGCTATCTCCATACCTAGTTCAACCTCGTTACCGGCAAGTCTCTTTACTCATTCTGTCATACAAGATCCCGCAACTAACACGTAGTCACATTTCTTGCAAGGCTTATTGTGATGTTGTATTACCGAGTGGGCCCTGAGATACCTCTCCGTCACACGGAGTAACAAATCCTAGTCTTGATCCATGCCAACTCAACAGACACCCTCGGAGATACCTGTAGAGCACCTTTATAGTCACCCAGTTACGTTGTGACATTTGATACACACAAGGCACTCCTCCGATGTCCGTGAGTTGCATGATCTCATGGTCATAGGAACACATACTTGGCATGCAGAAAACAGTAGCAATAAACTGACACGATCATGTGCTACGTTTATAGTTTGGGTCTTGTCCATCACATCATCCTCCTAATGATGTGATCTCATTATCAAATGACATCCTATGTCAATGGCTAGGAAACCTTGACCATCTTTGATCAACGAGCTAGTTCACTAGAGGCATACTAGGGACATAGTGTTGTCTATTTACCCACACATGTAATGTGTTTCCAATCAATACAATTATAGCATGGATAATAAATGATTATCATGAACAAGGAAATATAATAATAAACACTTTATTTATTGCCTCTAGGGCATATTTCCAACATAAGTGCCATGCTGATGGTCTTTTGGAGTCACTTGATTTTGAATCACTTGACACATGTGAACCATGCCTCATGGGCAAAATGACTAAAACATCGTTGTATGGAACAATGGAATGGGAAGTGACTTATTGGAAATCATACATATTGATGTGTGCGGTCCAATGAATGTTACAGCACATGGTAGATATCGTTATTTTCTCACTTTCACTAATGAATTAAGTAGATATGGGTATATTTACTTAATGAAACACAAGTCTGAAACATTTGAAAAGTTCAAGCAATTTCTGAGTGAGGTTGAGAATCATCGTAACAAGAAGATTAAATTCCTGCAATCTAATCGAGGAGGTGAGTATCTGAGTTATGAGTTTGGCAGTCACTTAAGACAGTGTGGAATTGTTTCACAATTGACACCGCATGTAACACCACAACGTAATGATGTGTCCGAACGTCATAATCGAACCTTATTAGATATGGTCCATTCTATGATGTCTCTTGCCAATTTGCCATTATCGTTTTGGGGTTATGCATTAGACACAGCTGCATTCACTTTAAATAGGGCACCATTGAAATCCATTGAGACGACGCCATATGAACTATGGTTTGGCAAGAGGCCAAAGTTGTCGTTTCTTAAAGTTTGGGGATGTGATGCTTATGTCAAAAAGCTTCAGCCTGAAAAGCTGGAACCCAAAGCGAAGAAATGCGTCTTCATAGGATACCCAAAAGAGACAGTCGGGTATACCTTCTATCTCAGATCCGAAGGCAAAGTGTTTGTCGCTAAGAACGGAACATTTCTTGAGGAAGAGTTTCTCTCGGAAGAATTGAGTGGGAGGAAAATAGAACTTGATGCGGTTATTGAACCTTTACTTCAACCAGAGAGTAGCGTAGTGCAGAAAGAAGTTTCTGTGGAACCTACGACGGTTGAAGAGGAAGTTAATGATGATGATCATGAAGCTTCGGATCAAGTTACTACTGAACCTCGTAGGTCAACAAGGGCGCGTACTACTCCTGAGTGGTACGGCAACCCTGTCTTGGAGGTCATGTTGTTGGACAACAATGAACCTACGAGCTATGGAGGAGCGATGATGGGCCTCGATTTCAAGAAATGGTTAGAGGCCATGAAATCCGAGATGGGATCCATGTATGAAAACAAAGTATGGACTTTGGAAGTATTACCTAAAGGGCGAAAGGCCATTCAGAACAAATGGATCTTTAAGAAGAAATGGATCCTAAAGCGCTTTGATGAGGTGATCAACGCGTTTGGGTTTATACAAGTTTATGGAGAAGCTTGTATTTGCAAGAAAGTGAGTGGGAGATCTATAGCGTTTCTAATATTATATGTGGATGACATATTGCTAATTGGAAACAATATAGAAATGCTGGAAAGCATGAAGGAATATTTGAACAAGAGTTTTCAATGAAGGACCTAGGAGAAGCTACTTTCATAGGCATTAAGATCTATAGAGATAGATTGAGACGCTTAATAGCACTTTCACAGAGCACATACCTCGCTAAAGTTTTGAAGAAGTTCAAAATGGATCAGTCCAAGAAGGGGTTCTTGCCTGTGTTACAAGGTGTGAAGTTGAGTAAGACTCAATGCCCAGTGACTGCAGAAGATAGAGAAAAGATGAGTGTCATCCCCTATACTTCAGCCATAGGCTCTATCATGTATGCAATGTTGTGCACAAGACCTGATGTCAGCCTTGCAATAAGTATGGCCGAAAGGTTTCAAAGTAATCCTAGAATGGAGCACTGCGCGGCGGTCAAGAATATCCTTAAGTACCTAAAAAGGACTAAGGAAATGTTTCTCGTTTATGGAGGTGATGAAGAGCTTGTCGTAAAGGGTTACGTTGACGCAAGCTTTGACACTGATCCAGATGACTCTAAGTCGCAAACCGGATACGTGTTTATTCTCAACGGGGGAGCGGTAAGCTAGTGCAGTTCCAAGCAAAGTGTGGTAGCCGATTCTACATGCGAAGCAGATTACATCGCAGCCTCGGAGGCGGCGAAGGAAGGTGTCTGGATGAAGCAGTTCATGATAGATCTTGCAGTACTGCCCAGTGCACCGATCAATGACTCTGTTTTGTGACAACACTGGTGCCATTGCTCTGGCCAAGGAACCAAGGTTTCACAAGAGGACCAGACACATAAAGCGACGCTTCAACTCCATCCGTGATTACATCGAGGAGAAGGACATAAATATTTGCAAAGTGCACACGGATCTGAATGGTGCAGACCCGTTGACTAAACCTCTTCCAAGGGCTAAACATGATCAACACCAGAACTGTATGGGTGTTCGATTCATTACAATGTAAATCACATAGTGATGTGAACTAGATTACTGACTCTACTTCAAGTGGGAGACTGTTGGAAATATGCCCAATAATTAAAGTGTTTATTATTATATTTCCTTGTTCATGGTAATTTTTTATTGTCGATGCTATAATTGTATTGATTGGAAACACATTACATGTGTGGATAAATAGACAACACTATGTCCCTAGTATGCCTCTAGTGAACTAGCTCGTTGATCAAAGATAGCCAAGTTTTACTAGCCATTCACATGTGATGTCATTTCATAACGGGATCACATCATTAGGAGAATGATGTGATGGACAAGACCCAAACTACAAACGTAGCATATGATCGTGTCAGTTTATTGCTACTGTTTTCTGCATGTCAAGTATATGTTCATATGACCATGAGATCATGCAACTCACGGACACCGGAGGAATGCCTTGTGTGTATCAAACGTCGCAACGTAACTAGGTGACTATAAAGGTACTCTACAGGTATATCAGAAGGTGTCTGTTGGGTTGGCATGGATCAAGACTAGGATTTGTTACTCCGTGTGATGGAGAGGTATCTCAGGGCCCACTTGGTAATACAACATCACAATAAGCCTTGCAAGCAATGTGACTAAGTGTTAGTCATGGGATCTTGTATTACGGAACGAGTAAAGAGACTTCTGGTAACGAGGTTGAACTAGGTATGGAGATACCGACAATCGAATCTCGGGTAAGTAACATATTGAAGAACAAAGGGAACTACGTACGGGATTAACTGAATCCTTGACATAGAGGTTCGCCCTATAAAGATCTTCGTAGAATATGTAGGAACCAATATGGGCATCTCGGTCCCGCTATTGGTTATTGACCATAGAGGTGTCTCGTTCATGTCTACATAGTTCTCAAACCCACAGGGTCTGCACACTTAAGGTTCGGTGACGTTTAGGTAGTATAGAGTTATGTATGGTGGTGACCAAAGGTTGTTCGGAGTCCTAGATGAGATCCCGGACATCAAGAGGAGCTCCGTAATGGTCTGGAGGTAAAGATTGATATATAGGAAGTCTTGTTTTGGTCGCCGAAAAAGTTTCGGGCTCATCGATAGTGTACCGGGAGTGCCGGTATTGTACCGGGAGACCATCGGGAGGGGTATTTCGACCGAAGAGGCTACATGGGCTGTGGCAGGGTGAATACCAGCCCTTAGTGGGCTGGTGGAAGTCCCACATAAGGCTCATGCGGCTGGGAAGAAAAGCCCAAAGAAAAAAATGTGGAAAAAGGCAAAAAGACCAAAATAAGGAGGAGTCCTAGTCCTACTAGGATTGGAGGAGGATTCCTCCTGTCCTCCCACTTTGGCCGAAGCCTAGAGGGCTTGGCCCTTGCGCCAAGCCTCCTCCTCTCTTCCTCTTATATATACTAGAGGTTTTAGGGTTTTTGCACTTGATTTTCAGCCATGTGCTACCCGTTCCTCTTGTGCATAGTTTCTCCTCTAGATCGGTTTTCTGTAGTGCTTAGGCGAAGCCCTGCCGGAATTGCTCCACCACCATTGCCGTGGCACCGTCACACTGCCGGAGAACTCATCTACCTCTCCGCTCCCTCTTGCTGGATCAAGAAGGCAGAGATCGTCATCAAGTTGTACGTGTGCTGAACGCGGAGGTGCCGTCCGTTCGATGCTTGATCGGGACAGATCGTGATTGGATCGCGGGACGCTTGGCGATTTGGATCGCGAAGACGTTTGACTACACCAACTGCGTTTCTTAATGCTTCCAGCTTAGCTATCTACAAGGGTACATAGATCCAGTCTCCTTCTCGTAGATGCTCGTCACCATGGATAGATCTTGCGTGTGTGTAGGAATTTTTTTGTTTCCCATGCAACGTTCCCCAACAGCCCCGGTGTCTTCTGCTCACCAGCGTGGCCCCCTCCAGTAGTTATTTTCTCCAATATTTATTATATATTCCATAAAAAATCTCTGTGAAGTTTCAGCTCATTTGAAGATGTGCGGAATAGGTATCTCTAGTATGCTTTTTCAGGTCCAGAATTCCAGCTACCAATAGTCTCCCTCTTTGTGCAAACCTTGCAAATTATGAGAGAAAAGGCATTAGAATTACCCCATAAATCATTATTACGCATTAAAAAATTATAAATAAAAGTAGGAAATCATGATACAAAATGGATGTATCAACTCCCCTAACCTTAGACCTCGCTTGTCCTCAAGCGAAAGCCGATATCGAAAAACATTCCACATGGTTTGAGAGAGAGGTGTCGATAAAAAAAATGGACATAGTAGCATCATGCTTATTATCATAACAACAACAAACTTTATCATAAAAATCTTTCATATAACTTTTATTTCATAACAACATCATATAACTTCTCATGAACAAGTAACAACTCATCACAATATAGAAGTATAAAGCATAAACCTTATTGGAAACCAACAAACTATGTTCTCAGTCAACTTTGCAACTACAATTCATCATATTTTAAGGAAGGGTCTCGTGTCGTATCCTTTTGGCAATTCCACATACTCAACCGTCATTTAGTCTTCTATGATTTCTAACACTCACAGCATACCCATGAGCAAAAAGTTTCAACCGGACACATAGAAAGAAAGGGGATTATAGTTTCGCCTCCCAATGTATTCGCCTCAAGGGTGATATCAGCAATAATAAATCATGTTCACTCATAGCCAACTGGATATATGTTCCTAGATCTTTATTCACCACATGATGCTTGCAAAAGAGAAAAATAAAAAGGAATAGGGAAGAATACTTTGATTCTTGCATAAAAGTAAATACATAAAGGTAAAAGATAGGCCCTTCACAGAGGGAAGCAGAGGTTGCCATGCGCTTTTTAGTTTCTATGCCAAATCCCTTAGTGCAAAATAACATCACGTTGTATTGCCCCTTATGATAGCAATCTTTATTATAGAGTCCATCGCTTTTCTTACTTTGCCATCACAAGTTCGTGCAACACTCAATTTTCTCTTACTCTAATTGATACAACACTTTTAGAAGCAATTTTTATTGCCTTAGTGCACCGATGACAACTTTCTTGAAGGGTCTTATTCAATCCATAGGTAGGTATGGTGGAATCTCGAAACATGAGCTTGGGTTTAGGGTTTTTGGATGCACAAGTAGTATATCTACTTAGTGCAGAATTTTTGGCTAGAAAAGATATTGAGCAAGCACCACATGTTGAAAGATCTATGACAATATAACTTCCATGTGAATATAAACATAAATCATTATGTTATCTTCCTTGTCCAACGCCAATGATTTTGGCATATAATATTTAATGGGGGCTCACAATCATAGAAGATGTCCAAGATAGTGTATTTGCATGTGAATATTCCCTTCCCTAATTAATTCTTTCATGAGTTGCATCATTGACTAATGCTATGTTTGTCAATCTCCAATAAATTTTACTACTTATACTTTTCCTTATGTGATGTCATTACTCACCATAAGATTAGCATATGATCCTTATCATTTATTTTCTTTTGTTATGATTGCAACAAGAAAGTAAAGAAGCAAAATCTCAAACTAAACTTTATTATATAACTCTCACTTGATTACATAGATAGATAGATCATGGAACTAGCACTCGGAAATAGATCATACTAAACTTTTATTCAATTAAATCATGAAAAAGGCTAAAGATCGATATAAAAAAGTAAAGGTAAAAAGTGATGGTGATATGATACTGGGGCAGCTCCCCCAAGCTTGGCTCAAGGCAAGGGAGTGCCCATACCCGTGTACTCAAGTCTCCTTTGGTGGTGAAGATGATGAAGGTGGTGGTGATGAAGGATTCTTCTTCTTCTTCAGCTTATACTTGATCATAAAATTTTCCTCCCTTAGATTGTCGTTCTCTAACTCGATCTTTAATATATTTTTGCATAATGCTGCCTTGCTCTCCTGCAGAAAACAGGATGGACTAAATTGAACCTAGGGTTTGTATGCTTCAGGGAGGCTTGACTTCTTGAATTGCACATGCATGTCTCCAGGCTGAGGTAGTGGATCATCCTCTTCCTCGGAGCTATCATCCTTTGTTTCCTTCATGTTGTCGTCTTCCTCCTCATCTGTGCTCCATCCATAATGATCTACCTCTCCATAGACCTTAGGATTTGCACTATAGTCAGCAATATAGCTCCCCCCCTCTGAATCTTGAGATGACATATTTTTAGTTGTGTCAAGAAAACAACATGAAACAAGAACAGAGAATATTGCCACGATGCAGTGGTCAAAACAATCGAGGATATATGTAGAGAATTTTATTCTTGGAAATCAAGCATATGGAAGGAAAACAGGGTCACGAAGGTTCCCGAGGTGGGCATAACCTACCAGGGTGCGCCAGGGAGGGCGGGTTCGCCCTGGTGTATCGTGCTCATCTCAGTTCCTTTCCTGTTTATTTCTTATTTTCCTAATTTTTTAATTATTCCAAAAGTTAAAAAAGCATTTTTGCAGATTTTTCAGAGTCCGTTTACTTACCGTATCACGACCTATTCTTTTTCACGATTCTGGAGTGTTCTGGAAGGTTTCTCTTATGTGTTCCTCCGGTGTCATGGTTTGTATAACATTGCTTTCAACATTAATAGGCATACCTGAGATATAGTGTTTAATTCTTTGTCCATTTATCACCTTCGGGTTAGTACCTTCGGCATTATTAATCTTAATAGCTCCAGAGCGATAAACCTCTTCGATAACATATGGTCCTTCCCATTTGGAGAGAAGTTTTCTGGTAAAAAACCCGAAACGATAATTGTACAAAAGAACACATTCTACAACTTTGAATTCTCGCTTTTGGATTCTTTTGTCATGCCATCTTTTAACTTTTTCTTTGAATAGTTTGGCATTTTCATAAGCTTGGGTTCTCCATTCATCTAGTGAGCTAATATCAAATAACCTCTTTTCACCGACAAGTTTGAAGTCATAGTTGAGTTCTTTAATTTCCCAAAATGCTTTGTGTTCTAACTCTAGAGGAAAATGACAAGCTTTCTCATATACTATTTTGTCTGGAGACATACCCATAGGATTTTTTATAAGCTTTTCTATAGGCCCAAAGTGCATCATCTAGTTTCTTAGACCAATTCTTTCGGGACCTATTGATAGGTTTTTGTAATATCAATTTTATTTCTCTATTGCTAAGTTCAACTTGACCACTATATTGAGGATGATAGGGTGATGCAATTCGATGGTTAACATCATATTTAGCAAGCATTTTACAGAAAGCACTATGAATAAAGTATGAACCACCATCAGTCATTAAATATCTAGGGACTCCAAACCTTAGGAACATAACTTCTTTAAGCATTTTAATGGAGGTGTTAAGATCAACACTACTAGTTGGAATAGCTTCTACCCACTTAGTAACATAATCAACAATAACCAAAATATGAGTATACCCATTAGAGGAAGGAAAATGTCCCATATAATCAAAACCCCAAACATCAAATGGTTCAACAAAAAGTGAATAATTCATAGGCATTTCCTGACGCTTACCGATATTACCAATTCTTTTACATTCATCACAATACAAAATAAACTTACGGTCATCCTTGAAGAGAGTAGGCCAGTAAAAACAAGATTGCAATACCTTATGAGTCGTTCTATCTCCCGCATGATGTCCTCCATAAGCTTCGGAATAACATTTCCTTAGGATGTGTTCCTGTTCATGCTAAGGTACACAACGTCTCATAACACCATCTACTCCTTCTTTATAAAGATGTGGGTCATCCCAAAAGTAATGTCTTAAATCATAGAAGAATTTTTTCTTTTGTTGGTATGTGAAACTAGGTGGTATATATTTAGCAACAATGTAGTTAGCATAATCAGCATACCAAGGAGTGTTTTTAGAAACATTTATTGCAGCTAACTGTTCATCGGGAAAACTATCATCAATAGGTAGTGGGTCATCAAAAATATTTTCTAACCTAGACAAGTTATCAGCTACGGGGTTATCAACTCCTTTCCTATCAGTGATATGTAAATCAAATTCTTGAAGCAAGAGAACCCACCTAATGAGTCTAGGTTTAGCATCTTTCTTTTCCATAACATATTTTATAGCAACATGATCGGTGTGAACAATAACTTTGGAATCAACAATATAAGATCTAAATTTATCACAAGCAAACACAACTGCTAAAAATTCTTTTTTAGTAGTAGCATAATTTCTTTGGACACTGTCTAGAGTTTTGCTAGCATAATGGATAATATTTAAGTTCTTATCAACTCTTTGTCCTAGAACAACACCAAGATCATAATCACTAGCATCACATGTAATTTCAAAAGGCAAGTTCCAATCAGGTGGTTGAACAATAGGTGAAGTGGTTTTAGCTATGGAAGTTCCAATCAGTTCTTAAGCGTTTCAAAGGTTTCTACACAATCATCATAAAAAACAAAGGGAATATCCTTTTGTAAAAGATTAGTAAGAGGCCTAGAAATTTTGGAGAAGTCTTTAATAAACCTCCTATAGAAACTAGCATGACCAAGGAAACTTCGAATACCTTTAATATCTAGGGGGACATGGACATTTTCTCAATTGCATCAACTTTAGCTTGATCCACCTCAATACCTCATTCGGAAATTTTATGCCCCAAGACAATACCTTCATTAACTATAAAGTGGCACTTCTCCCAAATCAAGATGAGATTAGTTTGTTCACATCTCTACAAAACTTGATCAAAGTTGCTTAAGCAATCATCAAAAGAAGTTTCGTAAATAGAAAAATCATCCATGAAAACTTCCACAATCTTTTCACAAAAATCAGAGAATATAGCAGTCATACATCTTTGAAAGGTAGCATGTGCATTGCATAAAGCAAAAGGCATACATCTATAAGCATAGGTTCCAAAAGGGCAAGTAAAGGTGGTTTTCTCTTGATCAGATTATGACACAGGTACTTGAGAGAAACCAGAATATCCATCCAGGAAACAAAAGTGTGTGTGCTTAGATAATCTTTCTAGCATTTGATTAATGAAAGGCAGAGGGTAATGATCTTTACTAGTAGCTTTATTTAGTTTTCTAAAATCAATTACCATTCTATAGCCAGTGGCAATTCTCTATGGAATAAGTTCATTTTTATCATTAGGAACAACAGTAATACCTCCTTTCTTAGGGACACAATGAATGGGACTTATCCATCTACTATCAGCTATGGGATAGGTTATACCTGCTTCTAGAAGCTTTAATATTCCAGTTCTTACCACTTCTTTCATATTAGGATTCAATCGTCACGGGTGATCAACAACGGGTTTAGCATCAGGTTCCAAATTAATCATGTGCTGACACAGAGTGGGACTAATGCCCTTAAGGTCATCAAGAGTATATCCAACAGCAGCCTGGTGCTTCCTCGGAATTTTTAAGAATATTCTTCTTCATGTTCTGAAAGGTTAGCACTAATAATAGCAGGATATATCTTTTTCTCATCAAGATAAGCATACTTCAAGTGTCGGGCAATTGTTTTAATTCAAACACAAAATCACCTTTAGGTGGAGGAGGACCTTCTAGAGTTTCAATAGGAAAATTATGTTTTGTAGAGGTTGTTGTTCAAAGAGAAATTTATCTATTTTATTTCTTTCACTCAAGTTCATATCATTTTCATGATCTAGCAAATATTGTTCTAGTGGATTAGTAGGAGGAACGACAATAGAAGCAAGACCAATTATTTCATATTTACTAGATAATTCTTTATCACGAGGTTGTCTACTAAAGTTGGAAAAGTTAAACTCATGAGACACATCACCAAACTCAACACTGGCGGTTTCTTTTTGACAATCTATCTTAGCATTAACAGTGTTCAAGAAAGGACTACCAAAGATAATGGGACAAAAGTCATCTTGTGGGGAACCAATAACTAGAAATTTAGTAGGATATTTTATTTTCCCACACAAGACTTCTATTTCAGCGGGTGCTATGTCATTCATAACATCTCTAACAATCCCAAGTGGTGTGATGGTGTCCCTATTAGCAAGTTTAATAGTAACATCATTGTCTTCTATTTCAACGGGTGCTATGTCATTCATAATTTCTTGGTCTAAGGTAAAAGGAATAGCACTCACAATAGCACCCAAATCACATAAACCATGGTCGCAATGATCTCCTATTTTAACAGAGACAACATGAATGTCAACTTCGGGTCTATGTTTATCTTTTTCATCGGGTTTAGCAATTCTAGCTGCTTCATCACAGAAGTACATAACATGCCCATCAATATTTTCTACCAAGATATCTTTAACCACAACAACACTAGGTTCTAATTTAATTTGTTTAGAGTGTTGGAAATATTCCCTAGAGGCAATAATAAATTGGTTATTATCATATTTCCTTGTTCATGATAACCGTTTATTATCCGTGCTATAATTGTATTGCTTGAAAACTCAGATACATGTGTGGATACATAGACAACACCATGTCCCTAGTAAGCCACTATTGGACTAGCTCGTTGATCAAAGATGGCTATGGTTTCCTAGTCATGAACATGAGATGTCATTTGATATTGGGATCACATCATTAGGAGAATGATGTGATAGACAAGACCCAAACTATAAACATAGCATATGATCGTGTCAGTTTATTGCTATAGTTTTCTCCATGTCAAGTATCTGTTCCTATGACCATGAGATCATGCAACTCACTGACACCGGAGGAGTACCTTGTGTGTATCAAACGTCGCGACATAGCTGGGTGACTATAAAGGTGCTCTACAGGTATCTCCGAGGGTGTCTATTGAGTTGGGATGGATCAAGACTGGGATTTGTTACTCCGTGTGACGGAGAGGTATCTCAGGGCCCACTCGGTAATACAACATCACAACAAGCCTTGCAAGCAATGTGACTAACTGTTAGCCACGGGATCTTGTATTATGGAATGAGTAAAGAGACTTGCCGATAATGATATTGAACTAGGTATAGAGATACCGTCGATCGAATCTCGGGCAAGTAACATACCGAAGAACAAAGGGAATTGCATACGGGATTAACTGAATCCTTGACATAGAGGTTCAACCGATAAAGATCTTCACAGAATATGTAGGAACCAATATGGGCATCCAGGTCCTGCTATTGGTTATTGACCGTAGAGGTGTCTAGGTCATGTCTACATAGTTCTCGAACCCGCAGGGTCTGCACACTTAAGGTTCGGTGACGTTTTGATAGTATAAATTTATCTATGGTGGTGACCTAAGGTTGTTCGGAGTCCTGTATGAGATCCCGGGCATCACGAGGAGCTTCGGAATGGTCCGGAGGTAAAGATTGATATATAGGAAGTCCTGTTTTGGTCACCGAAAAAGTTTTGGGCTCATCGGTAGTGTACCGGGAGTGCCGGGAGGGGTACCGGGGACCATCGGGAGGGGTGTCTCGACCCAAAGGGCCTCAAGGGCTGTGGGAGGAGTCAAGCTAGCCCTTAGTGGGCTGGCAGAGCCCCCCACTAAGGCCCATGCGGCTAGGGTGGGAAAAACCCAAAGGTGGAGAGGTGGAAAGAGTTTCCAAGTGGAAAGGAGGAATCCTACTCCTAATAGGATTGGAGTAGGACTCCTCCACCTCCAATTTCGGCCAACTCTGGAGGGTTTGAGGCTGCCTCCTCCTCTCCCTCCCTCCTATATATACTAGAGGATTTATAGGGGAAAGATAACCCTAATTTCCACGTGCTCCCTCTTCTTCATCTAAATCAGTTTTCTCCTCTAGTCTAGTTCGGCGGTGCTTAGGCGAAGCCCTGCCGGAATAGTTCCACCACCATCACCACCACACCATCGCTCTGCCGGAGAACTCATCTACCTCTCCGCTCCCTCTTGCTAGATCAAGAAGGCAGAGATCAGCATCGAGCTGTACGTGTGCTGAACACGGAGGTGTCGTCCGTTCGGCGCTAGATCGGAACGGGTCGTGATTGGATCGCGGGACGCACATCGATTTGGATCGCGAAGACGTTCGACTACATCAACAGTGTTTCTTAACGCTTCCTGCTTAGCGAACTACAAGGGTATGTAGATCCACTCTCCCCCTCGTAGATTCTCATCACCATGGTTAGATCTTGCGTGTGCGTAGGAATTTTTTTGTTTCCCATGCAACGTTCCCCAACAGTGGCATCATGAGCTAGGTCTATGTGTAGATGAGATCACGAGTAGAACACAAAGGAGTTTGTGGGTGTTGATGCTTATATTGCTTCCTCCCTTGGCCATGTTTTGATTCAGTGGTATTGTGGGATGAAGCGGCCCGGACCAACCTTACTCGTACGCTTACGAGAGACCAGTTCCATCGATTGACGTGTAACTTTGTTGCACAAAGATGGCTGGCGGGTGTCTGTCTCTCCTACTCTAGTTGGATCGGATTCGACAAAGACGGTCCTTGAGAACGTTTAATAGCAATTTTTGTATCACCGTTGTGGCTTTTGCGTAGGTGAGAATTGTTCTTGCTAGATACCCGTAGCAGCCACATAAACCATGCAACAACAGTTAGAGGACGTCTAACTTGTTTTTGCAGGGTATGTTGTGATGTGATATGGCCAATTACATGATGAGATATATGTGATGTATGAGATGATCATGTTTTGTATAGAACATCATGACTTGCATGTCAATGAGTACGGCAACCGGCAGGAGCCATAGGGTTGTCTTTAATTATATTCGTCATTTTGCTTTACTTTATCGATATGAGTTAGCAATAGTCGTGGAAGCAACGGTTGGCGCGACAACCCTGATGGCGACACGTTGATGGAGATAAATATGATGGAGATCATGGTGTCATGCCGGTGATGATGGAGATCATGTCGGTGCTTTGAAGATGGAGATCAAAAGCACAAGTTCAGGGCCATATCATGTCACTTATGATTTGCGTGTGATGTTTATCCTTTTATGCACCTTGTTTTGCTTAGGACGACGGTAGCATTATAAGGTGATCCCTCACTTAAATTTCAAGATAAATTGTGTTCTTCCCGAGTGTGCATCATTGTGAAAGTTCGTCGTGTCGAGACACGACGTGATGATCGGGTGTGATAGACTCTACGTTCACATACAATGGGTGCAAGCCAGTGTTCCACGTGCGAAACACTCGGGTTAAACTTGACAAGCCTAGCATGTACAGACATGTCCTCGAAACACAGGAGACTGAAAGGTCAAACATGAGTCATATAGTAGATATGATCAACATGAAGATGTTCACCATTGAAACCACCTCAACTCACATGATGATCGGACTTGAGTTGGTGGATTTGGATCATGTGACACTCGAATGACCAGAGGGATGTCAATTTGAGTGGGAGTTTTTTAAATATGATTAACTAAACTCATTATCATGAACATAGTCAAAATGTCTTTGCAAATTATGTTGTAGATTACTAGCTCGCGTTGTAGCTCCCTTGAATTTTTATATGTTCCTAGAGAAACATAGTTGAAAGATGATGGTAGCAATAATGTGGATTGGGTCCGTGATCTCAGGATTGTCCTCGTTGCTGCACAGAAGGCTTATGTCCTTAATGCACCGCTTGGTAAGCCACTCCCTCTAGATGTTGTGAACATTTGACATGCACGTTCCGATGACTACTTGATAGTTCAGTGCGTCATGCATTACGGCTTAGAATCGAGGCTCCAAAACGTTTTCAACATCACGAAACATATGAGATGTTCTAAGAGTTGAAATTAGGATCTCAAGCTCATGCCCATGTTGTGAGGTATGAGACCTCCAAAAAGATTCTTTGCCTACAAGATGAAGGAGAATAGCTCAATCGTTGTGCATGTGCTTAGATTGTCTGGGTGCTACAATCGCTTGAATCGAGTGGGAGTTGATCTTCTAGATAAGATAGTGATTGATATAGTTCTCCAAGTCACTATCACTAAGCTACTAGAGCTTCATGATGAACTATAAAATGCCAGGGATGGAAATAATGATCACTGAGCTATTCGCGATGTTTGACACCACGAAGGTAGAAATCAAGAAGGAGCATCAAGTGTTGATGGTTAATGAAACCACTAGTTTCGACAAGGGCAAGGGCTAGGAGGGAAAATTCATGGATGGCAAGTCAGTTGCTGCTCTAGTGAATCAACCCAAGGTTGAACCCAAACCCGAGACTAAGTGCTTCTATTATGAGGAGAACGGTCGCTGAAACGGAACAACCCTAGATACTTGGTAGATAAGAAGGCTGGCAACATCGACAGAAGTATATTTGATATACATGTTATTGATGTGTACCTTGCTAGTACTCCTAGTAGCACCTGGGTATTGGATACCGGTTCGGTTGCTAAATGTTAGTAACTCGAAATAAAAGCTACAGAATAAACGGAGGCTAGCTAAGGGTGAGGTGACGATATTGGAAGTGTTTCCATGGTTGATGTGATCACCATAGCACACTCTCTCGACCCTCGGGATTAGTGATGAACCTAAATAAATGTTATTTAGTGTTTGCGTTGAGCATGAACATGGTTAGATCGTGTTTATTGCAATACGGTTATTCAATGAAGTTAGAGAATAATGGTTATTCTGTTTACATGAATAATACCTTCAATGGTCATGCACCCAATGTGGATGGTTTATTGAATCTTGATCGTAGTAATACACATGTTCATAACATTGATGCCAAAAGATACAAAGTTAATAATGATAGTACCACATACTTGTGGCACTGCTGCTGAATGTCATATTGGTGTAAAGCGCATGAAGAATCTCCATGTTGATGGATCTTTGGACTCTTTCAATTTTGAATCGGTTGAGACATGCGGACCATGCCTCATGGGAAAGATGACTAAAACCCCATTTTATGGCTTGATGGAACGGGCAAGTGACTTATTGGAAGTGATACATGTTGATGTATATGGTCCAATGCGTACCTTCACTGATGATTTGAGTAGATATAGTGTATATTTACTTAATGAAACACAAGTATGAATCGTTTGAAAAGTTCAAACAAAATCAGAGTGAAGTTTGAGATCATTGTGACAAGAAGATAAAATGTCTATGATATGACCGTGGAGGTGAATATCTGAGTTACGAGTTTGGTATACAACTTAAGACAATGTGGAAGTTGTTTCACAACTCACGCCACCTGGAACAACATAGTGTGATGTTGTGTCCGAACGTCGTAGTCATGCTCTATTGGATATGGTGCGAACTATGATGTCTCTTATCGGTTTGCCACTATTGTTTTGGGGTTATGCATTAGGGACAACTACTAATTCACTTTAAAAGGGGCACCATCTAAGTCCGTTGAGATGAGACCGTATGAATTTTGGTTTGGCGGAAACCTAAGTTGTCATTTCTTAATGTTTGGGGCTGCGATGCTTATGTGAAAAAGGGTTTTTCACCTAATGATCTCAAACCCAAAGCGGACAAATGCATCTTCATAGAATACCCTAATGTAACAGTTGGGTAAACCTTCTATCTTATATCCAAGCACAAAGTGTTGTTGCTAAAACGGGCCCTTTCTCGAGAAAGAGTTTCTCTCGAAAGAATTGAGTGGGAGGAAGATAGAACTTGATGAGGTTGTTGAGCCTTTGTTTCAACTAGAGAGTAGCACAGCGCAGAAAGTTGTTTCTGTCGAGCCTACGTTAGTTGAGGAGGAGTTAATGATGTTGATCATGAAGCTTCGGATCAAGTTACTATCAAACCTCGTAGGTCGACAAGGACGCGTACTATGTTGTTGGACAACGATGAACCTACAAGCTATGGAGAAGCGATGATGGGCCCGAATTCTGAGAAATGGTTAGAGACCATGAAATCCGAGATGGGATCCATGTATGAAAACAAAGTATGGACTTTGGAAGTATTACCTTAAGGGCGATGGGCCATTCAGAACAAATTGATCTTTAAGAGGAAGAAGGACGCGGACGGTAATGTCACCGTCTATAAAGCTCGACTTGTGGCAAAGGGTTTTTCACAAGTTTAAGGAGTTGACTACGATGAGACCTTCTCACCCATAGCGATCCTTAAGTCCGTCAGAATCATGTTAGCAATAGCTGCATATTTCGACTATGAAATTTGGCAGATGGATGTCAAAACAACGTTCCTTAACGGTTTCCTTAAGGAAGAGTTGCATATGATACAACTGGAAGGTTGTGTCGATCCAGAGAATCCTAACAAAGTTTGCAAATTCCAGCGATCCATTTATGGACTGATGCAAGCATCTCGGAGTTGGAATATAAGCTTTGATGAGGTCATCAAAGTTTTTGAGTCTATACAAAGTTTATGAGAAACTTGTATTTACAATAAAGTGAGTGGGAGCACTATAGAATTTATGATAAGTATATGTGGTTGACATATTGTTCATCAGAAATAATGTAGAATTTCTGGGAAGCATAAAGGGTTGTTTGAAAAGAGTTTTTCAAAGGAAGACCTGGATAAAGCTACTTAATTGTTGGGCATCGATATCTATAGAGATAGATCAAAGACGCTTGATGAGACTTTCAATGAGTTCAAAATAGATTAGTCAAAGAAGGAGTTCTTGCCTAATTTGTAAGGTGTGAAGTTCAGTAAGATTCAAAGCTCAACCACAGCAGAAGAAAGAGAAAGGACGAAGGTCGTCCCCTATGCCTTAGCCATAGGCTCTATATAGTATGCCATGTTGTGTACCAAACTTGTGTGTGCCTTGCCATGAGTCTGTAAGGGGTACAAGAGTGATCCAGGAGTGGATCACTGGACAGTGGTCAAACTTATCCTTACTAACTAGAGGACTAAGGAAATATTTCTCGATTATGGAGGTGATAAAGAGTTCGTCGTAAAGGGTTACATCGATGCAAGATTTAATACCAGTCCAGATGAGTTCTTAGTAGCAATCCGGATACGTGTAGTGGAGCAGCCGATTGGAGTAGCTCCAAATGGAGCGTGGTAGCGGTATCCACAATATGACATAGAGAGTTGCATAGAACACACGGATCTGAATGTCGCATACCAGTTGACTAAAACCTCTTTCACATGCAAAACATAATCGAACCCCAGAACTCATTGGGTGTGAGATTCAAAACAAATCACATAGCGATGTGAGCTAGATTATTGACTCTAGTGCAAGTGGGAAACTGTTGGAAATATGCCCTAGAGGCAATAATAAATTGGTTATTATCATATTTCCTTGTTCATGATAATCTTTTATTATCCATGCTATAATTGTATTGCTCGGAAACTCAGATACATGTGTGGATACATAGACAACACCATGTCCCTAGTAAGCCTCTATTGGACTAGCTCGTTGATCAAAGATGGCCATGGTTTCCTAGTCATGGACATGAGATGTCATTTGATAACGGGATCACATCATTAGGAGAATGATGTGATGGAACAGAACCAAACTATAAACATAGCATATGATCGTGTCAGTTTATTGCTATAGTTTTCTGCATGTCAAGTATCTGTTCCTATGACCATGAGATCATGCAACTCACTGACACCGGAGGAGCACCTTGTGTGTATCAAACGTCGCAACGTAACTGGGTGACTATAAAGGTGCTCTACAGGTATCTCCGAGGGTGTCTATTGAGTTGGCATGGATCAAGACTGGGATTTTTTACTCCGTGTAACGGAGAGGTATCTCAGGGCCCACTCGGTAATACAACATCACAACAAGCCTTGCAAGCAATGTGCTAAGTGTTAGCCACGGGATCGTGTATTATGGAACGAGTAAAGAGACTTTCCGGTAATGATATTGAACTAGGTATAGAGATACCGACGATCGAATCTCGGGCAAGTAACATACCGAAGAACAAAGGGAATTGCATACGGGATTAACTGAATCCTTGACATGAAGGTTCAACCGATAAATATCTTCATAGAATATGTAGGAACCAATATGGGCATCCAGGTCCTGCTATTGGTTATTGACCGTAGAGGTGTCTAGGTAATGTCTACATAGTTCTCGAACCCGCAGTGTCTGCACACTTAAGGTTCGGTGACGTTTCAGTAGTATATATTTATGTATGATGGTGACCGAAGGTTGTTCGGAGTCCCAAATGAGATCCTGGACGTCATGAGGAGCTATGGAATGATCCGTAGGTAAAGATTGATATATAGGAAGTCCTGTTTTGGTCACCGGAAAAGTTTTGGGCTCATCGGTACTATACCGAGAGTGCCGGGAGGGGTACCGGGGACCATCGGGAGGGGTGTCTCGACCCAAAGGGCCTCATGGGCTGTGGGAGGATTCAAGCCAGCCCTTAGTGGGCTGGCAGAGCCCCCCACTAAGGCCCGTGCGGATAGGGGTGGGAAAAACCCAAAGGTGGAGAGGTGGAAAGAGTTTCCAAGTGGAAAGGAGGAATCCTACTCCTAATAGGATTGGAGTAGGACTCCTCCACCTCCAATTTCGGCCAACACTTGAGGTTTGAGGCTGCCTCCTCCCCTCCCTCCCTCCTATATATACTAGAGGATTGGAGGGGAAAGCTAACCCTAATTGCCACGTGCTCCCTCTACTTCATCTAGATCGGTTTTCTCCTCTAGTCTAGTTCGGCGGTGCTTAGGTGAAGCCCTGCTGGAATAGTTCCACCATCATCGCCGCCACGCCATCGCACTGCCGGAGAACTCGTCTACCTCTCCGCTCCCTCTTGCTAGATCAAGAAGACGGAGATCGTCATCGAGCTGTACGTGTGCTGCACGCGGAGGAGCCGCCCGTTCGATGCTAGATCGGGACGGATCGTCATTGGATCGCAGGACGCTCTGCGATTTGGATCGCGAATACGTTCAACTACATCAACCGCGTTTCTTAACGCTTCACGCTTAGCGATCTACAAGGGTATGTAGATCCACTCCCCCCCTCGTGGATGCTCATCACCATGGATAGATCTTGCGTGTGCGTAGGAAATTTTTTGTTTCACATGCAACGTTCCCCAGCACAGAGGGCTTAGGTGCTCTAACATTACTCTTGCGAACCACAATTGATACCTTAGCATGTTCCTTTATCCTAACAGGGAAATATGGTTTCTCAATATAAGTAGTAGGCATAACTGGATCAACATTGTAAATAATAGTTTCTTCTTTAGCTATGACCGGTTCTTTGATTTATTTTTTAATAAAGAGGTGATATGTAAAACACTTCTCCTTAGGACGATTAACATGAGTAGGAAATGTTTCACAAAAAGAGGCTACTAGCTGAGAGTCAAGTCCATATTTAGTGCCAAACTTGTGAAAAGCATCGGTACTCATAAAAGATATAACATAATCAAACTCAAGCTTAATACCTGACTCATTACCTTCATCGAGTTCCCAATCTTTAGAGTTGCATTTAATTCTTTCTAAGAGATCCCACTTGAATTCAATTGTCTTCTTCATAAAAGAACCAGTGCAAGAAGTATAGAGCATGGATCAATCATTATGAGAAAGCTGAGCATAATTTTTTTGAATAATAATTTCTCTCGAGAGATCATGATTGGGGCATAAATATAACATTGACTTAAGCCTCCCCCAAGCTAGAGCGATGCTTTCTCCTTCACGAGGCCAAAATATATATATATAATTCCGCTCACAATGAACTAGATGCATAGGATAAAACTTTTGGTGGAATTCCAATTTCAATCGATTCCCGTTCCATGATCCAATATCATCGCATAGTGTATACCATGTCAATGCTTTTCCCTTAAAAGATAAATGGGAAACCTTCTTCTTAACTTCATCTTTGGATAAACCTGCAAGCTTAAATAATCCACAAATTTCATCCATGCGTATAGATGCATATCGGGATGTGCAGTTCCATCTCCTGCATAAGGATTAGCTAGCGGTTGTTCTATCATACCCGAAGGAATTTCATAATGAATATTTTTAGTAGGTGTAGTAGGTTGAGGGGAAACTAATTGTGGTTTCGGTCGAGGTGAAGATACCCCGAACAAACCCCTCAAAGGATTGTTCTCCATAATGACAAGTGACAACAAATTTCAGCACGTAGTATAGCTTTTTCCATACTGATTTCCACTTACCAAGAGCGCTTCACTCCCTGGCAACAGTGCCAGAAAAGAGTCTTGATGACCCACAAGTGTAGGGGGTCAATCGTAGTCCTTTCGATAAGTAAGAGTGTCGAACCCAACGAGGAGCAGAAGGAAATGACAAGCGGTTGCCAGCAAGGTAATTTCTGCAAGCACTGAAATTGTAGGTAATAGATAGTTTGATAGCAATATAATTGGTAATGAGCAAGTAACGGTAACGGTAAATTAAGTGCAGCAAGGTAGCCCAATCTTTTTGTGGCAAAGGACAGGACAAAACGATATCTTATAATAAGCAAAGTGTTCTTCAGGGTACACACGAATTTCATCTAGTCACTTTCATCATGTTGGTTTGATTCGTGTTCGCTACTTTGATAATTTGATATGTGGGTGGACCGGTGCTTGGGTGTTGTTCTTACTTGAACAAACCTCCCACTTATGATTAACCCCCTCGCAAGCATCCACAACTATGAGAAAAATATTAATATAACATCTAACCATATCATTAAACATGTGGATCCAAATCAGCCCCTTACGAAGTAGCGCATAAACTAGGGTTTAAGCTTTTTTTGCTCTAGAAATCCATCATCTAATAACTACTCCACAATGCATTTCCTTAGGCCCAAAGATGGTGAAGTGTCATGTAGGCGACGTTCACATGACACCACTATGGGAATCACAACATACATATCATCAAAATATCAAACACATATCAAATTCACATGATTACTTGCAACATGACTTCTTCCGTGACCTTAAGAACAAAGGTAACTACTCACAAATAATATGCATGCTGAAGATCAAAGGGGTATTGAATATCATAATGGATCTGAACATATAATCTTCCACCAAATAAACCATATAGTAATCAACTACACAAGGTAATCAACACTACTAGTCACCCACATGTACCAATCTGAGGTTCCGGTACAAAGATTGAACACAAGAGATGAACTAGGGTTTGAGAGGAGCTGGTTTTGTTGAAGATGTTGATTAAGAATGGTCTTCCAAAGATGAGACGGTTGTTGGTGATGACAATGACTTCGATTCCCCCCTTCGGGAGGAAAGTTCCCCCAGCGGAATCGCTCCACCGGAGGGCAAAAATGCTCCTGCCCAAGTTCCGCCTCGGAGGTGGGTCGTGTTGAGCACAACCCACCAGGGCGCGCGCCTGGGGGGAGGGGGCGCTGGCGTGTCCTGGCATCTTGTGCTCACCAGGGTGGCCCCCTACGGTAGTTATTTGCTCCAATATTTATTATATATTCCATAAGAAATCTCCGTGAAGTTTCAGCTCATTTGAAGATGTGCGGAATTTTCTCAACAAAAAATCATACACGATGGTGCTCGATCGATATTTCTCAAAAAAGAGGAAACCACTCGATCAATAATATGGAAACGCTACCGTCGGTCTAAAAAACAGGATCGCTGCAGAAGTCCATCTGGATCGTCTGGTCTCTTGATCTGGAGATTGCAACAACAGTCGCGTCAACTTTGCTATAGGAAAGAACATCGTCTCGTCGACTTCACCTCATGAGATCGATCGGATTCAGGTTGCTGCCATTGTTGCCGTCGTAGCTTCATCTCCCAAATTTCAGAGTCAGTCGCCTCGTCGGATTGATCTCCAAATTTCCTAGTTAACTTTTGGCAGGGATCGTTACTACGTTAGAGATCGGTTTTTACCTCTTCGGTTAAAGATCGCAATGTTGCAGTTCAACTGGACAGGACCCAAAATTAGGTGAGTTGGACGGTCCAATATCCAAACATTGTCGCATGATCTCCAATTGATATATGCTATTTTATAACTTGATTTTTACTTTATTCATCTTATTTATCTTGTGTTTTAATAATACAGATTTAAGTCATCAAAAGAAACATTAGTCTAATTTTTTTAATGAGATAGGGCCCCATTTTTTGTTCCGTACAGGCGATCCGCCCCTGCTGTGACGGCCTGGCCCAGCACATAGTTGTAACGATCTTGGGAGGCCTTTTGTCGTTGAAAGGACGACAACTTCGACATTGACGAAGGAACGATGACGAAGGTGCCGGCGGCCTCGGAGGCCATGCCAACAAGGTCACCTTTCATACCTTGCTTAGTTTAGTTTAGGTCTAGTTTAAATTTCGTTTGGTTTAGTTGAACTTTGTTAAATTTATTCCTGTTGATTCTAAATGCGTATAAAAATATCATTAAGTTTACATAATTTCGTCTGCCTTTTTAAACTGTGTATTTTTAGAATTAATATACAAATATTTATACACATTGTTGGATGGTCGGCTCTCGCTTTCAGCCGCGTTGGAGTTACCCCTGCTTTACGATGATTGATGGCACACTACTAGATCCGCGGCAGTTGCCTTCAGAGCATCTCCAACAGCCACGCGAAAAGATGCGCGCGCGTGGAAAACAACGAATTTAGCGCGGGGGGACGTTTGCGCGTGCTCCAGCAGCGGCGGAAAAATAGCGCGCGCGGAAAAAGGCGGCAGCTCTCGCGCTAGATTTGGCGCGCCGCTTCCGGTGCGCCTATAAATCGCGGCGCTTGTCACGCGCCTTCCACACTGCCACACGCGCTCTCCCAGCTTCTTCTGCCGCTTGCGCGCCGCTTCTTCGCCGCGCCACCATCACGCCACCATGCCGCCGCGCCGCCGGGGATTGTCTGGCTACCGCGGCGTCCGGGCGCGCCCCAACGGCACCTACTACGTCGAGATCAGGTCCGGCGACGTCCGGCTCGGTCTCTACACGTTCGGGACCGCGCACGAGGCCGCCCGTGCATACAACACGACGACGTGGCGCCTAGAGAGGCCTCGTGCGCAGATGAACTTTCACAACGTCTACACGCACCAGCAGACGCAGGACGTCGCCCCTTCGCCTCGTCTTATCACGGACCAGGACCGTGCGGACCACGTTCGGCGGCAACGCCGCCTCCTCGTCGCCAAGGAGGACGAGCGAGCCATGGCGGAGTGGCGCCGGCGCTACCCGCAGGACGTCGCCAACGAGCACGTCTACTGGGCGGAAAGGACGGCAAGGCGTCACGCGGAGCGGACGGACAGGCGTCGGCGAAAGGCACTGGCGGTATCGCAGTATGGTGCCATGGCAGCATTTGGGACGTCGATCTTCACGTCAGACGATGATCGTTGGCATGACGTATGGCTCACTACCTCGAACGACACCAACGAGAATGATGATGACGACGACTCGGAGTAGTTCTAGCTGCACCGTAGTTTTTATCTAGCTTGCACTATCAAAATATGTATCATTTCTATCAAACTATGTATTTTTTTATCTACTGAACTATCTATGTATCATTTTTATTTTATAAAATGTATTATTTTTTAGTGTTCGCGAGCGCTGCATTTTTTACCGCTGCTGCAGGCCGCGTCAAATCTGGTGCGCGACAAAATCGTTTTTAGCCACGATGATTGATGGCGCACTACAAAATCCGATGTCCGCGTCACCTGTCCCGTGAGGCCGTGACCGCTTGCTTGCAGCTGCACAACTTTGTACTCTCAGTCCTCGCTCCTCCTGAGCCAGCTGTTTTCCCCCATGGCCGGCGATGGCGGCAGCGACTGGGACGCCGGCGGCGAGTGGATCTGGGTGCGTCGACCGCATGAGGCGGAAGCTGCGGCTGCGGCGGCGGGGTGGCAGGCGGAGGAGGCGCGGCCTCTGAAGGTGGTGTTCGCGTCCCCGGCGAGGTACTTCACCGACGCGGCGCCGATCGGGAACGGCCGTCTCGGCGCCTTGGTCTGGGGCGGCGTCACCTCCGAGAAGCTCCAGCTCAACCGTAACTATCAGCCCCCCTTCCCCCTCTTCTGAAGGCTTGATTACTCTGCCATAATACCCCCTAATTCAGTTGAAATCATGTCTTGAGGTTCTTGGTCGGTAAAGAGCTCTCGTTCCAGCTCCGGAATCAAATTGACCCAGAAACGCCACAGCTATCAAAATGCTCTTAGCAGACGATGATTTAGAACCTCGATTTTACCGAAAAAGGCTTTCGCCCCGCTTTATAAATAAAGCAAACTGCCAAGAGCACACAAACACAGACTAGTCCAGAACACACACACACCCAAGTCACACAACAAGAAGTAGAGAGGTTCTGCTGAGGGCACAGCTCAACAAGCCCAAAAAAAACATAAAAAAACGCGGCGGAGGCCGGAACTGGAAAGCATGCCGGGCGTCTAATCTGGCTCCGGGGGAGGCGGAGGGGGAGGCGGCGATAGACGGACGGCCATCAAGCGAAGGTCGGCGATGAAGGCGGAGATGGTGTCACGATCCTGAGGGCGGCTAAGCGTCCGCCAGAGCTGCAAGTAACCAGACAGTTTGAAGAGAGGAATGCGCTGAACCACAAGCTTATTGCGAATCGTCCAGAGGGTCCACACGAACACCCCAATCTCAAGCCACCTAATGTGACGAGAGGGCAGAGGGGAGTTCTGGAGTTAGGCGAAGAGGTCGGGGAAGTTGGTGTGGCACCAATCACCTCCCACAACCTCCCTAAAGCAGCTCCACATGAATTGAGCAGAGACACAGGAGAAGAAGATGTGATTCGAATCTTCAGGGGTACCACACAGTGGGCAGAGGCCGGACCCTGGGCCATTGCGTTTGCGGACCTCCACCCCAGACGGGATCCGTCCGCGGATCCATTGCCACATGAATATCCGTATTTTCAGTGGCAGGTGGATGGACCAAACCGCAGGGAGGGGGGAGGAGCGGAGGAGGCGATGGCCATGTAAAGGGACTTGGTGGAGAATTGGCCTGAAGGCTCAAGACGCCACCGCACCTCGTCCGGCCCAGCATCCACCACCGGCTCGTGGAGAGCGACGCAGTCAAGCAGCTCAAGCCAAGCGGCGGCTTCCTGAGGCCCAAATGGCCTCCAAAAAGCGAGGCGCCCTAAGTCAATAAGGGCCCTCTCTACTGAGATCAAGGGGGCGACGGCGATGGAGAAGAGGTCGGGGAAGCGGGCCGCGAAGGGGGTGTCTCCCGCCCAACGGTCGAACCAGAACAAAGTCGCAGTACCCGATCCAACCGAGATGGAGGTCCCAATGCGGAGGACGGGTAGCAGTTGGATGACCGACTGCCAAAACTGGGAACCGCCGAACCTTTGACAGAAGGCCAGGGGTTGTCCACGCAGGTACTTGTTCCGGATGATGTCTAGCCAAAGACCGCCATGCCCTTGCGAAATGCGCCAGAGCCAGCGGGAAAGGAGGGCAATGTTCATGCGCTTAGAGCACATGATACCGAGGCCCCCTTGCTCCCGGGGCTTGCAGATGTCTGGCCAGCTAACCATATGGTACTTCTGCTTATTGTTATCGCCAGCCCAATAGAAGCGAGATTGGACTTTGGCGATCTCATGGTGAAGGGTCTCATGAAGACTATAGAAGCTCATGAGGAACAAGAGGAGGCTGGAGAGGGAGGAGTTGATGAGAATCGTCCGAGCCGCCTTCGACAACCACCTACCCTGCCATGGCTCAATGCGCGTTTGCAGCTTGGCTACCGTAGGACGCAGGTCCGCAACGGTAAGCCGAGAGTCACTGATGGGCGTTCCCAAGTAAGTCGTGGGGAAGGAGCCAAGGCGGCAGTTGAGGTGGTTGGCAATGTCGAGGGCCTCCGCCGGAGAATAGCCCATTACCATCACATCACTCTTGTCGAAGTTGATCTTGAGGCCAGACATTTGTTGGAAGCAAAGGAGGAGGAACTTAAGGTTGGCGACGTCCGCGTCTGAGCCTTCGACCATGATGATGGTGTCGTCGGCGTATTGGAGCATGGAGATCCCGGAGTGTGGCCAGAACCTCGATTTTAAAACTATGACATCTTGAATTTTCGATTTTAAAACAAACATGTTCACTTTTTGAAGTAAATTATGGCCCATGCTACAGTGGCAACCTGCATAACTTTTCCTACTAACGTTACCTCCTCCCATGTGTGGTCATGCTCTTGTCATCGGTGAGTGAGATCATACTTGAGATAGAAAGCGAAATGGCTGGAATTTAATGGGGAGAAACATAGCAAACTAATGGAGGGAGGCGGATTTTCGATGGAGCATGCTTGCTTCTGTGTGTTGTTAGATGAGGGGAAATTGATGGTGAGAGCACGTCCAACACTTGCTTTGTATCGACCGGTAGATGGAGATTATGTCAGTTGGCCACCTACATATCTTTTGCGTTGTGTTCATTGTAAGACTTATTGATAAATGCTGGTCTGGTGGATACTGGGAGGTTCTGATAGACTGATACATATGTTTGAGCTGAATAGGTGCATGCATATCCAAATAAAATGGAAAAAAACCCGGCGCATGTGGGTATTTTTCTATTTGAATCCATCATCATAGTTAGCACTCTTACTGAAAGTAGTATGATTTCAAGTCTGGAGTGCACTGTCAGAATGTGTGCATGGTTTTGCAGATCCTTCATGCCAGGATTCATCTTTACACCTTTTTAAATGAAAATGATAGGGATCACATTTATTGATCTTGCATGTGTTCTTCGAAAGTACAATGAGATGATTTTGTACTACTTTTCAGATGATTTTGTACCACTTCACTGAACAGATGATAATCAATGAACTGCTTTAGAAAGGACTGAAAATTAGGAAGCTTCTTTTTCATTATTCTGTCACTGTTTCCCCATAAGTGAAAGATATCAGTCTTTTTTGTCTCCTTTCCCCACTCATGTACGCCTTTCACTGTTTCACATACACGTTCACTCATATTGGCTTTCTTTAATATTACCTATCTGTTTATTTTTGTAGAGTTTATTGCTTCATATCAAAACTGTTGATGCAGATGATACATTATGGACGGGCGGACCTGGTAATTATACAAACCCCAAAGCACCTACTGTTCTTTCTGAAGTAAGGAGCCTTGTTCATAAGGGACTGTATCCTGAAGCTACAGCTGTTGCTTATGGCCTGTCTGGTGACG
Source organism: Hordeum marinum (assembly GCA_022496015.1). Lineage (NCBI taxonomy): Eukaryota > Viridiplantae > Streptophyta > Magnoliopsida > Poales > Poaceae > Hordeum > Hordeum marinum. The sequence continues at coordinate 417,773,336 of CM039675.1, forward strand.
AGACGCAGGTACACATTTTATTTTAGGTTTATGGAAGAGTTGTGCTGCTATATCGACGTTGAAACATTGCTTATGTTTTGACTGTAGAGTTACCAGCCTCTCGGTGATATTGATCTTGCCTTTGGTGAGCATATCAAGTATACAAATTATAAAAGATACCTTGATTTGGAATCTGCAACAGTCAATGTCACATACAGTGTTGGGGAAGTAGTGTACTCAAGGGAGCACTTCTCCTCAAATCCACATCAAGTAATTGCGACTAAAATCTCTGCAAACAAATCAGGAGCTGTCTCCTTTACAGTATCTTTAGCTACACCACTAGATCACCGGATTCGTGTAACAGATGCAAATGAAATAGTCATGGAGGGTAGCTGCCCAGGAGAAAAGCCCGCAGGAGATGACAATGCATCTGATCATCCTCCGGGAATGAAATTTTGTGCTATTCTCTACCTGCTGACGAGTGGTGCCAATGGCCAGGTGCAAGTATTAAATGATAAGATGCTGAAACTTGATGGTGCCGACTCAGCAGTTTTGTTCCTTGCAGCTGCAACCTCATTTGAAGGGCCATTTGTCAAGCCTTCTGAATCGACACTTGATCCAGTGACATCAGCATTCACAACATTAAATATGGCTAGGAGCATGTCATATGCACAGCTAAAAGCTTATCACATGGATGATTACCAGAGTCTTTCCCAGCGTGTGTCCTTGCAACTTTCACGAGGCTCTAGTGACGTACTTGGAGGTAGCTCTTTGGCTCACTTACCTGAGAATATCTCTCAGGATACTGCGGTGTCTGATTGCACTGTACAGATGGTTGACTGCTCAAGGTTAAACGGGCTTAATAATTCAGAGAAGCCTACTGTGGACAGAATTATAAGTTTTAGACATGATGAAGATCCTTCTCTGGTAGAACTTCTGTTTCAGTTTGGGCGCTATCTACTCATTTCTTGTTCGAGGCCTGGAACTCAGGTTTCCAATCTGCAAGGAATATGGAACAACGAGACTAATGCACCATGGGGGTATGTTTTTACAACATATCTTGTCTTGTTTTATTGCTTATACCAGTTATATATCTTGGGGTATTATTTTTTAGACTATTAAATAAAAAACGGCTGCAACTGTTCATCTGGATCACACTTTTTAGAACTTGTGTATTCAGAGTATATTTCATTTAAATATCATCCTAACAGGGTCACAAACGACCAACTCTGTGAAATGGATTGTCCTTACATGCAGTCTGGTGTTACATGACCATTTTTGCTATGGCAAGCAATAAAATTTAGAAGTTTGAAAAGTCTCATAACAATCTGTAGCTCTTCTGCATCAAAATGAGGAAATATAAGTGGAAAACATGAAAAGTGGCCCTTTCTCTTAATATGTATTAAAATTTAAAACTATCGAAGTTAATCTAATTTGCACATTTTACAAGTTAAGACTAGTATTTTCTTTTGAACTGAAGAGACTGGTCTTTGGCTTCAGTTTTTAGGTTTAAAACTGCATTCATTTTTCTGTAGATTAATTCGGGATTCTCAGTGCACACATTGCAATCCTATTACTTGCTAAAGTAACACACATTTATCCTTTTTTATGCAAAGACCCCGAAGTAATTGAGGCCAACATTTTGTGTATCCAGTTGGTGTTGATAAATACAGGCATGCTCATTCCCTTAAACACATTGGATAATCAGTTACAAAATAACCATATTGGTTAACGCTCATATTACCATTATTTTTATGTTATATTAGGCACATGGATTGACACAGCGTGACAGAAGACCGAAAACACATGAAGAAAGCCACACTTTGTTAATAATTTCCCGCATTAGTTTCCCAAATATAGGTTTTGGGATTCTTTATATAGATATTGTAACTTGATTTTTTGGGAAGATGATAATAGTGTATTTTTCCTTAATTTCTGGTGCGTTCTGAACAATGATCTACTAAAGGGGTTATCCATATTTTATTCAAGTAATTTTTTTTGTGTGTAATACTGACTCTCTTGCTATTTGTAGCAACTTTATGCTGAATTTACTGCAGCAAATACCTATTTACACTATTTTCTGGCAGTCCAAGTTTGATAACAATATGTCATTCCTTTCACTTTCCAGTACAGCTCCCCATCCAAATATAAATCTACAAATGAATTACTGGCCAGCACTTCCTTGCAACCTTAGCGAATGCCAAGACCCACTATTCGACTTCATTGGATCCCTTTCGGTCAATGGGGCTAAGACGGCAAAAGTAAGTCTACTTTCACAAAAGAGCGTCTCTGGAAACTATGTTCTCTACCCTATATACTCGTGAGTATTCCAACATATCTTTTTCACTTTCTAGTGAATTGAACTTTTATGAATACTATTTCTTGTGGCCATGGCCCATAACCTTGGATCCTACTCATAACAGCATCACTGAGGCCTGACAACGAAGGAGTAGCAGTGATGCTACTAGAAGCCTGGGAGCAATAGTTAGCCGTGCAGTTTCTTCTTTCTCTAGGATTTTGATTGCATTTGTACATGTCTATAATCTGTCCCTTTGTCCCAATCGCAATACAAAGGTAGTTCCGTCGACAGTCACTACCACATGGAACATATCAGGATGGAAACAGATCAGTCTAACAAGGCAATTAGTTATTCAAATACGGAGTACCTGATTTCCACATGATACTCATGCTACAGTACCACGACAACACTTGCTCCACAACATTATAAGTATATCTAGATGATAAGGTGTTTCCTAAGTTCATTTTTAGTGTCACCGAGTATCGACTATTAACTATTGATTGTTAACGCGACCACGTAAATGTGAATGCAAAATTTGAAGTTTGAGAGGCACTTGCCCTTGATCACTCAAGGATAAAGATTTGCAACTTTGTGCATCTTCTTGATGAATCATTTGGACAACTCTATTTAATGGTTTGTGTGTATTAGATTCTTGACGGATTCTACGACGTGTTTAAACATATTACTAAATTTTATTTTATTCACTTTAGGTTTTCAAATGGATTTATAGCATAGTTTGGAACCTTGTATTTCATGGGAACTTGATGTAATGATATGTTTTCTTGACAGGTGAATTACGGAGCTAGTGGCTGGGTTAGTCACCAAGTCACAGACTTGTGGGCAAAAACATCACCGGATGCTGGTGATCCTTCATGGGCTCTATGGCCAATGGGTGGTCCATGGCTTGCTACACACCTGTGGGAACACTACAGTTTTACAATGGACAGAGTGAGTGATGACATGGTCATGGAATGCAATGCCATGCATTACTTGTATGCATTGCTTTCTTGTATCACCTTTAAGCACAGATTTTGATCATACATCATAGGCAGATATGAGAATTCCTGTCACCGCTTGCTTATGTTGGAGCCTATCAGCCTAATCTCCCTTTATGTTTATGTGATTACACTGTCTTGTTTGAAGAATTGGTGGTAAAAGGTAGGCTTAAACCAAATGTGAGGGATAAGGCAAGCACTAACAAATTTCGATTAGACAAACTGGTTGACTGTACTAAAAGATAAGGATGTTTAGCAGCAATGACTGGCCAATAGTGTTTAACTATCCTGTTGAATAGATTGTTGGTTCATCTACCTTTTTCATGTGTTCTGCTTGATGGATAATGATGTTGTGATTATATGGTGAATTCCACACTGATAGCTTTGTCGCAAGTGCAAGCTCACCTCCTGGAAATTGGAGAGACATAAATGTGATCTAGACAAGATCAAGTTACATCAGATGTGATATTCTGTTCTTTTTTTGCAGGATTTTTTGGAGAAAACAGCGTATCCACTTTTGGAAGGATCTGCCTACTTTCTGTTGTCCTGGTTGATTGAAGGCCAAGATGGCTATCTGGAGACCAATCCTTCTACTTCCCCAGAGCATTATTTTATTGCTCCGGATGGCAAGAGAGCATCTGTGAGCTATTCAACAACTATGGACATGTCAATTATTAGAGAAGTATTCTCAGCTGTTCTTCTGTCTGCTGATGTAAGTCTTCATTTCTATTTACTGTTGTTGAAAGAGATAGGTTTCATGAATATGCAGATACTTTGGTGATACTATGAATGAAGAACAGATTTAAAACGTTATACTACGGTTATAGTTAAGTCTTAGCATTTGAGCATGTATTTATTTGAATGTGTATGTGTTTGAAGTATTCATATGTGTCTTATCAGATTTTAGGAAAATCCAGCACTGATGTGGTTCAGAGGATAAAAGCGGCACTACCAAGGCTCCCACCAATAAAAATTGGTAGAGATGGTACAATCATGGAGTGGGTCAGTATATACTTTTATTTGTTTATCTCTCAAGTGAATGCATTGGCTCATTCAATTTCATAATACTTGTGTTTTACACATAGGCACGAGATTTTCAGGATGCTGAGCCTCACCACAGACATGTATCTCATCTGTTTGGTCTTTATCCTGGACATACCATGACACTTGAGCAAACACCTGACCTCTGCAAGGCTGTTGCCAATACTCTTTATAAAAGAGGTACCTTTTTTGCATAAAAAAGGGCAGTATTAGAATTTGATCCTCATTTGAAGTTGTCAGTCTTTACTTTGGGTTTGTTTCAAATGAAATTATCAAAATGAAATTATGAGCTCAAAGAACTTATAGTTAGATGATGACTTCCTGAGATTCCTTCCAATGACGACTACTTAGTCTTGCATAAGCTCCCTCTTGCTGATCTCAGCCTTTTTTAGATTTTGAGGGTTAACTGTTAAAGATAAGAGGAATGGGCATATAGCACAAAAGAGAAAGGAAAAAGGAGGAAGGCCATTCAGTGATATACTGTAATCGCGTTCCCAAAAGCAGTATATGTATAGACACAATTGCTTCGGTAGAGCAAAATACAAACAACTCACAGCGACTTGAAAATCTCTTAAAACAGATGTTAGTTATACACTTGTGCACACCGGCATCAGCTTGGGTACTCAACAATTTCGTAGTAGGAGGATAACAAGCTATAATGGGATTGGATCAACTACTGTTGTTCTCATGTACTCCCTCCGTCCCAAAATAAGTGTCTCAACTTCAGTTCAACTTAAAGTTGTACTCCCTCTGTAAACTAATATAAGAGCGTTTAGATCACTATTTTAGTTATCTAAACACTCTTATATTAGTTTACGGAGGGAGTACTAAAGTTAAGACACCTATTTGGGGACAGAGGTAGCAAAACGTAAATAAGTAGTAATCATGTTCCAAGAGGATAATTCAGTGTTGTTTGTGTTCATTATAATATGTTGAAATTATTTCCTTCCATGTTGTCAGAATTTCTTAAACTGCTTACAAAGGTTTCTGTTCCCATAAACATTTTGTTTCAAATGGCAAACAAGCTGGTGGTATTGTTAAGTTGATTTTTTCTTGTGCAGTTTGCTTCCATGACCAGTTGTTATATTCCTTTTTCTCCCCTTTCAGTTTGATCTGAAAAGTAACGCATATTTTTTATTTTCAGCAATTGCATCGCACTGTTAAGAACGTCAAATTTATCGTGTTTACTGTCAAGGATGGGCTGTAACCTATCGCTTTCTCTGCATTTGCTGCTTGGCACTGAGTTCTTCTGTTGTGTAGGTGATAAAGGCCCTGGGTGGTCTACTTCATGGAAGATGGCCCTGTGGGCTCATCTTCACAACAGTGAGCATGCATACAAAATGATTCTGCAGCTAATCACTTTGATAGATCCGAATCACGAGCGTGAAAAGGAAGGAGGTCTATATAGCAATTTGTTCACGGCGCATCCACCATTCCAAATTGATGCAAATTTCGGGTAAGCCAGATCATCTTCAGCCTAATCAATCATTTCGATCCAACCTGTTTACCATAGTATGATTTGCTGAATTGTGAGACACGAAGTTGCAGCTCCATTTGACAAAACCATCCAATTCACCACAGCCAGTAGGCATGACCTCGTGATGACTCTAAGCTGTTAACTGTTAACCACTTCAAAGAGGTCTAACAATAGTGATCAAAGAGGTCTAACAATAGTGACCATGCTACTTAATTGCACGATTGACTCACAAACATCACAACGGGTGTATTCTCTTGCAGATTCCCAGCTGCATTGTGTGAAATGCTGGTGCAGAGCACCGGGAGTGATCTGTACCTGCTCCCTGCTCTGCCCCGCGACAAGTGGCCCAACGGCAGCGTTAAAGGTCTGAGGGCCCGAGGCGGTGTGACGGTCAACATCTGCTGGAAAGAAGGTAGCCTGCATGAAGCTCTTCTGTGGTCTAGCAGCAGCGGGAACTCGCTTGCGAGGGTCCACTACGGCGACCATGCAGCTGTGATCAGTGCCTCCCCAGGTCAAGTTTACAGGTTCAACTCGGAGTTGAAGTGCCTGAAGACTTGGCCACTGTGAAAATGTACAGTGTGCTGGTTCTGCAGTCCGAAGGCACAATCTGTTGCGACACAATAGTAATTTACTGAATTCCCAGTGAGAACAATAATGGAGCTATTCTAAGGCCCAATCTGTTGTGACAAAATTTACTGAATTCTTTTTTTTCAAGGATACGTCAAAGATTGACATATCAAGATCATAGATAGAAAGCGCCTAGAAAGGCGAGATAGTTTTACAACTTAGCCACGGCTATCATAGCCATTGTTTCAACATGCTGATTACTCACTACTATCCCACTCATCTACTCTAGTCGGGAGCGATCTTGCCTCTCGAAGCAGCCCTGCCAGCCTCCAGTCTTGTCCTTCTAAATCAATCTTGTTGAGAAGCTCACTTGTGGAAGGAGTCGCTCCATTGAACACTACATCGTTCCTGTGCTTCCACAACATCCAAGCCACCAGCGCGCTTCGGTTGTGGGTTAATTGAAGTCCACCATTCCACCAGACTGGCTTCCGTGCTTGGCATCCAAGTTAGCTTGTCCCAGTGGTCTAGGATGGAGAGCCACACTTATCTAGCAAAGATGCAGCCGAAGAGTATGTGATTGATTGTCTCCGGCGCTTGATCACGGAAAGGGCAAGCCGGAGGGTGTGGTAGGTGTCGACGTGCTAGCCTGTCTGCCGTCCAGCACCTCTCCCTGGTCGCCAGCCAGGCGAAAAACTAGCTCGCAGCCGGCGCTCTCGACCGCCAGATTTGCGCGGCTCCATCGGCCTCTACTCTCCCAGCGAAGAACGCCCTGTAGGCCGATCTCACTGAGTAGCATCCGTTTGTCTCCTAGGCCCAAACCAGTTTGTCCTCAATCCCATCCATGAGCTGAATGTGTTGAGTTCTGTCTACAATTTGTATGAACTCACTCAATGCTTGCGGGCTCATGTTAGGCGACACGTCTTGCCACCAACCTTTAGTTATGGCTTGTCTCATTGTCCTCTTCCGCGCTCTCCTTTTAACGGTGGCGAAAAGCTTTGGCAGCAGGTCTTGAATTCGTCCGTTCCATAGCCACCAATCTGTTCAGAACATTGTGTCCTCTCCATTTCCTAGCACACACTTCGTCGCCGCCTTGTAGATGCTCAAGGAGTCCGGCAAAACTTGCAGGTTGAACTCATTCCATGGCCGGTCACACTCAGTTCTCATCAGCCAAGGCCATCTTGCTCTGAGCGCCACGTTGAGAAATCACAAGTTTGGAATGCCGAGGCCGCGTATTCCTTCGGCATGCAAACTTGGCCCCAAGCCACTAAACAGTGGCCACCATGCACATCTCGGCGTCCTTTCCACAGGAAGCTACGACATATCTTATTTGCTGCTTCGATGGTTTTTACTGGCAGGTCGAAGGGCCACCATTGCATGAACAAGCATAGAGGATAACGTGGTCTTCACTAGCTCCAAACGCCCAGCCTTGTAGAGCAGTCTTGCTTGCCAAGCAGGAAGTCGATCGGCCAATTTATCAACCAAATACTACAGCTGCGTTGCCGATATTTTGCGCAAGCCCAAAGGCAGCCCGAGGTAGCGGCATGGCCATCCAGCCACCTCGCATCCCAGCTCATCAGCTATCCGCTCCACCTGCTCCACCGAACAACGAATCGGGTGCGCGGAACATTTGGCCATGTTCGTGCGAAGTCCTGAAGCCATGCCAAAGTCTGTGAGCAGCGCAACACAGGCCCTAAGGCTCCGGAGGTCCGGTTTGAGAAATGTGACAACATCATCCGCATAGATCGATGTCCTATGTCGTAGTCCATTTGGTGCTAGGGGCGTCAGCAAGCCATCCGATGTCGCGTGATGTAGCAAATGGTGAAGGCCCTCCATGACCATAACGAACAGCAGCGGAGACATAGGGTCTCCTTGCCGAAACCCTTGCCGGTTGTATATAATTTCGCCTGGAATTCCATTGAGCAGGACCCTTGTTGATGAGGACGCTAGGAGGCCGGCCACCCAGGCATTCCACTTGGGGCCAAAACCTAGCTGCTGCAAAACTTCCATCAGGAACGCCCAATCCACAGTATCAAATGCTTTGGTGATGTCTAGTTTAAGCATGACCGAAGGAGTCGAGGAGACTTGTAACTTCTTTGCTGTGCATTGCACCATCATATAATTGTCATGTAGGCATCTTCCTCTTATGAACGCACTCTGGTGAGTACCGACCAAGCGCGGCATATCGTCAGTCACCCGTGCCGCTAGCACCTTGGCAACCAGTTTGGAAAAGCTATGTATCAAACTGATCGGTCTGTAGTCACGAACCTCAAGCGTAGCAGCAGATTTCGGCAAAAAAGTGATGAATGCCTGATTGATGGAAGTCATCCCACGAAAGTCCATGTCCCCAAATGATTGGAAGGCTGCCAAAACGTCTTCCTTAATGATCGCCCAACATGCGACGTAGAAACGGGCCGAGAAGCCGTCTGGGCCCGGTGCTTTGTCGAGCTCTTGCGCGCGAACTGCCTCCCAAATTTCTCCCTCTGTGAACGCTCTCTCCAAATGTGTCATATCAAATGTTGGCATGCCCAGCTCGCTTAGATCTAGCGTATATGCTCGGTCTGGAGCGTCCCCAGTAAGTTTGCAAAGAAGGAGTCCACAGCCTCCGCCATAACCTCGTGATCCTACGTCACCACATCGTCCACCTTCAACTTTGAAATGTAATTTTTCCTCGTTCTGTAGCTTGCATGTGCATGGAAAAATTCTGTACATGCATCCCCATCCTTCAGCCAGTTCAAACGGGATCGCTGCCTTGCAATTGAGCACTCGAGAGATGCCAATCCGAGGAGTTTTCTCTTAATCAGTCGCCGTAGATCCAACTCGGCAGGGGACAATGACCTCGTCTCCATGGCTACATCAAGCCTCAAGATTACCTCATTCGCAATGCGCAGCTGCTGCTTGATGCTTCCCACATACTTGTCGCTCCAACTCATGAGTTTATTCGCGGTGGCCTTAAGCTTCATAGCCAGCCTTTTGAATGGGTTTGCCACGTCCGGCTGGTTCTCCCAAGCTTGTCGAACCACTTCTTGGAAGCCTTCAATCTTTGTCCAAAATTTCTGGAAGTGAAACCTCTTACCTCGCCGAAGGTTAGACTCCAAGATAAGATGCAGAGGGCAATGATCAGACGTGCTAGTACTGAGAGCCGTGAGGAAAGACTGCGGGTGTAGCGGTTCCCAATCCACCGAAACCAGAACCCTATCAAGCTTTTCGAGTGTGGCCTCCTGCCGCTCGTTGGACCACATGTATCTCCGCCCATTGAGATAGAGCTCTTTTAGGTCCAAGTCGGAGATGCATCGTCGAAACCGGCCCATCATTCGACGATTTATTCTATCGTTGTTTTTATCAGTTGGGTCTGCAATTAGGTTGAAGTCCCCAGCGAGCGCCGAAGGACCTGCATGCAAATCCCGAACCTCTCTTATTTCATGCAGGAAAGCGACTTTCTCACTATCGCGCTGGGGTCCGTATACCCCAGTGAACCACCATCCAACGGAGTCGTTTATTTGCAACCACGCCGTGGCCGTGTTGGCCGAGATATGCGGGTTGGACATCCTGATCGCAGATGAATTGCAAGCCAGCAGCACTCCTCCACGAGTGCCGATCGCAGGGGCATAATAGAAAGAGTCAAACGCCACCCCAAGACATTGCTGCACAAGAGCCAAAGTCATGTTCTGCACTTCGGTCTCTTGTAAGCATACCACGCTAGCTCCCGAGCTTGAAATCATATTCTTGATAGCATCACGTTTTGTCGGGCTATTAATGCCCCGTACATTCCACACCACCAACGCTTGATTTCGGTCAGCCATCTAGATAGACCTACCGTCAAGCAACCATGGCCGCAACACTTTAAAGTGATGCGGCATCCATCCCATGCCCAAGCGGCAGCACCTCGGCTTGCCATCCGAAGAGGCCTACAATGGCTGCGATGTGACTTGGCTGGAGTGGTCTTGCGAAGAGGTCTAGGTACGCCTGCATTGCTTCATCTCCGATTACCTTCCCTTCCCTGGCAATGCCTAGCTGGATCATGAGAGTGCGCTGCTGCGTCTTGATTGACGAGCCATTTGTCAGGCGGCCTCCAAGCCTAGTACTGCGCCGAACTGTTTGCTGGGGGCGTCTTGCGCCTGCGCCTGTTCCTGGTCACAAACGGCCTCGATAGTAAAGGTGTTAGTTTCCTTTGGCATCTTGACCGAAACTGGGCGATGGTGGCCTCAGGCGAATCACCTTCATAGGTAGCTCCCTTGTTGTTGGTAGCTGTTGCCCGTGAGCAGGACAAACTCACCACAAAAATGTCCAGGCCACCCTGCAACCCATCTCCTATGCTACCCATGCTCACTTCCGATCTCCAGCTGCTCCAACTGTGAGAGGAGCCAGACGATGATTGATTCAAATTTTGAATCCTCTCAGACGCTGCCGGGGAAAGCAGAAGAGAACAATAATGGAGATATCCTAAGGCACAACCTGTTGTGACAAAAATTACCGAATTCTCAGTGAGAACAATAATGGTATACTGAATTCTTAGTGTGAACAATAATGGAGTGATGTAGTTATACCTTTGCGTCAATTAAACTTCTGTATTCCATCGAAGTTTTCTTGAGTTGTTTTTCTTTGAGAAACAATGAGCGGATGTTAGTTGCCTGCATGAAGTCCTAGAAAAACATATGGTGAACTTGACCGATGTAGTCGCTTTGCACCACATATTCTGAATTTACCAACCTAATTATCATTCAAATCTAGCACTTACTCCTCTTATCTCACTGCATTGAACATGTGATCATACACCATGTTCAGAAAGGAAAACAAGGTTACAGTTGTTACAAACTACATGACAATAACACAGTCCTTAAACCACTAAAACTAAAATCATTCACAACATCTTTCCATTCATTACTCGGGAGTAATCCATTTTCATCTACTGCTTCATTCAACTCCCCAAGCCCACCAAATGTTTTTTTGCTGTGACATTCAATAATATAGTTACGGCTTATCAAGGAGGGCAAACAAACCAAATAATTCCTTGGAAAAGGTACCTGTGTATCATTGATGGCATTTTGAAACAAAGTCTAGATTTTGTGCATCGAAGCCTTCTATTTCAGTTTCTTCGAATTAATCTCCCATGTTCATCGCCAATAACCGAGTCTCGCTTATAAAGCTCACCAATAGGTACATGTTGCATGGATCATTGAAGGAAAGATTTCAATGGCAATAATCCCTTGATGGGTTGCAGCTCTACGGAATCCTAATTGCACAGGAGAAGATATATAGCTCACTTTTCCATAGTATTAAATTATTGGACATGTTTGACTACTGTTAATTTAACTCCGCCTATGTTGTCTCAACATAGCCAGTCCCAAGCCCGGGTAAAGGAGGAGGGTTGTGATAGGCTTAGCGAGCTAACGTCAAAACTCGGCCACTCTTATGGAGATGAAACCCAAAAGATTTTCGTTGGGGCGTAACCCTCTCAGCGACGCGCCACATCAGAACCCGGGTGTGGTGGAAAATGGGCAAGGGTCGGGCCGTCACCCCCGAGGTGGCGCGCCGTATCGTGATCCGAATACGGTGGCAAGTGAGCGAGGATCGGGTCATCGCATCCTTAGTGGCGTGCTACATCGGCGCCTGGGTGTATTGGAAAATGAGTTAGGATCTTCGCATTTGACTCGACGAGTGCGAAGGGTAAGGAAGCTAGTCGAGCCTAGGAGGATTCGCTTAGGTAGCTGGAACGTAGGGTCTTTGACAGGTAAGCTTCGGGAGGTAGTTGATGCAGCGGTGAGGAGAGGCGTTGATATCCTTTGCGTCCAAGAGACCAAATGGAGGGGACAGAAGGCGAAGAAGGTGGAGGGTACCGGCTTCAAGCTGTGGTATACGGGGATGGTTGCAAACAGAAATGGAGTAGGAATCTTGATTAGAAAGAGTCTCAAGTATGAAGTGGTAGACGTCAAGAGACATGGGGACTGGATTATCCTGGTCAAGCTGGTGGTTGGGGACTTAGTTCTCAACGTAATCAGTGCGTATGCCCCGCAAATAGGCCACAATGAGAACACCAAGAGGGAGTTCTAGGAAGGCCTAGAGGACATGGCTAGGAGTGTACCGATTGGCGAGAAGCTCTTCATAGGAGGAGACCTTAATGGCCACGTGGGCACATCTAACACGGGTTTTGAAGGGGTGCATGGGGATTTGGCTATGGCATCAGGAATAAAGAAGGAGAAGATGTCTTAAGCTTTGCACTAGCCTACGACATGATCGTAGCTAACACCCTCTTTAAGAAGAGAGAATCACATCTAGTGACTTACAATAGTGGGCAAAACTCTAGCCAAATTGATTTCATCCTCTCGAGAAGAGAAGACAGGCGTGCATGCCTAGACTATAAGGTGATACCTGGAGAGAGTGTTGTCTCTCAGCATAAGCTTGTGGTTGCTGACTTCCGCTTTTGGATTCCTGTCCAGCGGGATAAGTGTGCCAAAGTCTCTAGAACGAAGTGGTGGAAGCTCAAGGGGGAGGTAGCTCAGGCGTTCAAGGAGAGGGTCATTAAGGAGGGCCCTTGGGAGGAAGGAGGTGATGCAGACACCATGTGGATGAAGATGGCAATTTGCATTCGTAAGGTGGCCTCAAAGGATTTTGGAGTGTCCAGGGGAAGTAGAAGAGAAGCTAAAGATACCTGGTGGTGGAACGATGATGTCTAGAAGGCAATTAAGGAGAAGAAAGAGTGTTTCAGACACCTATATCTGGATAGGAGTGCAGACAACATGGAGAAGTACAAGATGGCAAAGAAGCCCCACAAAGCGAGCTGTGAGTGAAGCAAGGGGTCGAGTGTATGAGGACCTCTACCAATGGTTAGACGCGAAGGAAGGCGAAAGGGGCATCTATAAGATGTTGTAGGACCGAAAGTATGTCTAGAGGGGGGTGATTAGACTACTTGACCAAATAAAAGTTTTGCCTATACCAAGTTTTAGGGTTGACAGTTTTTTAGCATTTCATGGCAAGTCAAGTACACCCTACACATGCAAGTCTAAGAGTATATAGCAGCGGAAAGTAACAACAAGCATGTATAGAAGGGATAGGATAGGAAGATCAAACACAGTTGTAGACACGATGATTTTTCTCGTGGTTCCGATAGGTGGCGCTATCGTACATCCACGTTTATGGAGTCTTCAACCCACGGAGGCTAATGGTCGCGAGAGTCCACGGAGGGCTCCACCCAAAAGGGTCCACAAAGTAGCAACCTTGACTATTTCATAACGGCTTCCGTCCACGAAGGACTAGCCTCACTATGGGTAGATCTTCATGAAGTAGGCGATCTCCTTGCCCTTACAAACTTCTTGGTTCACTCCACAACACGAAGTAGGAGGCTCCCAAGCGACACCTTACCAATCTAGGAGGCACCACCCTCCAAAAGGTAATAGGCTCGGTAATGATGATGAACTCCTTGCTCTTGTGCTTCAAGATGATAGACTCCTCAGCACCCAATCACTCTCTCACAGATTTGGCATGGTGAAAGAGATGGGATTGGTGGAAAGCTACTTGGGGAGGCTAGAGATCAAGATCCATATGATTTCAGTGGAATATCTTGACCTTAACACAAGGGTAGGTGGTTATCTCTCAGAAAACTAGATGGGGCAAGTGTGGAATAGTTCTGAGTGCTTATCTTTCGAGTACGTGGTGGTGAAGGGGTATATATAGGCATCCCCAAAAATCCAACTGTTACACACAAAATGACCAACTCGGTGACATCGATGTGTTAATCTCGGTGGTACCGAAGTGACCAAAAGGTGGCAACTTTTGAATCTCGGTGAGACCGATATAGGAAACTCGGTTGCACCGATAAGGTGACCAACGGTCAGATTTCCAATCTCGGTGACGCCGATCCAACATTCTCGGTGGGACCGAAAATGTGAATTTGCGTAACAGAAACTTGGCAACCTAAACTCGGCGGCATCGGTATGGAATCGGTTGCACCGAAGTGGCTAGGGTTTGGCAAAGTCTGTCTAGGTTCTGGAATCGGTGGCACCGGTATGGGAAAGTTGGTTGCACTGATTTTGAGTGTTAGGTATAGAACAAACTTTGGTGGGAGAGTTTGTGGATGTTTTTGGCGACTATCATTTGTGCACGTTTGAGCATATTGTTCACCAACAAGACCTTACCCCCTTTTAATAGTATTGGCTTTCCTATGGACTCAAAGTGATTTCTCACAAATATAGAATGTAGAGTCCTCTTGCTTGAAGCTTGGCCAACCAATTTCCTTGCATCTTGGGGTATGTCCACAATCTCCTTTTGACAATCCTATCATTGAACATTTCCTGAAATATACTTGGTGGAAACATTAGTTCAATGACTTATATGTTGTTATTAATTACCAAAACCACCAAGGGAGCAAATGTGCTTTTAGTCTCCCCCTTTTTGGTAATTGATGACAACATATAGATCAAAGCTTCGACATATGATAAAATCAATGAATATAATCGTCTCTTTGAGAGGTATGTGATAAGCAAGAGCTCCCCCTAAATTTGTGCATTATTTTGAATTTTCATTTGAATGCAAACGCACAATCGATTAGGTATGTGGGGCACTTCTTCCATGTCACATACAACTTGTGGTGTGCGAGAATAATTAGAATGAATAACAAAGCACAACACAAACAACACAATTAATAAAAGGTGAATAATCATCTCATAAGCATTAAGATGATAGTAGCATCACACATAAAGCGTAAAATAGTAGCATAACACACATGATCATACGCTCAACACAAGTAACCAAAAGACCAAATGTTTTGAAAAGCAACAAACACCAAAACGCTCCCTCGCTCGAAGCCTAAAGATCTATATACACTTCTCCCCCTTTGGCAACAAGTTACCAAAAAGTTCAAAGGCATACATCTAATCGTTCTTGGGCTGATCTCCTCCGGCTGTTGATGAAGGAGTCGAGAGAACAGCGTCGGCGAAGATCTTAGCAGATGTTGTGGATGGAGTTGGAGTTACAGCTGGAGGAACCGGAGCAGATGGAGCAGGAGCTGAGGTGACATCAGCAGGAGCTGATGGAGCCGACATGGTGGCTGATCTGGCCTGGGTAGGAAACTGTGTGCCTGTCCTGAGAGGGGATTCATCCTCCTCCTCCTCATCATCATCATCTGAAGAAGTGGTGTGAGGAAGTGGCACTGAGTCAACTTCCTTCTGGAGCTCTGTGACTGTCTTAGTCAGCCTGTCCACCTTATCAATAAAGGTCTTGATCCTGGTTTCAAAGATCTTGACAAGACTGTTCTGGTTGTCCAGAATCCCCTTAATGTCCTTCTGCATTCCCTGAACTGATGATATCAACAAATCCATTTGCTCATTCCTGGATCTAGGGACTTGAGCACTAGTGGCTCTAACTGCCTCTGCTTCTGCCTGAGCTGCAGCTGAAGTGGGATGATCAGCATCCATCACCACAACATTGTCCTCGAGATTTGGATGTAAGGGTAAATGTGGATGACTAGAGAAAAAATGTACTTCTCCAACTTTGAATTGATAAGCATCTGGATGTAGGGTGCATAACAACAAGAGCGCTTCTGATCAGCAGCAACCCTCTTGATTGTCTCAACAATCAAATCCATGACTCTGATCCTGGTGTGTCTGTCAAGGTGGATCAACATATTGATGGAATGGCCTCGGATCATCTTGTCATCTCCTGACTTGGGCATCAAAGTATGCCTCATAATGGTGTTCATTGTGCGGAAGCCAGCCTGAAGAGAGTAGATAGATCCTAGCCTATGGGATTTCACATTGGCAGTAGGGATCTCCTTGTACATATTTGCCATAGCATTGTGGCTCGCCTTGGATTCTGAGTATACATCCAAGTCACCATCCTGTGCTTCAGGAACTCCTAAGATAGCAGCCCATTCTTCAACAGTCGATTCATACCTTGCACCTTCAGTCATCCATACAATTCTACCATCTCCATAGAAATGTGCAGTGGAGTAGAATTGCATGATCATCTCATCGTTCCAAGCAGTGAATTCTCTACCAACAAACTCATACAAACCTATGCAATAAAAATTGTCTTGGACACTTGGAAAGTAGTCCTCATTCTCCTTAATGAATTTCCAATCAACATATCGCATATCACTCACAACTGGACTCTTGTCAAAAAGCACAGTCTCATAGAAATCCTGTTGCTCTTTGGTATAAAATATGTAGTCCACAGCTGTCTTCTTCCTCTGGGCATATGGATCTATAGCTCTCCATGCTCTCAATCCTGAATCCTTCCTCTTCTTCATATCCTCAGCTAGTGGGTAGTTGGCATTGTGTACTGGAAGATGTGGTCTGGGCTTCATCAAAATTTTCAAGTCATCATCATCTTCATCTCTGGAAGCAGTCCCTTTGTTCTTCTCAGAGGCTGGAATCTGCCTGGATGTCCTCTTAGGCTTCTCAGCAGCAACCTTCTTAGATGTGCTAGTCTTTGGCATAGCATCAGCCATAAGCTTCTTTTTCTTTTTCTTGGGAGGGGCCTTCTCAACATGCTCTTCCTCCTCTTCAGCATCAGCATCAACAACTTCTTTAGGATCCTCATACATGGAGGTTTTTCTGCCAATAACATGAATAACCCTCTTTCTTGCTTTCTTCTCTCCCGCCTTCTTAGGCATAGCTCTCTTGGGGACCTCAACTGAAATAGTTGCTCTGGCAGTCTCATGAGCCTTGAAGGTTGAAGCAGGTGCATAGATCTTGCTGACAACTCTCCTGGAAGAAGTGGCTTCAGTAGCAGACTTCTTAGCAACTTTCTCTTGCTTCTTAGCAAGAATCTCTTTAGGGATAAAGTCTGAATCCTCTTCATCTGAATTCAGCTTCTTTCTGGTCCTTGTAGCAGCTTTGGGCAACCCATGGGAGCTGGGGGTGCGTGGATCTGAAAATGAACTGGACTCTAGGCTTGTGCCTGAACTCATGTCTGCACCCTGCTCTGGCAAGTTCTGACTGTCCTCGGCATCTGACATATTGACCCTGTGAATGGAATATAGATGAGCAAAAGTAGATGAGTCATCACAAAATTATCAGCTAGTTTTTGAAATTTTGAACAAAAGATTTTTAAAGTTTTGCATTCTGTCAGAAACAAATCGGTAAGGCCGAAGCAAAAAATTTCGGTGACACCGAGACTGACTGTCCCTTTTAATAGAAACTTGGCACCCTTTTTGGTGAGACCGAAAAGGAGTGCTCGATTTCACCGAGACAGTTCTCAGCAACACAGAAACGAAATCGGTGGTACCGATTTTCTTGATTCGGTTCTACCGAGTTGCATCAAGCGGAAGGCAAAACCCTAGAAAATCAATGGTTCGCTAGCCTATGGAATTTCTTGATGGATAGGAATACGTGCAATGAGTGGCTTATAGATAACATCAAATCCAATGCGCAAGAATTAGAAGGGAGCGCAAGGGAGGTCGAATCCGTACCCTAACTTGGTGCGGATCCGCTACAGCAGCGACGATGGAGCAGATTTTGTTGATGGCGGCGATTCCCATGTTGGGAGACGTAGTAGTAAATCAAAATTTTTCCTACGTTCACCAAGATCTATCTATGGAGAAACCAGCAACGAGAGGGGAGAGATTGCATCTTCATACCTTTGAAGATCGCTAAGCGGAAGCGTTACAAGAACGCGGTTGATGGAGTCGTACTCGCAGCGATTCAGATCGCGGTAGATCCGATCAAGTGCCGAACGGACGGCACCTCCGCGTTCAACACACGTGCAGCCCGGTGACGTCTCCAACACCTTGATCCAGCAAGGAGGAAGGAGAGGTTGGGGAAGGGCTCCAACAGCAGCACGACGGCGTGGTGGTGGTGGAGTAGCAAGGTAATCCGACAGGGCTTCGCCTAAGCGCTGCGGAGGAGGAAGAAGAGAGGTAGGGCTTCGCCGTGAGAGAGAGAGATCAAATCCTATCTCAAAACATCCAAAACCTCAAGTATATATAGGAGGAGGGACGTGGAGGGCTGGCTTGGCCTCTACTCCAAAGAGGAGATGGCCGGCCGAATTAAAGGGAGAGTCCACCTCCCACAAGGGAGGTGGATCTCCTCCTTTTAAATCCTTTTTGCCTTATCTCCTTATCTCCAGCCACATGGGCCTTTAGCAAAAGTATTTCCCAGCCCAATAAGGGCTGACACACTTTATCTAACAGCCCATGAAGTCCTCTGGTCGTCACACCCCTCCCGGGGGTCCTCCGGCACCCTCCCGGCACTCCCGGTACAATACCGATGAGCCCGAAAACTTTCCGGTGACCGAAACTGGACTTCCTATATATCAATCTTTACCTCCGGACCATTCCGGAGCTCCTCGTGACGTCCGGGATCTCATCCGGGACTCCGAACAACCTTCGGTAATCACGTATACCTTTTCCCTATAACCCTAGCGTCATCGAACCTTAAGTGTGTAGACCCTACGGGTTCGGGAGACACGTAGACATGACCGAGACACCTCTCCGGTCAATAACCAACAGCGGGATCTGGATACCCATGTTGGCTCCCACGTACTCCACGATGATCTCATCGGATGAACCACGATGTCAAGGATTCAATCAATCCCGTATACAATTCCCTTTGTCTATCGGTATGATACTTGCCCGAGATTCGATCGTCGGTATCCCCATACCTTGTTCAATCTCGTTACTGGCAAGTCTCTTTACTCGTTCCGTAATACATCATCCCGTGGCTAACTCCTTAGTCACATTGAGCTCATTATGATGATGTCTTACCGAGTGGGCCCAGAGATACCTCTCCGTCACACGGAGTGACAAATCCCAGTCTCGATTCGTGCCAACCCAACAGATACTTTCGGAGATACCCGTAGCGTACCTTTATAGCCACCCAGTTACGTTGTGACGTTTGGCACACCCAAAGTATTCCTACGGTATCCGGGAGTTACACAATCTCATGGTCTAAGGAAATGACACTTGACATTGAAAAGCTTTAGCAAACGAACTACACGATCTTTGTGCTATGCTTAGGATTGGGTCTTGTCCATCACATCATTCTCCTAATGATGTGATCCCGTTATCAACGACATCCAATGTCCATGGCCATGAAACCGTGACCATCTATTGATCAACGAGCTAGTCAACTAGAGGCTCACTAGGGACATGTTGTGGTCTATGTATTCACACATGTATTATGGTTTCCGGTTAACACAATTATAGCATGAACAATAGACAATTATCATGAACAAGGAAATACAATAATAACCATTTTATTATTGCCTCTAGGGCATATTTCCAACAGTCTCCCACTTGCACTAGAGTCAATAATCTAGTTCACATCACCATGTGATTAACACTTACATCACCATGTGATCATATCATCATGTGATTAACACCCAATAAGTTCTGGGGTTTGTTCATGTTCTGCTCGTGAAAGAGGTTTTTAGTCAACGGGTCTGTGACATTCAGATCCGTGTGTACCTTACAAACTTTCCATGTCATATTTGTAGATACTACTCCCATGCTCCACTTGGAGCTATTCCAAATGGCTGCTCCACTATACGTAGCTGGATTTCTACTAAGAGTCATCCGGATTGGTTTTAAAGCTTGCATCATCGTAACACTTTACGATGAACTCTTTATCACCTCCATAATCGAGAAATATTTCCTTAGTTCTCAAGTTACTAAGGCTAATTTTGACCGCTGTCCAGTGATCCACTCTTGGATTACTCTTGTACCCCTTGACAGACTCATGGCAAGGCACACACAAGTGCGGTACACAGCATGGCATACTATATAGAGCCTATGGCTAAAGCATAGGAGATGACACTCATCTTTTCTTTATCTTCTGCCGTGGTCGGGTATTGAGTCTTACTCAATTTCACACCTTACAATACAGTCAAGAACTCCTTCTTTGACCCATCTATTTTGAACTCCTTCAAAAACTTGTCAAGGTATGTCTTCGTCGAAAAAACTTATCAAGCGAATAGATCTATCCCTATAGATCTTGATGCTCAATAAAATAGTAGCTTTATCTGGGTCTTCCTTTGAAAAAAAAACTTTTCAAACAACCCTTCATGCTCTTCCAGAAATTCTACATCATTTCCGATCAATAATATGTCAACTACATATTCTTATAAGAAATTCCATAGTGCTCCCACTCACTTTCTTGCAAATACAAGTTTCTCATAAACTTTGTATAAACTTAAACACTTTGATCACCTCATCAAAGCATATATTCCAACTCCGAGATTCTTGCTCCAGTCCATAGAAGGATCGCTGGAGTTTGCATATTATTAGCATCCTTAGGATTGACAAAACCTTCTGGTTGTATCACATACAACTCTTCCTCACAGAAACCATTACGTAAACCTTGTCTTGTCATCCATCTGCCAGATTTCATAATCGAAAAATGCAGCAACTGCTAACAAAATTTTAATAGACTTTTAGCATCGCTACAGATGAGACAATCTCATTGCAGTCAACTCCTTGAACTTGGCGGAAACTTCTTTGCGACAAGTCGAGCTTTATAAACGGTGACATTTCACCATTAGCGTCTATGTTCATCTCAAAAGTCCATTTGTACTCAACAACCTGCCTTTCAACAGGCAAGTCTACCAAAGTCAATACTTGGTTTTCATACATGGATCCTTTCTCGGATTTCATGGCTCCTAGCCATTTGTTGGAATCCAGGCCCACCATCGCTTCTCCATAGTTCGTAGGTTCATCGTTGTCCAACAACATGATTTCCAAGACAAGGTTGTCATACTACTCAGGAGCAGTACGCGTCCTTGTCGACCTACGAGGTTCGATAGTGACTTGATCCGAAGCTTCATGATCATCATCATTAACTTCCTTTTCAACTGAGTAGGCTCTACAGAAACATCTTTCTGTGTTGCGCTATTCTCTGGTTGAAACAAAGGTTCAACAACCTCATCAAGTTCTATCTTCCTCCCACTCAATTCTTTCGAGAGAAACTCTTTCTCAAGAAAGGACCCATTCTTAGCAACAAACACCTTTTGCGCTTGGATCTGAGATAGAAGGTATACCCAATGTCTCATTAGGGTATTCTATGAAGATGCATTTGTCTGCTTTGGGTTCGAGCTCGCTAGGTGAAAAACCCATTTTCACATAAGCGTCGCAGCCCCAAACATTAAGAAATGACAGCTTAGGCTTCTGTCAAACCATAATTCTCACGGTGTCATCTCAACAGACTTAGATGGTGCCCTATTAAAGTGAATGGATTTGTCTTTAATGCATAACCCCATAACGATAGTGGTAAAACGATAAGAGACATCATAGTACTCACTATATCCAATAGAGCACGACTACGACGTTCGAACACACCATCACACTATGGTGTTCCAGGAGGCGTGAGCTGTGAAACAATTTCCACATTGTCTAAAATTGCATACCAAACTCGTAACTTAGATATCACCTCCATGATCATATCATAGACATTTATCTTCTTGTCACGATGATCTTTAACTTCACTCTGAAACTCCTTGAACCTTTCAAACATTTCAGATTCGTGTTTCATTAAGTAAATATCCCCATATTTACTCAAATCATCAGTGAAGGTAAAACAACGATATCCACTGTGTGTTTCAACACTCATTGGACCACATACATCAACATGTATTAATTCCAATAAGCCACTTGCCCGCTCCATCATATTGGATGACGGGGTCTCAGTCATCTTGCCCAAGAGGCATGGCTCGCATGTCTCAACCGATTCAAAATCGAGTGAGTCAAAAATCCATCAGCATGGAGTTTCTTTCATGCGATTTATACCAATATGACATTACGTGGCAGTGCCACAAGCATGTGGTACTATCATTATTAACTTTGTATCTTTTGGTACCAATGTTATGAATATGTGTACTACTACGATCATGATTCGATAAACCATTTCGAGTGGGTGCATGACCATTGAAGGCATTATCCATGTAAACAGAATAACCATTATTCTCTAACTTATATGAATAACCGTATCGCACTAATCATGATCTAATCACGTTCATGCTCAACGCAAACACCAAATAACATTTATTTAGGTTTATCACAAATCCTGAAGGTAGAGAGAGCGTGCGATGGTGATCACATCAATCTTGGAAATACTTCCAACACACATCGTCACCTTTCACCTAGCTAGTCTCCATTTACTCCGTAGCTTTTATTTCGAGTTGCTAACACTTAGCAACCGAACCGGTATCCAATACCCAGGTGCTACTAGGAGTACCAGCAAGATACACATCACTAACACGTATATCAAATATACTTCCATTGACATTCCCAGCCTTCTTATCTACCAAGCATCTAGGGGTTTTCCGCTTCAGCGAACATTCTCCTCATAACAGAAGCACTTAGTCTCGGGTTCGGGCTCAACCTTGGGTTTCTTCACTAGAGCAACAACTGGCTTGCCATTCCTGAAGTTTTCCGTTCTTGCCCTTGCCCCTTTTGAAACTAGTGGTTTCACTTAACCATCAACACTTGATGCTCCTTCTTGATTTCTACCTTCGTGGTGTCAAACATCACGAACAACTCAGGGATCATCTTATCCATCCCTGGCATGTTATAGTTCATCACGAAGCTCTAGTAGCTTGGTGGCAGTGACTTGGAGAACTGCATTAATCACTATCTCATCTGGAAGATTAACTCCCACTTGATTCAAGTGATTGTAGCACCCAGACAATCTGAGCACACGCTCAGCGATTGAGCTATTCTCCTTTATCTTGTAGACAAAGAATCTTGTTGGAGGTCTCATACCTCTCAACATAGGCACGAGCCTGAGATCACAATCTCAGCTCCTAGAACATCTCATATGTTCCGTGACGTTCAAAACATTTTGAAGCCTCAATTCTAAGCCGTAATGCATGACGCACTGAACTATCACGTAGTCATCAAAAAGTGCCTGTCATATGTTCACAACATCTACAGACAACGCTTGAGGGAGTGATGCAGTTAGCGGTACATCAAAAACATAAGCTTTCTGTGCAGCAATGAGGACAATCCTCAGATCACGGACCCAGTCCGCATTATTGCTACCATCAACTTTCAACTTACTTTTCTCTAGGATTGTATCAATAAAACTGGGGAGCTATAGCGCGAGCTATCTACGACATAATTTGCAAGGACATTTTTAGACTAAGTTCATGATAATTAAGTTCATTTAATCAAATTATTAATGAACTCCCACTTAGATAGACATCTCTCTAGTCTTCCAAGTGATACATGATCCATGTCAACTAGCCCGTGTCCGATCATCACGTGAGACGGACTAGTCATCCATGGTGAACATCTCTATGTTGATCGTATCTTCTATACGACTCATGTTCGACCTTTCGGTCTTCCGTGTTCCGAGGCCATGTCTGTACATGCTAGGCTCGTCAAGTCAACCTAAGTGTTTCGCATGTGTAAATCTGGCTTACACCCGTTGTATGCGAACGTTAGAACCTATCACACCCGATCATCACGTGGTGCTTCGGAACGACGATCCTTAGCAACGGTGCACAGTTAGGGTGAACACCTTTCTTGAAATTTTATTGAGAGATCATCTTATTTACTACCGTCGTTCTATGCAAATAAGATGTAAACATGATAAACATCACATGCAATCAATATAGTGACATGATATGGCCAATATCATTTTGCTCCTATGATCTCCATCTTCGGGGCACCATGATCATCACTGTCACCGGCACAACACCATGATCTCCATCATCATGATCTCCATCATTGTGTCTTCATGAAGTTGTCTCGCCAACTATTACTTCTACTACTATGGCTAACGCTTAGCAATAAAGTAAAGTAATTACATGGCGTTTATGATTGACACGCAGGTCATACAATAAATAAGACAACTCCTATGGCTCCTGCCGGTTGTCATAATCATCGACATGCAAGTCGTGAATCCTATTACAAGAACATGATCAATTCATACATCACAATGCATCACATCACATCCTTTGGCCATATCACATCACAAGGCACATGCTGCAAAAACAAGTTAGACGTCCTCTAATTTGTAGTTGCAAGTTTTTACGTGGCTGCTATAGGTTACTAGCAAGAACGTTTCTTACCTACGTCAACACCACAACGTGATTTGCCAATTGCTATTTACCCTTCATAAGGACCCTTTTCATCGAATCCGATCCGACTAAGGTAGGAGAGACAGACACCCGCTAGCCACCTTATGCATCTAGTGCATGTCAGGCGGTGGAACCGGTCTCACGTAAGCGTACGTGTAAAGTTGGTCCGGGCCGCTTCATCCCACAATACCGCCGAATCAAGATAAGACTAGTAGCGGCAAGCAAATTAACAAACTCGACGCCCACAACTGCTTTGTGTTCTACTCGTGCATAGATTCTACGCATAGACCTAGCTCATGATGCCACTGTTGGGAGACGTAGTAGTAAATCAAAATTTTTCCTACGTTCACCAAGATCTATCTATGGAGAAACCAGCAACGAGAGGGGAGAGATTGCATCTTCATACCTTTGAAGATCGCTAAGCGGAAGCGTTACAAGAACGCGGTTGATGGAGTCGTACTCGCAGCGATTCAGATCGCGGTAGATCCGATCAAGTGCCGAACGGACGGCACCTCCGCGTTCAACACACGTGCAGCCCGGTGACGTCTCCAACACCTTGATCCATCAAGGAGGAAGGAGAGGTTGGGGAAGGGCTCCAACAGCAGCACGACGGCGTGGTGGTGGTGGAGTAGCAAGGTAATCCGACAGGGCTTCGCCTAAGCGCTGCGGAGGAGGAAGAAGAGAGGTAGGGCTTCGCCGTGAGAGAGAGAGAGATCAAATCCTATCTCAAAACATCCAAAACCTCAAGTATATATAGGAGGAGGGACGTGGAGGGCTGGCTTGGCCTCTACTCCAAAGAGGAGATGGCCGGCCGAATTAAAGGGAGAGTCCACCTCCCACAAGGGAGGTGGATCTCCTCCTTTTAAATCCTTTTTGCCTTATCTCCTTATCTCCAGCCACATGGGCCTTTAGCAAAAGTATTTCCCAGCCCAATAAGGGTTGACACACTTTATCTAACAGCCCATGAAGTCCTCTGGTCGTCACACCCCTCCCGGGGGTCCTCCGGCACCCTCCCGGCACTCCCGGTACAATACCGATGAGCCCGAAAACTTTCTGGTGACCGAAACTGGACTTCCTATATATCAATCTTTACCTCCGGACCATTCCGGAGCTCCTCGTGACGTCCGGGATCTCATCCGGGACTCCGAACAACCTTCGGTAATCACGTATACCTTTTCCCTATAACCCTAGCGTCATCGAACCTTAAGTGTGTAGACCCTACGGGTTCGGGAGACACGTAGACATGACCGAGACACCTCTCCGGTCAATAACCAACAGCGGGATCTGGATACCCATGTTGGCTCCCACGTACTCCACGATGATCTCATCGGATGAACCACGATGTCAAGGATTCAATCAATCCCGTATACAATTCCCTTTGTCTATCGGTATGATACTTGCCCGAGATTCGATCGTCGGTATCCCCATACCTTGTTCAATCTCGTTACTGGCAAGTCTCTTTACTCGTTCCGTAATACATCATCCCGTGGCTAACTCCTTAGTCACATTGAGCTCATTATGATGATGTCTTACCGAGTGGGCCCAGAGATACCTCTCCGTCACACGGAGTGACAAATCCCAGTCTCGATTCGTGCCAACCCAACAAATACTTTCGGAGATACCCGTAGCGTACCTTTATAGCCACCCAGTTACGTTGTGACGTTTGGCACACCCAAAGTATTCCTACGGTATCCGGGAGTTACACAATCTCATGGTCTAAGGAAATGACACTTGACATTGAAAAGCTTTAGCAAACGAACTACACGATCTTTGTGCTATGCTTAGGATTGGGTCTTGTCCATCACATCATTCTCCTAATGATGTGATCCCGTTATCAACGACATCCAATGTCCATGGCCATGAAACCGTGACCATCTATTGATCAACGAGCTAGTCAACTAAAGGCTCACTAGGGACATGTTGTGGTCTATGTATTCACACATGTATTATGGTTTCCAGTTAACACAATTATAGCATGAACAATAGACAATTATCATGAACAAGGAAATACAATAATAACCATTTTATTATTGCCTCTAGGGCATATTTCCAACATCCCAGTGGCGGAGGAGCGCAGGAAGACAAGGGCGACGACCAGGGGTCTCGAAGCGGCAGCTTAGGGTTCTGAGGCGTGACAGTTTTGAGGATGAATTTCAAAACGTCGGGGTCCATAGTATATATACCCTCCACTGTCGGTGATACTGATTTTATGTTTTTGGTGTCACCAAGTTCCACAACTGTCAGCTGACAGGGAGACTTGGTGTAACCGAGAATATGAAATCGGCAGTACGAGGTGCACTTGGGAGGTTTTAATGGTCAGTCCTTGTCGATACGGAACTCCGAGTGCTCCACACACATAGGGATCGAAAAGCACTTGTTCAAATTTTGTGATGTAGCATGAATGGAATATGAGGTGAGAAAGCATAGATAGCTAAAGAGTGGTCCTAGGCATTCTTGTCCATCCAATTGGCAAAAGAGAAAATCAATAACCAAATAGAAACAATTGGATGTCCTCGAATGAGAAAATAAATGCAGACCAACATGCTCACACAATAAGATGTAAAAAGAAATCATGACAAACATGCACAAACACACTAGCATCTAACAAGCACTTGGGCGATGACGAAGTCATCTATATATGAGTATTTGACTTAGGAGACAAGTAAGAGTACTTGATCATAGGTCATACTCTTTGTTTAAGCACAAGTGGGGTTACCAATTTTACATAAAGCATTTATTGTTGTCACATACTAAGAGATGCTTTGAATCAAGTCTTAGAGTAAAGCTCCCCCTTAATGTGACATCCCCCCATAAGAGGGATAAACTAACCTTGGGTTTTTGTCGATGAATACTTCATGTTGGTGAGGTAGTTGTGGATGCTCAATGTTGATGAGGATCACCAAGAGTTGGGAGCATCCTTGTTGTTTCCTTACTCCTCTCACCTACATGGGTTAGTCCCAACATACAAGAGACAAATACAAGGGTATCTTTGGACATGGAGTGCAAAGCATGAGTTGTGATGTCCATTGATTTATTGATTACCTTGTCCCTTGCTTACCTTTGAGGGAATGTGTGACTCCTTGAACTATTGCATTGAGTTGATGTTGTGTGCAAAAAAATCCTTGCCAATAATGAATGTGAGTGAATTTCATTGGCGGAGTCACCCCTCAAGAACTTACTAGTTCTTCTTCTTGGGAATCCACATCAAGTTGATGGGGATCCTTGGTGTTGAAGTAGCCTTTGTAGTGGTTGAGCTTGAAGTAGCCTTGGGAACCCACTCCACCAAAGCTAGGGGTTCATCTTCATATGAGCCAATGTCCTCTTGAAGCTTTTTCTTGCCCTTGAGCTTGTGGTCTTGTGGTGGAAGGTCATCTTGAGTGTTTCTCCCCTTGGGAAGAGTATTTTCATACTTCTCCTTTTGAGGAACAAACTTGGGCTTGGGATATTGACCTTGTTACCACTCCACTCCATTAGCGTTGAAGTAGCCAACACCATGATTCTTTTGGTATCCTCCGTGCTTGCGTACAATTTCCTCAAATTGCTTACATCCGGCAAGACTCTTGTAGATACCTTTTTCTATAATTCCTTTCAATAAAGCATTTTCTTGCTCAAGTGTAACTTGGCTAAGAGAATCATCATTAGTGGAATCAATATAACTACTAGAAGCAACATCATTGGGTTTAGCATTTTTATTGTTGCTACTAGATGAAGAACCTTTCTTGCCTTTGTTACTGGATTGCTTAGTTTTAACTTGAGGCATGAAAGTAGACAAGATTAGTCATTTGGCTAGATAAGATGAAGTCTTCTTTCGGAGATCATCATTGATAGCTTTGAGAAACTCATGCTCTGGCTCCAAGTTGAGCTTCTCGAAGTGTAGCTTCCCATGAGTTCTCACAAGCTCTCTATGATCTTCGAGAGTAGATTCATGAGCTAACTTAAGAGTGTTTAGTTCTTTAGTTAGTTGTTCTATTTCCATCTTATCATCATCAAATGACTCATCTTGACTAGCATGAGAATTATCAAGTTCATTTTGATCAACATCACTAGTTTTATCACAAAGCAAGTTATCGTCACAAAGCAAATCATCTTCATCACTATCAAAATCAAGATACTCGGGGTGTGATACCTTGGGGACTTTAGCCATGAAGAAACTTACACTCCCTTTGTTTGGTGAATCAAATAGATCATAGGAGTTGGTAGTCACTAGAGCAATTCCGGCAACACCATCATCTTGACTATAGTCGGAGTCGGAGTGATAGCTTCTCTCAGAGTTGTTGTCGGAGTCGGAGCCAGAAACCCATTCACCAACATGAGCTTGATGTTTTCTTCTTGTGTAGCTCTTGGTGTACTTGTCCTTCTTCTCTGAATCTCTACTTCTCCTTGAGTGTCTTCGTTCATAATGATCATCTCTACTCCTTCTCTCTCTTTGTGGTGATTCATTCCTTGAGCTTCGTCTTTGAGGTGACTCTTCTCTTCTTTTGTAGGGAGTCGTGCACTCATTTGAGTAGTGTCCGGGCTTCCCACAATTGTAGCAATTGCGGTCACGATTTGACGAACACTTCTCTTCATATCTTGAGTTGGAGTTTATTTCTTTGCCTCTATTCTTGTAGAACTTGTTGAATTTCTTGACCATGAGGCTTAGCTCTTCATTGGTGACAAGGTTGTTTCTTGAAGTTGCGGGAGCATCACTTGTGGCTTTGTAAGCACTGCTAGACTTGTGATGAAGTTCTTCCTTATCTTTGAGTGTCATCTCATGAGCAACAATCCTTCCAATGACTTCCGTAGGCTTGAGATCTTTGTAGTTTGGCATCATTTGGATCAATGTGCACACGGTGTCATATCTCTCATCCAAAGCTCTAAGTATCTTCTTGATGATGAATTTGTCGGTCATTTCTTCGCTTCCTAAGACGACAATCTCATTGGTGATGAGAGCTAGCCTACATCTCTGCGACTCCTTCATCATCCTTCATCTTGAACTTGTCAAGCTGACCCAGAAGAACATCTAACTTGGATTATCTCACGGACTCGGTTCCTTCGTGCATATCAACCAAAGTATCCCAAATCTCTTTTGCATTCTCAAGACGGCTGATTTTGTTGAATTCTTCGGGGCATAAGCAGTTGAAGAGAATGTCGCATGCTTGAGCATTTACTTGCAACATCTTCAACTCATCCGCGGTCACTTCACGATCCGGTTCCTGTCCATCCGCAAAGAACTCACCTTGCAAGCCAACACGAACAATAGCCCAAACGGCAGGGTTATGACCAAGAATATGCATTTTCATTTTGTGCTTCCAACTAGCAAAATTAGTGCCATCAAAGTACGGACCTCTACGGTGATAACTTCCCTCACTAGACGCCATACTCTCCTAGGTTGTGAGACCTAAGCAATGGAGACCAAAGCTCTGATACCACTTGTAGGACCGAAAGTATGTCTAGAGGGAGGGGGTGATTAGACTACTTGACCAAATAAAAGTTTTGCCTATACCAAGTTTTAGGGTTGACAGTTTTTTAGCATTTCATGGCAAGTCAAGTACACCCTACACATGCAAGTCTAAGAGTATATAGCAGCGGAAAGTAACAACAAGCATGTATAGAAGGGATAGGGTAGGAAGATCAAACGCAGTTGTAGACACGATGATTTTTCCCGTGGTTCCGATAGGTGGCGCTATCGTACATCCACGTTTATGGAGTCTTCAACCCACGGAGGCTAACGGTCACGAGAGTCCACGGAGGGCTCCACCCAAAAGGGTCCACGAAGTAGCAACCTTGACTATTCCATAACGGATTCCGTCCACGAAGGACTAGCCTCACTATGGGTAGATCTTCATGAAGTAGGAGATCTCTTTGCCCTTACAAACTTCTTGGTTCACTCCACAACGCGAAGTAGGAGGCTCCCAAGCAACACCTAACCAATCTAGGAGGCACCACCCTACACAAGGTAATAGGCTCAGTAATGATGATGAACTCCTTGCTCTTGTGCTTCAAGATGATAGACTCCTCAGCACCCAATCACTCTCTCATAGATTTGGCATGGTGGAAGAGATGGGATTGGTGGAAAGATACTTGGGGAGGCTAGAGATCAAGATCCATATGATTTGAGTGGAATATCTTGACCTTAACACAAGGGTAGGTGGTTCTCTCTCAGAAAACTAGATGGGGCAAGTGTGGAATAGTTCTGAGTGCTTCTCTTTCGAGTAGGTGGTGGTGAAGGGGTATATATAGGAATCCCCAAAAATCCAACCGTTACACACAAAATGACCAACTCGGTGACACCGATGTGTTAATCTCGGTGGTACCAAAGTGACCAAAAGGTGGCAACTTTTGAATCTCGATGAGACCGATATAGGAAACTCGGTTGCACCGATAAGGTGACCAACGGTCAGATTTCCAATCTCGGTGACGCTGATCCAACATTCTCGGTGGGACCAAAAATATGAATTTGCATAACAGAAAGTTGGTAATCTAAACTCGGTGGCACCGGTATGGAATCAGTTGCACCGAAGTGGCTAGGGTTTGGCAGAGTCTGTCTAGGTTCTAGAATCGGTGGCACCGGTATGGGAAAGTTGATTCCACCGATTTTGAGTGTTAGGTATAGAACAAACTTTGGTGGGAGAGTTTGTGGATGTTTTTGGCGACTATCACTTGTGCACATTTGAGCATATTGTTCACCAACAAGACGTTACCCCCTTTTAACAGTATTGGCTTTCTATGGACTCAAAGTGATTTCTCACAAATATAAAATATAGAGTCCTCTTGCTTGAAGCTTGGCCAACCTATTTCCGTGCATCTTGGGGTATGTCCATAATCTCCTTTTGCCAATCCTATCATTGAACCTTTCCTGAAATATACTTGGTGGAAACATTAGTTCAATGACTTATATGTTGTTATTAATTACCAAAATCACCAAGGGAGCAAATGTGCTTTCAGATGTCCAAGATCTGAGAGAGGAAGACGAGGTATGTTGACCAAATCAAGTGCATCAAGGATGGAGCAGATCAACTTCTTGTGAAGAACGAGGAGATTAAGCATAGATGGCGGGAGTACTTTGACAAGATGTTCAATGGGGAGAGTGAGAGCTCTACCATTGATCTGGACGACTCCTTTGATGATACTAGTAAGCGTTTTGTGCGGCGAATCCAGGAGTCGAAGGTCAAGGAGGCTTTAAAGAGGATGAAAGGAGGCAAGGCGATGGGCCCTGATTATATCCCCATTGATGTGTGGAGAGGCCTCGGGGACATAGCGATATTATGGCTAACCAAACTTTTCAACCTCATTTTTCGGGAAAACAAGATGCCAGAAGAATGGAGACGGAGTATATTAGTACTAATCTTCAAGAACAAGGGGGATGTTCAGAGTTGTACTAATTACCATGGAATTAAACTGATGAGCCATACAATGAAGCGATGGTTGAGAGTCATTGAGCATCTCTTAAGAAGAATGACAAGCGTGACCAAAAATCAGTTTGGTTTCATTCCTGGGAGGTCAACCATGGAAGCCATTTTCTTGGTACAACAACTTATGGAGAGATATAGGGAGAAAACGAAGGACTTGCATATGGTGTTCATTGACTTGTAGAAGTCCTATGATAAGATACCACAGAATGTTATGTGGTGGGCCTTGGAGAAACACGAAGTCCCAACAAAGTACATTACCCTCATCAAGGACATGTACGATAATGTTGTGACAAGTGTTCGAACAAGTGAGGGTGACACTGATGACTTCCCGATCAAGATAGGACTGCATCAGGGGTCAGCTTTGAGCCCTTATCTTTTTTCCTTGGTGATGGATGAGGTCACGAAGGATATACGAGATATCCCATGGTGTATGCTCTTTGCAGACGATGTGGTGCAAGTTGATGATAGTCGGACGGGGGCCAACAGGAAGTTGGAGTTATGGAGGCAAACCTTGGAATCGAAAGGTTTTAGACTTAGTAGGTCTAAAACCGAGTACATGATGTGCGCTTTCAGTACTACTAGGCACGAGGAGGAGGAGGAGGATGTTAGCCTTGATGGGCTGGTAGTGCCTCAGAAGGACACCGTTCGATATTTGGGGTCAATGTTGCAGAAGGATGTGGATATCGATGAAGATGTAAACCATCGAATTAAACCCGGATGGATGAAGTGGCGCCAAGCTTCTAGCATTCTCTATGACAAGAGGGTGCCACAAAAGCTAAAAGGCAAGTTCTATAGGACGACGATTCGACCCGCAATGTTGTATGGCGCTGAGTGTTGACCGACTAAAAGGCGACATGTGCAACAGTTAGGTGTGGCGGAGATGTGCATGTTGAGATGGATGTGTGGCCACGCAAGGAAGGACCATATCTGAAATGATGAAATACGAGATAGAGATGGGGTTGCACCAATTGAAGAGAGGCTTGTCCAACATCGTCTGAGATGGTTTGGGCATATTCAACGCATGCCTCCAGAAGCCCTAGTGCTTAGCGGACGGCTAAAGCATGCCGATAATGCCAAAAGAGGCCGGGATAGACCAAACTTGACATGGGAAGAGTCCGTAAAGAGAGATCTGAAGGATTGGAGCATCACCACAAAACTAGCCATGGACAGGGGTGCGTGGAAGCTTGCTATCCATGTGCCAGAACCATGAGTTGGTCGCGAGATCTTATGGGTTTCACCTCTAGCGTACCCCAACTTGTTTGGGACTAAAGGCTTTGTTGTTGTTGTTGTTTGACTACTATTAATTTCCTTGCAAAAAAATTCTTACTCATAACTCAATACCTGTTCATATTAGCACTCGAATCAAACCATCTTTGAATGCTCCTGAACAAGTGACCACCTGACCTTGCCCCTGCCTATCAAGGTCAACCATGCAGAAGTCCACAATGGTTCCAAGATTCACATACCGTTCAAAGATTTGAACAAATGAACTAGATGCATCAGGTTGGAGATTTTGTTGGTATAGCTTTGAATGTAGCATTACTGCATTAGCACTGTAGTAAATTATTTTCTTTGAGCCAATAATTATGACACCATCGAGTGGAGCTGGTACAGGTACTAAAAGACCAGCTCCATTGTCTAAATTGTCCTGTGACCAAGGACCCTCAACAAAGCCTTTCTCCTTCAGTGCAACCTCATATGTCTTAAAATGCCTTGCATCTTTATTATCCGGACATGCAGGTATGTGAAATGAAATTCATCAAGATCTGTTACTGTTTCACTAGTGGTAAAATTATTCGTAACAAAAACACAAAGGAGTGGAACCTAAAGCAAGAAGATTAGGCACATCAGCAATAAAGAGAAGGTATGCCCAGTTAGTGTGTAGAAGATAACAATTAAACTATTTCGATACATCAATTGCACAACTTGATGTTAAAAGTTAAAACTGGTCCAAAAGTTCTATGGGGTTAACTTCAACATTTCACAGTGAGTAACAGAATAATGAAGAGCAAGTTTGTTCTGTTTCATGAAGAAAACCAAGTATTTATCCCCAGTAGTATTGAACTGAGTCGACATGTCAAAACAAGAATCACAAATATGTACCATATATCCACTAATCTAGAATAGTCGATAACAAAGAAATCACTGGACAACATATCCATTAATCTAGAAACTCAACCCTGCAAACATTCACCAGTAACGTATTGTATAGCATGTATGAACAGTTAAGGAATGCAAGTTGCGAGCAGATTACGCTTTATAAGACCAAAAAAAAGCAACACCATGGATAAAATGTGAAACCAACACACTGTATTTGCTTCACTTGAGCAGAAGGGAAAACTCTATAAATATGGCAAGTGCATATTCATCATTACACCAGCGCTTTGTAGTTGATATAGTTCAATACTTTGTCATGCTTGATTTGGTGTTTGATACTAGAAACGATGTAAAGAAATGCTGATGTGTGAGCATGTTACATGTGTATAGTCCTCTTCCGATATATCCCCATTGTATAAGGGGTTTCTTGCACTTTACCACACATGTATATGTATGGCCTTTGGCCCTTAGTGAATCTCACTTGCTCACTTCTCTAACATGGTATCAGTTTCTAGGTTAGCCTCCCGCATGCTGCAACTCAATGCTCCCTCTCCCTAGCTAGCCGCTGCAGCCACTGTCGTTTGCCTCCTCCCTGGCCGACTGCATCTTCTGCCTAGCCAACTGCCTCCTCTCTGGCCGCGGCAGCAACCTTCTACCCTTGCTGCCACCCTGACTCCTCCACCTATCGCCTCTCCTCCGCCCCGTGCTTGCCTACGCCCGTCCGCACCCAGGCATCTCTGCCCCGCGCTCGCCCGCTCCCGGCCGTCACTGTCCCATGCCCGCCCGTGCTACTGCCGCCGGCACCCCGCGCTCTCCCCCTTGCTCGATTCCAAATCATGGTGCTACCTCGTGAGCCCCTGCTCGATTCTGCATCGGGGGCTACCTCGAGCGGGTGAGCACCTCCCCGATCCAGATCGGCTTGGGTTGACTTCCAAAAAAAGAAGCAGCAGAGGGAGAGAGAGTTCCTCGTGTCTTCTTCGGGCTATGTTGTTGTTCCTAGGTGCTCGGTTATCTTCGATGACACCAACTATGCCGAGTTCGTGGGTTTCATGTGCATCCATATGCATGGCCTTCTTCTGTGGGGCGTTCTTTTTGGCGAGGTCCCCTGTCCGTCATGTCCTGTTCCTCCAGTGACTCCTACACCACCGCTGCCGTCGGTTCTTGCTGCTGAAGCGTCCCAGGCCGACCGGGACGTAGCTAAGGCTCTTGATGATGCTGCGGTTGACACTTATGATCAGCAGGTATCAACTTACTTAGATGCTCTTTCAGTTTACCGTGATTATCTATCTGCTTACACTCAGTGGTAAAATGATGATGCTCGGGCTGCTATTGTTCTCACTGCGGGTGTTCTCCCTCAGTTTGCTTCGGAGTTCATGGGCCTCAGCATAGTTGTAGCAATGTGGTCGTATCTCTGTCAGCGCTATCAGCCATTTGGTGATGCTCTATATTTGTCTATGGTACGTCAGGAGCACGCTCTTCAACAAGGGGACTCGTCTGTTGACGAGTTCTACACTCAGTGTTCTAACATCTGGCATTAGCTTAACTCTCTTCGCACAGTTGTTTGTGGAGCTTGTCGTTGCTATCAGACTACCTGGGCTGACTTGGAGTTCCAGCGTGTCCATGAGTTCTTATCTCGCCTCCGTTTCGAGTTTGAGCCTCGACGTGCTCACTTACTTGCGCGTGGTCGTGTTCCTATCTCGAAGGTGCTTGCTGAGCTTCGCGCTGACGAGACCCGCCTTCGTTCTGCTGGGTTGCTTGTGGTTCCTTCTGTGTTGGCTGCCAGGGCTCCTGTGTCATCTGCTCGTCTCATCGCTCCACCGCTCCTGCCCACACCTTGAGGGGGTCGGTCGCCCTCCTTATGCTGAGAAGGGTCGGTCGCGGCATGACACCTTCTATGGCTACTGCTCCCGGCATGGTCACCCAAAGGCTGATTGTCGCCAGAAGCAGCGAGACCAAAGGAGCTCCTCTTCCAGTGGGACTCATGCATCTCCCTCGACCCCGTCACTCACTGATCAGGACATTGTGAGGCTCAAGCGCCTCCTGGCTTCTTCTGGCTCTTCATTGACTAGTTCTGCTGTTGCTGTGACTGCTGCCACCCCTCCATCACCACCGGCACCTACACCATCACCTACACCGTAAGGTACATCTTTGTGGGTTCTGGATTCTGGAGCTTCTTTTCATATGTCTTCTAATTCTTCCGCTTTGTCTTCTCTTCGACTTCTTGATTCTCCTATTAATGTTCTCACTGCCGATGGCACATCTCTTCCTGTTGCTAGTCGTGGCACTCTTTCTATTCCATCTTTTTCAGTCCCTAGTGTCTCTCATGTTCCACGTATTACCATGAATCTCTTTTCCGCTGCCCAACTTATTGATTTTGGTTGTCGTGTTATTCTTGATCCCGACTCTTGTTCTGTTTAGAATCTACACACCAAGGCCCTGGTTGATTCTGGCCCTCGGCGTCGTGACTCAGAGGGCCTTTGGGAATTTGACTAGCTTCATGTTCCTTCTGCCGCCACCACCTCTGCCAGTTCCCATGCTCTCGCTGCCTCCTCTTCTGCGTCCTTTCAATAGTGGCATCACCGCCTTGGTCACATATGTGGCTCCCGCTTATCGTCATTGGTGCGTCAGGGTGTCTTACGGTCTGTTTCTGGAGATGTTTCGTTACATTGTGAGGGTTGTAGACTTGGAAAACAGACCCAGTTACCTTATCCTCATAGCGAGTCGGTGTCTCAGCGTCTGTTTGATTTAGTTCACTCTGATGTATGGAGTCGTACTCCCTTTGATTAGAAACGTGGTCACCGCTACTATGTTTTATTTATTGATGATTTATCTCGCTACACTTGGCTCTACTTTATGAAATCTTGCAGTGAGGTTCTCTCCATATACAAACGTTTTGCTGCCATGGTACACACCCAGTTTTCCACGCCTATTCGTACTTTTCGTGCTGACTCTGCTGGAGAGTTTATCTCCCAGATGTTGTGTAGTTTTCTCGCAGAACAGGGTACTATTGCCCAGTTCTCTTGTCCTGGTACCCATGCTCAGAATAGTGTTGCAAAACGTAAGCATCGTCATTTGCTGACGGCTCATGCGTTGATGATTGGCGCTTCCCTCCCACCTCACTTTTGGGCGGTGGTTGTGTCTACATCCACCTACCTTATCAACATTCAGCCATCGACTACCTTGCAGGGTGCCATTCCTATGGAGCATCTCACTGGTCGTTCTCCTGACTACTCCACTCTTCGAATGTTTGGGTGTGTGTGCTATGTTCTTCTTGCTCCACGAGAATGCACTAAACTGACTGCTCAATCGGTTGAGTGTGTTTTTCTTGGCTATAGTGACGAGCACAAGGGCTATCGATGTTGGGATCCAGTTGGTCGTCGGCTGCGCATTTCGTGTGATGTGACTTTTGATGAGTCTCGTTCTTACTACCCGCATCCTTCTTCCTCGAGCTTCTCCGTGGAAGATATTTGTTTTCTTGTTCTTCGCAATACATCCTCTCTTGTGCCTCCTCTTCCATCCCTTCCTCTGACACCTCTCACTCTTCTTCCTCCGCCACCATCACTACAGCCACCACCTTCACCTCCATACACCTCTCCCCCATCCTCTCCACTCTGTCGCCCTCTTTCTCCTTTTCCTCTTCACTACACTCGTTGTCCTCGTTTTGAGGATGATTCTACTAACGCTCCCTCCACTTCTGGAGCCACTTCTTCCATGCCTCCCCCGGTTCATAACATCTGTGCGCAGCCTCACCCCGCACCCGATCACTACTCTCTTGACCGGTATGGTCTCTCTGTTGTTGCCGA
This sequence comes from Hordeum marinum, assembly GCA_022496015.1. Lineage (NCBI taxonomy): Eukaryota > Viridiplantae > Streptophyta > Magnoliopsida > Poales > Poaceae > Hordeum > Hordeum marinum. The sequence goes on from CM039675.1 coordinate 417,810,997, forward strand.
GCCCACCTCCTATCGGACTGCCATGACTCAGCCTGAATGGAAGCTTGCGATGGCCGAGGAGCTTGCTGCTCTTGAGCACTCTAGCACATGGGATATGGTTTCTCTTCCTTCTGGTGTTCGTCCCATCACCTGTAGGTGGGTCTATAAGATTAAGACTCGCTCTGATGGCTCTCTTGAGCACTACAAAGCCTGCCTTGTGGCTCGTGGCTTTCAACAGGAGCAAGGACGTGATTATGATGAGACCTTCGCTCCTGTGGCCCATATGGCCACAGTCCTCACTCTCCTTGATGTTGCCTCTGTTCGTCATTGGTCTGTGTCTCATCTTGATGTCTAGAACGCCTTTCTAAATGGTGAGTTGTGTGAGGAGGTTTATATGCAGCCACCACGAGGGTACTATGCTCCTGATGGCAGGGTATGTCGCCTTCGTCGTTCCCTTTATGGCCTTAAACAAGTGCCTCGTGCCTGGTTCGAGCGTCTTGCCTCTCTGGTCACTGCTTCCGGCTTCTCGCCCAGTGACCATGATCTCGCGTTGTTTGTTGACACGTCTCCTCGTGGTCGGAATCTTCTCCTTCTCTATGTTGATGACATGATCATCATTGATGATGACTCTAACTACATTGCCTTTGTTAAGGCTTGCCTTCGTTACCAGTTCCTCATGAATGATATTGGTCCTCTTCGCTATTTTCTTGGGATTGAGGTCTCTTTGACATCTCATGGATTTTTCATCTCTCAGGAAAAATATATTCAAGGTATTCTTGATCGAGCTGCTCTTGGCGATGAGCACACTGTCGTGACTCCTATGGAGCTCAACGTTCAGCTTCGTGCTTCTGATGGTGATCCTCTTCCCAACCCCACTCGCTATCGCCACCTCGTTGGGAGCCTTGTCTATCTTGCTGTCATGCGCCCTGACATCTCCTATCCTGTCCACATCCTCAATTAGTTTGTTTCGAGCCCCACCTCTGTCCACTATAGCCATCTCCTCCGTGTTCTATGATATCTTCGTGGCACGATCTCTCATCGCCTTTTCTTTCCTCGCTCCAGCTCTCTCGAGCTCCGGGCCAACTCTGATGCTACCTGGTTTAGTGATCCCTCTGATCGACACTTGCTGTTTAGTTACTGTGTTTTTCTTGGTGGCTCTCTTATTGCCTGGAAGAAAAAGAAACAGACTACAGTTTCGCACTCGAGTAGAGAGGCTGAGTTGCGAGCAATGGCTATGTTGACGGCTAAAGTGATCTGCTTATGGTGTTTACTTGAGGATTTTGGTGTGTCTACTACTACCTTGACTCCCTTACTGTCAAACAGTACCGGTGCTATTGGTATTACACGTGATCCGGTGAAGCATGAGCTCACCAAGCACATCGGTGTGGATGCCCACTTTGTGTGTGCTGCTGTACAGGATCAGACTCTTGCTCTTGACTATGTGCCCTCTGAGTTACAGTTGGCGGACTTCTTCACGAAGGCAGAAACTCGAGCGCGTCATGGTTTTTCCTTTCCAAACTCAGTGTTGTTGATCCACCATGAGTTTGAGGGGGGTGTTAGATGTGTATAGTCCTATTTTGGTATATCCCCATTGTATAAGGGGTTTCTTACACTTTACCACACATGGATATGTATGGCCTTTGGCCCTCGGTGAATGTCAGTTGCTCACTTCTCTAATAGAGAAAACTTGGTAGAGGACAACTATCATAGGTTTGAGACAGCCATACAGGAACTTGATGTCCAATACTTTAAATCTTCGTTCCATTTTCATTTATGAATCGCTTAGTAGAAGCCTATATCGCTAAAGTTTAATCCCGAACAGAGTATCCGAGGGTCAGCTGATGAATTGTATATGCCACCTATGTCCAATGGCCAAAGTTTAATCCTGAATAGAGTATCTGAGGGTCCACTTATATAAAATGCGTCCGGTGAAAAGTGTACATTTGGTTTTAAAATACATTTGCGCAAAAGATATACTGAATTTTAGGGCCAGAGTTTCCGTCATCACCAGATCCGAACACTATTCAATCTTACCATTCCCCTCTCCCCCTCGATAAACCTTCCTTTGTCGTCTCTAAGTACCACCCGCGTTGTACCCCTGAACAAGTATTGGTCAAAAGAAGCATCAACGTTAAGTTTACCAAAACCTTTTGGAGGAAAAGTGCATCCTCCTTTTTTCACGGAAGCCCTTGGGTTGTATGCATTTAAGAAATTTTTTGGTAATGACACGTATCCCCATCAAGATTTGTTGTACGTCCTGAGTAACCTCGTTAGGAACCAGTTTTCGTCTTTCCCACCACAAGTACGAAGCTGAAATAGCAATCATTTCATGAGTGTTTGGATTTCCCATAATATATAGTTCCCGATCCGGTAATGATAGTAAATATTCCAGAACTGCGTCACCCGCATAATCAATTTCACATGCTTTGTCAATAATATCCTTCATCCCTAGACTTTTTCAAACTTGCTTAGCCTTGTTACAGATAAACAACATGTGTTTTGTGTCTTCTGGCCCAGAAGAACGGGTAGGGCATACGGGCAAAACTTTGACGTGCTATTTGCAAGTTTAACCCGACATAGAATAGTGCCATGGAGCGTACGCCAATAAAAAGAATCACCTTTGATGGGCATGAAAGTTTCAGATTCTCTCCCAAATAGGATTCACCGTGGTTCATCCCATCCCATTGCTATGTCGTAATCTTCCCCCATATTGATAATCCCACTCTACCAAATAAGTTGATCGGACCAAAAAATGCCATTCTTCATAAAGTTCCAGGCTATAAAATCAGGCATATCATTTTGCGGGATTGGGATCGCCAACACTCATTGGACATCAATAGGCCATAGTGTTTGTCTGAGAAGATCTTCGTCCCATATATTAAGAATTGGGTCAATCAAATATGCTACCTTACGTATCAAGTGACCTCCCTTCGGGGTGATACTTTTTTGTTCTGCGCAATTTGGGATCCAAGCGTCCTCCCAAATATCAATATTCTAACCATTTCCCACTCTCCAAACATGACCACGCTTTAGGAAGCTAACACCCTCCATGATACTTTGCTAGGTGAAGGATGAACCCTTCTTCAGGTCAGTATTCAACAAATCGCCATTAGGATAGTATTTGGCTCTCAAAATGGTAGCGCAAAGAGATTCTGGATTCGCAATAAGACGCCAAGCCTATTTAGCAAGCATGGCCAAGTTAAATCAATGGATATCCCAGAAACACATTCCCCCTTGGTTCTTGGGTACACATATTTTCCACCAAGCCATCCAATGCATTCTCCTTTGGTTGTCCTCGTCTCCCCATCAGAAATGCGCCAATGTGTCAATAATTCCTTTGCAAAAAATGTAGGAATTTTAAAGACTGACATTGCATAGGTGGGAATGGCTTGAACAACCGCTTTGAGTAAGATATCTTTTCCTCCAGCTGACAACAATTTTTCCTTCCAACCACTGGTTCTCTGAACAATACGATCAAATAGAACCACTCTGGTGTCTTGTACTTATATTGGTGCAATTTTATTTCCCAAGAGGAATTCATTAAGGACATATTTAACTCCGTGCCACAAAACGGACACACTATTCCTCCGTGAACGCGTATACAGACATGGATATCGGAGATGGTTGTCTAATAACGTGTACGTAGACACGGATATCAAAACTCGCCATATTGACGCACCCAAAACATTGCCACTTTCAATCCCATCCAGATACATTTGAAGTGTAAATGTTGATCAAAATAGCAGTATCATAACCAAATAAAAGTGCATATATATGCACTCTTCACAACCAAAAATACGGCGACTATTCATGAGTTTTTACATGCACCCTATCACAAAAGCGTCAATCCATGTAAATTTTTCCCTCTTGGTGGCTCCTCCTCATCACTCTGCACTAGCTCCTCCGCATCTTTCGTCTCTTCCATCTCCATCACCAAGTCCTTCAACATCTTTGCGCACACAAAGTGTGTGATCTCCACTGCATCGGGATTCAACTCATCCATCTTCATGATCAACATTTTGCTTTCCTCTTAAGTGGCTACGAGCTCAACCCTTCTCTTTCTAAGCTTGTTCTTCTTCTCTACGAGTTTGACCTTCTTCTCTTTGAGGTTGATCTTGTTTTTCATTGTCACTGTGAAGATGGCAAACCTCTCCGTCTTCTTTTCTTCCTTAATGTCAAAGTGCTTGATGCATGGCTCCTCCTTCTTGTCCATGATGTCCTCAACTTCTCCATCATGATGGCATGTGGCGATCTAAAATTACGCTGGAATCAGTTGTTGAATTTAAAGTGTTTTCCAAAACAGAAGCCTCACTTTCATCTTCAGAGAAAAAAAACCTCTCGGGAAAAATAAACATGTTCCCACTATGGCCAACCAACATGTGCCACTTGGCATAGCTGATTGCTCGCCATTTCTCCCCCCTAATGGTTTTAGCACATTTTGGGCAATTTCACTCACGCTAGCCCTCGTGTTCGTGCTTGTGCGATTCCATTTGTAATTTCTACTTTCTAAGGGAATCTCGAATGCGAACTCTCAGAACACACGCAATGTTGACTGAGGTATCCACACGTTGTAAGCCATCCAATGAGGTGCCGCATCATTCAATTGACGCGTCCGAGTGTTCGAATTCCCGCAAAGCGGACATAAAACGGGGAAGGTTTGCGGGAGTATGGACGTCTGCCATGTATGTGCTTGGCCACCATGCCTGACACATCCAACCTAAAACTCTCTTCGCGAGAACGGTTAGTGCACATTCATGCTGGTATGGTCGCTCTAGAGTGGACATGACTCAACGACATTGATGACGGTCAAAGTGACAGGAATCGGATGAGACGACAAGCGGCACAACTTCAATGCAATGTCAGTGTGGCGCTCGAGAAGCCTACTTCGGCTGGTGCACCGCATTGAAGCTGGTTGCCCATCTATTTGCTTGGGCGCGGCTATTTAAGCACGGCTTGGCGCCGCCCGCATCGTATCTCCTATCCTCTCTGCCCATTGACGCTCCTCTCCTCTCCCCTCCCCGCCATCGACCCTCTTCTCTGCAATAATGACGATGTCCTGGTTCTTCGTGCCGGTGACTGGCTCCAGATCTCCTTCCAATTTGGATTGTGGCACTGCCGCCATCGCTCTCCGGGGTCATCAACCTTCATGGTGCATGGCTCCTTCCGGAAAGAGGAGATCGTCCTCTCCTCCTCCAATAAGGAGTCGCAATAGTCATGCCTCCTCATGGAGGCCACTACGACGGACAAGGGGTATCAAGCTGTTGGAAATATGCCCTAGAGGCAAGAAATAAAGTGTTTATTATTATATTTCCTTGTTCATGATAATTGTTTATTATCCATGCTATAACTGTATTGATCGGAAACTCAGATACATGTGTGGATACATAGACAACACCATGTCCCTAGTATGCCTCTAATAGACTAGCTCGTTGAGCAAAGATGACTAAGGTTTCCTAGACATTGACATGAGATGTCACTTGATAACGGGATCACATCATTAGGAGAATGATGGGATGGACAAGACCCAAACTACAAACTTAGCATACGATCATGTCAGTTTATTGCTACAGTTTTTTGCATGTCAACTATCTCTTCCTATGACCATGAGATCATGCAACTCACTGACACCGGAGGAGTGCCTTGTATGTATCAAATGTCGCAACGTAACTGGGTGACTATAAAGGTGCTCTACAGGTATCTCCGAGGGTGTCTGTTCGGTTGGCATGGATCAAGACTGGGATTTGTTACTCCGTGTGACGGAGAGGTATCTCAGGGCCCACTCGGTAATACAACATCACAACAAGCCTTTCAAGCAATATGACTAAGTGTTAGTCATGGGATCTTGTATTATGGAACGAGTAAAGATACTTTCCGGTAACGAGGTTGAACTAGGTATGGAGATACCGACGATCGAATCTCGGTCAAGTAACATACCGAAGAACAAAGGGAACATCATACGGGATTAACTGAATCCTTGACATAGAGATTCGACCGATAAAGATATTCGTAGAATGTAGGAACCAATATGGGCATCTAGGTCCCACTATTGGTTATTGACCATAGAGGTGTCTCGGTCATATCTACATAGTTCTTGAACCCGCAGGGTCTGCACACTTAAGGTTCGGTGACGTTTCGGTAGTACAGAGTTATGCATGGTGGTGACCGAAGGTTGTTCGGAGTCCCGAATGAGATCCCAGACATCACGAGGAGCTCCGGAATGGTCCGGAGGTAAAGATTGATATAAAGGAAGTCCTATTTTGGTCACCAGAAAAGTTTTGGGCTCATCGGTAGTGTACCGGGAGTGCCGGTAGTGTACCAGGAGACCATCGGGAGGGGTATTTCGACCCAAGAGGCTACATGGGCTGTGGGAGAGTGAATACCAGCCCTTAGTGGTCTAGTGGAAGTCCCACACAAGGATCATGCGGCTAGCAGAGAAAACCCAAAGAGAAAAGGTGGAGAAAAGGCAAAATAGGGAGGAATCCAGGTCCTACTAGGATTGGAGGAGTCCTCCTCTCCACCTTGATTCGGCCGAACCAAGGGCTGGCCCCTTGAGGGACAATCCTCCTCCTCTCTTCCTCCTATATATACTAGAGGTTTTAGAGTTTTTGGCACTTGATTTTGAGCCATGTGCTACCCGTTCCTCTAGTGCATAGTTTCTCCTCTAGATCGGTTTTCTGCAGTGCTTAGTGAAGCCCTGCCGGAATTGTTCCACCCCCATCACCGCGGCGCCGTCATGCTTCCGAAGAACTCTTCTACCTCTCCGCTCCCTCTTGCTAGATCTAGAAGGCAGAGATCGTCATCGATCTGTACGTGTGCTAAACGTGGAGGTGTCGTTCGTTCGGCGCTAGATCGGAAGGACCGTGATCAAGATCGCGAGACGGATCGTGATGAGTTCACGGGACGGATCGTGATTGGATCGCGGGACGGATCGTGATGAGATCGTAGGACGCTCGGCGATTTGGATCCTGAAGACGTTCGACTACACCAACCGCGTTTCTTAACGCTTCCCACTTAGTGATCTACAAGGGTACGTAGATCCACTCTACCTCTCGTAGATGCTCATCACCATGGATAGATCTTGCGTGCGTGTAGGAAATTTTTTGTTTCCCATGCAACGTTCCCCATCACAAGTGCACCTACACCTCCTCCTCTAGCACTTGCTCAGGTACCATGGTCCGACGGTGCCACTCCACCGCGTCAATGGAGAGTCGGCGTCGTCGCCTCTCCATCGCGTCGAGGTTTGCATGAATTTCATTTGCACTGATTTCATCATGTTTGCATGATATTTATCAATTTTTCTATTATTTTTTGTATTGTGGATAAAAAATTATGAAAAATGTTGGATGATTGGGTTCATATCGCTGTTTGCATATGAGTCAAGCCACCGCGCATAAATATTAAGTCTGCTGAATTCCTGCAAAGTTACTTTAATTCGTTGCGGATGTCAAAGTTTCACACTAGTGAGGAAATTATGAAGGGGAAAATGTCTTGCGAACATTTGATTCCCTCGCAAGTGATAAAGGTCTCAACAACTGATACGTCTCCAACGTATCGATAATTTATGAAGTATCCTTGCCATATTCACCTATGCTTACAATACTTTTATATGGTTTTGACGCACTTTATATGATTTATTTAGAACTAACCCGGACTCATGTTGTTTTCAGCAGAACTATCGTGGTTTTGTTTTTGTGCAGAAAATGAAAGTTCTCAGAATCGCTCAAAACTTTTTGACGATTCTTTTTGGAACAAAAGAGGCACTAGACGCTTCGTGGGAGAACCAGAAGAGACACGAGGTGGGCACCACCCACCAGGGCGCCCTGGTGTATGTTCCTCACCTCGTGGCCCACCTTCGCGTGAAACTAACGCCAAAAATCCTATAAATATAGAAACCATCCGAAATAACCCTAGACTCCTCATTTTGCCGTCACAACTCTCTGTATCGATGAAAAACCAATCTGGAGGCGTTCCCGTACCCTGTCAGAGAGGGTAAATCATCTTTGGTGGCCATCTTCATCATCCTGGAGGAGGCCATGATGAGGAGGGAGTAGTCCACCCTCAGGGCTGACGGTTTGTACCAGTAGCTATGTGTTCAATTTCTCTCTCATGTTCTTGAGATGACACGATCTTGATGTATCACGGGCTTTGTTAATATAGTTGGATCACATGGTGTTTTCCCCTCTCTATCTTGTTGTCATGAATTGAGTTTTCCCTTTGAGATTTTGTTATTATCAGATTGAATAGTTGTATGAATTTGAGATCACTTGATATATGTCTTGCATGTGGGTACCCATAGTGACATTGGGGTATTCAAGTGATTCACTTGATATATGTTATGGCATCAACTTGCGGATTCCGATGACCTTGGGAATCTATGGATCGGGGTTGATTGCATGTTTCCATACCTTGTTCTCTGATACAAATCTTGGGGCACTCTTTGAGGTTCTTTGTGTTGGATTGAGTATTATGAATCTGAAATTGTTTGATGCATATCGTATAATTAACTAATGGATACTTGTGGTGACATTGGAGTATCTAGGTGGCATTAGAGTTAGTTGATGTGTATCATATGATGTTATTCTAGTATGAACTCTTAGATAGATCGGTCGGAAAGGATAGCTTGGTGATTTTAGTATGAACTCTTGGATAGATAGATCAGAAAGGATAACTTGGTTATTTTAGTACGAACTCTTGATAGATCGATTGGGAAGGATAACTTTAAGGTGGTTTCGTACCCTACAAACAATTTCTTCTTATGTTCTCCGCTAGATAAGAACTTTGTAGTGATTCTTCGTTGCATGTTGAGGGATGGTTATGTGATCCAATTATATGCTAGCATTGTTGAGAGATTGCACTAGCTAAAGTACGAACCCTAGGCCTTGTTTTCAAGCATTGCAATACTGTTTGTGCTCACTTTTGTTACTTGCTACATTGCTGTTTTTATATTTTCAGATTAAAAAAACTTATATCTATCAACCATATCGCACTTGTATCACCATCTCTTCGCCGAACTAATGCACCTATATAATTAGCCATTGTATTGGGTATGTTGGGGACACAAGAGATTTCTTGTATTTGATTGCAGGGTTGTTTGAGAGAGACCATATTCATCCTACACCTCCCACGGATTGATAAACCTTAGGTCATCCACTTGAGGGGAAAATTTATACTGTCCTACAAAACTCTGCGTTTGGAGGCCCAACATAGTCTACAAGAATAAGTTGCATAGTAGACATCAAGCTCTTTTCTGGCGCCGTTGCCGGGGAGGTGAGTGCTTGAAGGTATATCTTTAGATCTTGCAATTAAATCTTTTAATTTCTTGTTTCTCACTAATTTGGTTTTATAAAAGAAAACTACAAAAAATGGAGTTTAGGTTCCATCAATTGCTTCGTCTTTTTAATGTCTTTCGTGAAAATGATGGTTCGGAAAATTGTGCTCAATTGGTAGAGGAAGAATTTAAGAAAATACTTAATGAGAATTCCTTGAATGACGAGCATGATAGCAATATTGTTCGTATGAATTTTCTGAATATCCATGATGCTAAAGATATGCAGCGCCGGAAGCTTGGGGATGCTATGTTTGATGAAGATGATATTCTTAGGACCCCAAGTTTTGATGAGCAAAACTACTATGATGATAGCATGCCTTCTATGTATGATGATTATTGTGATGACATGTTTGCTATAAAGAGTAATGACAACCATGAAACTTGTTATCATGATTTTAATATTCAAAGTGGTTATGTCTATCAATTACCTCATGATAGTTATTTCGTTGAGTTTGCTCCCACTATTATGAATGAGAAGAAGTTTGCTTATGTGGAGAGTGATAAAATTTTTATGCTTGTGCATCATGAAAAGAATGTTGTATGTGATAGTTATATTGTTGAATTCCTTCATGATACTACTGAAAACTATTATGAGCGAGGAACTTATGCTTGTAGGAATTGCAATAATATCAAGTTTCCTCTCTATGTGTTCAAATTTTTGAAGATATGCTTGTTTTATTGGAAATATGCCCTAGAGGAAATAATAAAATGGTTATTATTATATTTACTTGATCATGATAATTGTCTATTGTCATGATATAATTGTATTAATCGGAAACCATAATACATGTGTGAATACATAGCTCGTTCATCAATAGATGGTCATAGTTTCCTAACCATGGACATTGGATGTCGTTGATAACGGGATCACATAATTAGGAGAAAAATGTGGACAAGACCCAATCCTAAGCATAGCACAAGATCGTGTAGTTCATCTGCTAGAGAATTTCTAATGTTAAGTATCATTTCCTTAGACCATGAGATTGTGCAACTCCCGAATACCGTAGGAAGCTTTGGGTGTATCAAACGTCACAATCTAACTGGATGACTATAAAGGTGCACTACAGGTGTCTTCGAAAGTGTCTGTTGGGTTGGCACGAATCGAGACTGAGATTTGTCACTCCGTGTGACGGAGAGGTATCTTTGGGCCCACTCAGTAATACATCATCATAATGAGCTCAATGTGACTAAGAAGTTAGTCACGGGATCATGTGTTACGGAATGAGTAAAGAGACTTGCCGGTAACGAGATTGAACAAGGTATAGGGATACCGATGATCGAATCTCGGGCAAGTCACATACCAATGGACAAAGGGAATTGTATACGGGATTAATTGAATCCCCGACATCGTGGTTCATCCGATGAGATCATCGTGGAACATGTGGGAGCCAATATCGGTATTCAGATCCCGCTATTGGTTATTGGCCGGAGAGGTGTCTCGGTCATGTCTGCATAGTTCCCGAACCCTGTAGGGTCTACACACTTAAGGTTCGGTGACGCTAGAGTTGTAATGAGAATTGTATGTGGTTACCAAAAGTTGTTCGGAGTCCCGGATGAGATCCCGGACGTCACGAGGAGTTCCGAAATAGTCCGAAGGTGAAGATTTATACATGAGAAGTCCAGTTTCAGTCATCGGAAAGGTTTCGGAGTTTATCGGTATTGTACCGGGACCACCAAAAAGGTCCCGGGGGTCCACCGGGAGGGGCCACCTACCCCGGAGGACCACGTGGGATGAATATGGGTGGGAACCAGCCTCCTAGTGGGCTGGTGCCCTCCAAGGGCCCAAGGCGCCTAGGGTTGGGAACCCTAAGGGGTGGGGGTGCCTCCCACCAACTTGGGGGGCAAGCTTACCCCCCTTGGCCGCACCCCTCTATATGGATCTAGGGGGGCGGCCCCCTCTCCCCTTCAGCCTATAATTAGAGGGGAGGTGGGAGGGTAGTCGCACCCTTTACCCCCATGCCGCTGGCGCAGCCCTCCACTTCCTAAACCCCCTGCTCCTCTGTAGTGCTTAGCGAAGCTCTGCCGGAGAACCACGAGCTCCACCACCACCATGCCGTCGTGCTACCGGAGCTCTCCCTCAACTTATCCTCCCCCTTGCTGGATCAAGAAGGAGTAGACGTCCCCAGGCTGTACGTGTGTTGAACGCGGAGGCGTCGTCCGTTCGGCGCTTGGATCGGATCTTCCGCGATTTGAATCGCCGCGAGTACGACTCCATCAACCGCGTTCTTTGCAACACTTCCTCTTAGAAATCTTCAAGGGTATGAAGATGAACTCCCTCTCTCTCGTTGCTAACATCTCCTAGATTGATCTTGGTGACACGTAGAAATTTTTGGAATTATTACTACATTCCCCAATAGTGGCATCAAAGCTAGGTCTATGCGTAGATTCTATGCACAAGTAGAACACAAGTAGTTGTGGGTGATGATTTGGTCAATTTGCTTGCCGTTACTAGTCCTATATTGATTCGGCGGCATTGTGGGATGAAGCAGCCCAGACCGACTTTACACGTATGCTTACGTGAGACTGGTTCCACCGCCTGACATGCACTTGTTGCATAAGGTGGCTAGCGGGTGTCTGTCTCCCACTTTAATCGGATTGGATTCGATGAGGAGGGTCCTTATGAAGGGTAAATAGAAATTGGCATATCACCATTGTGGCTTTTGCGTAGGTAAGAAACGTTCTTGCTAGAAACCCATAGCAGCCACGTAAAACTTGCAACAACAATTAGAGGACGTCTAACTTGTTTTTGCAGGGTATGCTATGTAATGTGATATGACCAAAAGGATGTGATGAAATATATGTTATGTATGAGATTGATCATGTTCTTGTAATAGGAATCACGACTTGCATGTCGATGAGTATGACAACCGGCAAGAGCCATAGGAGTTGTCTTAATTTATTGTATGACATGCGTGTCAATCAAAAACGCCATGTAATTACTTTACTTAATTGCTAACCATTAGCCATAATAGTAGAAGTAATAGTTGGCGAGACAACTTCATGAAGACATGATGATGGAGATCATGGTGTCATGCCGGTGACGATGCTGATCATGTCGCGCCCCGAAGATGGAGATCAAAGGCGCAAGATGATATTGGCCATATCATGTCAATTTAGGATTTGCATGTGATGTTTATCATGTTTTTGCATCTTATTTGCTTAGAACGAAGGTAGCATAAATAATATGATCCCTCACTAAAATTTCAAGAAATGTGTTCCCCCTAAGTCTGCACCTTTGCGAAGGATCATTGCTTCGAAGCACCACGTGATGATCGGGTGTGATAGATTCTAACATTCGCATACAATGGGTGTAAGCCAGATTTACACACGCGAAACACTTAGGTTGACTTCACGATCCTAGCATGTACAGACATGGTCTCAGAACACGAGAGACCAAAAGGTCGAACATGAGTCGTATAGTAGATGCTATCAACATGGAGATGTTCACCATTGATGACTAGTCCGTGTCACGTGATGATCAGAGACGGCCTAGTCGATATGGATCATGTATCACTTAGATGACTAGAGGGATGTCTATCTGAGTGGGAGTTCATTAGGTAATATGATTAATTGAACACATTATCATGAACATAGTCAGAAGTGTCTTTGCAAATTATGTTGTAGATAGCTCACGTTGTAGCTCCCCTGTTTTACTGATACGTTCCTAGAGAAAAGTATGTTGAAAGATGATGGTAGCAATAATGCGGACTGGGTCCGTGATCTGAGTATTGTCCTCATTGCTGCACAGAAGGCTTATGTCCTTAATGCACCGCTTGGTGCGCCACCCCCTCAAGCGTCGTGTGTAGATGTTGTGAACATCTAACACGCACGTTCTGATGACTACTTGATAGTTCAGTGCGTCATACATTACGGTTTAGAAGTGAGGCTCCAATCCGTTTTGAATGTCACGGAACATATGAGATGTTCTAAGAGCTGAAATTTGGATCTCAGGCTCATGCCTGTGTTGAGAGGTATGAGACCTCCAACAAGATTCTTTGCCTGCAAGATGAAGGAGAATAGCTCAATCGGCGATCATGTGCACAGATTGTCTGGGTACTACAATCGCTTGAATCAAGTGGGAGTTGATCTTCCAGATAAGATAGTGATTGATATAGTTCTCCAAGTCACTTTCACTAAGCTACTAGAGCTTCATGATGAACTATAAAATGCCAGGGATGGAAATAATGATCCATGAGATATTCGCAATGTTTTACACCGCGAAGGTAGAAATCAAGGAGCATCAAGTGTTGATGGTTAGTAAAACCACTAGTTTCACAAAGGGCAAGGGCAAGAAGGGAAACTTCATGGATGGCAAGCCAGTTGCTGCTCAAGTGGAGAAACCTAAGGTTGAACCTAAACCCGAGACTAAGTGCTTCTATTATGAGGAGAGCGGTCGCTGAAATGGAACAACCCTAGATACTTCGTAGATAAGAAGGCTGGCAACGTCGACAGAAGTATATTTGATATACATATTATTGATGTGTACCTTGCTAATACTCCTAGTAGCACCTGGGTATTAGATACCGGTTCAGTTGCTAAATGTTGGTAACTTGAAATAAAAGCTACGGAATAAATGGAGGCTAGCTAAGGGTGAGGTGACGATGTGTGTTGGAAGTGTTTCCAAGGTTGATGTGATTACCATCGCACGCTCTCTCTCTCTACCTTTGGGATTAGTGATAAACCTAAATAAATGGTATTTGGTGTTTGCGTTGAGCATGAACGTGATTAGATCGTGTTTATTGCAATACGGTTATTCATTTAAGTTAGAGAATAATGGTTATTCTGTTTACATGAATAATGCCTTCAATGGTCATGCACCCAATGGGAATGGTTTATTGAATCTTCATCGTAGTAATACACATGTTCATAACATTGATACCAAAAGATACAAAGTTAATAATGATAGTATCATATACTTGTGGCACTGCCGCTAAATGTCATATTGGTATAAATCGCATGAAGAAACTCCATGCTGATGGATCTTTGGACTCATTCGATTTCGAATCGGTTGAGACATGCGGACCATGCTTCATGGGCAAGATGACTAAAGACCCCATTTTCGGTATGATGGAGCGGGCTAGTAACTTATTGGAAATAATACATGTTGATGTATGTGGTCCAATGAGTGTTGTAGCGTGCGGTGGATATTGTTATTTTCTTACCTTCACTGATGATTTGAATAGATATGGGCATATTTATTTAATGAAACACAAGTCTAAAATGTTTGAAAAGTTCAAGCAAATTCAGAGCGAAGTTTGAGATCATCGTGACAAGAAGATAAAAAATGTCTATGATATGATCGTGGAGGTGATATCTGAGTTACAAGTTTGGTATACAACTTAAGACAATGTGGAAGTTGTTTCACAACTCACGCCACCTGGAACACCATAGTGTGATGGTGTGTCTGAACATCGTATTCGTGCTCTATTGGATATCGTGCGAACTATAATGTTTCTTATCGATTTATCGCTATCGTTTTAGGGTTATGCATTAGAGACAACCACATTCACTTTAAAAGGGGCCCCATCTAAGTCCGTTGAGATGACACTGTATGAATTTTGGTTTGGTTGAAACCTAAGTTGTCATTTCTTAATGTTTGGGGCTGCGACGCTTATGTAAAAAAGGGTTTTCACCTAATGAGCTCAAACCCAAAGCGGACAAATGCATCTTCATAGAATACCCTAACGTAATAGTTGGGTAAACCTTCTATCTTAGATCCAAGTACAAAGTTTTTATTGCTAAAACAGGTCCTTTCTCGAGAAAGAGTTTCTTTCGAAAGAATTGAGTGGGAGGAAGATAGAACTTCATGAGGTTGTTGAACCTTTGTTTCAACCAGAGAGTAGCGCAACATAGAAAGTTGTTCCTGTGGACCCTACGTTAGTTGAAAAGGAAGTTAATGATGATGATCATGAAGCTTCAGATCAAGTTACTATCGAACCTCATAGGTCGACAAGGACGCGTACTGCTCCTGAGTGGTACGACAACCATGTCTTAGAGGTCATGTTGTTGGACAATGATGAACCTACAAGCTATGGAGAAGTGATGATGGTCCCGGATTCTAAAAAATGGTTAGAGGCCATGAAATGGGATCCATGTAAGAAAAAAATGTAAGGGGTTTGGAAGTATTACCTAAATGGCGAATGGCCATTCAGAACAAATGGATCTTTAAAAGGAAGACGAACGCAGACGGTAATATCACCATCTATAAAGCTCGACTTGTGGCAAAGGGTTTTTCACAAGTTCAAGGAGTTTACTATGATGAGACTTTCTCACTCGTAGCGATGCTAATGTCTGTTGGAATTATGTTAGCAGTTGTTGCATTTTTAGATTATGAAATCTGGCAAATGGATGTCAAAATATCGTTTCCTTAACGGTATCCATGAGGAAAAGTTGTATGTGATACAACCGGAAGGTTTTGTCAGTCCTAAGGATGCTAAAATGTATGCAAACTCCAGTGATCCTTCTATGGACTAGAGCAAGCATCTCGGAGTTGGAATATACGCTTTGATGAGGTGATCGAAGTTTTTGGGTCTATACAAAGTTTATGAGAAACTTGTATTTACAATAAAGTGAGTGGGAGCACTATAGAATTTCTGATAAGTATATGTGGATGACATATTGTTGATCGGAAATGATGTAGAATTTCTGGAAAGCATAAAGAGTTGTTTGAAAAGGAGTTTTTCAAAGGAAAACCTGGAAAGAAGCTACTTAAATGTTGGGCATCGGGATCTATAGAGATAGATCAAGACGTCTGATAAAACTTTCAATGAGTACATACCTTGAAAAGATTTTGAAAGAGTTCAAAATGGATCAGTCAAAGAAAGAACTCTTGCCTGATTAGTAAGGTGTGGAGTTGAGTAAGACTCAAAGCTCGACCACGACAGAAGAAAGAGAAAGGACGAAGGTCGTCCCCTATGCCTTATCCATAGGCTCCGTATAGTATTCCATGATGTGTACCACACCTAGTGCGTGCCTTGCCATGAGTGTGTCAAGGGGTACAAGAGTGGTCCACAAGTGGATCACTGTACAATGGTCAAGATTATCCTTAGTAACTAGAGGACTAAGGAAACATTTCTCGATTATAGAGGTGATAGCAATATTGTTAGTATGAATTTTCTGAATATCCATGATGCTAATGATATGCAAAGCCACAAGCTTGGGGATGCTATGTTTGATGAAGATGATATTTTTAGTCCCCCAAGTTTTGATGAGCAAAACTATTATGATGATACCATGCCTCCTATGTATGGTGATTATTGTGATGACATGTTTGCTATAAAGACTAATGACAACCATGAAACTTGTTATCATGATTTTAATATTCAAAGTGGTTATGTCTAACAAGTACCTCATGATAGTTATTTCGTTGAGTTTGCTCCCACTATTATGAATGAGAAGAAGTTTGCTTATGTGGAGAGTGATAAAAATTCTGTGCTTGTGCATCATGAAAAGAATGATGTATGTGATAGTTATATTGTTGAATTCCTTCATGATACTACTGAAAACTATTATGAGGGAGGAACTTATGCTTGTAGGAATTGCAATAATATCAAGTTTCCTCTCTATGTGTTCAAATTTTTGAAGATATGCTTGTTTTGTTGGAAATATGCCCTAGAGGCAATAATAAAATGGTTATTATTATATTTCCTTGTTCATGATAATTGTTTATTGTTCATGCTATAATTGTATTAACCGGAAACCGTAATACATGTGTGAATACATAGACCACACCATGTCCCAAGTGAGCCTCTAGTTGACTAGCTCGTTGATCAATAGATGGTCATGGTTTCCTGACCATGGACACTGGATGTCGTTGATAATGGGATCACATCATTAGGAGAATAATGTGATGGACAAGACCCAATCCTAAGCATAGCACAACATCGTGTAGTTCGTATGCTAGAGATTTTCTAATGTCAAGTATTATTTCCTTAGACCATGAGATTGTGCAACTCCCGGATACCGTAGGAATGCTTTGGGTGTATCAAACATCACAATGTAACTGGTTGACTATAAAGGTGCACTACAGGTGTGTCCGAAAGTGTTTGTTGGGTTGGCACGAATCGAGACTGGGATTTGTCACTCGGTGTGACAAAGAGGTGTTTCTGGGCCCACTCGGTAATAAACCATCATAATGAGCTCGATGTGACTAAGGAGTTAGTCATGGGATCATGTGTTAGAGAACGAGTAAAGAGACTTGCCGGTAACGAGATTGAAAAAGGTATAGGGATACCGACGATCGAATCTCGGGCAAGTAACATACCGATGGACAAAGGGAATTGTATACGGAATTAATTGAATTCTCGACATCGTGGTTCATCCGATGAGATCATCGTAGGATATGTGGGGGCCAATATGGGTATCCATATCCCGCTATTGGTTATTTTCCGGAGAGATGTCTCGGTCATGTCTGCATAGTTCCCGAACCCGTAGGATCTACACACTTAAGGTTCGGTGATGCTAGAGTTGTAATGGTAATTGTATGTGGTTACCGAAAGTTGTTCGGAGTCCTGAATGAGATCCCGGACGTCACGAGGAGTTTCGGAATAGTCCGGAGGTGAAGATTTATACATGGGAAGTCCAGTTTCAGTCATCGAAAAGGTTTCGAGGTTTATCGGTATTGTACCGGGACCACCAAAAAGGTTCCGGGGTCCATCGGGAGGGGCCACCTACCCCGGAGGACCCCATGAGATGAATATGGGTGGGAACCAGCCTCCTAGTGTGCTGGTGCCCCCTCCCCAAGGGCCCAAGGCGCCTAGGGTTGGGAACCCTAAGGGGTGGGGACGCCTCCCACCAACTTGGGGGGCAAGCTCCCCCCTTGGCCACCCCCCACCCTCTAGATGGATCTAGGGGGGCAGCCCCCTCTCCCCTTAAGCCTACAAATAGAGGGTAGGTGGGAGGGAAGCCGCACCCTTTACCCCCTTGCCCCTGGCGCAACCCTCCCCCTTCCTACACCTCCTCCTCTGTAGTGCTTAGCGAAGCTCTGCCGGAGAACCACGAGCTCCACCGCCACCACGTCGTCGTGTTGTCGGAGATCTCCCTCAACTGCTTCTCCCCCTTGCTGGATCAAGAAGGAGGAGACGTCTGCGGGTTGTACATGTGTTGAACGTGGAGGTGTCATCCATTCGGCGCTTGGATCGGATATTTTGCGATTTGAATCGCCGCGAGTACGACTCCATCAACCGCGTTCTTTGCAACGCTTCCGCTTAGCAATCTTCAAGCGTATGAAGATGCACTCCCTCTATCTCGTTGCTAGCATCTCCTAGATTGACCTTGGTGACACGTAGGAATTTTTTTGAATTATTACTACGTTCCCCAACATGTTTTGCCTTCCTATGCTAGTTGATTCTTGCTCTCATAAATTGTTTTATAAAAAAATCCCTATGAATAGGAAGTGGGTTATACTTAAATGTGCTTCTCATGTGATTCATGATGTTCTCTTGCATTTTCAACTTTTATTCCTGCATGAGCATCATTGAAATCATCATGCCTAGCTAAAAGGCATTAAATAAAAGTGCTTGTTGGGAGAACACTTTTACTTTATTTTTTTGTGTGTTCACATGATTAAGCTATTGTAGTAATTATGTTTTGTGTCTTTTATTTGAATAAAGTGTCAAGTAAAGCCTTTGGGATAGTGTGTATACTTGCTTGTTTGATTCTGTGCAAAAATAGAAAGTTTTGCGTCCAGTATATGAATTATCTAATTTTACTAGAGCATAAAATAATTCTGAAATTTTTACACAAAATTTCTATGCAAATTCTGTGCTTTGTCCTAATTGTTCAGAATTGTTAGAGTCAGGGTAGTATGGTGATCATTCAGATCTTCACATACTGTTCTGTTTTTGACAGATTCTATTTTGCATGCAAAGTTTGCTAGTTTCAAGTGTTTCCATAGCTTATGGTGATATAACATGTGGTAATGATGGAACACAGTAGGTATTATGTGATAAAAATTATGAATATTGTCTTGACAGTACCTAAGTGAATGATCTATCTTTACTACACTAACCCATCTCACGAAGTTCTCTTAAGTTTTGTGTGATTGAACTTTTCAAGTTTTGGGTGAGATACCGATATGAGGTGAATAAGGAGAAGCAAGGACCTAATATTAGGTATTCACAAGGCACCCACAAGTTAATATCTAAGGAATACTCAACCATCTAAGCTTGGGGATGCCCCGGAAGGCATCCCCTCTTTCGTCTCCAACATTATCGGTAAATCTTACTTGGAGCTATATTTTTATTCGTCACATGATATGTGTTTTGCTTGGAGCGCCATTCTAATTTGTTGTTCTCTGTTAGATGATATTTATAGTCTTGTTTTTCAATAAAAAGTTCCAATAATTGCATTAGGATGCTTGATTTACAGGTTTGATGTGTGCTGTGTAAAAACAGAAAACTTTTGTTGTAGTGTTTGAATTTTCATATTTTCTGGAACGTAAAAAGTTTTTGAAATTTTTACTCAGTATTTTCCTATAAATTATTTATCATGTCCTAAATTTTCACAATTTTTGAGTTATAGAAGTACATTGTTTTCATAAATTGCGACAGACTGTTCTGTTTGGACATATTGTTGTCATAGTTTTGTTATCTACTTATCCTATAGTTTCCATAGCCTATATTGGTAGATATAAATTGTGGAAACGATGGTGAATAGTAGATGATGTTTTTAAATTATTGTGCAACTTGCTTTGGCAGTACATGAAGTGTGGATTTATTCTTATGTGTACTAACCTATCTCACGAGTTCTTTTCGAGTTTTGTGTGGATGAAATTTTTGAGAATAGATGAAACCGTGATATGAGGGGATTGAACGAGATACAAAATCTCAAGCTTGGGGATACCCAATTAACCTCAAGTAAATATTTCAAGAAGTATCAATCATCTAAGCTTGGGGATGCTACGCATGCCACCTCTCTTCATCAACAACTATCGGTTAGCCTATGTTGAGCCTAAAATTTTCTTTGTCCACATGATATGTGCTATTCTTAGAGTTCTATTTTTATTTTTCTTGATATTTAAATGAAATAATCATATCTTAAAATCTTTATTGAGATAGATCCCTCACATAGCTACTTGATTGTTTACCTACTCATTGACCTTCACTTATATCTTTTGAAGAGTAGTTTTGATGTTTACTCTTGTGCTTCACTTATATCCTAAGAGTAAATTATGAATCAATGAAGTATCACAAATATGAAATTATCAATGTGATTTATGCTTAGTAGTAGCTTCACATCTGGTTTATAAAGTAAAATCTATTGAAGTTTGGCAATCGCAATATTGGTCATACAAGCAATTCATGAATGATTAGTATAAGAAAGAGAACTTTCACATACAAATATATTATCTTGGACATCTTCTATGATTGTGAACACCCATTAATTATTTTCAAACTTTAGCAAATTAGTTGAAGTTGGACAAGGAAGACAACGTAATGAGTTATGGTTGTGTATATTTGCATAGAAGTTATATTGTTATGGATCCTCCAACATGTGTTGTTTGCTTAGGATCTTTTGCAAGCCAAAAATTTGTACTAAGTACAGATACTACTTGTGCATCCAAAAACCCTTAAACCTAGTTTCTTGCCATGAGAGTGCCCTATATCTACCTATATACGGTATTACCCTTCCGTTCAAAGTATATTTGCATGTGTCACCTCTAGAATTTCCAACAACTATTTGTTTTGTATGCCTGGACCGCTCATGGAGCAACAGGGGGTGGTCAGTATCTTCCATGTTAAGCGGGTTATTCGCATGATGAGTTTTTATTCACTCATCCTTGCACGAGAGGGGCGGTAATAAGGATTTCCAGTCCCGAAAGAAATAAAGGGAAAATAATTAAACAAAACTCCCGCAGGAATGTTATTGGTATGAACTGTACCCGTGGATTCGGCTAGCCGTGGAGTGTGTTTGTTGGTGGAGGGGCTAAACCTTTACTTCTACCGCTTGGGAACCGCCGCTGATGTGTTTAACATGGAATATATTGATAACTCTTGGTCGTGACATTGACAGGAAGGGTGCACCTCCCAAAATTATATTTATCTCTATTTTACACAATGAGCTCTCGCACATATGCAAATCCCTGCTTCCCTCTGCGAAGGGATAATCTATTTACTTTTCATGTTGAGTCAACTTCTTATTCAAACCTACTTCTATTAGTTGGCAAGCATCATGTGGTGACGGAAGATTTAGGAACATATGGCCAGTCAAATATATTTCATCATGACTTATTATTGTTGACAATTATCTCTATGATAAATGAGTTGGGAGGCAAAAAAATTAAGCCCATATCTTTCTCTGTATTCGATGGATGTCATTTCTTCTAAAAATATGATTTGAGTACTAGCAATCATAGAAATATGATGATTGAGTATGTGTAGCTCTTACTTAGACTTTGTTGAGAATAAGTTGAATTGCGATTGTTTGGTGACTAAGAACATAGGTTGTTAAGTTTCAAGACAATTCATTGTTTGAACCATAACATGTGAATTGGTTGCTACTTTATCACGATGAGTTTTATGAGAAGAGTTGTTGTTATGATGCTAATAGAAGTGGTTGAAATTATCATTGATCAAACTTATGCACTATTCTAGACTTCACACTTCATAAATTATTTATTTTATCATTTACCTACTCGAGGACGAGTAGGAATTAAGCTTGGGGATGCGGATATGTCTCCAACGTATCATAATTTATGAAGTATTCATGCCATATTCACCTATGTTTACAATACTTTTATATGGTTTTGATGCATTTTATATGATTTATTTAGAACTAACCCAGACTGACGATATTTTCAGTAAAACTACCATGGTGGTGTTTTTGTGTAGAAAATGAAAGTTCTCGGAATCACCCAAAACTTTTTGACAATTTTTTCGAACAAAAGAGGCACTAGACACTTCATGGGAGAGCCAGAAGAGCCACGAGGTGGGCACCACCCACCAAGGCGCGCCAGGCCCCCTGGCACGCCCTGGTCTATGTTTCTTACCTCGTGGCCCACCTTCGCGTGAAACCAACGCCAAAAATTACTATAAATATAGAAACCATCAGAAATAACCCTAGACTCCTCGTTCCGCCGCCGTAATTCTCTATATCGACGAAGGTAGATCATCTTCGGTGGCCATCTTCATCATCCCTGTGGAGGCCATGATGAGGAGGGAGTAGTCCATCCTCGGGACGAACGGTTTGTACCAGTAGCTATGTGCTAAATCTCTCTCTCTCTCTCTCTCTCTCTCTCTCTCTCTCTCTCTCTCTCTCTTATTCCTGAGATGGCGCGATCTTAATGTGTCACGGGCTTTGTTAATATAGTTGGATCACATGGTGTTTTCCCTTCTCTATATTGTTGTGATGAATTGAGTTTTCCCTTTGAGATTTTGTTATTATCGGATTGAATACTTTTATGGATTTGAGAGCACTTGATATATGTCTTGCATGCGGATACCCGTAGCGACATTGAGGTATTCAAGTGATTCACTTGATATATGGTATGGCGTCAACTTGCGGATTCCGGTGACCTTCGGAATCTATGCATAGAGGTTGATTGCACGTGTTCATACCTTGTTCTCCGATAGAAATCTTGGGGCACTCTTTGAGGTTCTTTGTGTTGGATTGAGTATTATGAATCTAAAATTGTTTGACGTTTATCATATAATTAACTCATGGATACTTGTGGTGACATTGGAGTATCTAGGTGACATTAGAGTTGGTTGATGCGTATCATATGGTGTTATTCTAGTACGAACTCTTAGATAGATAGATCGGAAAGGATAACTTGGTTATTTTAGTACGAACTCTTGGATAGATAGATCGGAAAGGATAACTTGGTTATTTTAGTATGAACTCTTGATAGATCGATAGGAAAGGATAACTTTAAGTTGGTTTCGTACCCTACAAACAATTTCTTCTTATGTTCTGCTAGATAAGAACTTTGGAGTGATTCTTTGTTGCACGTTGAGGGATGGTTATGTGATCCAATTATATTAGCATTGTTGAGATATTGGACTAGCGAAAGTACGAACCCTAAGCCTTGTTTTTAAGCATTGCAATACCGTGTGTGCTCATTTTTGTTACTTGCTACTTTGTTGTTTTTATATTTTCAGATTACAAAAACCTATATCTATCAACCATATTGCACTTGTATCACCAGCTATTCGCCAAAGTAATGCACCTATACAATATGTCATTGTATTGGGTGTGTTGGGTACATAAGAGATTTCTTGTATTTGATTGCAGGGTTGTTTGAGAGAGACCATCTTCATCCTACACCTCTCACGAATTGATAAACCTTAGGTCATCCACTTAAGGGAAAATTGTTATTGTCCTACAAAACTCTGCGTTTAGAGGCGCAACATACTCTACAAGAATAAAGTTGCGTAGTAGACATGAACAAACTCCCCGGCCATTGCCAAAACGACATGTTAATCATGTGGCTCTATCAGTGGACAGTGTTTTTTCAGCGGCCGATGGTTCAACATCCGCAGGAATGATCCTATGGAGACATGATGAGTGTGTTATTTTGACGGCATACCGATTATTGTTTAACTATAATTATGCTTTGGAGGCCGAGATTTACGCATTGGTGCAAGGCATGACATTGGCCAAGCAACACTTAGAGGGCCCGATCATTGTGCAGTTTGATTCCTCGACATCATTGGCATCTCTAATGGGCGATAGTTTAGATCATTCAGCATATGATCATCTACTTGTTGAGATTAATTTTTTTATGCTTCACAAGGGGTTTGTTTTCCCAGAAAATTAATCTTGAACAAAATAAGATAGCAGATTGTTTAGTTGGTTATATAGTAGAACGAAGTGTAGCACTGTTATATTGCTACATCAAGGTCCTTCGTGTATCGAGGCCCTTGACTGTCATCCGAATCTTTATGGAATAAAACTGCCATTTGCTCTGGAAAGGAAAAATTAGGTCCGTTTTGAGGGGCCGGAGATGCACTTATCCTTCTTTTTTTGAGCAGTATGGACTAATCCTTCTATACGCAATGCTTTTGCGTAAGGATTATTGAAAAACAATTGTGGTGGCCTCCACCCCACGCAGGGAAGCGCACCCCGCTATTTGCTCCGGGATCTGATGGATCCATCGAACGGCTAGCTAGCCGGCTGGCGGCTCGGCGTGACGGCGTCCGCCAAATTATAAAAACCAAGAGCGTCGCATGCTGAGCAGCTATCCCACACCTCCCCCACTGACTTGTATAGCCAGCCTTTACCTGTCTCCATCGAACAAAGCAAGATCACAGAAGCCACCATCAGCAGCTGATGGAGATCGCCAAGGTCGACCTCCGCGGACTGGAGCCCGGCGGTCCGGGCTGGGCGCAAGCCCGGGACGCGGCGACGGCGTCCATGGCCGCGCACGGCTTCGTCGTCGTGGCGCACGACGCGCTCGGCCCGGAGCTCCGGCAGGCGCTGTTCGGCCGCGTCATGCCGGAGATCTTCGCGCTCCCGCCGGAGGCCAAGCAGCGGAACGTCTCCGCGGTGGGCCCCTTCCGAGGCTACATCTCCAACGTCCCCGGCACCAACTGGGAGAGCGTGCGCCTCTCCGAGGTCAACGACGCCGGCCGCGTCCGTGACTTCGCCGACCTCCTCTGGCCGCAGGGGAACCCCGCCTTCTGGTAACCGAGCAGTGCCCACCAAATTTTTTTTCTCCGTCCGTCGCGCAGCCGTCGTGCGTCCATTTTGGCATGGTGTGCCCATGGTGACCGCGTCCGTCCGCGTGCAGCGACACGATTGCGTCCGCGGCCAAGAACGTGTGGGAGCTGCAGCGCACGGTGGAGACGATGATCCTCGAGGGCCTCGGCGTCGGGGAGGAGGACATCGGCGCGCATCTGGACACGCTCGCCCACGGCGTCCGGCTGTCGCGCTACGGGCCCCCGCCGGACGCCGAGACGAGCATGTCCCTGCAGGCGCACCGCGACGACAGCATCATGACGACGATCGTGCAGCACGGCGTGGAAGGCCTCGAGGTGCAGGGTCAGGACGGGATCTGGCTCGCGGTGCCGCCTGAGCCGGACTTGTTCACCTTCGTCGCCGGCGAGCTGTTCACTGTAAGGACCGCTGCGCTCTTGTGCTTTCCTTTCTTTGTTGCAGCGCACGCGCGTCTGACTCACGCCGCCGTCGCAGGTCGTGACCAACGGGAGGGTGCCGGCTTGCTTCCACCGTGTGAGGACGCCGAGCAACCGCGAGCGCCTGTCGGTGCTGTTCGGCTGCCCGGGGAAGGACGGCGTCCTGCTGAGCGCCATGGACGAACTCGTCGACGACGAACACCCTCTGCTGTACCGTCCCTGCACCAACGACGGCTACACGAAGTTCCGGCACTCGGACGAAGGGCGCAAGTCCAGTGACCCATTGAAGGCCTTCTGCGGGGTGGAGAAAGATGATCGCCCTTCATAATTCAACCTCATTTCACCTCACCATTCTCAAGTTCGTCGAGCTCTGTTCTCCACACCATTCTGAAGCCGCCATTGCTAAGGTTACCCATTGAAGCCACCATTACATTCTCAAGTCTTATCGCTACCTAACTTTGCTCAAATCGCTGCGGATGCTTTACACTTGCTGTAAATTTAACGCACCTCTCGGTTTATCTCTTGGTCATGGATATTAGAGGGATGTCAGTTATCTCTTCGATTAAGCATTTTTTATTGATGATCCTTACTGTGTCAGCATCACATGCTGACCTTTTCAGCATCACGGCTGCAGTATTCAGTTTACTGTTCTACACAAGTTGACTTGCTAATGACAAATGCAATGTTTGCTGGCCCCATTTCAACTTTGAGAATATGCTCACCACTTCATCAGTGCTTTCGTTTAAGCACAATGTATGCAACAAAAACATTGCCCGAAAGCTTTCAAGCAGAATTTTATCATTGACTGCAGCACCACCAACATGATACCCTCTATACAAAAACATTCCGGTCACACGTCGATACCAGATTACAGATGCAACTAGATAGCGGCACTGTAAGTGCAACCGAAATGGCGCGACTAACTACCTACAGGTGGGCACAAAAAATTCTTGCTAGATCAACCCCTAATCCGCTAATAATGAATTTTCTGCCTTAGCCTGCAAAAGATGCTGCATGAGCAAATCAGCCTTTTAACCCTTTTTCCCCAAAAAAATAAGGGATCCGCTCCCTGTTTTCATCTTATGTTGAAATCAAACGAAATTGTCAGCCTTTCACTTATCGAGGTCTTCAAGGAAAGATGCAGGAATTTCTTCTGGCGAGGCCATCATCGACACGCACCCGAACTGTAGTCACAAGAACAAACAATTATGAAAATGCATGTAACAGCCAAAGAAAGCGGGGAGAGCGGATATCACCTTGCGCTCACTATACTTGCTCCTGATGGCCTTCAGATTTGAATACTGTCTGCCCAACTGCAATTCGTGTATCCTTAAGATGCAACTCTTGAGATCAGAGACATTGTAGCCCGTCTTTTCTTGCAGCGTCAGGTCCTAGCAGACGCAAATGTCAGAAAAACACAAAGCAAAGCATAATGTGGGCTCAATGATTCAGCAAAATTTGATTAATCTTACCCAAGGACAAGTCTTTGGGCTGATCGTGAACCTGGCTAAGAACAGACAGGCAGCAGCAATAACTGATGGCAGGAACCTTATGCAGTCGTAGTCTAGCAAGCTCAATTCAGCTAGATAGCAACACATAAGCTCCGACCTTTTAGCACTTGCACACTGAAGTTTGAAGGGGGAAACATGTTACAAAAATAACATTAAGAGAAGCAACTGCTGAGGGCTCCAAAAATGTGCTTACATTGCCTCCACGACAAGATATTAGGAATCTCCTGCAATGGACATGCATCAAACGTTAGGCTAATGAAATTCTTTTAGTCCATTATGTCGGTAATCATGCTGCTATTTCCCATGTGATTTAAACATGGTAACTACTTGACATAGCGATGATAGTTGAGAGGTATGTGCAAATTAAATGCGGGAATTCAGATAGCTTACGTACAATAGAAAAGTTCTTACGGTGGGACTCCCCATCTGAAAGTTGAGATACTTCAGTATGTCAGCCTCCATCTTCACCACCTGCAGGGCATTCAGATTACATATTTATCTCCACCATTCACATAAGTGCTAGGAAATTTACCAAAAATGGCAAGTTTAGTATAAGGTTACCTGCTGATTGGTGTATGTGCCGTCGGTAATGTCACTGAATTTGTCCATCTTAGGAACATGAATCTCTTCGTACTTCCTATAGCATTAAATTTAGGCCGTTGTAAGTTGGCCAGTCATGGTAAGAGATGACAAAGAGAGGCACAAAGGAGATAGAGGAAAGTTTAGGCCCATACGCAGCAACAAACAATGAAGCGACACCAAGCAATTGCAGCTTTTCCCGGGTAATGACACTCGCCGTGAGGAAGCGGTCAATATATGAAATCGCAAGGTAAAGTGTGTCAACCAGAAGCTTGAACTCGTCAACCACATCCACCAACCAATCTACTAGGATTCCCCTCATAGTGGCATTGATGTCTTTCTGTATGGCCACCATGTAGTCATCCCTCGGCCTCCTCAATTGTTCAACCTGTAGTGTCATAACAATGCAACAAAATCACACAAAATGTTCCTCAATTTTGTCGCGGTAGCACCAAGCTATATTACATTTCATTCATCTTAATGCTGGTACCTTCAGAAAATCAAGATACCATGAATATTTTTTCCCAAAGACTTGTTTTTCTGCTAGTGAAGATGGAAAAACACTAGAAATGTCCCAATCTAACAGTAAAAATTGATTGATTCGCCCCCAACCCAATCCAATCCCCAAAATTCCAGAATGCACGACTACTACAAGATAACTCCCCAATATTCCAAAAATGTGCGATACAGTACCATTTAGGGATACCAAGAGGGCTGAATCCCACCACCAGACCACCAAATTCGCACCCCTAACGAACAAGCCGCCCCCTAAAATGACTCTGATTTCCGCCCGCATTGTCGCGCAAGAACAGGGATCGAGGAACCCTCACCTCCAAGGACCGCAGGTAACCGTCGATGTCCTCGACGTACGGGGCAACAGACGCCTGCGCCGCGCCGGCGTCCGTCTGTCTCGCGGCCGCCGGGCGGGCGGCAATGGCGGCGCCCTCCCGCCTCCGCGCCTCCTCCTCCACCGCCGCGGCCGCCGCCTCCCTGGCCGCCGCGCGCGTCAGCGGCTTCCATAGGGCCGCTGCCGCCGCGGCCGCCGAGGCATTGTTCGCGGTCGAGTCGGTGGGGAGCTCGGCCAGGGCCCTGCGCGGCCTCTTGGGCGGCGGCGGCGGCGCGCTGGCGCTGTTCTCCTTGCCCTCCGCCGCCCCCTGCCGCATCCGGCGACGGCCGCGTGGCTCCATCGCGTTGGGCGTCGGGCTTTGGGTTTTCGATTGGGGGGTTTGGGAGGGTTCGCGGACTGGATGCAAATGCAAGGAGGCGGTGGGTGCCCTTGGCTTTGAGGGGAGGGTACGCGGTTCGGGTTTTCAAACAGGCGTTGAGCGGGACTCGGTTCAAAATGAGAGAGGCGTTACGGCTTACCAGCGGCCTGTGATTGAATGGTTTCCATTTAAGGTCGTTCCCCCCGTTTCTTTCTTTCCTGATGATGAAAATTTACTGCGTCGACGGGCATCGCGTGAGCGAATCGTTGGACGGAACGGACGGCAGCGGAAGCCCTAGGGTGGCGAGGACGTGATATTTACGGTGTGTTTGGATGGATCGGTGGCCACTGGCCAGAATCCACCCCATCAATTTTTTGGTCTTGGTTCAAGTTTGGATCTATGTTTAGACCTTCTTTGACTTATAGAATAGAACTAGCATGTATGCCCGTGCGTTACAATTGGGGAAAAAATTAATAGATACTTAAATTTAGGGAATATTGGTTGTGCAAGCAGAACATATCAACTCATTAAGTAGTTTTTACTAACACATTCAATTACCCTAAGGGCACTCCCCACTATATTTGCACTTGTAATCATATGTATTAACCCTAAATCAAGATTATGAATGTGTAGTCGATTAACCTACAACGTGGCCAAGTTAAACACTGACAGATTGTAATTATATGTTAATTTATAGCATACTCCCCTAGTCTCATAATATACCGTCTACCTCATGTTCACCAACAATCCCGCCTACAGAACATCCAGAGTATTGGGAGTCAATTTTTTCTTTGTGAGAAATGTGAGTTAAATCATTCCTGCTCATCTATAACAAAAAAAATGTGTGTTTGCTTCTCTAGGAATAATCGGGACCCACTCCTCACCCTCTATCGGTTCAGGGCTGTTTATTGATTTTCCATAGAACTTGCAAACATATATAAACTGATAAAATTTAGTTTAAGAAAATAAGAAGCAATTATTTAATTTGATAAGTAAACAAACCCTTTCATCTGTATTTAAAGGGCTCGAGGCCAAAACTCTACGACTAAGAGGCAACCTCGTGCGAAGATTAAATGCATCTAATGTAGCCAGTGATCGCCTGAAGAAGCAATTTCCACGTAAATATTATATTTTTGTTGCCATATGGGATAATTAGTCCCGCATACAACACATCATTTGGAGGAAAGAAAACCCGTGGCATGCATTGGCTAGTGCTCTATAACGATCTGTTGGAGAGATTAAATCAAGATTTTTTTTATGTTTTTGAGTATGACTTTAGTGCAAGATTTTTTAGTATGGTAAATATATTTGAATAGAGATATTTTTGAGTATGACTTAAGTCCAAATATTTTTGCCTAAAAGTTGCACTATAAAAACATACTCAAAAGATATAATTGAACAAAGATTTTTTTGTGAGTGAGAAAGTAATTATAAATGTGCGTGCGTGGAGGTCATGTGCAATATTTTTTATGTTTTTGAGTATGACTTTAGTGCAAGATTTGCAAAGTGACCACACCAAAACTTTTGCATGTTGGGTGTGGATGTGGGACATGGTGCGCATACCCACTAAGCACACACTCTTGGTCCTTCCTCAAGGCGTCGGGAGGGTGGAAGAGATGCAAGGGTTCTGTCGGCAAATTGCAGAGTTGCATCGCCACCCGACACTATGCGCTACGACATGCTCATCCATGTGGATAGGATGGAGGACTGGACGTCGCTCTCCTATGCTCGTCACACTCCACGTAGAGTGACATACCATCGTCGGACTATGACCCTAAGGAGGTGACATAGCCGTGCATTTTGTCTGGCACTTGGGGGATGGAGGTGGAGGACGGGCAGCACATGGAGCGTCACCACATGTAGACTGGTGTACGCGGGCTGCAAGTGCATGCCACTCAATGGCCCTCGCCACGATAACGTCTGGGACGACAATGGCAGTAGCAACATGAGGTCATGGAAGGACAAGTTGTTGGGAATTGGGCACCCCACTAAGGATAGGATGGTGGTACTTACAAGAGTTTGTGAGTTAATTGACCCAATATCCAGGCAATGGGATGAAATGCTCATACGAGATGATTTTTGGAACATCGATGCTGAACGTATTCTACAAATCTCATTATTCCAGCATGAGAATGAGGATTTTGTTGCTTGGCAATTAACAAAAAAATGAGTATTTTTGGTAAGATCCACTTACTACAAACAATGGGAGGAGTACATAGATGATGATAATCATGGTGTAAGTCGTCACGGTTGTTCATTCCAGCCTATGTGGCGCAAACTGTGGAAGTTAAAGCTGGCAGGTAAATTCAAAATATTTGTTTGGCGATGCTTACACAATGCAATCCCATGTTACGGTGTCCTGCATAATCGCCATACTGGAACAATATCACAGTGCCCTATTTGTGAAGCTGATGCGAAAAACTTATACATGCGTTGTTTAAGTGTGCGAGAGCAAAGGCTCCATGGACGTCCCCGAGAATTGAAAAGGAGATTGAACTGACATCCTAGTTGGACAGGTCGGGTGCAGGCATAATGGAGTTTTTACTTTTTTTAAGGTCACCAGGAGAGGGCAAAGGCCCTCCACCTGAATTTTCATATATTTCCTATAATTGCATTTGGGTTACAGCTCGTTACATCAGAGGGGGGGGGGAGGAGAAAGAAACAGAGAGGGTGGAAAGACATGGAAGGGGGGAGGTCACGCCCTCAAACATGGGGGGGGGGGAACGCCCGAAGCCAAACGTCAGAATCGGAATGCATCGCCACTTTGAGGCGACCACGCCAAAGGACCGCGTCCTTCCTACAGTAGCTGAGGACCCTAGAGAGGGAGGGTGGGGCCTCTCGGAACACCATGGTGTTCCGATGCTTCCACAACTGCCAGCAACACAGGAGCGTGAAGGTGTCAGGGGACGAAGCCCCCGTCGCCGAACTGATGTCCAGGGCATCCAGCTCCCTCACGCTGCATCTTACGTCGATAGCGACTCCCACCGGTGCCCAAAAAGAACGAGCGAAGGAGCACCCAAAGATCATATGGTCCGCCGTCTCGAGGGCGCCCATGCAGATGGGGCAGCCAGCGCCACCGGGCTCCACAATGTGCTTCCGCAACAACACATCATGCGTATGGACGCGTCGTTGAGTCAGCAGCCACCGAAAGAAACGAACGCGCGACGGAGCACACGCCCCCCAAATGAAGGCCGCAAAGAGTGATCGCACCCCGCTGAACCGTTTCAGGGCGTAGGCGGAGTCGGTAGAGAGACTACCGGCGGGGCCCGCACACCTGATCAGGGTCCGCTCATCGTCGCCCGGAGCAGAGACGATCTCGTCGATGATTCGAAGGAGGTCAGCGCGCTCACAGGCAGCGGCGGTGGTGAGACGGGGGACGAGCACCCCGTCAAGACCATGGGCGCGCACCTCCCACACCGTGACCTCCCCCACAGTCGCATGCTTCAGGAGGGCCGGGAACGCCGCGGCGACGGCTCCACACAGGCGCCAATTGTCGAACGAGAAAGAGGTTCAACGCCCGTCGCGCACTACCACTTTGGTGAGCCTGTGGTAGAGGGGCAGAGTCTCCCACGACGCACAGTAGTGCTCATCGACACCACGACAGACCGCAGGGTGGAGGAGTGAGCGGCCGTCGAGCCCGGCCCAGACCCAAGCCGCCCATCGCAAGGAGGAGGGAGAGACGTGAAGGCGGTGTAGCATCTTCAGCAGCAAGCGCCGGTTCTGCGCCGCTAGGTCACGGACCCCCAACCCCCACTCCTCCTTGGACCAGCAAACCAGCACCCAGTCGACAAGGCACTGGACTCCAGTGGACCGCTCGGCCGTGTTCCACAGTAAGGCACGAGGCAGACTGTCGAGGGCGGTGACAATAGCAGGCGGGAGCCGCATCGCCGACATAGCATAGGTGGGGAGGGCGTCGAGTACCGCGTTGATCAGGACCAGCCGACCAGCGGGAGAGAGAAGGCGTGCCCGCCAGCCGGCCAAGTACCTATCCACCTTGGCGATCACGATGTTCAGCTTGCTTGCGATGTTCAGCTTGTCGCACGACAGGGAGAAAGTCCACGATTCAGCTTGTCGCACGACAGGGGCAGCCCTAGGTAGGTCTGAGGGAAGCCCTGCATCGTGTAGCCCAACACGACCACCATCTCCGTAAGCACCTCCTTCGAGACATGCATGGGAACGAGCGTGCTTTTGTCGAAGTTGATGTCTATCGCCGTCGCGGCGGCAAAATCATCGAGGATGCGACCGAGGCGGGCCACCGCACCGGCGCGCACCCTCAGGATGACCAGGGTGTCATCAGCGTACTAGAGGACTAGGGGGGCTCACCATCAGCAACATGGTGAAGGAGCTCCCCGTCCTGCCGGATCATCTGTTGAAGGACGTCGGCGACGATGAGGAATAGGTACGACGATACGGGATCACCCTGTCGCATCCCACGACGGACAGTGAACCACTTGCCCGACACACCGTTCAATAAAACAGCGGATCGGGACGATTGGAATATCTCGTCCATCCAGGAGCACCACGGGGGGGGGGGGAGCCGCGCACCTCCATCACCCTGCACAGCCCCGCCTAGTCCATCAAGTCATAAGCTTTGGCGAAGTCAAGCTTATAGACAAGGGTGGGGGCCTTGCGCCTGTGACAGCACTGGACCATCTCCACAGCGTACACAAAGTTCTCTGAGATGCTGCGCCTAGCGAGGAAGCCCGACTGGTCGACGTCGACGATCGCCTCAATGGCCCAATCTGCTTCTGGAGCCTCGAGGTCAGGGCACGGTAGAGAACCTTGACATCACCGTTCTACAACGACACGGGATGAAAGGCCCCCGGAATTGGCACGCCAACACCTTTGGAAAGAAGGGCAACATACGCCCGGTTGATTGGCTCGAGGTCGGTCATCTCGACATGGACCGTGTCGAACAATCTCCGGAGGTCGCCGGAGACCGTACTCCAGGCAGCCTGGTTGAAGGCAAGGACCGAGCCCGTTGGGCCCCGGAGCGCTAGTTCGCTCGAGCAACCTGACAGCCTCCCTGATCTCGTCGGTGGAGAAGGGGGGCCACAAGAGCCTCGGTGTCCACATGGGGGGCGTCGCGGTACAGGGCAGCGAGGTCGAAGCGCCAGGCCGAGGGCCTGGCACGCCCCAGTAGGTCAGAGTAATAGCCGAGGAGGACGGCAGCTTTGCCAGGGTGGTCCATCACCTCCACGCCGTCCACGCACAGCACCCGAATGGTGTTACTCCGGCGGCGCCGTGATGCGCTCGCATGTAAGAAGCCGGTGTTCTCATCTCCCTTGCAAACGGCCCTGCATTTACCGTGTTGCTTCCAGTGCACACACTGTTTTTTGATCGAACGCGCCAGGGCCGCCCTTAAGTCACCGCGCAGCTGAGATTCCACAAAAGAAAGGGCGTGACATTCTTCCCAAAAATCAACCAGATCAATCAAGAATTTACAATTATTACTGAACGTAGGAATGAATCTGTGTTGCTTTTTCCAAACCTTGGCCGCCGCTCGAAACCTTTTTTCCTCACAGTCAGGATACCAACTGTGTCACGCCCACTGCTGTCCGCGTTAGCCCAGGATGGAAGAGTAGAAGGGAGAAACATGGGATTGAGGAGCCAGGCATTTCCAAAGAAGAAACGCAAGGGGGACGGAATCCTAGTAGACACCGTCACCACCATGGGCACGTGATCCGAGGTAATGAGTCAGTACAGTGGAGATACATGGACACTGTCGAACTTCCAGAATTAATTGAAACGACATGCTGGTACTTGTGGTGGCAGAGACGACAGATTGTGTGAGGAGAAGATGTGCAAATATCGGGTAGAACCCAACCATAGTGGCATTAACCCCGAATTATGTACGAGCTGCAGGTAAACAACCTACTAATTCAAAACCAAATAAATGGCCAGTGGCCTTGGCAGGACAACAAATAGTGAACGTTGATGCATCTTTTTCTGCTTGTGAATTTACTGGGTCATGCGATATGATCATACTCAACAAGCAAGGGAGTTTAATCTCTGCGGGGACAATGAAACTTGAGCATGTGGTGGACGTGGTGGCCACGGAGGCAGCTTGTGGGGACCCCGACTCAAAAAGCGTAGTGTCCGATTGTGTGTGCAAAGTGATCTCAAGAAAAATGCTCAGTAAACACACAGAACTGAATAACAAGAGTCTTATATCCGTTACATAACGTCTTACACAAGTATAACCATTATGGTCAAGTCTTACATATATAGGGCCGCTAAGGCCAAACATCAAATAAACACTTGCAGCAAAAATCTTCAATGATAACTTGGACCCGTGCCATCTGCCTTAACCCTACAGGCATTCTGATTGGAAAGCTTCCTAATTCGCATGGTTGTCACCAAGGTACTCTTCAGCAAATTCATGTTCTTCCATGCCAGGCCAATGAAATAACCAGGTATAGGCCAATGAGTACTTTTGAATGTACTTGCAAGGAACCCATGATCGAAAACAGAATGAACATGCACAGTATAGCACTAAGTTGGTGGTTTTTGCGGAAAGCTAGTTTTGAGTGTAATGACATGTCATAATATTTTAGAAATCATGCATCAACAGGTTACATATATCCATATCAACAGGCTATAGATATGAATATAAACAGAGTGTCTCAACTCTAGTCTCATCATCTCGACAGTCCATCTATCATAGCTCAAGGTTTTGGTTCACATACCCAAGTTTTGTAAAGCAGTGGATGTAGCCCAAGAGCGGTTATCCAACCGTCCTTGACCAAAGGTTTTAGATGTTGCATGTGAAACTCGGTCATGTCGTGTAATTCGGTAGCTAGGTAGTATATGCCTATATGATGTTGTACTCTGATGTATTTCAATTATGAAATCCTGGTTGCTGTAATACAAAATGAAATATATTGTGTGCTTGATGTGAAGTGTCAATTTGATTATTAGCTGGATTATAAATAATAGAGCAATTAGCTTGATTATTGGGGTTTCTTATTGCAGACGTGTTGTCATGGAACACCGTGAGCGATGACCTCTACAAACCCACACGGTTTCTGGAAAGTTGGCGTGTTGGATCAGTGAACAATCACACGCCACTTCCGTCCGACAACTGTGTGCGTTAGGACACCCATTCACAAACGTTTTCCCATAAAACGTGTGTGTGATGGACAACCCTATGCCAAATAGTTTCTTCTAGGCACCGTGCTTGATGGTCATCCCTAATACAAACGTTATTATGTAGAAAATCGTGTGTGATGTACAATACAAACAGAATCATACGTTTGGGATTCACTGTGTGGGATACTAAGCACATCTCACATGACGTCCCCAATATATTTGTTTCTGATGACCTTTCTTATCGCACATGATATTTTTTTGCCCATCGTGTGTGACCGGGCACAGGCATCGCCGACGGGCTTTTCGTATCGTGTGGGATAGCCCCCTATCACCCACACATGCAAGGCGACAGTTTAAGACCGCGTCATGGAAAGGGGTTAAAAACCGTTTGTACAACAAGCGCATGCACTAGTGTAAGGTGGCCCCCTACTCGATCCCAAATCGGAGCCGAAGCTGTTGCTGCTGGCAAAGTATAGCGGGCGGTGGTTAGCAAGGTTGGCGACCCTGCAAACATGACGGGCTCCTCCTGGCATTGCACGAATCAACAAAGGGGCCACATGCCACCGCGATGACCCGGCAGACTCGTCGGGCCTGCGATAGGCGGTCGTCGCCTCGGTGGCCGACGTCACCATCGACCGCGTGAGCGAGGATAAGGATGACAACAAGTAGGAGGAGCGCAACGAGAACAACTCCTTAGGGATCGACAGAGGCTCTGACATGGACGACGACAAGTAATATCTAGGTTTCGGGTTTATGTCTGTACAAATTTTACACTTTTAATGAAATTCGGTGATGTTTGAATGCCAAAATTGAATGTCGGTACCTATGCATGTTTGGATGTCTTTTTTTTGCCCTGTTTGCTTGTTTGTGACAACTCGTGACCAACATTTCATGAATTTGCTAAAATAAATCAGTGTTTTAATCAAACATTACCAAATCTTCAAACATGTTGTATTGCAATTTTAACATATTTTTCACAAATTGGTGCACAAAAGATGGCTCCATGCAAAGGAATTTCATTTTTTGAGGTTTTTCTGTTTTCTCTCTTTTTTACAAAATGGGGTCAAACTTGAAGTGTTGACCATTGATACAAAAAAGGTTTGGAATTCCTACTTTCCTTCTGTCAAGTTCATCCACCACCAACATTGGAGTATAAAATGATTTTTTGCTATTTCAGGACCAAACTAAATCACACTTGTAGTTCAAATTTACGCAATTTCTAATAATTCACTAAAAGTCAACTAAATGAATGGAATATAGCAATAGTACTCTGAAATTACCGAAACTTGGTTAGTGGCCATCCAATGTGACCTACTTTTGGTCAAAAATGAAATGGAACAAATTTCGAAACTATTTGAGGAACTTCCTTCACAAAAAAATCATTTGTAGGACTTGCAAAATGAAAATTTTGCTTTTTATTACCAAATAATTGAAAATTCCTATGGAAATATTGTCCAAAATGGTAACACCAATAGTTGTGCCGAATTTGGGCAAATAATCATGGATTATGCCATGTATGTGGCCATTTCCATGTGCATATGCCTTGGAATCCACACAAGTTCATACTAGGTAGGCCATTTTGTGAAGGGTTTTTTTGAAACATGTTGTATTGCAAGTTTAATATTTTCCCCACAAACAAGTGCACAAAACATGACTTCATGCGAAGGAATTTCATTTTTTGAGCCTTTTTCATATATTTTTTCTTCAAAATGGGGTCAAACTTGAAGTGTTGACCATTGATAAAAAAATGTTTGAAATTCCTACTTTCCTTGTCCCAAGTCCATCCACCATCAACATTGGAGCATAAAAATGATTTTTTGTAATTTTCAGGACCAAACTACATCACGTCTGTAGTTCAAATTTGGGTAATTTCTGATAATTCACTAAAAGTCAACTAAATGGATGGAATATAGCAATAGTACTTTGAAACTACTAAAACTTGGTGAGTGGCCATCCAATGTGACCTGCTTTTGGTGACGGAAAAGAAATCAAACTATTTGAGGCACTTCCTTCACAAAAAACATCATTTCTAAGACTTGGAAAATGAAATTTTTGTTTTTAATTACCAAATAATTGCAAATTCCTATGGAAACATTCTCCAGAATGGTAACACCAATAGTTGTGCCAAATTTAGGCAAATAATCATGGGTTATGCCAAGCATGTGGCCATTTCCATGTTCATTTTCTTTCTTTTTTTTTCAAAATGGGGTCAAAGTTGAAGTGTTGACAATGATTTTGTTTCAAACTTGTTACTTTGCTTATCCCAAGTTCATCCGTCAAAACAATATATTCATGACCAAACTAATTTGGCTGACTCAAGTGCATCCACCACACCAAATGGTTTGAACAAAGAGAAAACAATTCACACCCTAATGGTATAATACATATAGTGACTGAACGGTGGGTCCATCCTTCGCTTCCTTTTGTAAATAAAAAGGGGAGGAACATGTACACATACTTAGTCGGTTGGCCCTTGGGCCTCTCTTTGAGCATCTGGTCTTCGGTTCGAGTACTCTTCCTGGCTTAATAAGCCACCTCTCTTTTTTTGCCAATTCTTCCATAAACCACCGCGCAGACACTGATAGATGGGCCCATCGTTGGTGTCCCACACGCCTATAACTGCGCCCACCACCGACGATCGCGCTACCGCTGACATGGGTGTCCTACGCGTGAGTGACAACGCCAGCTATCTACAAGCGTGCCCCACTAACAAAGGTGTCCGAGGCGCCTGTAACTGTGCCCACCACCGACGACCGCGTTGTCGCTGACATGGGTGTCCTACGTGTCAGTGATACCTCCCACCATCTACGAGCGCTCCACGTTGATAGAGGTGTCCCACAAGTCAATATATGCGCACACCATCTACGAGCTCACAAACCACTTCCAGGGGTGTCCCACAAATCAGTAACCACGCCAAGTAATGGTCAAAGGCTTTGACGTAATGGCAAACCCTGGTTTGAGCTTTTGTGAGGGTGGGTCACGCGGTGGAGGGAAAAAGTGAGAACTACCAAAGAGCATGGACAAAACTGAGAAGAACTAAATAATGAGGGGTATGAAAATAGAAATCACTAAGAAAAAAGTGCTGCTAATCGCAGAACCTAGGTGGTTAGTAGTATGGAGGACGACCACATTCTCAGAATGTATATATTCTTGTGACACGGAAGTTTACATGACACAACTATCATGCAAATCTTGAGGTGTTGAGTGCAGAGTTACATGTGCAATACACTATACCACATTTAACAATACACCATATAGTTTATTATTGGCTGACCGAATACATGCATTTAGAGCATGGTTAATAATATAGCGAGTTGTTGGCTATATTGCTATATGAAAGTTTCATGTCATTTATAGTCATCATCTATAGCCACTCGTACAATAGTATAGGCTATAAGTTTGACTATGACATTAGTACTCAATCCATACCGATGTATAAGTAACATTACAAGAACCAAATAATCATAAAACTCTTATGCGAGGCGCATTAACTACCCACCTTGTTTTATTTATTTTTGCCACGAAAAAAGAAATCAGCCAATAGGAAACGTGAGACGTGTATGCATTCAATGACTAGTAACTACTTAACATAATAGGCAGTGGTCAACTCTCTGCATGCAATGGTATAATTAGCAAATAAGTACAAGTTCTCACGTTTTTCTCTCACCTTGGTCGCAGTACACAATGTAAAATGACTAATGACCCGGTATAAAGGGAGTATTTTTTTCTATCTTATCTCTTTCTTTTTTCTTAACATTTATTGTATTTGTCTAGTAATACGCATATAGCTAGGATCTTGTATGAGAGTCCACTTACCTTACTTTTTCACATCTATGTCCTCCACATAGGCAGAACTGCCATGTAAGCGGGTTATAAGCCCACTATGTACTTGCTATTTGAAAGCACATATGCTCCCTTGGTGGTTTTGATAATTCGTGACAACATCCATTGTCTCTTGGACTAATATTTCTACCTAGTTTATTTGAGGTTTAGTCCATAGAGAGTCTTTGCAAAAGGGCGTGAGGAGATTCCCCAAGAAGAAGAGGAATGAATAGGATTGGCCAAGCTATAAGCTAGAAGACTCTACATTTTACTTTATGAGAAATCACTTTGAGTCCATAGGAAAGCCAATACAATTAAAAGGGGTGAGGTAATGTTGGTGAACAAATTGCTCCACGTGCATAAGTGCTAGCTGATACGTCTCCAACGTATCTATATTTTTTATGTTGGCATGCTATTATATTATTTGTTTTGGATGTTTTATATGCATTAATATGCTATTTTATATTATTTTTGGGACTAACCTATTAATCTAGAGCCAAGTGCCACTTTCTGTTTTTTCCTTGTTTTTGACTTTTGCAGATAAGCAATATTAAACGGAGTCCAAACGGAATAAAACCTTCGGAAGGAATTTTTCTGGAAGGAAACAAGTCATCCAAGCTTGGAGTGCACGTCAGGGGAGGTGCCAGGACACCACAAGCCTGCTAGGCGCGGCCCCCCTAGCCGCGCCTAGTAGGCTTTTCGCCTCCTGGCAGGTCTCCTAACCCTAATTCTTGGCCTATAAATACCCAAATATTCCCCCAACATAAAAAAGGGCCATGCAAATACTTTTTTGACGCCGTAAGCCTCCATTCTCGAGAGATACAATCTTGGAGCCTTTTTTGGTAATCTATCGGAGGGGGTT
Source organism: Hordeum marinum (assembly GCA_022496015.1). Taxonomy (NCBI): domain Eukaryota; kingdom Viridiplantae; phylum Streptophyta; class Magnoliopsida; order Poales; family Poaceae; genus Hordeum; species Hordeum marinum. The sequence goes on from CM039675.1 coordinate 417,851,448, forward strand.
TCGATCACGAGGGCATCTACATCAACTCCATTTCCCCTCCGATGATGCGTGAGTAGTCCACCACAGACCTACGGGTCCATAGCTAGTATCTAGATGGCTTCTTCTCTCTCTTTTATCTTCAATACCATGTTCTTCATGATCTTCATGGAGATCTAACCGATGTAATCCTATTTTGTGGTGTGTTTGTCAAGATCCGATGAATTGTGAGTTTATGTTCAGACTATCCATGAATCTTATTTGAATCTCCTCTGATTTTGTTATATGCATGATTTCATATCCTTGCAAGTCTCTTCGAGTTATTGGTTTGGTTTGGCCAACTAGATTGGTAATTCTTGCAATGGGAGAAGTGCTTGGTTTTGGGTTCAATCTCGCGGTGTCCTCACCCAGTGACAAAGTAGGGGTAGCGAGGCACGTATTGTATTGTTGCCATCAAGGGTAACAAGATGGAGTTTTCAGCATATTGCTTGAGTTTATCCCTCTACATCATGTCATATTTCTTAATGCGTTACTCTGTTCTTCATGAACTTAATACTCTATATGCAGGCAGGAGTCGGTCGGTGTGTGGAGTAATAGTAGTAGATGCAGAATTGTTTCGGTCTACTTGTCACAGACGTGATGCCTATATGCACGATCATTGCCTTGGATAACTACATGATTATTCGATTTTCTATCAATTGCTTGATAGTAATTTGTTTACCCACCATGATATTTGCCTTCAAGAGAGAAGCCTCTAGTGAAACCTATGGCCCCCGGGTCTACTTTCCATCATATATTTTCAGATCTATACTTGCTACAATTTATTTACCTTTTACTTTCCGCACTCGTTACATCTATCTCTATCGGATCTAATCCTTGCAAATAATCGTGAAGGGATTGACAACCCCTTTATAGCGTTGGGTGCAAGAGTTTGATTGTTTGTGTAGGTGCATCCATTGGTGACTTGCTTGTTCCTCCTATTGGATTGATACCTTGGTTCTCGAAAACTGAAGGAGATACTTATCTACTTCACTGCATCACCCTTTCCTCTTTAAGAGGAAACCAATGCATGCTCAAGAGGTAGCAAGAAGGATTTCTGGCGTCGTTGCCGGGGAGGATACACATCAAGCCTACCAAGTACCCATCACAAACTCATCTCTTGAATTTACTTTATTTTCCATTTGCCTCTCGTTTCCCTCTCCCCTACTTCTAAAACGATTTTCAGAAAATACCAAAAAGATTTTCCCTTTTATTCGCCCTTCTTCCGTTCGCTTTTTCGTTGCTATGTTTGCTTGTGTTGCCATGTGCCTTCTATTTGCTTGCATCTTCGCTTTGCTAAAAATCTATTGATATGGATCCTCATCCACTTGATAATATTTTCAAAAAAACAAATTATGATGAACCAATTGCTAGTGAGTTGAGTGCACTTGATTATATCTATGAAGTTTTGTTTGAAAATCATGAATCTGAAAATTTTGATGAAGTGTTGAAAGAAGAAATTTGTAAGGAGATTCATGATAGTTCCTTGAATGAAAAGCATGATTGACATGTTGTAAGTATGAATTCTCTGACTATCCATGATGCTAATGATATACAAAACCACAAGCATGGGGATGCTATGCATGATGAATACGATATTCTTTGTTCCCCAAGTTTTGATGATGACACATATGCTATAATTGATGATGGAAATAATGCTTTATTTGATAGTTATATTGTGAAATTACTTCATGATGCTACTGAAAATTATTATGAGGGAGGAACATATGCTTGTAGGAATTTCAATAATATCAAGTTTCCTCTCTATGTGTTCAAAGTTTTGAAGTTATGCTTGTTTTGCCTTCATATGCTAGTTGATTTTTGCTCCCATAAATTGTTTGATCACAAAACCCCTATGCATAGGAAGTGGGTTATACTTAAATGTTATTGTCATGAGATTCATGATGCTCTCTTGCATGTATTACTACTTTTTATGCGAGCATCATTGAAATCATCTTGTCTAGCTAGGGGCGTCAAACAATAGCGCTTGTTGGGAGGCAACCCAATTTTATTTTTGTGTTTTGTTTTTTCTTATGTTTTTGAGTGTTTACCACATTATTAATTCTTTACTAATTGTTTTTTGGTGTTTTAATTAGTGTTTGAGCCAAGTAAAACCTTTAGGGTGATCTATGGTAGTTGTTGATTTGATCTTGCTAAAAAACAGAAACTTTTGCGCTAAGTCCAGGAATTTTACAATTTTTTAAGAGAGTATAATTGATATTAAATTTTTACACAAGATTGATATATAAAGTTCCCAGGTTTTCCTAAATTTTCAGATTTTTTTGAGTTACGTAAGTATACGAAGTTTCCAGATTGCTATAGACTGTTCTGTTTTTGACAGATTCTGTTTTCTTTGAGTTGTTTGCCTATTTTGATGAATCTATGGGTTGTATCATGTGGTATGAGCCATGTAGAAGTTAGATTAAAGTAGGTATAACACCAATATAAATAAATAATGAGTTCACAACAGTACCTAAAGTGGTGATTTATTTTCTTATACTAACGGATCTCACGAGTTTTCTGTTAAGTTTTATGTTGTGAAGTTTTCAAGTTTTGGGTAAAGATTGGATGAACTATGGAATAAGGAGTGTCAAGAGCCTAAACTTGGGGATTCCCAAGGCATCCAAAGTCATATTCAAGGATTCCAAATAGCCTAAGCTTGGGGATGCCCCAGAAGGGATCCCCTCTTTCGTCTTCAATCCATCGGTAAATTTACTTGAGGCTATATTTTTATTCACCACATGATATGTGTTTTGCTTGGAGCGTCTTGTATGATACGAGTCTTTTCTTGTTAGTTTGACACCATCATCCTTGATGCACACATATTTTGAGAGAGATACGCTGAATCGTGAATTTATTAGAATACTCTTTGTGCTTCACTTATATCTTTTGAGTTGGGCAATTTTGCTCTATATGCTTCACTTATATCTTTTAGAGCACGATGGTGTCTTCGTTTTATAGAAATACTTGAACTCTCGTACCTCACTTATATTATTTTGAGATTTCCTAAAAACATCATGGTAATTGGTCTAGGTTATGAATTTAGTCCTAATATGATAGGCATCCAAAAGGTATATAATAAAAACTTCCATATTAAGTGCATTGAGTGTTTATGAGAAGTTTGATTCCTTGCATAAAGTTTTGAGATATAAAGATGGTAATGTTAAGAGACATGTTAGTAAGTAAATTGTGATTTGGTAAAATTACTTGTGTAAAGGTTTGTGATTCCCATAGCATGCATGTATGGTGAACCACTATGTAAGGAAGTCAGAGCATGACTTGTTTATAGATTGTCGACCTTTGTGTGAGGGTCGGGCGCGCGCGATGGTTAACTCCTACCAACCTCCCCCTAGGAGCATGCATTTAATGCTTTTCTTCAATGACTAATAGACTTTTGCAATAAGTATGTGAGTTTTTTACGACTAATGTTGAGTCCATGGATTATACGCACTCTCACCCTTCCACTTTTGCTAGCCTTTCTAAGTACCGCACAACTTTCGCCGGTGCAACAAACACCTTCCTCAAAACAGCCACCATATACCTTCCTCAAAACAGCCACCATATACCTTCCTCAAAACAGACACCATATATCTTTCCTCAAAACAGCCACCATACCTACCTATTATGTCATTTCCATAGCCATTCCGAGATATATTGCCATGCAACTTCCACCGTTTCCTTTTATGCCATGCACCATCATTTCCATATTGCATATAGAGTCATATTTTGTCATAGGTATCGAGTTGTAATTTTCCTTTTGAGTTGTAAGTAAATAAAAGTGTGATTATTTTCATTATAGAGCATATCCCATGTGAGGAAAGGATGATGGAAGCTATGAATCCCTTACTAGTACGGATGAGAGTCCGGACTTTATGAAAAAGAAAAGAGGCCAGCGAAGCCCAAATAAAAAAATGAATAAAAGAGGCCTTAGATGCCCAACAAAAAATGAGAGAAAATAGAGAAGGGACATTGCTACTACCTTTTGCCACACTTGTGCTTCAAAGTAGCACCATGATCTTCATGATAGAGAGTCTCCTATTTTGTCACTTTCATATAGCTAGTGGAATATTTTTCTTCATGATGCACGCCCACTTAGTTTCTTACACTTATAGCTCTAGTGCATCCTTTGCATGGCAATCCCTACTCACTCACATTGATATCTATTGATGGGCATCTCCATAGCCTGTTGATACGCCTAGTTGATGTGAGACTATCTTCTCCCTTTTCCTTGACAACCTCCACCATATTCTATTCCACCTATAGTGCTATATCCATGGCTCATGCTCATGTATTGCGTGAGAGTTGAAAAAGTTTGAGAAAATAAAGGTGTGAAAACAATTGCTTAACTTTTCATCGGGGTTGTGCATGATGTAAATACTTTGTGTGGGGAAGATGGAGCATAGCCAGACCGTATGATATTGTAGGGATAACTTTCTTTTGCCATTATATTTTGAAGAGATACAATTGCTTTGCTACTATGCTTGAAATGTTATTGTTTCTATATCAATATTAAACTTTTGTTTTGAGTCTTACGGATCTGAATATTCATGCTACAATAAAGAATATTACTTGGATAAATATGTTAGGTAGCACTCCACATCAAAAATTCAGTTTTTATCATTTACAACCTTGGGGATGCTAATACGTCTCCAACGTATATATAATTTTTGATGATGGAAATGCTATTATATTATCTATTTTTGGATGTTTTATATGCGTTAATATGCTATTTTATATTATTTTTGGGACTAACCTATTAATCTAGAGCCAAGTGTCAGTTTCTGTTTTTCCTTGTTTTTGAGTTTTGCAGATATGGGATATTAAACAGAGTCCAAACGGAATAAAACCTTCGGAAGGAATTTTTCTGGAAGGAAACAGGTCATCCAAGCTTGGAGTGCATGTTAGGGGAGGTGCCAGGGCGCCACAAGCCTGCTAGGCGCGACCCCCCTAGCCGCGCCTAGCAGGCTTGTCGCCTCCTGGCAGGTCTCCTAACCCTAATTCTTGGCCTATAAATACCCAAATATCGCCCCAACATCAAAAAGAGCCATGCAAATACTTTTTTGCCGCCGGAAGCCTCCATTCCCGAGAGATCCAATCTTGGAGCCTTTTCCGGTAATCTGTCGGAGGGGGTTTCTATCACGGATGGCATCTACATCAACAACATTGCCCCTCCGATGATGCGTGAGTAGTGCACCACAGACCTACGGGTCCATAGCTAGTATCTAGATGGCTTCTTCTCTCTCTTTGATCTTCAATACCATGTTCTTCATGATCTTCATGGAGATCTATCTGATGTAATCCTCTTTTGTGGTGTGTTTGTCAAGATCCGATGAATTGTGAGTTTATGTTTAGACTATCCATGAATCTTATTTGAATCTCCTCTGATTTATTATATGCATGATTTCATATCCTTGCAAGTCTCTTCGAGTTATTGGTTTGGTTTGGCCAACTAGATTGGTAATTCTTGCAATGGGAGAAGTGCTTGGTTTTGGGTTCAATCTTGCGGTGTCCTCACCCAATGCCAAAGTAGGGGTAGTGAGGCACGTACTGTATTGTTGCCATCAAGGGTAACAAGATGGGGGTTTCATCATATTGCTTGAGTTTATCCTTCTACATCATGTCATCTTTCTTAACGTATTACTCTGTTCTTCATGAACTTAATACTCTAGATGCAGACAGGAGTTGGTCGATGTGTGGAGTAATAGTAGTAGATGCAGAATCGTTTCGGTATACTTGTCACGGATGTGATGCCTATATGCATGATCATTGCCTTGGATAACTACATGATTATTCGCTTTTCTATCAATTGCTTGACAGTAATTTGTTTACCCACCATGATATTTGCCTTCAAGAGAGAAGCCTCTAGTGAAACCTATGCCCCCCGGGTCTACTTTCCATCATATATTTTCAGATCTATAGTTGCTGCAATTTATTTATCTTTTAATTTCCGCACTCGTTACATCTATCTATATCAGATCTAATCCTTGCAAATAATCGTGAAGGGATTGACAACCCCTTTATAGCGTTGGGTGCAAGAGTTTGATTATTTGTGTAGGTGCATCCATTGATGACGTGCTTGTTCCTCATACTGGATTGATACCTTGGTTCTCAAAAACTAAGGGAAATACTTATGTACTTCGCTGCATCACCCTTTCCTCAAGGGAAAACCAACACATGCTCAAGAGGTAGCACTAGCCACCAAAAACACCCACAAGCTCTCCCACAAAAATACTTTGTCCAAACCCTACCACTCAAAATCGGTGCCACCAACAATTCCATATCGGCTACACCGAGTCAAAACCCCAGACAGAACCCTACCAAACCCTAACTTCTCGGTACAACCAAGTACTACATCGGTGCAACCGAGTTTTGGTGACCAAGATTCAGGTGACCAAATTCATGGAATCGGAATTTCTAAGTTTTATGGATCGGTCTCACCGAGTTTGGAAACTACCCCCGGCCACTCATATCGGTACTACCGAGAATGTTATATCGGTCTTACCGAGATTCCTAAAGTTGCCACATTTTGAACAGGTCGGTACAACCGAGTTGTGCTTTGGTTTCACCGAGTTGGGTAATAATGTTGTAACGGTTGGATTTGTGGATATGCCTATATATACTCCTCCACCACATCCCACTTGTAAGAGAAGCACTCGGGACAGTTCCCCACTTCCCATATCCAAATTTTTGAGAGAGAGCCACCTACCCTTGTGTTGAGATTAAGATCATCCACTCCAACCATATGGATCTTGATTTCTAGCCTCCTCAAGTTGCTTTCCACCCAATCAATATCTTCTACCAAGCCAAATCTTTGAGAGAGTGATGAAGTGTTGAGGAGTCTATCATCTTGAAGAACAAGAGCAAGGAGTTCATCATCACCATCAAGCTTATTACCTTTTGGAGGGTGGTGCCTCCTAGATTGGTTAGGTGTTGCTTGGGAGCCTCCTACTCCGTGTTGTGGAGTTGAACCAAGAAGTTTGTACGGGCAAGGAGATCGCCTACTTTGTGAAGATCTACCCATAGTGAGGCTAGTCCTTCGTGGACGGAAGCCGTTATGTAATAGTCAAGGTTCCTACTTCGTGGACCCTTATTGGTGGAGCCCTTCGTGGACTCTCGTGACCGCTACACTCCGTGGGTTGAAGACTTCATAAACGTGGATGTACGATAGCACCACCTATCGGAACCACGGGGAAAATCTGCGTGTCTACAATTATGTTTGATCTTCCTATCTCTACTCTCTTACATATGCTTGTATTACTTTCCGCTTCCATATATCACGTGGCTTGAGACTACGTCGATATTTCCCCAAAAAGGAAGGGATGATGCATCACAATGACGGTAAGTATTTCCCTCAGTTATGAAACAAAGGTATCAATTCGTAGGAAGATCACGCACCCACGTAAACAGCACATGCACATAAATAAGAAATAATTGCAACCCGACGCGAAAGAGAGGTTGTCAAGCTCTCTACAGTAATAAGATAGATTAGGTAATGATAGTTTTGGCAGATAGATCTTACAAGAACACAAAATAAAATAAGTAAACAAAAAGTGCAGCAAGGTATTTTTTAGGTTTTTTGGATTAATAGATCTGAAAAAAGGCAAAATAGTAGATTGGAAAGCAATATGTTGGAAAAGTAGACCCCGGGGTTGTAGGTTTCACTAGTGGCTTCTCTCTTGAGTATAGAACACGTTGGGTGAACAAATTACTGTTGGGAAATTGATATAAGATCAAATAATCATGACGATATCCATGCGATGATCATTATATAGGCATCACATCCAAGATAAGTAGACTGAAATGATTCTATTACTCCACACGTCGACCGCTATCCAGCATGCATCTAATGTATTAAGTTCATGGGAAAACGGAGTAAGGCAATAAGAACAGTGACATGATGTAGACAAGATCTATTAATGTAGGAATAGACCCCATCTTGTTATCCTTAATGACATTGATACATGCGTGTCTTGCTTCCCCTTCTGTCACTGGGAAAGAAGACCGCAAGATCGAACCCATCACAAAGCACCTCTTCCCATGGGAAGAAAAATCGATCTAGTTCGCCTAACTAAACCAAAGATTTGGAGAAGAAATATGAGACAATAAGTAATCATTCAAATAAGAGATCAAAGAAGTCTCAAATCATATTCATGGATAGAAACTGATCATGAACTCAAAATTCATCGGATCCCAACAAACACACCGCAAAAGTCATTACATCAAATAGATCTCCAAGAGACCATTGTATTGAGAATCATAGAGAGACAAGAAGCCATCTATCTACTACCTACGGGCGTGTAGCTCTATGGTGGACTACTCACGCATCATCGGAGAGACACCTATGATGAAGATGACCCCCTCCGTGATGGTGTTAGATTGGATCTCGAGGATCTGGAACTTGCGGCGGATGGAATTGTGTTTCCTCGACTCCTCTAGGGTTTTCTGAATATTTGGGAATTTATAGGGAGAATAGTTGGTTGAGGGGGTTTCCGAGGTGGGCACCATCCACCAGGCCACACCAGGGGCCTCTGGCACGCCCTAGTGGAGGGTGGCCATCCTAGGCCCCCTTTCCTGTTGTTCCTTGGCCCATCCTGGCTCTTCTGGTCCATAAAAAATATCCAAAAATTCCCCTAGCATTTGGGCTCCGTTTGGTACTGATTTTCTGTGAAGTAAAAAACAAGCAAAAACAACAAATGGCACTTTGGCACTATGCCAATAGGTTAGTCCCAAAAAATGATATAAAGTTGATATAAAATGATTGTAAAAAATCCAAGATTGATAATATAACAACATGGAACAAGCAAAAATTATAGATACATTGGAGACGTATCAGCATCCCCAAGCTTAATTCCTACTGGTCCTCAAGTAGGTAAATGATAAAAACAGAATTTTTGATGTGGAATGCTGCCTAACATGGTCATCATATATTCTTTTCTTTGTAGCATGGACATTTGGACTTTTAAATGGTTCAAAGCAATAGGCTAGTTTTGACATGAAAACTTCAATACTCAATCATATCAACAAGCAACCATGTCTTTCAAAATATTAACACTAAAGCAAGTTATCCCTAGCCCATCATGCTCAATCATTGATCCATTTAACAATACACACTCAAATATTAGCTAAACCTAATGCTCAAGTACGATCATAGTGCCTCCTAGTTGGTGCTTTATAAGAGAAGATGGAGACTCAAATTGAAAAATGAAAATTGCATAAAGTAAATAGATAGGCCCTTTGTAGAGGGAAGTAGATATTTCTAGAGGCGTGATACATCTCCAACGTATCATAATTTTTGCTTGTTCCATGCTGTTATATTATCAATCTTGGATGTTTTACAATCATTTTATAGCAACCTTATATCATTTTTTGAGGCTAACCTATTGACATAGTGCCAAAGTGGGAGTTGTTGTTTTTCTTGTTTTTTTACTTCAGAGAAAATCACCACCAAAGGGAGCCCAAACGCTGCGGTGATTTTTAGAGAATTTTTATGGACCAGAAGGAACAAGATGGGCCAAAGATCACCAGAAGAGGGGGGCAGGGTGGACACCCTCCACCAGGGCATGCTAGAGGCCCCTAGCACGGCCTGGTAGAGGGTGGGCACCTCGAGACTCCCCCAACCGACTATCGAGCCTATAAATTCCTAAATTTTTAGAAAACCCTAAGGGAGTCGACGAAACACAATTCCAGCCGCCGCAAGTTCTAGAACCTCGAGATCCTATCTAAGACCATCACGGAGGGGTTCATCGTCTTCATAGGTGCCTCTTCGATCAAGCGTGAGTAATCAGTCATAGACCTACTGGTCTGTAGGCAGTAGCTAGATGTCTTCCCTCTCTCTATGATTCTCAATACGATGTTCTCTTGGAGATCTATTTGATGTAATGACTTTTGCGGTGTGTTTGTTGGGATCTGATGAATTTCGAGTTCATGATCAGCTTCTATCCATGAATATGATTTGATTCTTCTTTGATCTCTTATTTGCATGATTACTTATAGCCTCATATTTCTTCTTCGAATCTCTGGTTATTTAGGCCAACTAGATCGATTTTAGTTGCCATGGGAAGAGGTGCTTTGTGATGGGTTCGATCTTGCGGTGTTCTTTTCCAGTGACAGAAGGGGCAGCAAGACACACATGTATCGTTGCCATTAAGGATAACAAGATGGAGTCTACTCCTACATGAATAGATCTTGTCTATATCATGTCACCATTCTTATTGCATTACTCTGTTTTATCCATGAACTTAATACACTAGATGCATGCTCGATAACGGTCGATGTGTGGAGTAATAGAAGTAGATGCAAAATCATTTTGGTTAACTTGTCTTGGACGTGATGCCTATATAATGATCATTGCCTGGATATTGTCATGATTATTTTATCTTCTATCAATTGCTCAACAGTAATTTGTCCACCCACCATGCGCTATACTCATGAGAGAAGCCACTAGTGAAACCTACGGCCCCGGGTATACTTTTCCAACATATTGCTTTCCGATCTACTATTTGCATCTTTTGTTTTCATATCTATAAAACCAAAAACCCAAAAATACCTTGCTGCACCTTTTATTTATCTATTTTATTTTGTGTTCTTGCGAGCTCTATTTGCCAAAACTATCACTACCTAATCTATCTTATTACCGATTACCGTGGAGAGCTTTAAAACCTCTCTTTCGCGTCGGGTTGCAAGTATTTGTTATTTGTGTGCGGGTTCTATTTTGTGGGTGTGTAATCTTCCTGTACGGTGTGTGATATTCCTCTATGGATTGATACCTTGGTTTCATAACTAAGGGAAATACTTACCATCGTTGTGCTGCATCATCCCTTCCTCTTTGGGGAACTACCGAAGCAGTCTCAAGCCACGTCAAAGGAATTTCTGGCGCCGTTGCCGGGGAGGAAGAAATCTCATCTACCAGGTTCCTAATCACAAATCTCATCTCCTTTCAATTTACATTATTTCCCATTTTCCTCTCGTTTTCCTCTCCCACACTTCACAAATTTGCCATTTTATCCGCCCTCGTCCTCATTTGCCAATTTTCCGTTTGATTTGTTGCTTGCGACCATGAGTAATTTTGGTATGGTAGAAACAGATGATGGTAGGACTCCTAAAATTGGATGTTCTGGTAATCTAGATTCTAAAACTTTTGTTTTGGGGCAAGGGAACATTATAGGAAAATGAACTATCCAAGAATTTTTAATTGCGTTGGAAATTTGACTCTTGATGATGCTCATATATTAAAAAGAACTAAAACTTATGCGGAAGCTATATCAGCATTAGTTTTGAAGCTTGAAAATAGGTTTATCCGCACACATCCTACCTTACAAAGATTGTTTTATGAGCTACCCGTTTTAAAGGATCCTAAAGCTAAAAGTTAGCTACCCTTGTTCTCATGAATGAATTTGATCACATCGTACGATAAGCTAGGGAGAATTTTTATCATTTTGGTAAGAGTCATGAAAAACCGGTAATAGATTAATCCTTTATGAAAGCGATTATATGTTGAGACATTTTCTTGGGAGTAATCAAATTTTTGATGAAAATCTTAGTAAGGAAGTTCCCGTTTTAGATGTGATCCAACAAACTTTTAATGTTGTTAATCAACGGTACTCTTGGATCGTAGCCGATAATCAAAGGGATATATAGATGGAAAACTTGATAATCCCAAAAATTCTATGAATAATGTGTTCCAAGTTATTTTCAAAAAACCATTTGATGAAAATTCATCTATGAGGAAAAATAAGAATGATGACAATACTTGAATCTATGTGTTATGCCTAGCTAGGGGCATAAAACGATAGCACTGGTTGGGAGGCAACCCAATGAATAAATTATTTTTATTTTTATCTTTTGCTTTATGTTTTTGAGTGTAATGCACAATACTGCTTTTGCTATGATTGTGTTTTTATATTTTATTTAGTGTTTGTCCCAAGTAATGCCTTTAGGATGATCCATAAGATGAGTAGAAACAATGCTGAATCTCAAATAGAAACTTTGTTCCTAGTGCACGGATTTTTATTTTTTTACCGGAACGTGATATTGAGCTGAAATTTAACACATTATTTCTATACAAATTCTTTACGTTGTATTAATTGTTCAAATTTTTTACAGATCCAGAAGTTTGGGTAGAGTACAGATTACTACAAAATGTTCTGTCTGAAACAGATTCTGTTTTCGTTGCATTGTGTGCTTGTTTTGATGAATCTATGGCTTGTATCGGCAAATATAAGTCATGGTAAAGTTAGAATACAACAGGTATAATGCAATAATAAAATATGAATGGGCTTACAATAGTACATAAAGTGGGAATTTGCTTTATTATTCTAACGGATCTCAAGAGAATTTTGTTAAGTTTTGGGTGATTGAAGTTTTCAAGTTTTCGGTGAGATCAAGATAGATGAAGGAATAAGGAGTAAGAAGATCCAAAGCTTGGGGATGCTACAGCACCCCAAGGTAATATCCAAAGAGTAACAAGCAACTAATCTTGGGGATGCCCCGAGTGGCATCCCCTCTTTCTTCTAACAACCATCGGTATACTAATTGGAACTATATTTTTATTCGTCACATATCATGAGTTTTGCTTGGAGCGTCTTGTATATTTGCTTGTATTTCTTTTTACATTTTCATTAGTATCATTGATGGACACACCTATTTGATAGATCCAAAATATGATATGATTGGTTAGAATTGTTCTTTATGCTTCACTTAAAACAATTGAGCAAAGGAATTGCTCTAGTGCTTCACTTATATCTTTTTTATCATGGCGTGCTTTTACATGTTTTAAGAAATGCTCTCATGATTCACTTATATTAATTTGAGAGTTATTAATTTTGAAGAAATTCTCTCATGTTCTTCACTTATATCCATGTGAGCTTGTCAAAAGCAATTCCAATATATGAAACTAGTCCCAAAGTGATAGATATTCAAGAGGAATATAATAAAAACTTTCATGAAGATCATTGGACAAATTAAACTTGATTATTTGTAATAGTTTTGAGACATGAAAATAGTGATATGTGAGTTATGTTGATGAGTAACAATGCTTAGTAAGAATATTGGTGTTAAGGTTTGTGATTCCCTATGCAAGCACGAAAGTCAATAGTTGTGCTACGAAATTACATCCTACTTATGGTGCATTATTCAGTGTTAGTTATGCTTAATGCTCGCTTATGTAATTTTTTGTTTCTTGGTTGGATGCTTCTCAATCTATTTGCTAGCCTTCACTTGTACTAAGTAGAAATACTATTTGTGCATCCAAAACTCTTAAAACAGGTTTTGCCATATGAGTCCACCATACCTACCTATATACGGTATTTCCATGCTGTTCCAAGCAAATTTTTATGTGCCATCTCTAATTTTCAAAATAAAATTTCCTTTTTGTGTGCTTGTACCGCTCATGAAACAATAGGGGGTGATCGATATTTTTCCATGCTAGATGTGTTATTCTCAAGATGAGTGTTTATTCACTTGTGATTGCACAAGAGTATGGTGGTAATAGGGATGCCCATTCTCGAAATGAAATGAAAAAGAAAATAAATTTACTTTATGTTGTCAACTAATAAATTCGTTGGAAAGTGTTGGTATGGAAGGCAACCGTGGATTCGGTTAGCCATGGAAAGTAAAAGTATGGTGGAAAAAGGAATACAAATTATTTTTTGTTTGGGAACCGCCTATGATGCATCTAGTGTGGAAAGATATTGAAATCTCTCGGTCGTTTTCGTTGACAGGAAAGGCATGCCACTCAAAATATTTTTCTATATCAATTTAAACACTTGAGCTCTGACACGTTTACAAATCCCTACCTCCCTCTGCGAAGGGCCTATCTATCTACTTTATGTAATTTTTATTTTTTCAATTCGAGTCTCCATCTTCTCTTATAAAGCACCAACTAGGGGGGCACTATGATCATACTTGAGCATTAGGTATAGCTAATATTTGAGTGTGTATTGTGAATGGATCAATGATTGAGCATGATGGGCAAGGGATAACTTGCTTTAGCGTTGATTTTTTGAAAGACATAGTTTCTTGTTGATATGCTTGAGTATTAAAGTTTTCATGTCAAAACTAGACTATTGCTTTGAACCATATGAGAAGTCCAAATGTCCATGCTATAAAGAATAGAATATATGATGAACATGTTAGGAAGAATTCCACATCCAAATTTCTGTTTTTATCATTTACCTACTCGAGGACGAGTAGGAATTAAGCTTGGGGATGCTGATACGTCTCCAACGTATGTGTAGTTTTTCCTTATTCGATGCTGTTGTATTACCAATCTTGGATATTTTACAATCATTTTATAGCAAATTTATATCAATTTTTCGGACTAACCTATTGACATAGTGCCAAAGTGCCATTTGCCATTTTTGCTTGTTTTTTTACTTTGCAGAAAATCAATACCACACGGAGCCCAAACGTTGCGGGGATTTTTGGAGAATTTTTATGGACCAGAAGGAACAAGATGGACCAACGATCACCAAAAGAGGGGGCCCGTGGTGGCCACCCTCCACCAGGGTGCGCCAGAGGCCCCGACGCGGCCTGGTAGAGGGTGGGCACCTCAGGACTCCCCCAATCGACTATCGAGCCTATAAATTCCCAAATAATAATAAAACCCTAGGGGAGTCGACGAAACAATATTCCAGTCGCCACAAGTTCCAGAACCTCGAGATCCAATCTAACACAATCATGGAGGGGTTCATAGTATTCATAGGTGCCTCTCCAATGATGCGTGAGTAGCACACCATAGACCTATGGGTCCATAGGCAGTAGCTAGATGGCTTCCTCTCTCTCTATGACTCTCAATACAATGGTCTCTTGGAGATCTATTTTATGTAATGACTCTTACGGTGCGTTTGTTGGGATTGATATGTGTGCAACGTATCTATAATTTATTAAGTATTCATGTCATGTTTACAATAATTCTATATGATTTTGGTATGATTTTATTAGAACTAACCCGGACTGACACTGTTTTCAGCAGAACAACCATGGTGTCGTTTTTTGTGCAAAAATATAAGTTCTCGGAATGGGCTAAAAATTTAGTATGATTTTTTCTGGACCAAAAGAGAGCCCCGAAGCATTGGAGTTGGGCCAGAAGAGCAACGAGGATGTCACAAGCCTACCAGGCACGACCACCCCCCTAGCAGCGCCTAATAGGCTTGTCACCGCCTCGTGGCACCCCTTGACGTGAGATCGACGCCAAAAATTACTATAAATAAAGAAACCTCCGAAAATAAACCTAGATCGGGAGGTCCGGCACCACAAGCCTCCAAAGCCACGAAAAACCAATCGGGAGCCCATTCCGGCACCCTGTCGGAGGGGGAAACCATCACCGGAGGACATCTTCATCATCCTGGCGGTCTCCATGATGAGGAGGGAGTACTTCACCCTCGGGGATGAGGGTATGTACCAATAGCTATGTGTTTGATCTCTCTCCCTCTCGTGTTCTTGAGATGGCGCAATCTTGATGTACAGCAAGCATTATTGATATAGATGAATCATATGGAGTTTTCCCCTCTCTATCTTCTTGTGATGAATTGTGTTTTCCCTTTGAAGTTTTCTTATCAGATTGAGTCTTTATGGATTTGAGAACACTTGATGTATGTCTTGTGATGGGATATCTGTGGTGACAATGGGATGTTCTATTGATCCACTTGATGTATGTTTTCGTGATCAACTTGTGGGTTCTGTGACCTTTGGAATCTATGCATAGGGGTTGGCACATGTTTTTGTCTTGACTTTCCGGTAGAAACTTTGGGGCACTCTTTTGAAGTTCTTTGTGTTGGATTGAACATGATGAATCTAAAATTATGTGATGCACATTGTATAATCAAGCCCATGGGTACTTGTGGTGACATTGGAGTATCTAGGTGACATTAGGGTTTTGGTTGATGTGTATCTTAAGGTGTTATTTTAGTACGAACTCTAGGGCTGTCCGTGACACTTATAGGGATAGCTCATAAGATTGATCAGAAAAGATAACTTTGAGGTGGTTTTGTACCCTACAATAATTTCTTCATTAGTTCTCCGCTATTTGTGACTTTGGAGTGAACTCTTTGTCGCACGGGAGGTACTTACATATGATTCAACTATGCCAATATTGTTGAGAGAAATTGCACTAGTGAAAGTATGAACCCTAGACCTTGTTTCCAAGCATTTATACAATGTTTTGCTCGCTGTTTGCTATGTGTTACCTTGCTGTTTTTATATTTTCAGATTACAAAAACCAATATCT
Source organism: Hordeum marinum (assembly GCA_022496015.1). Classification (NCBI taxonomy): domain Eukaryota; kingdom Viridiplantae; phylum Streptophyta; class Magnoliopsida; order Poales; family Poaceae; genus Hordeum; species Hordeum marinum. Next base: position 417,867,688 of record CM039675.1, read on the forward strand.
ACCATCCATATTACACTTGTATCACCATCTCTTCGCCGAACTAGTGCACCTATACAATTTACCATTGTATTGGGTGTGTTGGGGACACAAGAGACTCTTTGTTATTTGATTGCAGGGTTTTTTGAGAGAGACCATCTTCATTGTACACCTCCCATGGATTGATAAACCTTAGGTCATTCACTTGAGGAAAAATTGCCACTGTCCTACAAAACTCTGCGCTTGGAGGCCCAACACAAGTCTACAAGAATAAGGTTGTGTAGTAGACATCAAGTTCTTTTCTGGCGCCGTTCCCAGGGAGGTGAGTGCTTGAAGGTATATATTTAGAACTTGCAATCAAATCTTTTAGTTTCTGTTTTTTTCACTAGTTTGGTTTTATAAAAGAAAACTACAAAAAAATGGAATTGAGGTTGCCTCATATGCTTCATCTTTTTAATGTCTTTCGTGAAAATGGTGGAAAGGAAAATTGTGCTCAAGAGCTAGAAGAAGAAGTTATTAAAATGTTTGGCACTAAATCTTTGAGTGATGAGCATGATTGCAATGTTGTTAGTATGAATTCTTTTAATAGCCATGATACTAATGATATGCAAAGCCACAAGCTTGGGGATGCTATGTTTGATGAAGATGATATTTTTAGTGCCCCAAGTTTTGATGAGCAAAACTATTATGATGATGGCATGCCTCCTATATATGATGATTATTGTGATGACATGTATGCTATAAAGATTAATGAAAACCATGAAACTTGTCATCGTGATTTTAATATTGAATGTGGTTATGTCAATCAAGTGTCTCATGATAGTTATTTTGTTAAGTTTGCGCCCACTATTAGTCATGAGAAGAAATTTTCTTGTGTGGAGAGTAGTAAAATCTCTATGCTTGTAGATCATGAAAATAATGCTTTATGTGCTGGTTATATCATGGAATTCCTTCATGATGCTACTGAAAATTATTATGAGGGAGGAAGATATGCTTGTTGGAATTGCAATAATATCAAGTTTCCTCTCTATGTGTTCAAAGTTTTGAAGTTATGCTTGTTTTGCCTTCCTATACTAGTTGATTCTTGCTCCCATAAATTGTTTGCTCACAAAATCCCTATGCATAGGAAGTGGGTTAGACTTAAATGTGCTTGTCATGAGATCATGATGCTCTTTTGCATGTTTCAAATACTATTCCTATGTGAGCATCATTGAAATCATCATGCCTAGCTAAAAGGCATTAAAGAAAGGGCTAATTGATTTGATGTCCCTAGTTGGGTCACACTCGGCAGGTTTACCCCTAGTTTTCCGAAAACACCCATTCCCTCCCAAACCACTTTGCTTCTCTTATTCTTTTTCCCTTTGACCGTTTGACTGTCACTTTGAAAACTTCATAATAAATTCATACTAACTCTGAAAAATTTAAATAAGATGTCAGAATGTTCATAAGAACATCACCTATATGTGCATGCAATTTGCATTCTTGACAAAAATGTTGGAAAGTCCCTGATGAGGATATGTACCTGGGGTAGGGTCCCAGGCACAACCCACATACCCTAGCTAAAGACACTACATGGGAGGACTTGAAAATCAAGCATGAACTTCTGAGTGGATACCTGGAGACGTTCAAAGTCACTCGGCAGTAATCCACTCGGAAGACTCCCGCTCTCACTCGGCAGTCGCGTGTCACTCGGAAGACCTTGCTTTCACTCGATGCTAGAAGACCAGGAGCCATCATCAAGAGCCTAATGGACAGACGCTGGTTCAATGGTCATTAATAGCTTTTACTACGTACGTTACCTGTAACGGCAGACTTTAAACCCCACGACTAGACCCTTTGATGCGGAGCCATTATGAGGGGCAGCGAACTCTATATAATCCACCCCTCCCCTCCTGCACAAGTGTTAGCAACTATTGTAATCTCCACATTCCACACGACATAAAGCTCCTGAGCACTGAGACGTAGGGCTGTTACCTCCACGAGAGGGGCCTGAACTCATACATCCGTGTGTACACCCTCGTCGTAGCTAGGACCCTGCCCTCTCCATTCATACCCCTACCATCTACTGTTAGACTCATTCCCACGACAGTTGGCACCCACTGTGGGGCAGGCGTCTAAGCGAATTTCGGCGAGGTTGCGATTTTCATCCTTCGACATGTCTTCCGGTGGTGTTTTTGCTCTGGGCCACGAGATCCGTTTCAGAGCACTCACCTTCATCGCCGACGATTCGGCATGGCTTCAGGAGGCACCTCTCGATGTCGAGGCACTCCCGATACGCGGGGCCGCGCACTTCCGTGCGAGTTCCTACGGTGTGTTGCTACGTCAGTCGTCGACTCCCTACGCGTCGGCTCCTCTCGCCGTTCGCGGCCGCAAGCGGTCCAGCCGCCCACGACTCCAGCGATGGATCGATCACGCAGCAACACGTCAAGCTTCTTCGCAGGTTGTAGTACTCGAGCCTGCCGAATCCCTTCATGGCATGTTCGAGTCGGATTCTGATCCGTCCGACGTGCCTTCTGAGTGCGAAAGATGCGATCCCGCAGCGGAGGTCTTGATGGCGGGCTCTCATCAGAGTTCACCGCCTGGCTTCAGTCGTGGCAAGCGCGAGGTTGGATGCCCGTCGAACGTGCAGCCGTGTCGTGATGAGGAGGTCCTTCACACCCCCATTATCGGTGCAACTGTCGAGGCCCAAGCTTTGGAGGCCGTGCGCATTCATCTGGAAGAGATCCAGGCAGAGATCGACGAGTGCGCCCGCCGCACCCCAGTCGACGTCATCGACAGCTGTTTCAGACTGGATCTCATGATGGCGTCGAGGTATACCGAACTCCTGTGCTTAATGTTGCTACTGCTGCTAGGATAGCAGATTCCATTCAACCGTCCTGGTCAGAGGCTGGTAGAGGGCTGTTGCAGATCAGAGCGTTGTTGGATGCAGCACAACGTCAGAATTTGGCAATTTCTCTGTCATGTCACAAGATATACAACAATTCACCCAAGGCAGAGACCGTTCAGTCAGCACACAGCCCTGGATCGCCCTTGCATCGCCGAGGCGGCGGTTTTCTTGAAGGGCAAGTCAGAGATCTGCATCACCGCGAGGACCACCGTCGAGTGCCCACTCCTTCGCGGAGTGGCCCGTACCCACCCCAGCGCAAGGGCGACAGGCACTCCTTCGGTGATGAGCGGGACGCGGACTTTGATGTCTGCACTTATCTTGTTTAGAAACAGATCGACAAGAGAAGAGCCTACAGAGAGGGACTCGACAGAGATGTTCCGACTGGAAGCTCAGCTGTGGTGTCTGGTCCAGAGTGTTTCAGCAGAGCTATACATTCCGCAGAGATTCCCCCTAACTTCAGAATGGCGGCGGGGATTGAAAAGTTTTCTGGTGAAACAAAACCAGAGACTTGGTTAGATGATTACCGAGTGGCTGTGCAGATTGGCGGCGAAAATGACAATGTCGCAATGAAGCACCTGCCCCTCATGTTGGATGGTCCATCTCGAGCTTGGTTGAATCGTTTGACTCCTTCTAGCATACATTGTTGGGAGGATCTTGCCCGAGTGTTTGTTCGGACCTTTGAAGGCACTTGCAAGCGCCCAGTAGGTCTGGTCGACTTACAGCACTACGTCCAGAAGCCCAATGAAACCTTAAGAGACTATATTCAGTGATGGTCCACCCTGCATCATACGGTGGAGAATGTGTCGGAACACCAGGCTGTTTGTGCCTTCAAGGCTGGTGTGAGATACAGAGAGCTATACCTGAAGTTCGGGCGCACTGGTGACATTTCACTCGGCAAGATGATGGAAATAGCCACACGCTACGCCAATGGCGAGGAAGAAGACCGCCTCCATAGAGGCAAAGGAAAGGTAGTTGCTAACGAGTCTGGCGGCGGTAACAATCAGAAACAGAAGCGGAAGGCTGAAGACCCAACTCCGGCAGAGGCAGCAGCACTGGCGACTCTGTCGAAGAACAAGGGCAAGGCCAAGGCTCAAGATGCCCCTAAGAGGGGAAGGGTCAGTCATGAATTGACATTTTGGATCAGCCGTGTGTAATTCACACGAAGAAAGATGCAAAAGGCAACCTAATTCTGCCAAAGCACACCACTCGACAGTGTCGAACCCTTATCCAACAGTTCAAGGGAGACCAGTCGAGTGGGAAATCTCCTGAAAAAGAAGATGAAGATGAAGAGAAGGAAACATTCCAGGATGTCACTCCTACACTGGATATCTTTGCTGATGTCGAGAGCAAGAGTCGTCTGAAAGTCATCAACAGAGAAATCAACATGGCTGTGCCAAACACCCCCACCTACCTCAAGTGGTCTCAATACACTGTCACGTTTGACCAGACAAACCATCCTGCTCGTGTGGCTACTCCCAGTTGACAGGCTTTGGTAGTTGATCCGGTGGTGCAGGGGACTCGACTTAGAAAGGTCCTCATGGACAACGACAGCGGCCTGAACATTTTGTATGCGGATACCATGAATGGGATGGGCATTCCGATGTCCCGTCTGAGCGAGAGCAACATGCATTTTCATGGGGTCATCCCAGGAAAGAAGGCCAAGTAACTCGGCCAGATAGCAATGGACGTGGCATTCGGAGATAGCAAAAAATTCCGAAAAGAAAAATTGACGTTTGAAGTCGTGGATTTCAAGAGTGCTTACCATGCTATCTTGGGTCGACCCGCTTATGCACGTTTCATGGCCCGACAATGCTACGTGTATCTCAAGTTGAAAATGCCAGGCCCTAAGGGCGTGATCATGGTTACTGGCAATCGACAGCAGGCCGAAGAGTGTCTCCAGCAAGGATCCAAGATCGTCGATCAACAGATGGCCATGGTCGAGCTGGAGGAGTACAAGAAAACCACTGACCCTGCTGATTTGCTCCACGTGAAAAAGCCGGCTTCCGAGTCGGCATTTCAGTCGACAGGGGAAGTGAAAAAGGTGCACATCCACCCGACGGATCCAACTGCTGCCCCGACGAATATCTCAACAACACTCGACAGTAAATAGGAAGCCGAGCTCATCCAGTTCCTCCGTGAGAACTGGGATATCTTTGCATGGAAGCCTGCTGACATGCCGGGGATTCCCAGGGAGCTGGCTGAGCACCGTCTGCGAGTGGATCCGAAAGCCAAGCCCGCCAAGGAGCATTTGCATCGATCCGCGGCAGAGAAGCACAAGGAAATCGGCAAAGAAGTGGCCCGTCTCTTGCAAGCCAAGTTCATTCGGGAGATTTACCACTCCGACTGGCTCTCGAATGTTGTGATGGTGCCCAAGAAAGATAAGGCGTTGCGCATGTGCATTGACTTCAAACATCTCAATAAGGTGTGTCCGAAATACCACTTTCTGCTCCCCCACATAGATCAAATTATTGACTCAACATCGGGGTGTGAGCGATTATCGTTTTTGGATGCTTATTCCGCGTACCATCAGATCTGTCTGTTTGGCTGAGTTGAAATAAAAACAGCCTTCATCACCCCGTTTGGGTGCTTTTGCTACATCACCATGCCTTTTGGTCTTAAAAATGCTGGCGCTACTTTTATGCGCATGATTCAGAAATGTTGACTCGACCAGATCCCTCGGAATGTCGAGGCGTACATGGACGATATAGTGGTCAAGTCCCGCAAAGGTTCCGACCTGCTGGCTGACTTGGCCGAGACATTCGCCATTCGACATAAAGCTGAATCCGGCTAAATGTACCTTCAGTGTCCCTGGCGGCAAGTTGCTCGGTTTTCTCGTTTCCGAGCAAGGAATTGATGTCAATCGCGAGAAGATCAGTGCCATTACCTGTATGAAGACTCCCGTGCGAGTGCACGACGTTCAGAAGCTCACAGGTTGCTTGGCAGCATTGAGTCGATTCATTTATCATCTTGGTGAGAAGGCTCTGCCCTTGTATCAGTTAATGAAGAAGTCCGACACATTCGACTGGACTCCTGAAGCCGAAGCAGCGTTTGTTGAGCTCAAAGCCCTGCTCTCCACCCAGCCGGTGCTTGCCGCTCCCGCCAGCAAAGAGCCTCATCTCCTGTACATTGCGGCCACAAATCAGGTCGTCAGTACAGTGCTGACTGTCGAGCAGGAAGAGGATGGAAAAGCTTATAAAGTCTAGCATCTAGTTTATTATGTCTCGGAAGTACTGTCCCCATCAAAGCAAAGATACCCACACTATCAGAAGCTGCTGTATGGTATTTACCTGTCGGCGAAGAAGGTGGCACATTATTTCCAAGACCATTCGATCAAGTCGTCAGTGATGCTCCTTTATCTGAGATTTTCAATAATCGCAACGCATCAGGTCGAGTGGCCAATTGGGCAATTGAGCTTGGACACTTTGACATCAGATTCAAGGCCAAGGAGGCAATCAAGTCCCAAGCATTGGCAGATTTCATGGCCGAGTGGATTGAACAGCAACATCCCATCCAAGTTCACTCGGTGCATTGGACAATGTTCTTCGACGGCTCCAAAATGTTGAATGTGTCCGGCGCTGGTGTTGTATTGATATCCCTCAGAGGAGACAAGCTCAACTATGTCTTGCAAATTCACTTTGATTCCTCCAACAATGAGGCAGAGCATGAAGCACTTTTGTATGGGTTGCGCATGGCTATCTCACTCGGCGTCAAGCGCCTGATGGTTTATGGTGACTCGGATTTGGTGGTGAATCAAGTGATGGAGTGGGATGTTAGAAACCCCCCTATGACTGGATACTGCCATGCAGTCCGGAAGCTGGAGAAGAAATTTGAAGGTCTGGAACTTCACCATGTTCCTCGACTGAAAAATCAAGCAACTGATGAGCTGTCCAAGATCGGTTCCACTCGACGGCCCATCCCCAGCGGAGTGTTCCTAGAGCATTTGCATACTCCTTTGATTCAAGAGGATCCCTTCACTGAAGAGCTCCCACAAGCTTCAAGCTCCTCTGACTAGACCGAAGTTGATGTTCCTGCTGTAATTGACCTAGTCATGGAGGTGCTAGTTATCATTCCTGACTGGACTGTGCCATACATTGCCTATATCCTTAGACAAGATCTCCCTGAAGATCAAGCAGAGGCTCGACAGATTGTGCGCAGGTCCAAGGCTTTCACTGGGATGGGAGATCAGCTATTCAGAGAGAGTGTGACTGGTGTCACCCAGCAGTGCATTTCCCCCGAAGAAGGTCGAATGATTCTAGACGAAATCCACTCGGGAACTTGCGGGCACCATGCATCTTCAAGGGCGATCGTCGCTAAAGCATACCGAGCCGATTTTTACTGGCCACGAGCTAATGAGATGGCTAAGGACATTGTTGATCACTGCGAGGGCTCCCAGTTCTATGCAAATCTATCACACAAGCCAGCGTCTGCTCTGAAGACAATTCCACTCGCCTGACCGTTTGCGGTTTGGGGACTCGACATGGTTGGCACCTTCCGGCCCGAAAAAGGAGGATTCACCCACCTGTTGGTAGTAGTCAACAAATTCACCAAGTGGATTGAAGCCAAACCCATCAAGAAGCTGAATTCCCGCACGGCGGTCACATTCATGAGGGAGATCATTATTCGATATGGCATCCTGCACAACATCATCATGGACAACGACACTAATTTTGACTCGGAAGAATTCAGAAGATTCTGTAACTCCCAAGGCACCCGAGTGGATTACCCTTCCGTTGCACATCCTCAAACCAATGGACAAGTTGAGCGGGCTAATGGTCTCATTCTACAAGGTCTGAAGCCTCGTCTCATGTGCGATTTGGATCATGCTGCTGGTGCGTGGGTAACAGAGCTGCCATCTGTTTTGTGGGGGTTGAGGACAACACCCAATCAGTCGACTGGACGAATCCCTTTCTTCCTTGTCTATGGTGCAGAAGCTATACTGCCGAGTGACTTGGCCCACAATTCTCCCCGAGTGGAGCTATATTCTGAGGCTGAAGCTGAACAAGCCAGACAGGATGGGGTAGATCTCCTGGAGGAAGAGCGTGAGATGGCTCTGATCCGGACTACAGCCTATCACCAAGACCTACGACGTTTCCATGCGAGGAATGTCAGAAGATGAGCGTTCCACGAGGGAGATTTGGTGCTTCGAGTGAATCAGCACCGACCTAACAAGCTTGCTCCTGCATGGGAAGGCCCTTTTGTTGTCACTAAGGTGCTAAACAATGGAGCCTATCACTTATATAATCTCATGAAGCAGATGGATGAGCCACGAGCCTGGAATGCAGACCTGCTTCGACGATTTTACACTTAGACAAGAGTTTTCTGATGTAATAAGAGTACTTCATCAATGCAATTCGTGTTTTTGCAATTAACACTTCATCAATTCCATCAGCGTAGTTACATTCTTGGGAATACTCCGAGTGACAAGCAATCCTCACACTCGGGGGCTTAGCTGCAAAACGTGTTTTGCCTAAGTTAAAAACCCTATCGGGTGGATAGCAGTCCATTCACTCGACGGCCTATTTGCGAATCCGTCTTCGCTTGGGTCAAAAACCTCGTCGAGTGGACGGTAGTCCATTCATTCGATAACTTAGCTGCGAATCTAGATTTGCTTAAGTTTGAAAATACTCCGAGTGAAGAGCAATCCTCACACTCGGGGGCTTAGCTGCGATACATGTTGCGCCTAAGTTTAAAAACCTCGTCGGGTGGATAATAGTCCAGCCACTCGACAGCTTATTTGCGAATCCGTCTTTGCTTAAAAAAACTCGTCGAGTAGATGGTAATCCATACACCCGACAACTTATATGTGAATCAACATTCACCTAAGTTCAAATATACTCCGAGTGGCGAGCGATCCTCACACTCGGGGGCTTAGCTACGAAATATGTTTCGCCTAAGTTAAAAGCCCCATCGAGTAGATGGTAATCCATTCACTCGACAACTTAGATGTGAATCGACATTCACCTAAGTTCAAATATACTCCGAGTGATGAGAAATCCTCCCACTCGACGACTTAGCTGCAAAACATGTTTCACCTAAGTTAAAAACCTCGTCGGGTGGATAGTAATCCATCCACTCGACAGCTTAGCTGCGAATCAACATTCGCCTAAGTTCAAAAATACTCCGAGTGATGAGCAATCCTCACACTTGGGGGCTTAGCCATGAACATGCTTCGCCTAAGTTAAAAATAAACTCAGTCGAACAGGCAATTGAAAGCCAAATACGAATAAAATCCAAAGGGTAAACCACGAATAAATGTTTCGTATGGAAGCAAACATGCTCAGGCCCAAGGCCTGAATGGAGTTTTTAAGGATACATATCCACTCGGCATACCGAGGCAAATTTAATTGTTTCTCTCACAAGACAAGTTTTTTCAAGTAGGTGATGGACTGGCAGGCTCGACGAGGTGTCTAAGTCGATGCCGTCAGTGATTCTGGTGGCTGCTTCGATGAAGGTCTCCATGAAATCTTCAAACTGGAGTTTCTTCGTGTTGACCACCTGTAGCTCCTTTAGCCTCTCTTCCTTCACGTCCCTGTAATGGATCCTGACGAGCGACAATGCTACATCAGCCCCACAACGAGTGGCAGATTTGTTCCAGGCCTGCACTCGACTTGGAAGTTCGTCTAGGCAAGCCATCATAGCGTTGAGGTCAAGCCGGAGGGTGTCCTCAGGCCATAGTTCTTTGTCGATCCTCCCCATTGTAGACTTCATTCGGAAAAGATACGCCTGGACGCCCTGGAGCCGGAAATTGAGTCAGAGCATGTTCATGGCCACCGCGTCTGCGACAAGAGACTTGGTGGGATCCAGATTCGGCTCAACCTCCTCTGCCTCCTTCTCAAAATCTTGGCAGAATTCTGTTGAAGAATGGGGAACGGGAGGAGAATCGGTGAACTACAACCCTCAAAGATTTTACAAAGTTCAGTCGACAAACATACTTACCGTCGAGCATGATATACATCTTCCTCGAGAACTCGCCCAAATGCTTCTCTAGGCCATTGCTCCTCTTGTTTAGCTGCTCGTCCCTCTTGACGAGGTCCGTGCGCTCCTGCTTGAGTTTGGTGTTCTCCTCTTCCAGCTTCTGGGCGGCCGCCAGCTTATGATCTGCAGCTTCAGTTTTTTCCCTAGCCACCCATTGGGCGTCGGCGAGTGCTTTGTCCTTATCCTCCAATGCCTTCTTCATGGAATCTAAAGAAACAACATTGTTGAGTCGCGCTTGGAGTCGACGATTTTCATTGCGCACGTCTGTTCGAGTGAGAGCACTCGGTTCAAAACGCGAAGAGTGAAGATGGGAATGCTAACAGTCGACAGTAATTACCTCCCAGAGACTTCAGCTCAGCACGTGCTCGCTCTAGGGCGTTGTTGGCAACCGCCAGGTCCACCTGCAACTGGTTCCTCTCCTCTTCCATCTTCTTGTATTGCGTACCAAGTTGGCAAGCCGTCTGGAATCACCAAAAGACAGGAGTTCAATCAGCAAATGGTTCCTGGACAGTCGACTGAGTTATTAAAACCGGCGAATGACCATCTTGAAAGAATTCCAGCAAAAAATCCACTCGACATGTTGAGTGGCCCTAGCGCTCCGCGCGTCGTAAACAAATTTAAATGTTCTCTATTAAGACCCCTGCCAGTGCAAGCACTCGACAGTGGTCTTGGGGACTACACCCAGTGGGTGTGCTAAGAGCGCCCCGACTGAGACGGTTAACTCTCGATCCATCGAGTAACTCGTCAGAAACCACACTCGACATGTCGAGTGACACTAGTACCACGTGTACGACAACAGACTCTAAGATGCCTGCTGATACAAGCACTTGCCAGTGGTCTCGGGGACTACACCCAGTGGGTGCGCTAAGAGCGCCCCCACTGAGATGGTTAAGTCTCGATCCGTCGAGTAACTCGTTAGAAACCACACTCGACAAGGCCAGCCCAGTCGTGACACTCGACCGATCGAGTGACGCACCACCCCTACTCTATGAGGTGCAGTCGATCCTTATGCAACGTCATATCATGGTGTGTTGATAATATCCATGGAACCTACAAGGTATCTACGGAGTGGTGTGATTCAAAGACAAAATGTATCCCCTGTACAATAAACGCTAAAGACCCCTGCCGGTGCAAGCACTCGACAACGGTCTCGGGGACTACACCAAGTGGGTGCGCTAAGAGCGCCCCCACTGAGACGGTTAACTCTCGATCCGTCGAGTAACTCGTCAGAAACTACACTCGACATGTTGAGTGACACCAGTACCACGCGTACTACCAATCCCAATCCTACTCAACTATGAACAGATCTATTCGAGTGGAGAAAGTACAAGCATTCAACGGCAATCACCCAGTGGGTGTATAGCAGGCAAGAAAATACAAGAATTCAATCAACAATGGACTTACAATCGAACTTACTCGGACATTGGTGCGAAGGGCTCCGCTAACGTCAAAAGCCAGTTTGCTGGCCTCGTACGCCTCCCTGGCTCTCAGCATGAGCTGCTCCGCCTGGATCATGGCTTCCTTTGCAGCTCCGGTTTGATCTTCCGGGGTGCGATGCAGAGAGAAGGCCGTCACAGGTGGGGTCGGCGTGGTCGCAGGAGCAGCTGAGGCAGTCTGAGGGGGCCCAGTCGGAGTCGACGCCACAACGGTCGAGACAATTGGAGGGGCATGTGACAGAGGTACTACAGGTTCAGCCCGGGGTTGTGTCGAGCCACCTCCCCCTGGGAAGACTCTATAGTCGATCGCTGAAGTGCTTGCGTTGATGACGCTCCTACGGTGCGAGGGCGCGAAGCGGCCTGTCGCTCCTCATCCTCCTCCACCTGAATGACCTCTGCAACAAAAACCGATAGTGTTAACATCCGCATAAGCCGAGACCCATTCGGACGAACCAACAACTCTCTAACCTCTATGAGAAGTGGCCGCGTCAGTAGTGTCGACATCCATTGCATCCCCTCCATCTCGATGAGGAGAACACACAGATGTAGCAGCTCTGACGAATTGAGTGACATGCGGTCAAATACAATTCCGGACTTCAGTCGGCAGAACAAGTACGAAAATAAATAATTACGTGGAAATGACGGGCATGGCCACCCTCATGCGAGGCAGTGCCTTGCGAGGCTTGGTGACGACTAGCTTGGGCTGCTTGGCTAGTTTCTCGCTCGGCTCAGCGGTCGAGGGGCGACTGCGCTTTAGATTCCTCTCGCTGGGACCCAGGGCCCTGTCCTCAACAGCCGACGGGTCTTGGGGGGACTTTGTGCGGCTCTCGCGACGGGGAGGTGACTCAACTTCTTCCTCCTCGCCGGAGTCCTCGTATTCTTCCTCGGAGTCGGAAGAATCGTCACCGTCCATGCTACCACCCTCGCTCACCCCGCTGTCTTCAACATGGTTCCCGTTGGGAACAGGCGAGTGCATGTGCGTCCATTCCTACATGATTCAAGCAAAGAAGTCAGCTCTATATATCACTCGACAGGTCAATACATCAGTCGACATCGCACAACTCACCAAGTTCTTCGGTGGGTTTTCGGCCAAGAACGGCAGGATCCTCTTGGCTCCCAAGGGGCAGGCCCCGGTGGTGCTATGGAGCCACTGATCGACAGTTCTCTAAGGAACTTCCTCAGGATGCGCCCTCGTCGAGTCCTCAGGGCCCGCATAATGCCACATGGTATGGTCCCTGGCTTGGAGCGGCTGGATGCGTCGACCTAGAAACGTCTCCAATAGATCCATGCCGGTCACCCCGCCCCGGATCAGTTGCACCATCGCCTCTACCAAGATGCCCACTTGGACGTGCTCCGCTTCAGTCACCTTCAGGGACTTGGGAATAGCTGGACGGCCGGGTGAATAGGAAGGAAGGCCAGTCGACATATTTGGTGAGGCTGCATCCTTGTAATAAAACCAGGTCGACTGCCAACCCCTTACAGATTCTGGGAAGGTCATGGCAGGGAAGGAACTACGAGCTCTTTTCTGAACCCCTAACCCTCCGCACAGCTATTGTACATGGGTCTTCCCGTCAGCAGGGAGGGCTTTCTTCACGGTCTGAGATCTGACTGTGAAGAGGTTTTTGAACAGCCCCCAATGGGGAGGACAGCCCAGGAAACATTCGCACAGAGTGACAAATGCAGATAGATAAGCTATGGTGTTCGGCGAGAACTGGTGCAGTTGAGCACTGAAAAGATTTAGGAAACCCCTAAAGAACGGATGGGGTGGCAGAGAGAAACCTCGCTCGACATGGGAGAGAAGGAGGACCCACTCCCCATCGTGCGGCTTTGGCTCGCGCTCCTCCCCCGGTAGCCTCCAAGCGCCGTCTGCCACGAGACCATCGGAGACGAGGCCCTCCATGTCTTCGCGGGTGATGACAGAGGGAAGCCAATCCCCCTGCATCCAGCCCGATGGTGCAATGAATCTGGCGGTCGAGGGCTTTCTGCCCTTGAGCTTCGCCGCCCCCCTCTTCGCGCGCTCCAGCTTCTCCATTGGATTCTTCATCTCCATCGCGGCGGCTTTCATCGAGGAAGATCGGAGTTGGGCGCTGAGAGCGGAGGAAACGGAGGGAAAGAGAGAAAGAACTAGCGGAGGTACTATGCAAACCACAGCGTTGATTGCTTTATACGCTGCCGAGTGTCTCACTGACCGGTGTACCCGCGAGGTTACCGCGCATGCCAACCGCTGACGGCACTCGTTACGTGGTGATACGACCGGTGCGAAAATCGAGGCATCGTGCCTCCACTTGCCCTAATCATGGCATAGTCATCGCGCGGGCACGCGCGCTTCCCAAATTTTTAGATCCCGGAAAATCTGGGTCTATCAGACCGATCCGTCACCTCCCAAGATGATGCCAGCTTACTCAGACCAAAGCGAATGCTGAACATCCACTCGGACACCTTTAAGGCTGAATGGATCCGGGCGAGCAGAGAAGAGTTTAATCGACGCAAGTTTCATCGAATCCCCGAATATCATTCGGAAGATTTTGCATGTTGATCCTAAATGAATGCTAATGCTCAGAGTTCAATCGACACAAGTTTCATGGAAACCTCAAGTATCATTCGTAGGATCTGATGCACTAACTCAAGGTCTACGTAGATACCTCCTTCCACCACTCAAACCCCGATCCATTCGGGGGCTAATGATGAGGATATGTACCTGGGGTAGGGTCCCAGGCATAGCCTACATACCCTACCTAAAGACACTACATGGGAGGACTTGAAAATCAAGCATGAACTTTCGAGTGGATCCCTGGAGACGTTCAAAGTCACTCGGTAGTAATCCACTCGGAAGACTCCTGCTCTCACTCGGCAGTCGCGTGTCACTCGAAAGACCTCGCTTTCACTCGATGCCAGAAGACCAGGAGCCATCATCAAGAGCCTAACGAACAGACGCTAGTTCAATGGTCATTAATAGCTTTTACTACGTATGTTACCTGTAACGGTAGACTTTAAACCCCACGACCAGACCCTTTGATGCGAAGCCATTATGAGGGGCAGCAAACTCTATATAAGCCGCTCCTCCCCTCCTGCACAAGGGTTAGCAAGTATTGTATCTCTACATTCCACACGACATAAAGCTCCCGAGCACTGAGACGTAGGGCTGTTACCTCCACGAGAAGGGCCTGAACTCATACATCCGTGTGTACACCCTCGCCGTAGCTAGGACTCTACCCTCTCCATTCGTACCCCTACCATCTACTGCCAGACTCGTTCCCACGACAGTCCGCATCATAGATGATAGCTGAAACTCAGATGGGGACTTTCCAACATTTTTGTCATGAATGTGAATGACATGCACATATAGGTGATGTTTCTCTGAACATTTTCATACCTTATTTGAATTTTTCTGAGTTAGTATGAATTTTTTATGAAGTTTTCAAAATTATTGTCAATCGGAAAAAGGGCAAAAGCATAATAGGAGCGAAGTGACTTGGGCAGAACTGAGGGTTTTTGGAAATTAGGGGTAAAACTGTCGAGTGAGACACAACTATGGGCACCAAATTAATTATCCCTAGCGCTTGTTGGGAGACAACCCAACACTTTTACCTTCTGTTTTTATGTGTTCACATGATTAATCTACTGTATTAATCATGTTTTGTGTCTATTATTTCAATAAAGTGCCAAGTAAAGCCTTTGGGATAGTGTGGATACTTGCTTGTTTGATTCTCTGCAAAAACAGAAATTTTTGCGTCTAGTATATGAATTATTTGATTTTATTGGAGCGTCAAACAATTATTAAATTTTTACAATATGTTTATATGAAAATTCCTTGAGTTTTCCTATGTTTCAGAATTTTTAGAGTCAGGGAAGTATGGTGATCATTTAGATCTTTGCAGACTGTTCTGTTTTTGACAGATTCTGTTTTGCATGCATAGTTTGCTTGTTTCAAGTGTTCCTATATCTTATATTGAGTAATATAGATTGTGGGAATGATTTAATACATTAGGTATTATGTTAGAAAAATTATGAATCGTGTCTTGATAGTACCTAAGTGAATGATCCATCTTTATTACACTAACCTTTCTCACAAAGTTCCGTTAAGTTTTGTGTGATTGAAGTTTTCAAGTTATGGGTGAGACACCAATATGAGGAGAATAAGGAGTGACAAGAACCTCATCTTGGGGATTCCCAAGGCACCCCCAAGGTAATATTCAAGGAAGACCCAAACGTCTAAGCTTGGGGATGCCCCGGAAGGCATCCCCTCTTTCGTCTTCGATACTATCGGTATATCTTACTTGAAGCTATATTTTTATTCGTCACATAATATGAGTTTTGCTTGGAGTGTCATTTTTTTATCTGTTAGGTGATCTTTATAATCTTGTTTTTTCAATAAAATTTCCAAGAATTGCCTTAGGATGCTTGCATTGCATGTTTTGATATGTGCTGGGTAGAAACGTAAACTTCTGTTGTAGTGTTTGAATTTTCATATTTTACTGGAACATGGAAAATTTCTGAAATGTTTACACAGTGTTTTAATATAAATTTTATAGCATGTCATAAATTTTCATAATAGTTTGTGTTACAGAAGTACACTAGTTTAATAGATTGTTACAGACTGCTCTGTTTGGATAGATTGCTGTCATAGTTTTGTTATCTACTTGTCCTGTAGTTTCCATAGCCTATATTGGTAGATATAAATTGTGGAAATGATAGTATACAGTACCGAATGCTTGAAAATTATTGTGCAACTTCTCTTGGCAGTACATAGAGAGTTGATTTATTATTATGTGTACTAACCTATCTCACGAGTTCTTTTCGAGTTTTGTGTGGATGAAGTTTTTGAGAATAGGTGAAACCATGATATGAGAGGAATGAGCGAGATAGAAAACCTAGGTGAAACCATGATTTTGTGGTCTACCTCCTCTCACAGCCCATGAGGCCCTTGGGTCGAGACACCCCTCCCGATGGTCCCTCGGTACACTCCCGACACTCCCGGTACACTACCAATGAGCCCGACACTTTTTTGGTGACCAAAACAGGACTTCCTATATATCAATCTTTACCTCCGGACCATTTCGGAGATCCTTGTGACATATAGGATCTCATCTGGGACTCCTAACAATCTTCGGTCACCGCCATACATAACTCTGTACTACCGAAATCTCACCGAACCTTAAGTGTGCAGACCCTGCGGGTTCGACAACTATGTAGACATGACCGAGACACCTCCACGGTCAATAACCAATAGCGGGACCTGGATGCCCATATTGGTTCCTACATATTCTACAAAGATCTTTATCGGTTGAACCTCTATCTCAAGGATTCAGTTAATCTCGTATGTTGTTCCCTTTGTTCATTGGTATGTTACTTGCCCCATATTCGATCGTCGGTATCTGTATACCTAGTTCAATCCCGTTATCGGCAAGTATCTTTACTCGTTCCGTAATACAAGATCCCGTGGCTAACACTTTAGTCACATTGCTTGCAAGGCTTTTTGTGATGTTGTATTACCGAGTGGGCCCTGAGATACCTCTCCGTCACATGAAGTAACAAATCCTAGTCTTGATCCATACCCACTCAAAAGGCACCCTCGGAGATACATGTAGAGCATCTTTATAGTCACCCAGTTACATTGCGAAGTTTGATACACACAAGGTGTTCCTCTGGTTTCAGTGAGTTGCATGATCTCATGGTCATACGAATAGATACTTAACATGCAGAAAACTATAGCAATAAACTGACACAATCATATGCTATGTTTAAGTTTGGGTCTTGTCCATCACATCATTATCCCAATGATGTGATTCTGTTATCAAATGACATCTTATGTCTATGGCTAGGAAACCTTGACCATCTTTGATCAATGAGCTAGTCTACTAGAGGCATACTTGGGACAATGTGTTGTCTATGTATCCACACATGCAATGTGTTTCCAATCAATACAATTATAGCATGGATAATAAACGATTATCATGAATAAGGAAATATAATAATAACCATTTGTTATTGCCTCTAGGGCATATTTCCAACAGTCTTCCACTTGCACTAGAGTCAATAATCTATCTCACAACACTATGTGATTTAAATTGTAATGAATTGAACACCCATACAGTTCTGGTGTTGATCATGTTTAGCCCTTGGAAGAGGTTTAGTCAATGGGTGTGCAACATTTAGATCCGTGTGCACTTTGCAAATATTTATGTCCTCCTCCTTGATGTACTCGCGGATGGAATTGAAGCGTCTCTTTATGTGTCTGGTTCTCTTGTGAAACCTTGGTTCCTTGGCCAAGGCAATGGCATCAGGGTTATCACAGAACAGATCTACTAGATTCAGTGCACTGGGCACTACTCCAAGATCTGTCATGAAATCCTTCATCCAGACACCTTCCTTCACCGCCTCCGAGGCTGCGATGTACTCCGCTTCGCATGTAGAATTGGCTACCACGCTCTTCTTGGACTGCACCAGCTTACCGCTCCCCCATTGAGAATAAATACGTATCCGGTTTGTGACTTAGAGTCATCCGGATCAGTGTCAAAGCTTGCATCAACGTAACCCTTTATGACGAGCTCTTGATCACCTCGATAAACGAGAAACATTTCCTTAGTCCTTTTCAGGTACTTAAGGATATTCTTGACTGTCGTCTAGTGCGCCATTCCTGGATCACTTTGAAACCTTCCGGCCATACTTATGGCAAGGCTGACATCAGGTCTTGTGCACAACATTGCATACATGATAGAGCCTATAGCTGAAGCATAGGGGATTACACTCATATTTTCTCTATCTTCTGCAGTCACTCGGCATTGAGTCTTACTCAACTTCACACCTTGTAACACAGGCAAGAACCCCTTCTTGGACTGATCCATTTTGAACTTCTCCAAAACTTTATCAAGGTATGTGCTCCGTGAAAGTCCTATTAAGCGTCTCGATCCATCTCTATAGATCTTAATGCCTAATATGAAAGCAGCTTCTCCTAGGTCCTTCATTGAAAAATTCTTGTTCAAATATTCCTTCACGCTTTCTAGCATTTCTATATTGTTTCCAATCAGCAATATATCATCCACATATAATATTATAAATGCTATAGATCTCCCACTCGCTTTCTTGTAAATACAAGCTTCTCCATAAACTTGTATAAACCCGAACGCTTTGATCACCTCATCAAAGCACAGATTCCAACTCTGAGATGCTTGCACCGGTCCATAAATGGAACGCTGGAGTTTGCAAACTTTGTGAGGATTCTCTGGATCGAAAAAACCATCCGGTGATATCATATACAACTCTTCCTTAAGGAAACCGTTAAGGAACACTGTTTTGACATCCATCTGCCAAATTTCATAGTTGAAATATGCAGCTATTGCCAACAAGATTTTGACGGACTTAAGCATCGCCACGGGTGAGAAAGTCTCATCGTAGTCAACTCCTTGAACTTGTGAAAAACCCTTTGCCACAAGTCGAGCTTTATAGACGGTGACATTGCCGTCCGCGTCCGTCTTCCTGTTAAAGATCCATTTGTTCTGTATGGCCTTTCGCCCTTCAGGTAATACTTCCAAAGTTCGTACTTTGTTTTCATACATGGATCCCATCTCGGATTTCATGGCCTCCAACCATTTCTCGGGATCCGGGCCTATCATCACTTCTCCATAGCTCGTAGGTTTGTCGTTGTCTAACAACATGACCTCCAAGAAAGGGTTGCCGTACCACTCAGGAGAAGTACGTGCCCTTGTCGACCTACGAGGTTCGATAGGAACTTGATACAATGCTTCATGATCATCATCATTAACTTCCTCTTCAACTGTCGAAGGCTCCACAGAAATGTCTTTCTGCGCTGTGCTACTCTCTAGTTGAAACAAAGGTTCAACAACCTCATCAAGTTCTATCTTCCTCCCACTCAATTCTTTCGAGAGAAACTCTTTCTCAAGAAATGTTCTGTTCTTAGCGACAAACACTTTGCCTTCAGATCTGAGATACAAGGTATACCCAACTGTCTCTTTTGGGTATCCGATGAAGACACATTCTCTCCACTTTGGGTTCGAGCTTTTCAGGCTGTAGCTTTTTGACATAAGCATCACATCCCCAAACTTTAAGAAACGAAAACTTTGGCTTCTTGCCAAACCACAGTTCATTTGGCATCGTCTCAACGGATTTTGATGGTGCCCTATTTAAAGTGAATGCAACTGTCTCTAATGCATAACCCCAAAACGATAGTGGAAAATCGGCAAGAGACATCATAGAACGCACCATATCTAATAAGGTTCGATTATGACGTTCGGACACACCATTATGCTATGGTGTTCCAGGCGGTGTCAATTGTGAAACAATTCCACACTCTCTTAAGTGACTGCCAAACTCATAACTTGGATATTCTCCTCCTCGATTAGGTCGTAGGAATTTAATCTTCTTGTTACAATGATTCTCAACTTCACTCTGAAATTGCTTAACCTTTTCAAACATTTCAGACTTGTGTTTCATCAAGTAAATATACCCATATCTACTTAAGTCATCAGTGAAGGTGAGAAAATAACGATATCCACCGCATGCCTCAATGCTCATTGGACCGCACACATCAGTATGTATGATTTCCAACAAGTCACTTGCCCGTTCCATTGTTCAAGAGAACGACATTTTATTTATCTTGCCCAAGAGGCATGGTTCACATGTGTCAAGTGATTCAAAATCAAGTGACTCCAATAGTCCATCATCATGGAGCTTCTTCATGCGTTTTACACCAATATGACCTAAACAGCAGCGCCACAAGAAAGTGCTACTATCATTACTAACTCTACATATTTTGGCATCAATGTTATGAGCATGTGTATCATCACTATCGCCATTCAATATGAATAAACCCCTCACCTTGGGTGCATGCCCATAAAAGATATTACTCATATAAATAGAACAACCATTATTCTCAGATTTAAATGAGTAACCGTCTCTCAATAAATAAGATCCAGATATAATGTTCATGCTTAACGCATGCACTAAATAAAAATTATTCAGGTTCATCACTGATCCCGATGGTAGTCGAAGAGCGAGCGTGCCGATGACGATCACATCATCCTTGGAACCATTTCCCACGCGCATCGTCACTTTGTTCGTAGCCAGCCTCCATCTATTCTGTAGGTCCTGCTTTGAGTTGCAGATGTGAGCAACCGAACCGGTATCAAATACCCAGGCACTACAACAAGAGCTAGTAAGGTACACATCAATAACATGTATATCATATATACCTTGTTTGTTCTTGGCCGCCTTCTTGTTAGCTAGATACTTGGGGCAGTTCCGCTTCCAGTGACCAGTTCCCTTGCAATGAAAGCACTCAGTTTCTTCACGAGAGGGGCAACTGCTTTGCCACTCTTCTTGGAGTTACTCTTCTTTCCCTTGCGAGTCTTCTTGAAACTAGAGGTTTAATTGTCCATCAACACTTGATGCTCCTTCTGTATTTCAGACTCAACAACTTTCAGCATCGCAAACACCTCGGCAACCAACTTGTTCATGCCTTGCATGTTATAGTTCGTCACGAAGCTCTTGTAGCTAGGTGGAAATGATTGAAGAACTCTGTCAGTGATCACGTCTGGTGGGAGAACAATTCCCAACTCAGCTAGACAGGTCGAATACCCAGACATTCTAAGTATATGTTCACATACAGACTCATCCTCCTCCATCTTGCCATCATAGAATTTATCGGAGGTCTCATACCTCTCGATCTGGGCATTATTCTCAAAGATAAACTTCAACTCCCGAAACATCTCATATGCTTCATGATGTTCAAAACATCTATGAAGTCCCGGTTCTAAGCCATACAACATTGCACATTGAACTATTGAGTAATCTCCAGAACGTGCCTCCCAAGCGTTCTTAACGTCTTCGGATGATACGACAGCGGGTGGGTCACCAAGCGGTGCATCAAGGACATAAGCCTTTTGGGAAGCCGTGAGGATAATCCTTAGATTACAGGCCCAGTCCACAAAGTTACTTCCATCATCTTTCAACTTGGCTTTCTCTAGGAACGCATTAAAATTCACGAGAACTACTGCGCGAGCCATTGATCTACAACATAAATATGCAAAGGTTAATAAGACTATTGTTCAAGCTAATGAGTTTAGTTAATAAAATTACTAAAGCTCCCACTCAAATTGACATCCCTCAGGTCATCTGAGTGATACATGATCTAAATTTACCAACTCAAGTCCGATCATCACGTGAGTTGAGGTGGTTTCAATGGTGAACATCATCATGTTGATCATATCTACTATATGACTCATGTTCGACCTTTTGGTCTCTTGTGTTTCGAGGCCATGTCTATACATGCTAGGCTCGTCAAGTTTAACCCGAGTGTTATGCACGTGCAACACTGGCTTGCACTCATTGTATGTGAACATAGGGTCTATCACACCCGATCATCACGTGGTGTCTCGACACGACAAACTTTCACAACGGTGCACACTCAAGGAGAACACAATTCATCTTGAAATTTAAGTGAGGGATCAACTTATAATGCTACCCTGTCTTAAGAAAAACAAGGTGCATAAAAGGATTAACATCACATGCAAATCATAAGTGACATGATATGGCCATGAACTTGCGCTTTTGATCTTCATATTCAAAGCACCGGCGTGATCTCCATCATCACCGGCATGACACCATGATATCCATCATCTTGATCTCCATCAACGTGTCGCCATCGAGGTTGGCGCGCCGATTGTTGCTTTCACGACTATTGCTAACTCATAGCGATAAAGTAAAGCAAAAATGGTGAAAATAATTAAAAACAACCCTATGGCTCTTGCCGGTTGCCGTACTCATCGACATGCAAGTCGTGATATTCTATACAAAACATGATCATCTCATACATCACATATATCTCATCATGTAATTGGTCGTATCACATCACAACATACCCTGCAAAAACAAGTTAGACGTCACCAACATACAGGCATTCTGACTGGGATTATTGGAAAAACTGACAGAAAAGGAAAAAGAAAATGGGCATTGTGGCCTGTGCCAGATCTGGCCGCAACTGGGCCGACCCAGAGCAAACTAGCCCCAGGCGAACCGGGCGTCTGCGCCGCACCAGGTTTAAACCTGACGGGCAGGCCCCACGGGCCAGTGAGAGAGAGAGGCGCAGGAGGGGTGCAATGGGCTGACGACCTGGCCCCACTGGCAGGTCGTTGTCAACCTCCGGCCAAAGGGCAAGGGGTCTCACTGGCGGCAGCTCCGTCCACGGCGAGGTAAGGTGAGCACAGGAATGGACTCGGCGTCTAGCCGCCGTTCTCCTGGAGGTCGAAGGAGCGGCGGGGGTGGCCGGAGTCGCCGATGGGGAGGAGGCCGCAGCAGAGGGGATTCAGGAGGTGATTACCGGGGCCGTCTCGCCCTGCAAAATGAACGAGGAGTAAGGGGGAAAGCATTGGAGAGCTCCAGGGGGTCCAGATCGAGTGAGAATAGAGGCGAAGGGGCTTCTTACCACGCAAACTCCAGTGACCCGATGAGTCGGAGATCGAGCTCGATCTCGAGCTCGAGCGGCTCTAGGGAGGAGTGGGTGGAGCAGGTGGCGATTGAGGGGTGAGGGAAGCCAGAGGAGGGGAGAGAGGGGTGCGGGAGCGGCTTAAATAGAGGGGGGCAAGTCCACCGAACGAGGGTGCGCCGACGAGCTCGTGGCTGAGGCCAGAGGCCACGGGAGGGGGAGAGGGCATGTCTGGGGTGCTCATGGGGTAGGTCTAGGCCAGGGGAAGCAAGAGAGAGAGAAAGGGGAGGCGTGCGCGTGCGAGGCCAGTGGTTGGCCGAGAGGGGTGGCCATGCGCACGCTGGAGAGGGACGTTGGAGAGAGAGGGAGGAAGTGGTCGTTGCCCTAGCATGTTGCGGACATCAAGGTGAAGGCCCGAGGTGGTCGGGTATGGGCAGGAGAGGGATGTCAACCCTCTGGAGCGGAGCTACATGCTCTAGAGCGCGACTTTGGCCGGCATGCCAGAGCTTTTGACGCGCTCTGGCGTGTCCACTTGTGTCCAACAGCTGAATGGGGAATTAAAAAAAGTGGGAAAGGGCCTTGGATGCTCTAGAGTAGCCATGAGTGAGAGAGAAAAGTGAGAGAAGAGAGAAAAGATGTTGTCCAGAGAGGGAAATGGAGCTTTTAAGCCATGCACTCATGCTCTCTGGCGCCAGGGACTTTACTGGAGGTGGGGAGGGACTGCATGGTGCAGTGGTAAAAATTTGGGGTGAAGAAGAGTGGTGGAGGGGGCTCAATAATTGATTCTTGGACTCAACCTAAAGGTGTTTGATCAGCACTAGGGCAGGCTAGGCTCACCCACTGGAGATGAAACCTAATAGGATGATGTGGTGGTAATAATTGTGCTTGATCACCAAGTTTGAGCTTAATTGAGCAAAGTTGATAATGTAAACTTTGTAAACCCTACATTTTAACAGAAACTGACTTCTGTAGATCCAGGTGTGCAAATATAATCTCCTTGATGCACCACTTGGTGTAGCACCCTTATTTGGGTAATGGAACATGTCCACAAAGTTTGGGGTCAAGGGAAGAAACTTCACACTGTAAAGTTGCTCAAATTTGAATCTGGACAGGTATGGTTTTGGAATATTTTTATGAAGCAAATCAATTGGGATTGATATGAAACTTTGCAAGATCATCACATATGACAATTTTGACTAGCTGGAATTTTCTTGGAATTTATTGAGAATATTTCTTATAGAAGTATTTCAAAATCTTGATTTGGACAGAAATGATTTTGAGGGGTTTTGCCCATGATTTTGAACATGACCATGTGTTGAAACTCATATATATGGAAAATATATGTCCAATGAGTTTCCCTAAATTTTCTCAAATATTTTTAAAGCATTAAAATAATTTTCCCTATGAAAAACCATTCCTGGCCTTAAGAAAAAGCCTTTAAATATAATAGTAAAATATTATTTAAAATTAATATTTGGTGGTTTATGGCAGTCATATATATATATATATTATGTTTCAAATAAAGCCTTTGGGGAAAAAGGATCCACCCAATTTGAGGACTTGCGGTGCAAACCTCAACTTAGGGTTTTTTGAAAACCTAATTTGAATAAATTCTTTTTGGTCAAAATAAATTTTGTTAAAAATAGTTTTGCATACTATTCACATGGCATGATGATTGGGAAAGAGGTTTGGATCAAGGAAGATGAATATGGAGAGGAGTAGAACCTAAGAGTGCCAAACATAATCAACCAAACAATCAATCAAGCAACATTTCAAACAAGCATGCACTCCAAAAAGTTTTATTTGGTTCCAAATTTTGTAAACCCAAGCATAGCAAAGTGATACAAATACAGGGTGTGACAAATGGTGATCAAATCAACCTTGGAAACACTTCCAACACATATAGTCACCTCATCCTTAGGTAGTCTCCGTTTATTCATTAGCTTTTACTTCGAGTTACTAACATTAGCAACTGAACCGGTATCTAATACCCAGGTGCTACTAGGAGTACTAGCAAGGTACACATCAATAATATGTATATCAAATATACTTCTGTCGATTTTGCCACCTTTTTATCTACCAAGTATTTAGGGAGTTTCACTTCACTGACCGTTCCCCTCATAATAGAAGCACTTAGTATCGGGTTTGAGTTCAACCTCGGGTTCCTTCACTAGAGAAGCAACTGGCTTGCTATTGATGAAGTTTCCCTTCTTGCGCTTGCCCTTCTTGAAACTAGTGGTTTTACTAACCATCAACTTTTGGTGCTCCTACTTGATTTCTACATTCACGGTGTCAAACATCACGAATAGCCCAGGGATCATTATTTCCATCCCTGACATGTTTATAGTTCATCATGAAGCTCTAGTACCTTGGTGAGAGTGACTTGGAGAACTATATCAAGCACTATCTTATCTGGAAGATCAACTCCCACTCGATTCAAGCAATTGTAGCACCCAGACAATCTGAGCACATGCTCACCGGTTGAGCTATTCTCCTTCATCTTGCAAGAAAAGAATCATGTTGGAGGTCTCATACATCTCAACACGGGCATGAGCCTGAAATCTGAATTCTAGCTCTTGGAACATCTCATATGCTCTTTGACGTTCAAAATGTCTTTGGAGCCTTAATTCTAAGCTGTAATGCATGACGCACTGAACTACCAAGTAGTCATCACAACGTGTCTGTCATATGTTCACAACATCCATAGACGATGCTAGAGGGGGTGGTGGACTAAGTGGTGCATCAAGGACATAAGCCTTCTGTACATCAATGAGGACAATCCTCAGTTTATGGACCTAGTCCACACAATTGCTACTACCATCTTTCAACTTACTTTTTCTCAAGGAACGTATCAAAATTCAGGGGAGCTACAGTGCGAGCTAGTGATCCACAACATAATTTGCAAAGACATTTTTACTATGTTCATGATAATGAATTCAATTAATCATATTACTTAAGAACTCCCACTCAAATTGGCATCCCTCCAGTCCTCCGAGTGCTACATGATCCAAATTAACCAACCCAAGTTCAATCATCACATGAGATGAGGTGGTTTCAATGGTGAACATCTCCATGTTGATCATATCTACTATATGACTCATGTTCGACCTTTCAGTCTCTTGTGTTCCGAGGCCATGTCTATACATGCTAGGCTCATCAAGTTTAATCTAAGTGTTCCGCATGTGCAACACTGGCTTGCACCCGTTGTATGTGAACGTAGAGTCTATCACACCCGATCATCACATGGTGCTTCGAAACGACGAACTTTCGCAGCGGTGCACACTCGGGGAGATCACAATTTTATCTTGAAATTTTAGTGAGGGATCACCTTATAATGCTACCGGCATCCTAAGAAAAATAAGCTACATAGAAGGATTAACATTACATGTAAATCATAAGTGACATGATATGGCCATGAACTTGTGCTTTTGATCTCCATCACCAAAGCACTGGCATGATCTCCATCGTCATCGGCATAACACCATGATCTCCATCAATCTGTCGCCATCAGGGTTGTCGCGCCCAACATGCTTCTACTACTATTGCTACCGCTTAGTGATAAAGTAAAGCATTACATAGCGCTTAATGATTGACACGTAGGTCATACAATAATTAAAGACAACCCTATGGATCCTGCCAGTTGTCGTATGGATCTACATGCAATTCGATATGAGCTATTACAAACATGATCATCTCATACATCAAAATATATCTCATCGTGTCTTTGGCCATATCGTATCACAACATACCCTGCAAAAACAAGTTAGACGTGCTCTAATTGTTTTTGCATGTTTTACGTGGCTTCTATGGGTATTGATAAGTCTCCAACGTATCTATAATTTATTAAGTATTCATGCCATGTCTACAATAATTCTATATGATTTTGGTATGATTTTATTAGAACTAACCCGGACTGATGCTATTTTTAGCAGAACTACCGTGGTGTTGTTTTTGTGCAGAAATAAAAGTTCTCGGAATGGGCTGAAAATTTACGGAAAATATATTTGGAAAATATAAAAAATACTGGAGCAAAGAGTCATCGGAGAGGAAGGCCGAGGAAGCCACAAGCCATAGGGGCGCGTCCACCCCCCTAGGGCGCGCCCCCTGGCTTGTGACTTCCTCGTGGACCCTATGGACTTGTTTCCGCCGCCACAAACTCTTATAAATACAGAAACCCCCGAAACGAAACCTAGATCGGGAGTTCCGCCGCTGCAAGTCTCTAGATCAACGAAAAACCAATCGAGAGCCCGTTCCGGCACCCTGCCGGAGGGGGAAACCATCACCAGAGGCCATCTTTATCTTCCTGACACCCTCCATGATGAGGAGGTAGTAGTTCACCATCGGGGCTGAGGGTATGTACTAGTAGTTATGTGTTTGATCTCTTTCTCTCTCGTGATCTTGAGATGGCACGATCTGGATCTACCGCGAGCTTTATTGATATAGATTGGATCATATGGTGTTTTCCCCTCTCTATCTTGTTGTGATGAATTGAGTTTTCCCTTTGAAGTTTTCTTGTCGGATTGAGTCTTTAAGGATTTTAGAACACTTGATGTATGTCTTGTGATGGGATATCCGTGGTGACAATGGGATGTTCTATTGATCCACTTGATGTATGTTTTGGTGATCAACTTGCGGGTTCCGTGACCTTGGGAATCTAAGCATAGGGGTTGACACACGTTTTTTTCTTGACTTTCCGGTAGAAACTTTGGGGCACTCTTTGAAGTTCTTTATGTTGGATGGAACATGATGAATCTGAAATTATGTGATGCATATCGTATAATCAAGTCCATGGATACTTGTGGTGATATTGGAGTATCTAGGTGACATTAGGGTTTTGGTTGATGTGTACCTTAAGGTGTTATTTTATTATGAACTCTAGGGCTGTTTGTGACACTTATAGGGATAGCTCATAAGATTGATCACAAAAGATAACTTTGAGGTGGTTTCGTACCCTAGAATAATTTCTTCGTTTGTTCTCCGCTATGTGTGACTTTGTAGTGAACTCTTTGTCGCATGTGAGGGATTTACATATGATTCAACTATGTTAGTATTGTTGAGAGAACTTGCACTAGTGAAAGTATGAATCCTAGGCCTTGTTTCCAAGCATTGCAATACCATTTGTGCTCACTTTTATCATTACTTACCTTGATGTTTTTATATTTTCAGATTACAAAAACCTATATCTACCATCTATATTACACTTGTAACACCATCTCTTCGCCGAACTAGTGCACCTATACAATTTACCATTGTATTGGGTGTGTTGGGACACAAGAGACTCTTTGTTATTTGGTTGCAGTGTTGTTTGAGAGAGACCATCTTCATCCTACACCTCCCACGGATTGATAAACCTTAGGTCATCCACTTGAGGGAAAATTGCCGCTGTCTTACAAAACTCTGCGATTGGAGGCCCAACACGAGTCTATAAGAAGAAGGTTGTGTAGTAGACATCAGGTATCTAGCAAGAACGATTCTTTCCTACGCAAAACCACAAAAGTGATATACAAGTTGCTATTTAACCTTCTACAAGGACCGCCTTCGTCAATATGATTCAACTAGAGTGGGAGAGATTGACACCCACCATCCATCTTTATGCAACAAGTTGCATGTCAGTCGATGGAACCGGTCTCTCGTATGTGGACGAGTAAGGTTGGTCCGAGCCGCTTCATCCCACAATACCGCTGAATCAAGATAAGACTAAGGAAGTAAGCAATCTAAACATCAATGCCCACAAACTCTTTTTTGTTCCACTCGTGCATGTTATCTATGCATAGACCTAGCTCATGATGCCACTGTTGGGGAGCGTTGCATGGGAAACAAAAAAATTCCTACGAACACCCATGATCTGTCTATGGAGATCATCAGATACGAGAGGAAGAGTGGATCTGCATACCCTTTCTAGATTTCTAAGTGGGAAGATTTAAGAAACATGGTTGATGTAGTCGAACGTCTTCGCGATCCAAATCGCAATGCGTCCCACGATCCAATCACGATCCGTCGCGATCTAGTGCTGAACGGACGATGCCTCCGCGTTCAGCACACGTATAGCTCGATGACGTCTCCAACTTCTTGATCCAGCAAGCAGGGGCCGGAGATGTATATGAGTTCTTCGACAATGCGACGGTGTGGCGGCGATGGTGGTGGTGCTATCCTCGCAGGGCTACGCCTAGCGCTACCGAAACCGCGAACGGAGGAGAAAATGATCTAGGGAGAGAGAGGGGCAACAAGGGCTTCGTGTGTGCTCTAGAGGTGCCCCATCCCCTCTATATATAGGTGGAGGGGCGTGGATATCAGCCCCTCCAAGCCCTAGGGCACAGCCAAGGGGGAGGAGTTGGACTCCTAGTCCAATTCCCTCCCTTTCCAAAACCAGGTGAACTTTCCACCTCTTCCAAGCCACATGGGCCTTGAGGGACTTGTGCATCTGGCCCAATAAGGCCATGGCACCTCCCCTTAGCCCATGCAAAACCTTGGGACGTGGTGGAACCCTTGGTGGACTTCTGGTTTCCGCTGGAAGTTTCTGGAACCTTCTAGAAGCTTCCCGGTACAATATAGGAAAACCCGAAACTTTTTCGGTATCCAAAATATGACTTCCCATATATAAATATTTACCTTTGGACCATTTCAGAGCTCCTCATGATGTCCGGGAACTCATCTGGGACTCGAAACAACCTTCGGTCACCAACATACATAACTCAACAATACCAAATCGTCACCGAACGTGAAGTGTGCAGACCCTATGGGTTCGAGAACTATGTAGACATGAACGAGACAACTCTACGGTCAATAACCAATAGTGGGACCTTGATGCCCATATTGGTTCCTACATATTCTATGAAGATCTTTATCGTTCGATCCAAGATGTCAAGGATTCAGAGAATCTTGTATGCAGTTCCCTTTGTCCATCGGTATGTTAGTTGCCCGAGATTCGATCGTCGGTATCTCCGTACCTAGTTCAATATCGTTACCGGCAAGTCTCTTTACTCATTCTGTAATACAAGATCCCGTGACTAAATCCTTAGTCACATTGCTTGCAAGCTTCTTGTGATGTTGTATTACCGAGTGGGCCCAGAGATACCTCTCCGTCATACGAAGTGACAAATCCCAGTCTCAATCCACGCTAACCCAACACATACCCTCGAAGATACCTCTAGACCGCCTTTATAGTCACCTAGTTACATTGTGATGTTTGATACACACAAGGCATTCCTTCGATGTCAGGGAGTTGCGTGATCTCATGGTCGTAGGAACAGATACTTGACATGGATAAAGCAGTAGCAATAAACTGACACGATCAACTGCTATGCTTACGACTGGGTCTTGTCCATCACATCATTCTCCTAATGATGTGATCCCATTATCAAATGACAACTCATGTCTATTGTCAGGAAACCTTGACCATCTTGGATTAACGAGCTAGTCTAGTAGAGGCTCACTAGGGACATGGAGTTGTCTATGTATCCACACATGTATTTGAGTTTCCGATCAATACAATTCTAGCATGGATAATAGACGTTTATCATGAACAAGGAAATATGATAATAACCAATTTATTATTGCCACTAGGGCATATTTCCAACAAGAAGACCCTCATGATTGATTCATATGGTGTCTTAATTCTTGTTCTAGGGAAGTGTTCCATACCCTTTCTATGAGAAAACTGAAACTTAATATTGCCTTCTTTCATATAAATCAAGGCACCTATAGTGCGTAAAAACGGTCTACCAAGTATGATGGCACAAGACGGATTGCAATCAATATCAAGAACAATAAAATCAATTGGCACATAATTACTATTTGCAAGAATAAGAACATCATTAATTCTTCCCAAGGCCTTTTTAATAGGGGAATCCGCCAAGTGCAAATTAAGAGAGCATTCTTCAATATTGGTAAGACCAAGCACATCACATATAGATTTTGGAATTGTGGAAACATAGCACCCAAATCACACAAAGCAAAGCATTCATAATTTTTTAATCTTGACTTTAGTGGTAGGTTCCCACTCATCATGCAATTTTCTAGGAATTGAAATCTCTACTTATGACTTCTCTTCTAAGGATTTCATATGGGCAACAACAATATGTTTAGTAAAAGCTTTATTTTTTTCATATGCATGGGGTGAATTTATCATTGATTGCAGCAAAGAAATACAAGGAGCAACTCTCATAATTAAAGTATTTGTAATAAAAAATAATGGGCACATCACAAGTTAAATTTTTGACCTCTCCAAACTCACTTTTATCAAAAATTTCATCAAGATTTTCACCCTCCAAATAATTAGGATGCCCTCTAGCTAAAGTTGACTCTTCTTCAGTCCCTTTACCATCAATTTTAAAATTACTAAACAAGCAAGCAATAGGGAAAAACCAATCATTTTAATATCTTCATCATTGTTATGATAGCAATCACTAGAAAACACTTTTTCTAAGAATTCTTTTAGCCCTAAGCATAGCGGTTCTTTTCTTACTTTCATCCATAGAAACATATAAAGCTTTAATTGATTCATTAATCTTAGGTGGAAAAGAATGCAACTTGAGATTTCCTACATCATTGGAAATTCTATCAATGCTTCTAGACATATCATCAATCCTATTCAACTTTTCTTCTATCGTAGTATTGAAAGATTTTGAGCATTGATAAATTCTTTAAAAACATTCTCTAGATCAGGGGTGTTACTATTATTGTTGTTGTTGTTATAAGAATTACCATAATTATTAGAGGAATTTCCAGGAAAAGGCATATGATTAAAATTACCTCTATAAGCATTGTTATTGAAATTATTTTGTGAGATGAAATTCACATCTACAGAATCACTATTTTGCTCGATCAAAGTAGTCAAAGGCACATCATTAAGATCAATAGGAGTATTTTACTAACAACCAACTTTATAAGAGCATCAACTTTTTCACTCAAAGTGTTGGAAATATGCCCTAGAGGCAATAATAAATGGCTATTATTATATTTCCTTGTTCATGATAATCGTTTATTATCCATGCTATAATTGTATTGATTGGAAACACATTGCATGTGTGGATACATAGACAACACTGTGTCCCTAGTATGCCTCTAGTAGACTAGCTCGTCGATCAAAGATGATCAAGGTTTCCTAGCCATAGACATAAGATGTCATTTCATAATGGGATCACATCATTGGAAAAATGATGTGATGGACAAGACCCAGACTTAAACGTAACATATGATCGTGTCAGTTTATTGCTATAGTTTTCTACAGGTTAAGTATATGATCCTATGACCATGAGATCATGCAACTCACTGACACTGGAGGAATACCTTGTGTGTATCAAATGTCGCAATGTAACTGGGTGGCTATAAAGATGCTCTACAAGTATCTCCGAGGGTGTGTGTGTTGAGTGGGCATGGATCAAGACTGGGATTTGTTACTCTCTGTGACGGAGAGGTATCTTAGGGCCCTCTCGATAATACAACATCAAAACAATCCTTGCAAGCAATGTGACTAAAGTGTTAGGCATGGGATATTGTATTACAGAACGAGTAAAGAGACTTTCCGGTAATGAGATTGAACAAGGTATAGAGATACCGACGATCAAATCCCGGGCAAGTAACATACCGAAGAACAAAGGGAACAACATACGAGATTAACTCAATCCTTGACATGGATGTTCGACCAATAAAGATCTTCATAGAATATGTAGGAACCAATATGGGCATCCAGGTCCCTGTATTGGTTATTGACTATAGAGGTGTCATGGTCATGTATACATAGTTCTCCAACCCACAGGGTCTACACACTTAACGTTTTGTGACATTTCGGTAGTATAGAGTTATGTATGGTGGTGACCGAAGGTTGTTCAGAGTCCCGGATGTCATGAGGAGCTCCGGAATGGTCCAGAGGTAAAGATTGATATATAGGAAGTCCCGTTTTGGTCACCGGAAAAGTTCTGGGTACTTTGGTAGTGTACCGGGAGTGTAGGGAGGGTACCTGGGGACCATCGGGAGGGGCCTCTCGCCCCAAAGGGCCTCATGGGCTGTGGGAGGAGGCAAATCAGCCCTTGGTGGGCTGGCCGAAGCCCCCACTAAGGCCAGTGCAGCTGGGGTGGAGAAACCCAAAGGTGGAAAAGGTGGAAAAAGTTTCCAAGTGGGGGAAGGAATCCTACTCCTACTAGGATTGGGGTAGGACTCCTCCCACCTCCACTTCGGCTGAAGCCCAGGGGGCAACCCTAGGGCACATGCCTCCCTACCCTTCCTCATATATATACTTGAGGGGAGAGAGGGCAGCCACACCACAAAAACCCTAAGCCACGATGCAGCCCTCTCTCCCCGATAGATCGTTCCTTCTAGTTTCGACAGTGCTTCGGCGAAGCCTTGCCAGAATAGTAACACCACCACCGCCGTCGCGCCATCGCACTGCCGGAGAACTCATCTGCCTCTCCGCTCCCTCTTGCAAGATCAACAAGGCATAGATCGTCATCGATCTGTACGTGTGCTAAACACGGAGGTGCCATCCGTTCGGCGCTAGAACGAGATGGATCGTGATTGGATCGCGGGACGCTCGGCGATTTGGATCGCGAAGACGTTTGACTACATCAACCACGTTTCTTAACCCTTCCCACTTATCGATCTACAAGGGTATGTAGATCCACTCTCCCTCTCATAGATGCTCATCACCATAGATAGATCTTGCGTGTGCGTAGGAATTTTTTTGTTTCCCATGCAACATTCGCCAACAGTGGCATCATGAGCTAGGTCTATGTGTAGATGAGATCACGAGTAGAACACAAAGGAGTTTATGGGTGTTCATGCTCAGATTGCTTCCTCCCTTGGTCGTGTTTTGATTCGGCGGTATTGTGGGATGAAGCGGCTCGGACCATTCTTACTCGTACGCTTACAAGAGACCGGTTGCATCGAGTGGCATGTGACTTTGTTGCATAAAGATGGCTGATGGGTGTCTGTCTCTCCTACTCTAGTTGGATTGGATTCGACAAAGGTGGCCCTTGGGAAGGTTGAATAGCAATTTGTGTATCGCCATTGTGTTTTTTGTGTAGGTGTTAATTGTTCTTGCTATATACCTTTAGCAGCCACGTAAAACATGCAACAACAATTAGAGGACGTCTAACTTGTTTTTGCAGGGTATATTGTGATGTGATATGGCCAATTACATGATGTGATATATGTGATGCATGAGATGATCATGTTTTGTATAGAATATCATGACTTGCATGTCGATGAGTACGGCAACCGGAAGGAGCCATATGGTTGCCTTTAGTTATTTTTGTCGTTTTTTCTTTACTTTATCGCTATAAGTTAGCAATAGTCGTAGAAGCAACATTTGTCACGACAACTTCATGGCAACACTTTGATGGAGATCATGGTGCCGTGCCGGTGACAATGGAGATCATGCCAGTGCTTTGGACATGGAGATCAAAAGCACAAGTTCATGGCCATATCATATCACTTATGATTTGCATGTGATTTTTATCCTTTTATGCATCTTATTTTGCTCAGGACGACGGTAGAATTATAAGGTGATACCTCACTTAAATTTCAAGATAAAATTGTCTTCTCCTCGAGTGTGCACCGTTGTGAAATTTCGTCGTGTCGAGACACCACATGATGATCGGGTGTCATAGACTCTACGTTCACATACAACGGGTCCTAGCCAGTGTTGCACGTCCAAAACACTCGGGTTAAACTTGACGAGCCTAGCAAGTACAGACATGGCCTCGGAACACAAGAGACTGAAAGGTCGAATATGAGTCATATAGTAGATATGATCAACATGATGATGTTTACCATTTAAACCACCTCAACTCACGTGATGATCGTACTTGAGTTGGTGAATTGGATCATGTATCACTGAGATGACTAGAGGGATGTCAATTTGAGTGGGAGCTTTAGTAATTTTATTAACTAAACTCATTATCTTGAACAATAGTCTAAGTAACCTTCGAATATTTATGTTGTAGATCAATGGCTCGCGCAGTAGTTCCCCTAAATTTTAATGCGTTCCTAGAGAAAGCCAAGTTGAAAGATGATGGAAGTAACTTTGTGGATTGGGCCCGTAATCTAAGGATTATCCTCACGGATTCCTAGAAGTCTTATGTCCTTGATGCACCTCTTGGTGACCCACCCGCTCTCGTGTCGTCCGAAGACGTTAAGAATGCTTGGGAGACACGTTCTGGAGATCACTCAATAGTTCAATGTGCAATGTTGTATTGCTTTGAACCGGGACTTGAAAGACGTTTTGAACGTCATGGAGCATATGAGATGTTCATGAAGTTGAAGTTTATCTTTGAGAAGATTGCCCGGATCAAGAGGTATGAGACCTCCGATAAGTTCTATGCTTGCAAGATGGAGGAGAACGAGTCTGTCAGTGAACATATACTCAGAATGTCCGGGTATTCGAACCGTCTGGCTGAGTTAGGGATGCCCCTTCCACCGGAGGCGATCACTAACAGACTTCTTAAATTATTGCCACCTAGCTACAAGAGCTTCGTGATGAACTATAATATGCACGGGATGAACAAGTCAGTCGCCGAGTTGTTTGCCATGCTGAAAATCGTTGAGTCTGAAATCCAGAAAGAGCATAGAGTGTTGATGGTCAATAAAAGCATTAGTTTCAAGAAGAATGGTAAGGGCAAGAAGGATAACTCCAAGAAGAGGGGAAAAGTAGTTGCCTCTCCCATGAAGAAACCCAAGACTGGACCCAAGCCAGAAACCGAGTGCTTTCATTACAAGGGAACTGGTCACTGGAAGCGGAACTACCCCAAGTATCTGGCCGACAAGAAGGCGGCGAACACCAAACAAGGCATATATGATATACATGTTATTGATGTGTACCTTACCAACTCTCGTTGTAGTGCCTGAGTATTTGATACTGGTTCGGTTGCTCACATTTGCAACTCAAAACAGGAGCTACAGAATAGACGAAGGCTGGCTAAGGATGAAGTGACAATGCGCATGGGAAATGGTTCCAAGGTTGATGTGATCGCCGCCGGCACGCTCGCTCTTAGATTACCATCGGGATTAGTTATGAACCTGAATAATTGTTATTTGGTGCCTGCGTTAAGCATGAAAATTATATATGGATCTTGTTTATTGCGAGACGGTTACTCATTTAAATCAGAGAATAATGGTTGTTCTATTTATATGAGTAATATCTTTTATGGTCATGCACCCAATGTGAGGGGTTTATTCATATTGAATCTCGATAGTGATGATACACATGTTCATAACATTGATGCCAAAAGATGTAGAGTTGATAATGATAGTACCACTTTCTTGTGGCACTACCGCTTCGGTCATATTGGTGTAAAACGCTTGAAGAAGCTCCATGCTGATGGACTTTTAGAGTCACTTGATTTTGAATCAATTGACACATGTGAACCATGTCTCATGGGCAATATGACTAAAACCCCGTTCTCTGGAACAATGGAACGGGCTAGTGACTTGTTGGAAATCATACATACTGATGTGTGTGGTCCAATGAGCATTGAGGCACGCTGTGGATATCATTATTTTCTCACCTTCACTGATGCCTTAAGTAGATATGGGTATATTTACTTAATGAAGCACAAGTCTGAAACATTTGAAAAGTTCAAGCAATTTAAGAGTGAAGTTGAGAATCATCGTAACAAGAAGATTAAATTCCTACGATCTGATCGAGGAGGAGAATATCTGAGTTATGAGTTTGGGAGTCACTTAAGACACTGTGGAATAGTTTCACAATTGATACCGCCTGGAACACCACAGCGTAATCGTGTGTCTGAACATCGTAATCGAACCTTATTAGATATGGTGCATTCTATGATGTCTCTTGCTGATTTGCCACTATTGGGGTTATGCATTAGAGACAGTTGCATTCACTTTAAATAGGGCACCATCGAAATCCGTTGAGACGGTGCCAGATGAACTGTGGTTTGGCAAGAAGCCAAAGTTGTCGTTTCTTAAAGTTTGGGGATGTGATACGTATGTCAGAAAGATTCAACCTGAAAAGCTAGAACCCAAAGTGGAGAAATGCGTCTTCATAGGATACCCAAAAGAGAAAGTTGGGTATACCTTCTATCTCAGATCGAAAGGCAAAGTGTTTGTCACTAAGAACAGAACATTTCTTGAGAAAGAGTTTCTCTCGAAAGAATTGAGTAGGAGGAAAATATAACTTGATGAGGTTATTAAACCTTTACTTCAACCAGAGAGTAGCGCAGCGTAGAAAGATGTTTCTGTAGAGCTTGCATCGGTTGAAGAGGAAGTTAGTGATGATGATCATGAAGCTTCGGAGCAAGTTACTATCGAACCTCGTAGGTCGACAAGGGCGTGTGCTACTCCTGAGTGGTACGACAACCCTGTCTTAGAGGTCATGCTGTTAGACAACGATGAACCTATGAGCGATGAAGAAGCGATGATGGGCCCAGATTCCGAGAAATGGTTAGAGGCCATGAAATCCGAGATGGGATCCATGTATGAAAAGAAAGTATGGACTTTGGAAATATTACCTAAAGGGCGAAAGGCCATTCAGAACAAATGGATCTTTAAGAGGAAGACGAACGCGGATGGTAATGTCACCGTCTATAAAGCTCGACATGTGGCAAAGGGATTTTCACAAGTTCAAGGGGTTGACTACGATGAGACCTTATCACCTGTAGCGATGCTTATGTTCATCAGAATCATGTTAGCAATAGCTGCATATTATGACTATGAAATTTGGCAGATTGATGTCAAAACAATGTTGTATATGATATAACCGAAAGGTTTTGTCGATCCAGAGAATGCTAAGTGGGAGACTATTGGAAATATGCCCTAGAGGCAATAATAAATGGTTATTATTATATTTACTTGTTCATGATAATCGTTTATTATCCATGTTATAATTCTATTGATTGGAAACACATTGCATGTGTGGATACATAGACAACACTGTGTCCCTAGTATGCCTCTAGTAGACTAGCTCGTTGATCAAAGATGGTCAAGGTTTCCTAGCCATAGCCATAACATGTCATTTGATAATGGAATCGCATCATTGGGATAATGATGTGATGAACAAGACCCAAACTTAAACGTAGCATATGATTGTGTCAGTTTATTGCTATAGTTTTCTGCATGTCAAGTATCTGCTCGTATGACCATGAGATCATGCAACTCACTAACACCAGAGGAACACCATGTGTGTATCAAACGTCGCAACGTAACTGGGTGACTATAAAGATGCTCTATAGGTATCTCCGAGGGTGCCTGTTGAGTGGGCATGGATCAAGACTGGGATTTTTTACTCCGTGTGATGGAGAGGTATCTCAGGGCCCACTCGATAATACAACATTACAACAAGCCTTGCAAGAAATATGACTAAAGTGTTAGCCACGTGATCTTGTATTACATAAAGACTAAAGAGACTTGCCAGTAACGATATTGAACTAGGTATAGAGATACCGACGATCGAATCTTGGGCAAGTAACATACCGAAGAACAAAGGGAACATCATACGGGATTAACTGAATCCTTGACATAGAGGTTCGACCAATAAAGATCTTCGTAGAATATGTAGGAAACAATATGGGCATCTAGGTCCCGCTATTGGTTATTGATCGTAGAGGTGTCTCGATCATGTCTACATAGTTCTCGAACCCGCAGGGTCTGCACACTTAACGTTCGGTGACGTTTCGATAGTATAGAGTTATGTATGGTGGTGACCAAAGGTTGTTCGGAGTCCCGGATGAGATCGGATGCCACTAGAAGCTCCAGAATGGTCCGAAGGTAAAGATTGATATATAGAAAGTCCCATTTTGGTCACCGGTAAAGTTTCGGGTACTTCGGTAGTGTATCGGGAGTGCCGGGAGGGTACCGGGGGACCATCGGGAGGGGCCTCTCGCCTTAAAGGGCCTCATGGGCTGTGGGAGGAGGAAAACCAGCCCCTGGTGGCCTGGCCGAAGCCCCCACTAAGGCTCGTGCGGCTGGGGTGGAGAAACCCAAAGATGGAAAAGGTTTCCAAGTGGGGGAAGGAATCCTACTCCTAGTAGGATTGGAGTAGGACTCCTCCCTCCTCCACTTCGGCTGAAGCTCAGGGGGAAACCCTAGGGCACATGCCTCCCTCCCCTTCCTCCTATATATATTGGAGGGTAGAGAGGGCAGACACACCAGAAAAACCCTAAGCCACGGTGCAACCCTCTCTCCTCGATAGATCGTTTCCTTCTAGTTTCGACGGTGCTTAGGCGAAGCCCTGTCGGAATAGTTCCACCACCGCCGCCGCCGTGCTGTCCCGCTGCCAGAAAACTCATCTACCTCTCTGCTCCCTCTTGGTGGATCAAGAAGGCGTAGATCGTCATCAAGTTGTACGTGTGTTGAATGCGGAGGTGCCGTCCGTTCGGCGCTAGATCGGGACGGATCGTGATTGGATCGCGGGACACTCGGCGATTTGGATCGCGAAGACGTTCGACTACATCAACCGCGTTTCTTAACGCTTCCCGCTTAGCGATCTACAAGGGTATGTAGATCCACTCTCCCTCTCGTAGATTCTCATCACCATAGATAGATCTTGCGTGTGCGTAGGATTTTTTTTGTTTCCCATGCAACATTCCCCAACACAAAGTACTAATTTCTTCCACCTAATTAACCTTCTTACTAGTAGGTGTTATTTTAGTATGCCATTGTGAATAATCTTCCATAATATTATCTAGCAATGTGGTAGCTTCACCCAAAGTAATTTAGATGAAAGTATCACCCGCGACGGAATGTAAAAGATTTCCAGAGACAAAATTCACCCCGCCAAAAAAATTGTATGATCATCCAAAGATTTAAACCACGAATAGGACAATTTCTTAGCACCAAATTCATTCTTTCCCAAGATTGTGCAACATGTTCATGATCAAGTTGCTTAAAATTAATGATTTGAGTTCTAAGGGAAATAATTTTTGCAGGTGGAAAATACTTAGTAATAAAAGTGTCCTTGCACTTATCCCAAGAATTGATACTATTGCGAGGCAAAGGAGAAACCCAAATTTTTGCATGATCCCGCAAGGAGAAAGGAAACTGTAGCGACCCGACCTGAAAGGTCGAATCTCTGGTGTTTCTGTACCATCCCAAGATCATGCTGGTACACACACGGTACATCAATGTGTATATCAAAGGGAAATCACACAACATTAGTTAATCGAAATCTCATATCGAGTCCTTTATTACAATAAGGGTTGCAATAAAGTGGCTGAAGGCCAACTCATGAGATAAACTAAACCAAAACTTGCGGAAGCTCCAAAGGTAGTTGAGTCCATCTGACTCCAAGGGCACCTCACCGAGCGTAGAGCGTATCCTCACTCCTGGTCAGAAAAGTACTCTGCAACATGATACGTTGCATCCGTATAGGTCAGCATATTGAATATGTCGACAAAGTCACAAGAGAGGGGGTAAAATAATCATCTAGTTTATATGCAAATATGGCAGGGGGTAGTAAGTTTTTGCATAAAGCCAAATTTTTCCTACAACAAGAGAGGGCAAAGGCATTACTATAATGTTGGCTGATTAATGAGATGGTTCCGCCAACCAATTCTCATACCCAAGTTGACATTAATAACCCACTCCAATAATTAATTGTGTTGAGAGTTCCAAATAATTTCAGTTCCTTTGGCTCAAACTGTCCATGACCGTGGACACGGCTAATCGATTAGGTTTGGATACTCTGTAGAGTTTTGCACACGTTCCCCACAAGATTTGATCGCCTCCGTTGGATTTCTCGCACTTCATGGTGTTTGAGAAACGGATGACTAAAACATGGTCTTCTAAAGGGTTTCCCCGAGACTCTATCGGTGCCCATCCTTTCCTACTGTTCTTCTACATCTCGTAGCACCGCCTGTCCAGGGTCACCACGATATCCAACCAAGCCAGAGCCTATAATGGCTTGTGGCTGTGTAGGTAATCCTTGGGTCTTGAAGCATCCATCCATCTCTTTGTGCCTAGGTGGACCTTTCCGCATGAATACTGGCACTTCTCCAGCATCATATAGGCTAACCACTGGTTTCTCCAAGGCGCCGTTCAACCATCATCCACCCAGAGGTAAGTTGAAAACTTGGAGTCTTGAAGACTTGATCATCATGTAGGTCTTGAAATTATTAACTCACAACTCTCATGAATCACACAACCAACCCCGTCTACTAATAGCATAGCAAAATGTAAAACAATGTTTCCCGGGGCCAATGTGTCAAAGGGTTGAGGGGTACCTACCACATGATACTACAACAAGTAACCAAGTTTCCAATTTACCTACTTTGCATGCAATTGGGGAGATGAAGAACTAATGCAATAGAACATAGGTATACATGGTCAAAGTGACTTGCCTTGCTGACGATCCTCGTAATCAAGTGACTCTAGATAACAAGCTTCGCACTGCGGATGATCTAACGAATCAAACAAGAGCACACCGTAAGCATAAACACAATACAATTCATTCAACAGCAAGGTAAACAAATGCTTCAACAAACAAAAGCACAATCAAAAGAAGAATCACTTAAAGTATAGGACTATAAAAAAATATTGGGGTCAAAATCCCTACTAAGACATACAAGTCAAAAAAATAATTGGTTTTGAACAACTAGACATTTAGATAACAGAAAAGTAAATATACAATTTTATTTGAAAACAGAAAGTATTTCATAAAAGTTTTGTGCTAAAAGAAGTACTACAAAACTTTTTCTAAACAATATACGTGGTGAAAACAAGATGAACCTATTCAAACTAGAGCACAAAACAATTTGAAAAAACATATTTTATTAACAGAAAAGAAAATAAACCTAAAGTTGAATCAACAGAACCTAATGAAATCTAAAAACAAAATTTAAACTAATTATGTAGAATCATAGGTTTAACTAATACCAAATAGTGGCAAAAAGATTCACTCAAAAATATATTTTTAAACTCTAGTTATACAGATTTTAGTAATTTAAACAATTAGATTCAAAATTTAAAGTTCAAATTTGAAATCTAAGTATACAGACATAATCTACATCAAATTGGTGAACTAATGCAAAAATAATCAACTAAAAACACTAAATATTTTAAAAGATATGATAAAAAAAATCAGGATACATTCTGTTTTCTAAAACAGAAACAGAAAAAGAGAAACTAATATCGATCGGTTAGGGGCCACGTGTCAGGTTGTGATTGGCCGCGAGGGCGTGCGCATGAGAGCTAATGAGCGGACGACCGAAGCGTAGAGGAAAAACGTTCGTTGATTAAATCTTATAATCGGGAACGTTGGATCTACATCTAACGGTCCAGGGGGGGTCCGGTGGCTTACAAAGGGGGAGGAGGAGGTTCCGGAGAGGTTGACGGCGGCCGGAGGTCGAAGGTGGTTGGGGGCGACGGTGCGGTGGTCGGGGCGATGTCCGAAGGGCTCAGGCGACGGCGGCGAAGCTCCGACGTCGTTTGGCGGCGTCGGACGGGGCTGAGGACGACGGAGGCGACAGCCTTGAGCTCGGGAGGGTTCGGTTGGAGTCCGAACTCCGGCGAGGTCGTGTGTGGCGTTCTGGCGAGGTAGAGTGGGGGCTTGGGGTGGAATGTAGCGCGGCGAGGGTTGTGGCTTTTATAGGCCAGGTGCGGGGTCGGGGGAGGGAGAGAGGAGGGAGATCCGGAGAGAGAGATCTCCGGCGACGGCTGCGCGCGCGAGGAAGGAGACCGGCGCGCGGATGACGCCGTCGATCAGTGGGTCCCGCTTGCCAGTGAGAGGAAAGGCGAGGTTAGCGTGTCGGTTGACCGATTCGAATTGAATTCGGGAGTTAAAGCGTGTGGGCCGGCCCAATTCGTTTTAAAAACCTTCCTTTTCTAATATCCAGTGCAGTAAAACTCTTTTAATGCATTCAAAACTATTCCAAACATAGGAATTATATATATCAAAATGATCAGGAGAATTACTGCTATTTAATAAACATTTTTCCTCTGTCATATTGAATATCTTTTAAAAATTTATTTTCAGAAAATGCCTAATTGATTTTAAATCCTTTTGAGGAAAAATTTCAAATAACCCCCTGGTTTAATTGCTCAAATATCTCACCGAGATACCCCTGGTGTGGAGTGTCATGTTACCTCCCTCTTTCTTTGAACATTTCCAAGGTTTTCAAATAGATGAAACAGATACATGGAAAAATAGAAGTGGCCTTTCAGAATTTCAAAAGAAGCATTTCAACAAATTCATTACAGTCCAACAATGATGATGATGCATAGCTATATATATCATAACATTCCAAAATGAAATTTTGGGATGTTACAGAAACAATTTCAGCTTCACAATATCAATGTCCACATCTTTTTTCTTTTGCATATCGCGTAATTCCACGAAGGTGTTTAGATGGGATGCGCATCCTCATTAGGTGTACCGGAAAATTGATCTTTCATGACAAGATTCAACAAAGCGGCGGTAATATCACAAGACTCCGCACTAGTGGTGGGAGGAGCAATAGGAGTGCTCATAAAATAATTATTATTGGTATTGGAAAAATCACGCAACTTGGTGTTTTCTTGATTCATCGTGACCATGCAAACAAGATTGCAAGCAAACAAGAGATCTGGCGAGAAAAAGGCAAAGGAAAAAGAGAGGGCAAATAAAATGGCAAGTTTGTGAAGTGGGGGAGAGGCAAACAAGAGGCAAATGGAAAATAAGGTAAATTGCAAGGAGATGATATTTGCGATTAGGAACCTGGTAGATGAGATTGCTTCCTCCCCAGCAACGGTGCCAGAAATTCCTTTGACTTGGCTCTAGACTGCGTCAACATTTCCCCAAAGAGGAAGGGATGATGCAGCACAGCGATGATAAGTATTTCCCTCAGTTATGAAACCAAGATATCAATCCCTAGAGGAAGATCACACACCCACGTAAACAACACATGTACAAATAACAAATACTTGCAACCCGACATGAAAGAGAGGTTGTCAAGCTCTCTACAGCAATAAGGTAGATTAGGTAATGATAGTTTTGGCAAATAGATCTCGCAAGAACAAAAATGAAATAAGTAAACAAAAAGTGTAGCAAGGTATTTTTGGTTTTTTGGATTAATAGATCTGAAAAAAGGCAAATAGTATATCGGAAAGCAATATGTTGGAAAAGTAGACCCGGGGCCATAGGTTTCACTAGTAGCTTCTCTCATGAGTATAGCACACGTTGGGTGAACAAATTACTGTTAGGCAATTGATAGAAGATCAAATAATCATGACGATATCTAGGCAATGATTATTATATAGGAATCACGTCCAAGATAAGTAGACCAAAACAATTCTGCATCTACTTCTATTACTCCACACATCGACCGCTATCCAGCATGCATCTATTGTATTAAGTCCATGGGAAAACGGAGTAATGCAATAAGAACGATGACACGATGTAGATAAGATCTATTCATGTAGGAATATACCCCATCTTGTTATCCTTAATGGCAATGATACATGTGTGTCTTGCTGCCCCTTCTATCACTTGGAAAGAACACCGCAAGATCGAACCCATCACAAAGCACCTCTTCCCATGGCAAGAAAAATCGATCTAGTTGGTCTAACTAAACCAAAGATTTTCAAAGAGTAAATACAAGGCTATAAGTAATCATGCAAATAAGAGATCAAAGAAGACTCAAATCATATTCATGGATAGAACCTGATCATGAACTCAAAATTCATCAGATCCCAACAAACACACCGCAAAAGTCATTACATCAAATAGATCTCCAAGAGACCATTTTATTTAGAATCATAGAGAGAGAGGAAGCCATCTAGATACTACCTATGGACCCATAGGTCTATGGTGGACTACTCACGCATCATCGGAGAGGCACCTATGAAGAAGCTGAACCCCTCCGTGATGGTGTTAGATTTGATCTTTAGGTTCTGGAACTTGCGGCGGCTAGAATTGTGTTTCGTCGACTCCCCTAGGGTTTTATGAATATTTGGGAATTTATAGGCTTGATAGTCGGTTGGGGGGAGTCCCGAGGTGCCCACCCTCTACCAGGCCGCGCCAGGGGCCTCTCGCATACCCTGGTGGAGGGTGGCCACCCTAGGCCCCCTCTTTTGGTGATCGTTGCCCCATCTTGTTCCTTCTGGTCCATAAAAATTCTCCAATAATCCCCGCAGCGTTTGGGCTCCATTTGGTACCGATTTTCTACGAAGTAAAAAAATGAAAAAACAGCAACTGACACTTT
This sequence comes from Hordeum marinum, assembly GCA_022496015.1. Lineage (NCBI taxonomy): Eukaryota > Viridiplantae > Streptophyta > Magnoliopsida > Poales > Poaceae > Hordeum > Hordeum marinum. The sequence continues at coordinate 417,912,535 of CM039675.1, forward strand.
TGCACTATGTCAATAGGTTAGTCCCAAAAAATGATATAAAGTTGCTATAAAATGATTGTAAAACATCCAAGATTGATAATATAACAGCACGGAACAAGAAAAATTATAGATACGTTGTAGACGTATCATAGACTAGCATGTGTAGGGTGCATTAGACTTGTCATAATTTCTAAAATCTCCCAACCTATTAACTTGGGAAAAGGTTAGGTTTTAATTCTTGCAAGTAGACTATTCACCCCCCCCCCTCTAGACGGCTCTTCTATCGATCCCCTCAATTGGTATCAGAGCTTTGGTCTCCATAGCTTCGGTTTCAAAACCGTGGAGGAAGATGGATGTGTGTAGTTTGGGGAGTATTAGTTCTAGAGTGCCTGTTCTCGATGGGGAGTAGTCAATGGAAATATGAGATGCTTGAGCTATTCAATGAATTCCATTTGAGCCCCTATGTACCTCCCATTGATCCCTTACATCCCACACACGAAAAGGAAATTCACATGCTTCACAATCTTACTGTTAATCTCATTATCAAAGGATTGCCTAGATTTGTGTTTGATCAAATGAAGAATTTTGTATGTGCTTATACTTTGTGTTTGATCAAATGAAGAAATGATATCCAAGTTATTCATTAAGTAATCTTGATGAAATTCTTCATAAAGCTATTGCCTTTCACATTATGAAGCCTAGTGATCCTAACTTTGACAAATGCTTATTTGAGCTTTGAGACCTCATGCATGCTAAAGGAAATGCCACCAACATCAATAACATTGTATTTGAAGCCATTCGCATTCATAAACTTGAACATTGTCATTATTGCAATCCTAACGAATCTCTTGTCTCTTATGACGAGGATATTCCACTTGATGATAACAATGTGGAACATGGCTACTATGAAGAAGATGAGTTATTCGACATCGAGAGTGAGAAGACTATGAAGATTCTAAGTCATGCTTGTCGAATCCATTGGCTACAATATTATTTCCATATCTAGACTTGCTGACTTCGGTTTTAACGTGCTATTTACCAAAGTAGATTGCTGAGTGTTTCGTCAAGATAACAATAGCATGGTATTTACTGGTTTTCATAGAGGTGATCTATACATTGTTGATTTCACTAAGAGATCTAAACCTCGCACTTGTCTTATTGAAAACTCTTTAAAAGGTTGGCTTTGGCATAGAAGACAAGGACATGTTGGTATGCGTAATCTATACAAGCTCATCAAAGGTGATCATATTCTTGGTGTTAATGATGTTATCTTTGACAAAGATAGACTTTGTACTGCTTGTCAAGCCGGAAAGCAAGTACGTGGAAGTCATCTCGTAAAAAATATCATGACTACTAGGAGACCACTCGAGTTGCTTCATATGGATCTTTTTGGTCCCAATGCTTACAAGAGCCTCGGTGGAAATTCCTTTGGTCTAGTTATAGTTGATGATTTTTCTAGATTTACATGGGTATTCTTTCTTGATGATAAGCCGCGGGTGCAAAATATCTTCAAGAACTTCGCTCACAAAGGTCAAAATTAGTTCGAAGTGAAGATCAAGAAAGTTCAGAGTGACAATGGATCAGAGATCAAGAACACAAATGTGGACACCTTTCTTGATGAACAAGGGATTCTACATGAGTTCTCAGCTACGTGCACGCCTCAACAAAATGGAGTTGTTGAGAGGAAGAACTGAACTCTTATTGAGATGGCAAGAATGATGCTCGACGAGTACAATACACCAAGATACTTCTAGGCGAAAGTCTCATGGAGGTGAAGGAAAGTACCTCATCAACCCAAGTGGAAGTTCCTACTTCGCGTCAAGGCGAAGCTCAACATGACATGGAAGCATCCACGAGTGGTACACGACAAGATGAAGAGGAGGAATAATTACATCATGATGAATCCACCTCAACCTCCTTCACCACCGCATCAAGGAGACGACACCAACAACAACAATGAAGAAGAAGAAGATGATGAGGAAGATGCACCATCCAACAAGAAAAAGCTACCTCGAGTTCGAGCAACAGTGAACAAGAATCATCCCTTAGAGAAAATCTTCGATGACATTCAAACCAGGAGAATCACTCGCTCTCAAACCCGCTTAGCTAATTTCTGTGAGCACTACTCATTCATCTCTAATATTGAGCCTATGAAGGTGGAAGAAGCGCTCGAAGATCCAGATTGGGTGAGTGCTATGCATGAATAGCTTCAAAACTTCGAGAGGAATGAAGTGTGGACACTTGTGGAGAAGCCCAACGACGAGCAAAACATCATCAGAACCAAATGGGTATTTCAGAACAAGCAAGATGAACACAGGACAAGTCGTTCACAACAAGGCACATCTCGTGGCGCAAGGCTACACCCAAGTCAAAGGTATGGACTATAGTTAGACCTATGCTCCCGTTGCTAGACTTGAAGCTATTCGTATATTGCTTGCTTATGCGAATCATCATGACATCACTCTTTACCAAATGGATATTAAAAGTGCATTTCTAAATAGGAAGATTGAGGAAGAAGTCTATGTTAAGCAACCCCCTAGTTTTGTAAATCCTAAGAAACCCAACCATGTTTACAAGCTTCGTAAAGCTCTTTATGGACTTAAGCAAGCCCCTATTGCTTGGTATAAATGTCTAACAAAGTTCTTCTTGAAAAGGGTTTTGAGATTGGTAAAATTGACGCAAACTTATTCACTAAGAGAGTTAATGGTGAATTATTTTTGTGCCAAATTTATGTGTATGATATTATCTTTGGATCTACTAACCTGCAATTTAGTGAGAAATTTGGAAGGTTGATGTCCGAGAAGTATGAGATGTCCACGATGTGCGAGCTGAAGTTTTTTTCCTTTGTTTGAAAGCAAACGAGAGAAGGAACTTTCATCTCTCAAACCAAGTACACAAAGGACTTGATCAAGAAGTTCAACATGAAAGAGTGTAAAGGTATGAAAACTCCTATGCCTACTAGTGGACATGTTGATCTTATCAAGGAGGACAAATCGGTTGATCAAAAATTTCATTGCTATATCTATGTGCCTCCCATCCCGATATCATGCTTAGTGTTTGCCTGTGTGCTAGATATCAAGCTGCTCCTAAAGAGTGTCATCTTATGGTCGTGAAAAGAATTGTGAGATACTTGATACATATACCAAACTTTGGCATTTGGTATCCCAAGGGATCTTCTTTTAATCTTGTTGGCTATTCCGACTCCGGACTATGCCGGAGACAAGGTTGATAGAAAATCCACCTCGGGTACTTGTCAATTTCTTGGTAGATCTCTTGTGTCTTGGTCCTCCAAGAAAAGAAAAACTCGGTATATCTATCTACCACCGAAGAGGAATACATTGTCGCTGGATCATGTTGTTCTCAATTGCTATGGATGTCTCAAACTCTTATGGATTATGGCATACATGTGATACATGTACCATTGCTATGTGACAATGAGAGTGCAATCAAAATTGCTTATAATCGCGTGCAACATTCGCGAACTAAGCATATTCAAGTTTGACATCATTTCATTCGTGATCATGTTGCTAAAGGAGTTATAAATCTCAAACATGTTCATACTGACAATCAATTGGCCGATATCTTTACTAAGCCACTTGATGAGAAAGTGTTTTGTCATTTGACGAGTGAGTTGAACATCCTTGATGCTTCAAACTTTAGCTAGACTCACTAGGTTGCTTGCATGGGCATGAGATTACATGACAATTCCATGATACCTTTTACATACTATCTTATATATTGGAGATATATGCTCCCTTGTATTGCAACTAACCTCTTGTAGGTACTTGGGAGAACTTCACTCCACAAGATTGCCAACAACTCAAATCGTAAGCAATCTTGTCATGACCAAGTATCCACAACCCTTCTTTGTTGATGGAAGGAAGAAGACAACTCAATCATATCCTTGACTTATATTTGATGAGGTCACAATTGCAAATTCAATTGGTATCAAGTCATTTGGATATATATTGTTCTTCCTTGCATGACTAACCCATGTAGGTGAAAGGAGAACCAAAACAAACAAGGATAGCTCCCAACTCAAGATGATCTTCATCAACATCGAGCATCCACAACAAGTTATCGACATCACTCAAAGGTATGTGCTCATATCCTTGAAAAAGCCTTACTCCAAGTCATGAGATAAAGCAATTCAAGTGACATGAAAACATTAAAATGCTTAATCGAAATATGGTAACCCCATTTTGAGCTTAGCGATCAGTATGAACTATGATCAAGTATTCCTGCTTGGCTCCTAAGTCAATATACTCTAATATAGGTGACCTAGTCACCCACCATCATCTAGATGAAGAAACTTGTTTGGTTCATCCTATATTTGCATACTTTCTTGGAACAACTCAACCCTTATCTAGTTGATATTTGTTTGTAAATTCCTTTATACTTCCTCTACAAATCTGTTTGACATTTAATTGCAAGATTTCTGAAATCATTTGAGAGTTTCTAAAACATTGCCAAGTTTCTGTTTAGACATCGGAGTCTCCGACTCAATCTACTCGGTTACACCGATTATGCAGATAGGCCGCAAGTCCACAATTCGGTCTTAACAACATATTTTCCTCGGAGCCAGCAATTTTGTTTGCTTCTATGTTCTGTGTTAAGATTAGCAAATCCTTCTTCAATGATACAACAACAACAACAACAACAAAGCCTTTAGTCCCAAACAAGTTGGGGTAGGCTAGAGGTGAAACCCATAAGATCTCGCGACCAACTCATGGCTCTGGCACATGGATAGCAAGCTTCCATGCACCCCTGTCCATGGCTAGTTTTTGGTGATGCTCCAATCCTTCAGATATCTCTTTACGTACTCTTCCCATGTCAAGTTCGGTCTATCCCAACCTCTTTTGACATTATCAGCATGCTTAAGCCATCCGCTGTGCACTGGGGCTTCTGGAGGCCTGCGCTGAATATGCCCAAACCATCTCAGACGATGTTGGACAAGCTTCTCTTCAATTGGCGCCACCCCAACTCTATCTCATATATCATCATTACGGATGCGGTACTTCCTTGTGTGGCCACACATCCATCTCAACATGCGCATCTCCGCCACACCTAACCGTTGCACATGTCGCCTTTTAGTCGGCCAACACCCAGCGCCATACAACATTGCGGGTCGAACTATCGTCCTATAGAACTTTCCTTTTTGCTTTTGTGGCATGCTCTTGTCACAAAGAATGCCATAAGCTTGGCGCCACTTCATCCATCTGGCTTTAATTCGATGGTTCACATCTTCATCGATATCCCCATCCTTCTGCAACATTGACCCCAAATATCAAAAGGTGTCCTTCTGAGGCACCACTTGCCCATCAAGGCTAACATCCTCCTCCTCCTCATTCCTAGTAGTACTAAAAGCGCACCTCATGTACTCAGTTTTAGTCCTACTAAGTCTAAAACCTTTTGATTCCAAGGTTTGCCTCCATAACTCCAACTTCATGCTGACCACCGTCCGGCTCTCATCGACTAGCACCACATCGTCCGCAAAGAGCATACACCATGGGATATCTCCTTCTATATCCCTTGTGACCTCATCCGTCACCAAGGAAAAAAGATAAGGGCTCAAAGCTGACCCTTGATGCAGTCCTATCTTAATTGGGAAGTCGGCAGTGTCGCCATCACTTGTTCGAACACTTGTCACAACTTATCGTACATGTCCTTGATGAGGGTAATGTACTTTGTTGGGACTTTGTGTTTCTCCAAGGCCCACCACATAACATTCCGAGGTATCTTATCATAGGCCTTCTCCAAGTCAATGAACACCATACACAGGTCCTTCTTTTGCTCCCTATATCTCTCCATAAGTTGTCGTACCAAGAAAATGGCTTCCATGGTCGATCTCCCAGGCATGAAACCAAACTGATTTTTGGTCACGCTTGTCATTCTTCTTACACGGTTCTCAATGACTCTCTCCCATAGCTTCATTGTATGGCTCATCAGCTTAATTCCATGGTATTTAGTACAACTCTAAACATTCCCCTTGTTCTTGAAGATTGGTACTAATATACTCCGTCTCCATTCTTCTGGCATCTTGTTTGCTCGAAAAATGAGGTTGAAAAGTTTGGTTAGCCATACTATCGCTATGTCCTCGAGACCTCTCCACACCTCAAAGGGGATACAATCGGGGCCCATTGCCTTGCCTCCTTTCATCCTCTTTAAAGCCTCCTTGACCTCCGACTCCTAAATTCACCTCACAAAACGCCTACTAGTATCATCAAATGAGTCATCCAGATCAATGGTAGAGCTCTCACTCTCCCCATTGAACAACTTGTCAAAGTACTCCCTCCATCTATGCTTAATCTCCTCGTTCTTCACCAGGAGTTGATCTGCTCCGTCCTTGATGCACTTGATTTGGTCAACATCCCTCGTCTTCCTATCTCGGCTCTTGGCCATCTTATAGATGTCCCTTTCGCCTTCCTTCGTGTCTAACCTTTGGTAGAGGTCCTCATACGCCCGACCCCTTGCTTCACTCATAGATCGCTTTGCGGCCTTCTTTGCCATCTGGTACTTCTCTATGTGGTTTGCACTCCTATCCAGATATAGGCGTCTGAAACAATCTTTCTTCTCCTTGATTGCCTTCTGGACATCATTCCACCACCAGGTATCTTTAGCTTCTCTTCTACTTCCCCTGGACACTCCAAACTCCTCTGAGGCCACCTTACGAATGCAAGTCGCCATATTCATCCACATGTTGTCTGCATCACCTCCTTCCTCCCAAGGGCCCTCCTTAATGACCCTCTCCTTGAACGCCTGAGCTACCTCCCCTTTGAGCTTCCACCACTTCGTTCTAGCGACTTTGGCATGCTTGTCCTGCTGGACACAAATCCGAAAGCGGAGGTCAGCAACCACAAGCTTATGCTGAGGGACAACACTCTCTCCAGGTATCACCTTACAGTCTAGGCATGCACGCCTGTCTTCTCTTCTCAAGAGGATGAAATCAATTTGGCTAGAGTGCTACCCACTACTGTAAGTCACTAGATGTGATTCTCTCTTCTTAAAGAGGGTGTTAGCTATGATCATGTCGTAGGCTAACGCAAATATTAATACATCTTATCCTTCTTGATTCCTGATGCCATAGACAAATCCCCCATGCACCCCTTCAAAACATGTGTTAGATGTGCCCACGTGGCCATTGAGGTCTCCTCCTATGAATAGCCTCTCGCCAATCGGTACACTCCTAACCAAGTCCTCCAGGCCTTCCCAGAACTCCCTCCTGGTGTTCTCATTGTGGCCTACTTGTGGGGCATATGCGCTGATAACGTTGAGGACTAAGTCCCCAACTACCAGCTTGACCAGGATAATCCGGTCCCCACGTCTCTTGACGTCTACCACTCCATCCTTGAGGCTCTTGCTGATCAAGATGCCTACTCCATTTCTGTTTGCAACCGTCCCCGTGTACCATAGCTTGAAGCCGGTACCCTCCACTTCCTTTGCCTCCTGTCCCCTCCATTTGGTCTCTTGGATGCAAAGGATACCATCGCCTCTCCTCACCCCTGTATCAACTACCTCCCGAAGCTTACCTGTCAGAGACCCTACGTTCCAGCTACCTAATCGAATCCTCCTAGGCTCGGCTAGCTTCCTTACCCTTCGCACTGGTCGAGTCAAATGCGAAGACCCTCGCTCATTTTCCACTACACCCGGGCGCCGATGTAGTGCGCCACTAAGGATGCGACGACCCGATCCTCGCTCACTTGCGGCCGTATCCAGATCACGATACGATGCTCCACCTGGGGGGTGATGGCCTAGCCCTTGCCCATTTTCCACCACACCCGGGTTCCGATGTGGCGCGTCGCTGAGAGGGTTACACCCCAACAAAAATCTTTTGGGTTTCATCTCCATAAGAGTGGCTGGGTTTTCATGTTGGCTCGCCAAGCCTATCACAACCCTCCTCCTTTACCCGGGCTTGGTACCGGCTATGTTGAGACAACATAGGCGGAGTTTCTTCAATGATACCTTCGTAAAAAATTAAAGGGGGAGATACTTCATTCAAGGATCCCTAAGTCAAAGGAGGAGAAGTCTTACAAGCCTTCAGATCAGTAAAATGGGGGGAAATTGTTCTCTATGATCCGATAGTCTTAAATGCTCTCTATGATTCTAATCTCCATGATCCCTACATTCTATGACCCTTGTTCTTAAGGATCCCTTCTACTTCAATGATCCTTGTGTCTGTCCCTATGTATGAACCTTTTTGCAAATTAATGCCAAAGGGGGGATACCAAAGGCTTGAACGCAAAGGAGGATATACAAAAAATGGGGAGATATAAATTTAAGGGGGAGAATATCAAAGCTTATGCTTATATAGATAGGGGAGAATACCAATATAGGGGGATAATACCAAAGTCTGTGTCTATCCATAGGGGGAGAAACTTCATTGTTACCCAAAGGGGGAGAGAGCATGCCTAATCTTGTTCTATCATTTGAGGAGAGAGAAAATATGTTCTATTTGACCACTCATGTTAGACTTGTCTCACCCTACCTACTACCAATATCTACATGCTAAGATTCAGGGGGAAAGGAAGACCTACAATTTCATATTTAGGGGAGAAAGCTCTAAATGATCTTGGAGACATGTCAATCTTAAGGAATAATATCTTCTATATGTTCTCCACATCTTGGTACTGTTGAGTTCTAGTGCATTTGGGTTTGTAGAATACTCTTGTGTTTCCTAACATTGTTTTCTCAAGTGTGTTTATGCTATTAGAATACTCAAGAACTCAAGGTAAGTATATGGTATATGCATCATATATTTGATCAAGATGATCTCTTGCTTCTTGCAGATATTGTTCGCAAGAGTGAAGTCTTGAACAAGGATACATCTCATTCATATATATTTGATGCATATAGCCAAGATACACATGCCTCATCATATCCCTTCTACTATATGTGTGCCCATGCATTCCAAAGAAACTATCCCGCAAAAGGATTGCACACAATTAGGGGGAGCATATTTTTAGCCATGTGTTTCTCAAAGTCTTCATTATATCTTTGCACATCTTTATTTGAAGCTTTGATTGTATGTTGTCATCAATTACCAAAAAGGGGGAGATTGAAAGCACATATGCTCCCTTGGTGGTTTTGATAATTCATGACAACATACATTATCTCTTGGACTAATATTTCTACCTAGTTTATTGTAGGTTTAGTCTACAGAGAGTGTTGGCAAAAGGGTGTGAGGAGATTCCCCAAGAAGAAGAGGAAGGAATAGTATTGGCCAAGCTACAAGCTAGAAGACTCTACATTTTACTTTATGAGAAATCACTTTGAGACCATAGGAAAGCCAATACTATTAAAAGGGGGTGAGGTAATGTTGGTGAACAAATTGCTCCACGTGCACAAGTGCTAGCCACCAAAAACATCCACAAGCTCTCCCACAAAAATATTCTGTCCAAACCCTACCACTCAAAATTGATGCCACCAACAATTCCATATCATCTACACCGACTTAAAACCCCAGAAAGAACCCTAGCCAAACCCTAACTTCTCGGTACAACCAAGTACTGCATCGGTGCAACTGAGTTTTGGTGACCAAGATTCGGGTGACCAAATTCATGGAATTAGAATTTCCGAGTTTTATGGATCGGTCTCACCGAGTTTGGAAACTACCCTCGGCCACTCATATCAGTACTACCGAGAATGTCATATCGGTCTCACCGAGATTCCTAAAGTTGCCATGTTTTGAACATGTTAGTACAACCGAGTTATGCCGAGGTTTCACCGAGTTGATCAATAATGTTGTAATGGTTGGATTTTTGGAGATGCATATATATACCCCTCCGCCACATCCCACTCGTAAGAGAAGCACTCAGTAAAGTTCCCCACTTCCCATATCCAAATTTCTGAGAGAGAACCACCTACCCTTGTGTTGAGATCAAGATCATCCGCTCCAACCATATGGATCTTGATTTCTAGCCTCCCCAAGTTGCTTTCCACCCAATTAATATCTTCTACCAAGCCAACACTACGAGAGAGTGATTGAGTGTTGAGGAGTCTATCATCTTGAAGCACAAGAGCAAGGAGTTCATCATCATTATCAAGCCTATTACCTTTTGGAGGGTGGTGCCTCCTAAATTGGTTAGGTGTTGCTTGGGAGCCTCCTACTTCGTGTTGTGGAGTTGAACCAAGAAGTTTGTACGGGCAAGGAGATCGCCTAATTTGTGAAGATCTACCCATAGTGAGGCTACTCCTTTATGGACGGGAGCCGTTATGGAATAGTCAAGGTTGCTACTTCGTCGACCCTTATGGGTGGAGCCCTTCGTGGACAATCACGAACGCTATCCTCTGTGGGTTGAAGACTCCATAAATGTGGATGTACAATATCGTCACCTATCGGAACCACAGGAAAAATCTTCGTGTATACAATTGCGTTTGATCTTCCGATCTCTACTCTCTTACATATGCTTCTCTTGCTTTCCGCTGCCATATTTTTTTGACTAGCATGTGTAGGGTGGATTAGACTTTTCATAATCGCTAAAATCTGTCAACCTATTAACTTGGGAAAAGGTTAGGTTCTAATTCTTGCAAGTAGTCTATTCACCACCCCCCTCTAGACGTCTCTTCTATTGACCCCTCACTCTTAGAGACATATGTGACATGACCACAGTGCATATAGGTGACCCGGATACCAAGTTCCATGTAGTTCGTTCATCATTAGGCATTTTCACAGCTTTCCGTTAATTTATGAGTGTGACTAGGTCTTAGGCCCTCTTTGATTCACGAGATTGGAGAAATGCATGATTTGAGAAAACGCAGGATTGGAATGACATGCCCATTGGACTTCTATATGATTTGAGTTAATAGGAAAAACAAAATATTTCTTACAAGAGGTTGGAGCTGATGCTAAAATTCCTATGAAATGTAGTGCAAATGAATCCATAGAAAAAAATCCTATGAAATTCAATCCTACGAATCAAACGACCAGCGCAGGAGAAATCCCTAAGGATTCTAATCCTTACAAAATCCTATAAAGAACCTTTGAATCAAAGAGGCCCTTAGTCGGTCAAGTGACATACTCCGTTTACTCCTCATGTTAGCTTTGACTAAAGTCAAAATTTATAAAGTTCGATAAATTTATAGAAAATAATATGAACATTTAAAGTAACAAATCTATATAATATGAAAATATATGCAATGATGAATCCAATGGTATTGATTTGATGGTATATATGTCAATACATTTCTCTAGAAACTAATTAAAAATATATTAAATTTGAATTTTGACAAATCTAATATGCAGAGTAAATAAAAACTATCTAAAAATAAAGAAATTTATAGATAACTTTGCATAGATGTAAATGCAAGATTTCACGAATATAATATTGATTGAGACATAATCAAGTATTAATTGACTAAGATTTAACAAGACTGTTAATTTATGAGTCAATTACACCACCGGTGTCACAACTTGGCACAAAAAGTCGGTTTAGTGCTAAAACTTGTGGCATACATTGAAATGATGTCATAACTTTATTTTATCGTGCATATAAGATCCAAATCATGTTTCTATACGAATACAATGCTGATTAGGTGTGCCAACATGGCATGGGGCTGACAAATTAGGTGTGCCAACATGGCATGGGGCCTACTGTCAGCGATTGAATGGGTGTGCCTGCTATTTTACGGGGGAAAACTCCGGATTTTTTTCTCATTGAAAAGCCCCGGACAACGACCCATATTTTTTCTTATGTATGGAGGCACGTAGGGTCCATCTGTCAACAACACACAATATTGTGCAAAAAAAGTCGTAACCAAGATTCAATCAGGCGACCATTCCATGTAGGAACGCAGACCAAACCAATACAACCGACAATGTTTGCTTGTCATTAGCTTTTTTTAGGGGAGCTTGTCATTAGCTATTAGGAAACGTATATAACCTTTCTAACTTAAGTGGGTTGGAGTTCAGCAGCCCATTTTGCACTTTATTTATAAAATACATGTAAATTGTCACCGTGTGTTATAGATAAATAATTTCAAAATAACAATGAACACTTATAAAAATTATTTTATTAATTTTATTAAATAGACAAAATATTACGTGATTTTCTTGTATTTGTAATATATAATTTTAGAAGTAACACTGTTGGGTGGTGTGGCGGCTAGTCGCACATGATGATTACATGTCATTGCTTCTAATCCCAGCCAACTATTTTTACATTGTATGAATACATATTTCTTAAAGTATGAGTACTTTCATATACTATAGGAATATTTTATTACAACTGTGAATGTTTAAAAATTATTAAAAAATTATGAAAATATATTGTAAAATAAAAAACTTTGTTAGAGCATGAACACTTGTATGCTACATGGATATTTGTTTAAACTGTGAACGTTTTTAAACTTATATAAGCATGTGTTAAGATATATAAAAAACTAAAGACTTGCTTGAAGCATGAATACTTTTATATATTACATTAATATTTGTTAAACTGTGTACAACTTTAAACTTACATGAGCATTTATTGAATATATGTTTTTATTCAGTATGCAAATTATTACATGAACAGTTTTCCAATTCATAATTTATTATATATAAAAACTTTAAATCATTAGATGATTATTTTATAATTTAATTGATTATGTATATATACATATTATTTATAACACGCTATTATAATTTACATATAATCTATAATATTCTAGAAAAAAGCTATGCCAAATTGGTTGTTGGGACTGCAGGACACTTCATAGTCAAAGAACTTATTGTTGCGTCATCTACTCAATACATGATGAAATTGTTGTGGTTTGGGTGCTTAGCCATGCGTTGTTGCTAGCTACAGGTTAGCGGTTTGAATCCTTGTGCACGCACAATTTTTTCATTTATTTGTGGAACGCTGGCAAGTGGACCCATGCGTCTGTGGAAGGTTTTCTTTGTGAGAAGAAAATTCCACGGTTTTTTGGCAAAATAGTAGGCTATACGCTCCACTTTGCCATCGAGTCGCTGACCATGGGCCCCATACCATGTTGGCATGTCTAATCAGCATCATGTTCGTATAGAAATATGATTTTATGATTTGCACCGTATGTGCACATTAAAGCCAAGTCATTGCCGGTTCAATGGATATCATAAGTTTTAGCACTAAACTGATTTTTCGCGCCAAGTTATGGCACCAGTGATGTAATTGACTCTTAATTTATCTTAAATACATGTAGAAAGTTTTTCTTTTTTTGAAACGAGGCAAAAGACTTGCCATTTCATTGATTAAGGAAGAAGGTTTTATACATAAGCCGCAAGCGGCAAACAAAGGAAAATCACTCTCTCGACATTACAGTACTCAAGTGCTTGGCACCTGCAAAAACCCAAAGCGACACCTCGTGCTTGATCTTGTTAATGAGGACCATCGACAGAACCACCACATTGCGAAAGACTCTACCGTTTATCTCAGACCAAAACTCCCATGAGATGAGCATCATCAATGAGGCAAGGGCTTTGGGGGAGCCGAGACAAATTTGAAGGTTGTCGTTCCACCATCCTTTGACTGAAGTGCTCGCCGACCATCAAGTAGAGATGTGATGCATTCCAAGCCACGGAAGAATGTTGTCCCAAATGCGCAACGTGAAGCGGCATTGGAAGAGTAGGTGAGAAGCGAACTCATGTGCTTGCTTACAAAGAGGGCACAAGCCGTAGTTGGGAGATCCACGACGGATCAAGCGGTCTGATGTCCAGATTCTGTTTTGAAGAACCAACCAAGCAAAGAGTTTGCACCTCGGGGGAGCCCACACCCTCCACACGAACTAAACAAAATCAGAGGACGTGAGACCTTCAAATTGCGCCTTGTATGCCGATGAAGCAGAATAAATCCCATCCTTACTGAACTTCCAAGTAATCGAGTCTTCTACATCTTCCGCAAGGGCCACCGATGATAATTTTTCCCAAAGGTCAGCAAACTGCTCGATATGCGCGAGGGACAGACCATTGGTGCCATCAATATTGGTGATCCAAAGGTTGTTGGTCATGGCGAGGGACAGACCTTCAAAAGGGACGGACCGATGAGTTCGTCTTGAGAGAGAGGTCAAAGAGGTCAGGCACGATTTCACGGGGGCATAAGCCATTGAGCCAGGACGAGTTCTAGAATTGCGCAGTTCGCCCGTTGCCAACAAGGACCATAGTGGTAGCCGTGAAGAAGTGGCGATCATCCTCCATGCACGGCGTCCCATGCCAATCTAGGGCTTTCTCTTGTCAGTCCATTCAAACCATAGCCATCGGAGCCGCAGAGCCTTGGCGAACTTATCCATATTGAGCACTCTGAGCCTGCCCTTGTCCTTGGGCTTGCAGATGAGCTCCCAGTTAACCTTGCATTTTCCGCGAGACACCTTATCTGAGCCCACCCAAAGATATGCACGGCGAATACTATCGATTTTCTTGAGGACCTCCACCGGGATGTCGACAGCTGTGAGATGGTAGATGGCAATGGCAGTTAGGACGGCCTTAACAAGAACCACACGGCTAACAGAGGCCACATGTCTTCCCTGTCAGGGAGGGAGCTTGCATGCGATTTTATCTTCAAGGTACTGCAAGTGAATTTGCTTGAGGCGCTTGAAGGATAACGATAGTCCAAGATAGCGCATCGAGAAAGTGCTACGAAGTGATACGGAAGCAACAATCATGTAGCTGACCGACCAAACAGACGCCGCACGACATGATATCGGAGTTCTCAACGGACATCACTTCGACAGTCAAATTAACCTGACGCATCATGCATGTGTGACACATTTACTTCCTGATTTTTTTTCAAAACTATTACGAAATTTGTATCAAATTTGAAAACAGGTGGTGCAGTTGAAAAAATGCCAAAAATAGGACCCTGTCGGCCTTAGTTGGGCCGACCGGCCACCCGTCGGCTTAGTGCCGGCCAAAAAGGGCCCATCGGCTACCGCCAGGCCGAAGTGCCAGGCCGAAGAGCACCCGTTGGCCACCAGGAGGCCGAAGAGCCCCTGGATAAGGCCAACGCGGCCAGCTCCTCTTCTTCCTCCAGCTTCCTCTGTTCTTCGTGTTTCTTGGCCGAAATCCCCCCCCCCCTTGATCTCTCTTTCCCTCCACCCATTTTCCGTTTCAATCCGATGAATCAATAGATCGTCTTCGTCTCCCCCGCCCTATGGTTTTATTTTTTGAAACATGGTAGTGATTTGTTCGTGGGGAGGAGAAATGGTGTGGTGGTGAATGTGTGAATGGTGAGAAGGTGGAGTGGTGAAGAGGAAGAAGAAGGTGGAGAGGAAGAAGAAGGGCACTCACGCGTCAAAGGTATAATTTTTTCTATTAGTTTAGGTTAGTTTTTTGTTAGTTTTTTTAATGTACGTAAAATTAGTTTAGGTTATTTTTAGTAGTGTAATTATTTTAGGTTACTTTTATTAGTGTAGTTATTTTTATTAGTGTAGTGATTTTACTGTATGTTTTCCGAGCGTAGGTTTAGTTAGTGTAGTCATATTAGTGTCGGTTTATTTTTGTGAAGTTCATTTTAGTGTAGGTTTATTTAGAATACGTGGGTATGTTTTAGTGTACGTTTTATTTTAGTGTCGATTTATTCGTTCCGAATAATGAGAAGCTGGCAATGTCTGACAGGTTAAAATGTCTGAATCCGTAAATTTGATTGTGCTTTATGGCCCTAGTAATGTTCGATATAATGAGTTGGGGGTTGATCTGAGTGAGTTTACAAGAGGCGAGCTGACACTTTCAGACCCGGACAGACTGGACATTAGGCAGTTGAAGCACCGGTTGACAACTAGTTTTGGCCTAGATCCTGAAGTTTGTTCCGTCAGTATTCATGCCGTGTGGACCAAATCCTATAAAAATGTGAAGTGGGATTTGATTCCGATAGATAGGAGTCAGCACTGGTTGTCTCTGTTAAGTCGTTGCAGAGACCGAAGAATCCATCCGTCTGTCCTAGTGCAACCAGTGGCGAAGGAGGAAAATATCATACCACCCACCATGTGGTATGAACCAGGCCAGAGTAGTCAAGTGGCTAACGAGATTTATGTATCCGGGTCACATCCACCGGATGTGAATGCTAGCCAAGCCGAGAAAGAGTCAGATTATGTGTCACACAATGTTAGTGGTCATGCTGCTGGTCAGAGTATTCAGTCGATAGTATTAGCTGCCTATGGTGTTGTTGATGGGGATGAGGAAGGCGATGAAATGCAGAGGGTGATGGAGGAAGAGTACGAGGATGGGATTGCAGAGGAACTTGATTCTGAAAATTCCGAAGATGAGGAAGAGGTACCAATTCCTGCTGCATGGGAGCAGGACATATCTGCATGCTTTACTGTCAACGATGGCCATGAGACTCCATGGCAATATAATCTAAACCAAGTCCAAATTGGGGCTATGTTTGACACGAAGATGAAAATGAAGTATGCGGTGATAAAGTGGGCTATGTCTACCCAGAGGATTTTTCGGACACACATATCCAGTCCAACGAAATATACCGTGAAGTATGTTGAATCAGGTTGTCCTACGAAGGTGCACGCCCACGTGCCAAAGTATAACATCTACTGGGTTGTGACAAATGTTGTCCCGCATAATCGTGTTAGGAAAAACATGTTGGTTCGTCATCCAAACCTTACTTCAACTCTCATAGCGCAACTCATGTATACTGAGATAGTGACGAAGAAAGATATGGAAGCAAAACACATCCAGACAGTAGTGAAGGTCAGATGGAAGTATGACATTCCATATGGGAAGGCTTGGAGGGCTAAGCAGAAGGCTATGGAGGAGAGATTTGGGAAGTTCTTCGACTCCTATGATAATTTTGTCCGTCTCCTTGGCGTATTGGAGGAGAGAAATCCCGACACTTATGTTAACATTCAGCACACGAGGTTGGATCGTATACCAGATTACAAGGTGTTGAAACAAGTATTCTTCTCTTTCGGTATGTGCATCGAAGCTTTCAGGCATTGTCCTCCTGTGATGTTTGTGGATGGTACATTCCTGACTGGTCAGTATAAAGGGCAAATCCTGACTGCTATTGGTGTGGACGGGAACAACCAAATCATCCCACTAGCCATGGCATTTGTGGAGGGTGAGAACTTTCCGAGCTGGGTATGGTTCTTCCGGCAAGTTAAAATTGGGATCGTGAAGGACTGACCAAATGTGTGTCTCATTCATGACAGACATCCCGGTATATTGAAGGTCGTGAAGACACTGAGTAATCCAACTGCTGACGAGCCAACACCTTGGAAGGACTTGCAAAGTCGGTGGTGCATGCGCCATCTGGGTGCTAATTTTTTCTCGCATTTCAAGAACAAACGGTTGATGAACTTGTTCAAGAAGTTATGCAAGCAGAACCAGCGGCGCAAATATGATTTTATTTGGTCAAAACTTGATGAGTTCACTAAGAAGCAGGTCCTTGCTAGGAAGAAAATGGAGAAAGACCAGGTTAAATTAACAACACTCATTGCGGAGCTTGAGGAGCCAGTTGGTTTTTGTGACTTGCCAGCAATTGACCCTCCTAATACGAAGAGAAAGAAGGGCAGGGCAATAAAGAATTTTTCTGAGTGGATAGAGAAAGAGCCTCCAGTGAATTGGTCTTTGCTGCATGACACCCATGGAGCTAGGTATGGCCACATGACAACCAATCTTGTAGAGATCTATAACTTTGTACTCAGAGGGAATAGAGCATTGCCACTGACAGCTATTGTGGAGGGTGTATTCCATGGCACTGTGAGATATTTCAGAGAAAGGCACGAGTTAGCAAAGAAGCATATTGCAGATAATCATAACACTCCTTATTGTAGCCGTGTCATGGAGTACATGGCTGAGAAGATAAAGAAAGCAAAAAAGCACACTGTCACACTCATAGGTAATCAGGAAAGGAGGTATGAGATTCAGCTACCTACTGATGGTTTTGGTTCTGCAAATGAGGTGAAGACACATGAGGTTACAATTGGAGCAGAATTTTATCCAACTTGTGAGTGTACATACAACAAACCGAAGTTATTGCACCTGCCTTGCTCACATGTGTTGGTTGCTTGTTTCCAGATTCAGTTGGACGCTATCTCCTTCGTGTCTTCGTACTATTCAAAGGAGGCAGTACTCAATGTCTGGACAGGTGAGATGATAGGGTTTAGAGTCGTCGGCAATTTCAACAAGGTAAACGATGGTGATAGAGTATACATCCCGGATCCTGCACTACGGCGAACTAGCAGGGGCAGGCGTAAGGTAAAGCGCATACGAAACGATATGGACCAATCTAAAGCTGGTGGAGCAACCAGACAATGTTTGCTCTGCGCGGCTTATGGGCATAGGATGCCGAACTCTTCCCCTTCGTTGATGTAGAACTCTTGCCCTTCATCGATGTAGAACTCTTGCCCTTTGATGCAGAACTCTTCACCTTGCTGCTCGGCATGAAGAGGTTGTCCTCGTCCTCACTTTCTGTTGACCATAAACCTGAATTGTTTACAGCAATCCTGAGATAAGCATCACCCTTGTACAGTTGCTTTTGCCATATGGCGTGCAACCTTAGAAGTTCTTTCCTTATCTCCTAAAAAGTCTTGGGAGGCCACCTGATGGGAGACGTAGTAGTAAATCAAAATTTTCCTACGCGTTCACCAAGATCCATCTATGGAGAAACCAGCAACGAGCAAGGGGAGAGTGGATCTTCATACCTTTGAAGATCGCTAAGCGGAAGCGTTACAAGAACGCGGTTGATGGAGTCGTACTCGCAGCGATTCAGATCGCGGTAGATCCGATCAAGTGCCGAACGGACGGCACCTCCGCGTTCAACACACGTGCAGCCCGGTGACGTCTCCAACACCTTGATCCAGCAAGGAGGAAGGAGAGGTTGGGGAAGGGCTCCAACAGCAGCACGACGGCGTGGCGGTGGTGGAGTAGCAAGGTATTCCGACAGGGCTTCGCCTAAGCGCTGCGGAGGAGGAAGAAGAGAGGTAGGGCTTCGCCGTGAGAGAGAGAGATCAAATCCTGTCTCAAAACATCCAAAACCTCAAGTATATATAGGAGGAGGGACGTGGAGGGCTGGCTTGGCCTCTACTCCAAAGAGGAGATGGCCGGCCGACTTAAAGGGAGAGTCCACCTCCCACAAGGGAGGTGGATCTCCTCCTTTTAAATCCTTTTTGCCTTATCTCCTTATCTCCAGCCACATGGGCCTTTAGCAAAAGTCTTGCCCAGCCCAATAAGGGCTGGCACACTTTATCTAACAGCCCATGTGGTCCTTTGGTCGTCACACCCCTCCCGGGGGTCCTCCGGCACCCTCCCGGCACTCCCGGTACACTACCGATGAGCCCGAAAACTTTCCGGTGACCAAAACTGGACTTCCTATATATCAATCTTTACCTCCGGACCATTCCGGAGCTCCTCGTGACGTCCGGGATCTCATCCGGGACTCCGAACAACCTTCGGTAATCACGTATACCTTTTCCCTATAACCCTAGCGTCATCGAACCTTAAGTGTGTAGACCCTACGGGTTCGGGAGACACGTAGACATGACCGAGACACCTCTTCGGTCAATAACCAACAGCGGGATCTGGATACCCATGTTGGCTCCCACGTACTCCATGATGATCTCATCGGATGAACCACGATGTCAGGGATTCAATCAATCCCGTATACAATTCCCTTTGTCTATCGGTATGGTACTTGCCCGAGATTCGATCGTCGGTATCCCCATACCTTGTTCAATCTCGTTACTGGCAAGTCTCTTTACTCGTTCCGTAATACATCATCCCGTGGCTAACTCCTTAGTCACATTGAGCTCATTATGATGATGTCTTACCGAGTGGGCCCAGAGATACCTCTCCGTCACACGGAGTGACAAATCCCAGTCTTGATTCGTGCCAACCCAACAGATACTTTCGGAGATACCCGTAGTGTACCTTTATAGCCACCCAGTTACGTTGTGACGTTTGGCACACCCAAAGCATTCCTAAGGTATCCGGGAGTTGCACAATCTCATGGTCTAAGGAAACGATACTTGACATTGAAAAGCTTTAGCAAACGAACTACACGATCTTGTGCTATGCTTAGGATTGGGTCTTGTCCATCACATCATTCTCCTAATGATGTGATCCCGTTATCAACGACATCCAATGTCCATGGTCATGAAACCGTGACCATCTATTGATCAACGAGCTAGTCAACTAGAGGCTCACTAGGGACATGTTGTGGTCTATGTATTCACACATGTATTATGGTTTCCGGTTAACACAATTATAGCATGAACAATAGACAATTATCATGAACAAGGAAATACAATAATAACCATTTTATTATTGCCTCTAGGGCATATTTCCAACAGTCTCCCACTTGCACTAGAGTCAGTAATCTAGTTCACATCACCATGTGATTAACACTTACATCACCATGTGATCATATCATCATGTGATTAACACCCAATAAGTTCTGGGGTTTGTTCATGCCCTGCTCGTGAAAGAGGTTTTAGTCAACGGGTCTGCGACATTCAGATCCGTGTGTACCTTACAAACTTTCCATGTCATATTTGTAGATACTGCTCCCACGCTCCACTTGGAGCTATTCCAAATGGCTGCTCCACTATACGTAGCTGGATTTCTACTAAGAGTCATCCGGATTGGCTTTAAAGCTTGCATCATCGTAACACTTTACGATGAACTCTTTATCACCTCCATAATCGAGAAATATTTCCTTAGTTCTCAAGTTACTAAGGCTAACTTTGACCGCTGTCCAGTGATCCACTCTTGGATTACTCTTGTACCCCTTGACAGACTCATGGCAAGGCACACACAGGTGCGGTACACAGCATGGCATACTATATAGAGCCTATGGCTAAAGCATAGGAGATGACACTCATCTCTTCTTTATCTTCTGCCGTGGTCGGGTATTGAGTCTTACTCAATTTCACACCTTACAATACAGTCAAGAACTCCTTCTTTGACCCATCTATTTTGAACTCCTTCAAAAACTTGTCAAGGTATGTCTTCGTCGAAAAAACTTATCAAGCGAATAGATCTATTCCTATAGATCTTGATGCTCAATAAAATAGTAGCTTTATCTGGGTCTTCCTTTGAAAAAAACTTTTCAAACAACCCTTCATGCTCTTCCAGAAATTCTACATCATTTCCGATCAATAATATGTCAACTACATATTCTTATAAGAAATTCCATAGTGCTCCCACTCACTTTCTTGCAAATACAAGTTTCTCATAAACTTTGTATAAACTTAAACACTTTGATCACCTCATCAAAGCATATATTCCAACTCCGAGATGCTTGCTCCAGTCCATAGAAGGATCGCTGGAGTTTGCATATTATTAGCATCCTTAGGATTGACAAAACCTTCTGGTTGTATCACATACAACTCTTCCTCACAGAAACCATTTCGGAAACCTTGTTTTGTCATCCATCTGCCAGATTTCATAATCAAAAAATGCAGCAACTGCTAACAAAATTTTAATAGACTTTTAGCATCGCTACAGATGAGACAATCTCATTGCAGTCAACTCCTTGAACTTGGCGGAAACTTCTTTGCGACAAGTCGAGCTTTATAAACGGTGACATTTCACCATTAGCGTCTATGTTTATCTCAAAGGTCCATTTGTACTCAATGACCCGCCATTCAACAGGCAAGTCTACCAAAGTTCATACTTGGTTTTCATACATGGATCCTTTCTCGGATTTCATGGCTCCTAGCCATTTGTTGGAATCCGGGCCCACCATCGCTTCTCCATAGTTCGTAGGTTCATCGTTGTCCAACAACATGATTTCCAAGACAGGGTTGTCGTACTACTCAGGAGCAGTACGCGTCCTTGTCGACCTACGAGGTTCGATAGTGACTTGATCCGAAGCTTCATGATCATCATCATTAACTTCCTTTTCAACTGAGTAGGCTCTACAGAAACACCTTTCTGTGTTGCGCTATTCTCTGGTTGAAACAAAGGTTCAACAACCTCATCAAGTTCTATCTTCCTCCCACTCAATTCTTTCGAGAGAAACTCTTTCTCAAGAAAGGACCCGTTCTTAGCAACAAACACCTTTTGCGCTTGGATCTAAGATAGAAGGTATACCCAATGTCTCATTAGGGTATTCTATGAAGATGCATTTGTCTGCTTTGAGTTCGAGCTCGCTAGGTGAAAAACCCATTTTCACATAAGCGTCGCAGCCCCAAACATTAAGAAATGACAGCTTAGGCTTCTGTCAAACCATAATTCTCACGGTGTCATCTCAACAGACTTAGATGGTGCCCTGTTAAAGTGAATGGATTTGTCTTTAATGCATAACCCCATAACGATAGTGGTAAAACGATAAGAGACATCATAGTACTCACTATATCCAATAGAGCATGACTACGACGTTCGAACACACCATCACACTATGGTGTTCCAGGAGGCGTGAGCTGTGAAACAATTTCCACATTGTCTAAAATTGCATACCAAACTCGTAACTTAGATATTCACCTCCATGATCATATCATAGACATTTATCTTCTTGTCACGATGATCTTTAACTTCACTCTGAAACTCCTTGAACCTTTCAAACATTTCAGATTCGTGTTTCATTAAGTAAATATCCCCATATTTACTCAAATCATCAGTGAAGGTAAAGAAAAACAACGATATCCACTGTGTGTTTCAACACTCATTGGACCACATACATCAACATGTATTAATTCCAATAAGCCACTTGCCCGCTCCATCATATTGGATGACGGGGTCTCAGTCATCTTGCCCAAGAGGCATGGCTCGCATGTCTCAACCGATTCGAAATCGAGTGAGTCAAAAAACATCCATCATCATGGAGTTTCTTCATGCGATTTATACCAATATGACATTACGTGGCAGTGCCACAAGCATGTGGTACTATCATTATTAACTTTGTATCTTTTGGTACCAATGTTATGAATATGTGTACTACTACGATCATGATTCGATAAACCATTTCGAGTGGGTGCATGACCATTGAAGGCATTATCCATGTAAACAGAATAACCATTATTCTCTAACTTATATGAATAATCGTATCGCACTAATCATGATCTAATCACGTTTATGCTCAACGCAAACACCAAATAACATTTATTTAGGTTTATCACAAATCCTGAAGGTAGAGAGAGCGTGCGATGGTGATCACATCAATCTTGGAAATACTTCCAACACACATCGTCACCTTTCACCTAGCTAGTCTCCATTTACTCCGTAGCTTTTATTTCGAGTTGCTAACACTTAGCAACCGAACCGGTATCTAATACCCAGGTGCTACTAGGAGTACCAGCAAGGTACACATCACTAACACGTATATCAAATATACTTCCATTGACATTACCAGCCTTCTTATCTACCAATCATCTAGGGTTTTTCCGCTTCAGCGAACATTCTCCTCATAACAGAAGCACTTAGTCTCGGGTTCGGGCTCAACCTTGGGTTTCTTCACTAGAGCAACAACTGGCTTGCCATTCCTGAAGTTTTTCCCTTCTTGCCCTTGCCCCTTTTGAAACTAGTGGTTTTCACTTAACCATCAACACTTGATGCTCCTTATTGATTTCTACCTTCGTGGTGTCAAACATCACGAACAACTCAGGGATCATCTTATCCATCCCTGGCATGTTATAGTTCATCACGAAGCTCTAGTAGCTTGGTGGCAGTGACTTGGAGAACTGCATTAATCACTATCCATCTGGAAGATTAACTCCCACTTGATTCAAGTGATTGTTGCACCCAGACAATCTGAGAACACGCTCACCGATTAAGCTATTCTCCTTTATCTTGCAGGCAAAGAATCTTGTTGGAGGTCTCATACCTCTCAACATAGGCACGAGCTTGAGATCACAATCTCAGCTCCTAGAACATCTCATATGTTCTGTGACGTTCAAAACATTTTGAAGCCTCAATTCTAAGCCGTAATGCATGACGCACTGAACTATCACGTAGTCATCAAAAAGTGCCTGTCATATGTTCACAACATCTACAGACAACGCTTGAGGGAGTGATGCAGTTAGCGGTACATCAAAAACATAAGCTTTCTGTGCAGCAATGAGGACAATCCTCAGATCACGGACCCAGTCCGCATTATTGCTACCATCAACTTTCAACTTACTTTTCTCTAGGATTGTATCAATAAAACTGGGGAGCTACAGCGCGAGCTATCTACGACATAATTTGCAAGGACATTTTTAGACTAAGTTCATGATAATTAAGTTCATTTAATCAAATTATTAATGAACTCCCACTTAGATAGACATCTCTCTAGTCTTCCAAGTGATACATGATCCATGTCAACTAGCCCGTGTCCGATCATCACGTGAGACGGACTAGTCATCCATGGTGAACATCTCTATGTTGATCGTATCTTCTATACGACTCATGTTCGACCTTTCGGTCCTCCGTGTTCCGAGGCCATGTCTGTACATGCTAGGCTCGTCAAGTCAACCTAAGTGTTTCGCATGTGTAAATCTGGCTTACACCCGTTGTATGCGAACGTTAGAACCTATCACACCCGATCATCACGTGGTGCTTCGGAACGACGATCCTTAGCAACGGTGCACAGTTAGGGTGAACACCTTTCTTGAAATTTTATTGAGAGATCATCTTATTTACTACCGTCGTTCTATGCAAATAAGATGTAAACATGATAAACATCACATGCAATCAATATAGTGACATGATATGGCCAATATCATCTTGCTCCTTCGATCTCCATCTTCGGGGCACCATGATCATCACTGTCACCGGCACGACACCATGATCTCCATCATCATGATCTCCATCATTGTGTCTTCATGAAGTTGTCTCGCCAAATATTACTTCTACTACTACAGCTAACGTTTAGCAATAAAGTAAAGTAATTACATGGCGTTTATGATTGACTCGCAGGTCATACAATAAATAAGACAACTCCTATGGCTCCTGCCGGTTGTCATAGTCATCGACATGCAAGTCGTGAACCCTATTACAAGAACATGATCAATCTCATACATCACAATGCATCACATCACATCCTTCTGGCCATATCACATCACAAGGCATATGCTGCAAAAACAAGTTAGACGTCCTCTAATTTGTAGTTGCAAGTTTTTACGTGGTTGCTATAGGTTTCTAGCAAGAACGTTTCTTACCTACGTCAAAACCACAACGTGATATGCCAATTGCTATTTACCCTTCATAAGGACCCTTTTCATCGAATCCAATCCGACTAAGGTGGGAGAGACAGACACCCGCTAGCCACCTTATGCAACTGGTGCATGTCAGGCGGTGGAACCGGTCTCACGTAAGCGTACGTGTAAGGTTGGTCCGGGCCGCTTCATCCCACAATACCGTCGAATCAAGATAAGACTAGTAACGGCAAGCATATTAACAAAATCGACGCCCACAACTGCTTTGTGTTCTACTCGTGCATAGATTCTACGCATAGACCTAGCTCATGATGCCACTGTTGGGAGACGTAGTAGTAAATCAAAATTTTCCTACGCGTTCACCAAGATCCATCTATGGAGAAACCAGCAACGAGCAAGGGGAGAGTGGATCTTCATACCTTTGAAGATCGCTAAGCGGAAGCGTTACAAGAACGCGGTTGATGGAGTCGTACTCGCAGCGATTCAGATCGCGGTAGATCCGATCAAGTGCCGAACGGACGGCACCTCCGCGTTCAACACACGTGCAGCCCGGTGACGTCTCCAACACCTTGATCCAGCAAGGAGGAAGGAGAGGTTGGGGAAGGGCTCCAACAGCAGCACGACGGCGTGGCGGTGGTGGAGTAGCAAGGTATTCCGACAGGGCTTCGCCTAAGCGCTGCGGAGGAGGAAGAAGAGAGGTAGGGCTTCGCCGTGAGAGAGAGAGATCAAATCCTGTCTCAAAACATCCAAAACCTCAAGTATATATAGGAGGAGGGACGTGGAGGGCTGGCTTGGCCTCTACTCCAAAGAGGAGATGGCCGGCCGACTTAAAGGGAGAGTCCACCTCCCACAAGGGAGGTGGATCTCCTCCTTTTAAATCCTTTTTGCCTTATCTCCTTATCTCCAGCCACATGGGCCTTTAGCAAAAGTCTTGCCCAGCCCAATAAGGGCTGGCACACTTTATCTAACAGCCCATGTGGTCCTTTGGTCGTCACACCCCTCCCGGGGGTCCTCCGGCACCCTCCCGGCACTCCCGGTACACTACCGATGAGCCCGAAAACTTTCCGGTGACCAAAACTGGACTTCCTATATATCAATCTTTACCTCCGGACCATTCCGGAGCTCCTCGTGACGTCCGGGATCTCATCCGGGACTCCGAACAACCTTCGGTAATCACGTATACCTTTTCCCTATAACCCTAGCGTCATCGAACCTTAAGTGTGTAGACCCTACGGGTTCGGGAGACACGTAGACATGACCGAGACACCTCTCCGGTCAATAACCAACAGCGGGATCTGGATACCCATGTTGGCTCCCACGTACTCCACGATGATCTCATCGGATGA
The DNA here is from genome assembly GCA_022496015.1 of Hordeum marinum. Classification (NCBI taxonomy): domain Eukaryota; kingdom Viridiplantae; phylum Streptophyta; class Magnoliopsida; order Poales; family Poaceae; genus Hordeum; species Hordeum marinum. Next base: position 417,938,898 of record CM039675.1, read on the forward strand.
ACCACGATGTCAGGGATTCAATCAATCCCGTATACAATTCCCTTTGTCTATCGGTATGGTACTTGCCCGAGATTCGATCGTCGGTATCCCCATACCTTGTTCAATCTCGTTACTGGCAAGTCTCTTTACTCGTTCCGTAATACATCATCCCGTGGCTAACTCCTTAGTCACATTGAGCTCATTATGATGATGTCTTACCGAGTGGGCCCAGAGATACCTCTCCGTCACACGAAGTGACAAATCCCAGTCTTGATTCGTGCCAACCCAACAGATACTTTCGGAGATACCCGTAGTGTACCTTTATAGCCACCCAGTTACGTTGTGACGTTTGGCACACCCAAAGCATTCCTAAGGTATCCGGGAGTTGCACAATCTCATGGTCTAAGGAAACGATACTTGACATTGAAAAGCTTTAGCAAACGAACTACACGATCTTGTGCTATGCTTAGGATTGGGTCTTGTCCATCACATCATTCTCCTAATGATGTGATCCCGTTATCAACGACATCCAATGTCCATGGTCATGAAACCGTGACCATCTATTGATCAACGAGCTAGTCAACTAGAGGCTCACTAGGGACATGTTGTGGTCTATGTATTCACACATGTATTATGGTTTCCGGTTAACACAATTATAGCATGAACAATAGACAATTATCATGAACAAGGAAATACAATAATAACCATTTTATTATTGCCTCTAGGGCATATTTCCAACACCACCCACTCCTAGCTAATTGGTGAGCCAACTCATTCATTATGAAGTCACTACTAATGAGTTCCTCTCATGGAACTACTCTATCATTCATCTTGAAATTGGCAGCTAGACCGGACATACCCTTGTGAAAACTACGATCAAAAGGATAGTGAGGATGAGGAGGACGAGACATCTCCACGAAAGGATGGCGAGAGCGAGAGCGGAAGGATGGCGGAGCGAAAGGGAAAGGAAGGGCCTGCTCACCCTCCTTGCTGCGAATGTGGTTATATAGGCAGGAGAGAAAGTGGCGGGAGAGAATGGCAGGAAAGACAATGGCGGGAACGAATGGCGGGAGAGAAAGTGGCGGGAAAGAAACTGGCGGGAGATAAAGTGGCGGGAGAGAACCAATGCAGTTGTATAAGAGGCAAGTATCACGCTTCTTACTGAAATTAAGATACAATTTGCTGAAATTAATATACATCTTCCTGAAATTAAGATACAACTTGCTGAAATTAAGATACAACTTGCTGAAATTAAGATACAACTTGCTGAAATTGAGTTACAAGAATATAAATCTACTGAATCCAACGTGGATATTTTCCTTTTCCATCTGCAGCTTCTTCTGCTGCCTAGGCTGCACGAGCCCTTTCTTTCTTTCTCTGCCTCTCAGCCTCACGGGCCTCCTCTCGCTGCCGATAGACCTCCACCAGTCGAAGTTGGTTTTCTTGGTTTTTCTTCTTCATCTCAGCAAGAAAAGCCCTCTACTCCACACAGTACTCTTGCCAAGCTCTCTCCTGCTCTGCTTTCTCCTGTGTTGCCGCCTTCTCGCAGCGCTCCTCCAAGTCCAAACTTGCCCATGCACGACGACTTCTTTCACGTATCTCAGTCACCGTCCAATCCGGCTTTTTCGTGTCTATCCAACGATAGTACTAGCACAGGGGTGGAGGAGACTACAAAAAAACAGAAATATAATAATCAAATCAACAAAAATATTAACAACGTGTTTTTTATGGGTGACTTAAACATACCGGAGGTGTGATGTACAATGAAGGACCAACGGGTGGATCTTTCTCATAATTAGCGCACATGAAAAACTTCATACCCAACCAATCTGAAAAATCCGAAAAAGTCATCATATCAAATATCTTACCAACATGGGGTAAAGAAAACAACATAACACCATCCCGATGAAATTCGACACTAATATAAGTTCCATAGTGCTCAAGCATAACAGTCGTCATGTCACTATGGCGAAGACCATAATCATTCACAAGTTCCTCCCACGAAAGACCATGAAATTTACTGCTCATCGTACCATGTGTAAATATAACATGGTATAAGTTACCCTCATTGTTGTGCAGAGCAAGATCAATATCTGTGTCACCTCTCCGAATAGCTAAAGCTCTGCACTCCTCAATGTACCGAGCAAGATGTGATCTAACACTGCACGGAACATACTACAACAAGAATGGAAGCAAACATCATAATCATATAAACAAAGACATTCAAATATGCCACAATCAAATAATGAAGACATAGAATTTTACAACACGTCTTGAACATCGACGATCCAGCACCACAGTAAATACAGACGCACCGGAATCAACAGCAACACAAGGGTCACCTGGAGCTCGGCAAAATGGACAAGCCATTTACCTGCAGACGGACGATGACCAATAAGAACTAAATACACTACCGACTTCAGAGTTCTCATTCGATTGAGTTCGAAGCCAAAAAAAATACCGTAGGCCGGTAGAGAGCGCCCTGATCTATTGTTTACGTGGGTATGATAAGAACATGGGTGGTCGAGCAAAGAGATCGACGAGGCGGTGGAAGCACCGGGGAGCAACGGGAGTGAGAGGTGGAGAGGGGAAGGCTACTAGACGGGGAAGGGTGAAACGAGTGGTCGGAGGAGGAAGAAAAAGAAGCCATGGGTCTTATCCAGGGGCCCATCGGCCTCCCTCTGGCCGACAGGTGGCCCATCGGCCTCCCTCTAGCCGACAGGTGCCTCTTCGGCTGCCCTCTGGCCGACGGGGGGCTCTTCGGCCGGGTGCTGGCCGACAGGCACCACTTCGGCCTGGTGCTGACCGACGGGCCCCTGTTCGGCCTGCTGCTGGCCGACGGGTACTAATTTCGAAAAAAAAATCAACTCCTACAGCTGTTTTCAAATTTGATACAAAATCCGTACTAGTTTTGAAAAAAATTCTTTACTTCCCTGTTCCTAAATATTTACGTCTTTTTACAGATTTTATTATAGATAACATATAATACAAAATGAGTGAATATAAACTTTAAAATATGTTTATATACACCTGCATGTAGTTGGTTGTGAAATCTTTAAAAAGACTTACATTTAAAAATAGAGCGAGCGAGTAGAATGCACTTGACGGCCCATTTGCCTTTGAGGACATTTAGCGGCGTCCGCTTGGTCCCAAGCAAGCACCTGGGGTGCAAGTTGACCTCGCAGGGGACGCGCCGGTAGCGCCACAGGCAGTCTGTGCGCACCTGTGGTGCAAGTTGGCTACAGTGTGTGCACTTTGCCGGCGCGGCCATGGCGAGCACGACGAGGTGCGCCGGGTGCAGGCCTGCAGGCACGGCAGCGCCGCGCCCGGCAGCTGAGAGCAGATTGGGTACACGTCGAAGTCACAAGGGCGGCAGCAGGGGGTGCTTTTGTGGGCGTCGTGGACGACCTGCTTCGGCGTTATGCGTGTGTGTGTTTCCTGGGGAATGGGATGAGAAGCTGTGGCCTGCGAGTATGAACCAAATGCCGGAATCATTCAGAACAATGGCACCCGCTGAATTTTAATGAAACTAATGCCAGATTCTTAGGAATTATTCCAGCAAAGTGACTCCAGATTAAGCTGAATCGGGGGCACAGACAGCCGCAGTACAAATACGGAGGTGACAGCGTGTAGCAGACCAAACAGGCACGACGCCTGCCGCGTGCCACCATGACCCAACTCGCTAGCACAGTGACACCGGGGCATACTGCAGATCGGACTCCAGGCCATTTGACTTGGATGTTCGCCACCCACTAGGAGTCAGCTCGCTAAACGCTAGGCAGAGGCTTCATCAGAAGAGGAATCCACGGGCCAGGTGGTTTTGGGAATGCCAAGCGGTGTCTTGTCAGACCCGAGCAGGCACCTGGGGTGCAGGTCGACCCCGCAGGGACTACACCGGTAGCGCCAGGAGCAGAAGCTACCACAGCGCGTGCACTTCGTTGGCCCGGCCGAAGCGAGGACGACGAGATGCTCCGGGTGCAACGGCGAGATGGCCGCGGCTGGCAGCTGGGAGCACACAGGGTGCACGTCGAAGTCGGTCGCGCGGCAGCGGTAGTGCATGCCCTCAACGCGCGTGTCGCACAGGTCGCAGACGCGACCATCGCCGGAGACCACGGCCGGCTCGAACGTCAGCGGGTGCTGGCCGTGGAAAGGAAGGAGCGCGGTCGGCGGGCACGTCGCGCAGAACTCGTGCATGTCGAAGTCGCAGGCGTCGCAGCGGTAGCGGAAGCCCGCTCCGTTGCAGCCGCAGCCATTGCAGCGGAAGCCAGCGCCGGCGACGCGGCGGAGCACCAGGGGGTGCTCCCTGTGGGCGTCGTGGAGGATCTGCTTCGCCATTAAGCGTGAGTTTCCTGGGAATGGGATGAGAAGCTGAGGCAACTGCGACCTGCGAGCGTAATATATACTCTAGTGTAGAGACCTGAAATCCTAGGAGTTGGAATGGAAGACGAGCAGACGCACGTACCGGCAATAAACTCGGAGCCAGAATTCTCGGATGTGGGATGAGGTCCGGTCGAGCTGCGCCCGTTCCTAACTTCTCATTTTCAGTGTTCATTATATCCTATCTCCTTCTCTCGTCGCACAAGATCGGAGGTAACATACTAACATCATGTCAAAAACAATATGAGAAATGCTTACCTTCAGCTGACGGATCGCAGGCGAACAATCCACTGCCTCCTCTTGTACGTGTCTTTTTGCGTCTCTCTTTCTGCAACATCATGAGTGTTGCGAAATTGCTTTTCACCACACAGCCATGTTGTAAAAAAATGAAGACGAAAAAAACACTGCAAATATTTTCAGCGACATTGTCTGTGTCGCAATTATTTTATTGCAACAACACTCATGTTGCAAAAATAGTGAGATAAAGAACTACAACAATACTTATGTTGCAATTGATTCCTGCAACATAATATTCATTGCAAAGTATTTTGCAACACTACTCCTGTTGCAACGACGAGATCAGCGTTCGACGTTGGATAGATGTACATCTGACACGTAGCACGGCCCAAAATATAATATCGGAGGGAACAAGGCCCAACACAATTTCTTGTCTCAAGAAGGTGTCCGTACAAGAATATGCACTGGTTTCATCTCCAGCTCAATTACCCTAAAAAAAAAGAATTTGTCCAGCTCAATCTCTATGGATCACAACAGTGAGCTGCTGACTGCTGTGGAATTTCTAGGCACGTTTACTTAGTCTTTTCTTCTTCTTCTTTTTTAATCTGTCTGCAAACATACGGCCGGGTTCCACTATTGGAATTCAGTAAAGGAACAAGGTTCAGACAGTACAAGGGTGTAAGCAAGAGAACAGCTTCCCCAAGGAGGGAGGGACTATCTACTGAAGAACAAGCACAAGAGCGAAATAACAAACTTTGCCACAAGCCAGCACAAATGCAAATTAACAACATCAGCCACAAAACATGCCCAAGTCTATGGAGGGTAAAACCTGGGATCGTTATCATCACCAATATTCTTCACTCCCACTCCCTGGCAGCGCTTCATGGCTCCGGAGCGCAAGCGCCTTCCAGTAGTGTTTGCTTAGAAATGGGGACCTGCCCAGTATTCAAGGAACACAAATGTATAACAAATTAGTTCACTCCATTTCTTCTCAGAGCATGCCTTATTTCTAGTTTTCCACGTTTCAAAAAAAAAAAGAGCCAAGCACAGAGCTGCCGCTCCAGTGTCTGCAGGTTAGTATTTATAGTTATGAACTGCAGAATGTCAGAAATATTGGGAAAAGTAACCCAGGCCTGACATTTCCCCAACCGCCAAGCTAACTATGCTCCACACGTAGGCAGCAGCAGAGCAACAAAAACAAATATGATTAATCGGCTCATCCAGTGGGCAAAATCGATAGAAAATCACCACCCAGGTGATCAACTGTTTATTTGCATTTTAGTTGTTTAGCCAGCAGTTGTTCATGACAACGGTTCATCACAGTATAACAATGCACTTCATTCAGTCTCTAAGTAGACTACTGGCTATTCACATCAGCAATTGTGGCCTTTTGTTACTGGCTATTCGCATCCATTTTGAGGTCATTCACAATTTAAAAAGGTCGCATCTACTGTTGCAGAACAGGTTTATGAGCACTTCTATGCTACCCTCGTTTAATAAATTCAGAATGGGATAAACTGAGAGACAAGATAAGTGCTTGCTTTCCTTCCCTGTAACTTCACACTTATATTTCAGACAAACAGAGCTTGAATTAAGTATGAAAATCAGTCTGTACAAAGATACTCCCGGCAGAGTGGGAGGGTAAATTTGGCCAAAATCCTGCAAATATACTAATCGCGGGAATTCCTTGGTCACACAACAAATAAATTGGAACGGAGGGAGTAGTTCCAAACTTCCATCATAGTTAGGTTCTGTGATGTTGGCATACCATATGCAGTTTCAGTTTCATATGAGAGATTGGACAGTGGTGTGATACCATATGGTCCAATACCAATAGGCAGGCTAGATGTCCCCCACTGTATGAATTTTCAGGAAAGTAATATATAAATGTGTCAATAATCTGGCAATATAAATCAACTGTCTGTCAACGACATCCCGAATTTTCCGTACCTGTTTGAAGAGGCAACATTGTCATCAGAAATGATGGAAGCAACACGACTAACCAATATCTTCATGCGAAATCAGAAATCTATATGGTTTTACCTCCACAGGATAATAGTACAATGCACTCTTCACAACCATTCAATTATTTCCCTGGTCAACGAAATTTGTGGTCATCATATAATGTTCCCCGTCGTATAAATAACATGCTAAGTTGCTATTATTACATCTGTATCGTCTCCATCGGGTGTGCTTTCAGCAGGGCGACGAATGCTTTGGCAATCCTCAGCCGGCAGCCGGCCAAACTGAGCCATTTTCTCAGTTAACCGGGCAATAGATTCTTCCCGGTTGGCAAGCTGCATAAGTATCTTGATTCTTCTAAATGAAACGCTGCTGGGTTTCTGCCCCAAATCAGTAATTTGATGGAAGCACCTCTCAGCGTCCTCCAGCTTCCCCTCATCACATAACAGGTCAAACAAAACATCTGACACCAAGGTGAATGAGCCAAACCCATTCTCGACCATATCGCCCCACAGCTCTAGTGCTTCTGCCACCTTACCATGCCGATGACATAACCTGATGATAAACATGCAAGACTGTGTGTTCGGGAAGCATCTTTCAGACAGCATCCGCTCATACAATAGCCATGCACTACCAATATCATACGCCCAGTAATAGAACCGGAAGAAAAGGTTATATGTCGTGGCATTCGGCATCAGCCCCTTTGAGGCCATTTCATCCATCAACGCAAACGCATCACCTAGCCTCTTTGCTATAACAAAGTTCCGTATTGTGGCATTGTACGCCGCCACATCTGGGTGACATCCGAGCTCACGCATCTCCTTCAGCAGGTCTCTAGCCTTGTCAGGCTGGCCAATCAGTCCCAGTCCGCCAATCAAGCTCGTATAAGTGATTACATCGGGATCAATTTCATTCCCCCGCATTTCATCGAGCAGCTTGTAGGCCTTCTCCACCCCTCGGTTCTTGCAGTGGCAATCGATCAAAGAGTTGTAGGTAACCAAGTCAGGATCAATCCCGTGCTCTCGCATCTCTGCGAAGAACGCATCGGCATCCTCCGAAGACTTCCACCCAGAGAGCAGGATGTTGAAGGTGTGACGGTTCACCTGGAACTCGTGCTTGTGCGCGTGGTAGACGTTGCGCGCGTCAGACATGCTCTTCTCCTGGCAGAGCGTGCGGAGCAGCGCATTGAAGAGGTCGGCCGACTCCGTGCCCTCGCGGCCGCGGAAGAGCCGCAAGAGGCGGCGGAAGGAGGCGACGGTCTCGCGGACGGAGCAGATCTTGGCGACGCGGCCGAGGACGACCATGGCGGTGCGCGCGGTGATGGCGTCGGGGCAGAGTCGGTGGATGGACTGGACGAGGTCCCACATGTTGGAGAAGCGGCGGGCGCGGCCGAGCACGTAGAGGGCCGTGTCCAGCGCGAAGGGGGAGGGCGCGACGCCGCAGCGGTCGGCGGCGAGCGAGAGGAGCGAGAGCGCGCGGAGCGGGTCCCCGTGGGCGAAGCGGAAGCGGCGGAGGACGAGGTCGAGGAGCGGCGCCGAGAGCGGGACGGCGCAGGCGGCGAGCGCGGACTCCATGGCCGACGGCGTGGGCGCGGCCGTGACGATGTGGTAGACCGAGTCGGCGTCGGCCTCGGAGGCCATGGCCTCGCCGGCGGCGGGGGCCGCGGGCAGCGGGGACGGCGGCGGAGGCCGGCGGGGCGAGGAGATGTACTGGAACACCCGCCTCGCCGGCTTGGGCGGCATCTTTGGGAGATGGGCGGCGTCTGTCGGAGGTTTTGGGGAGGGTTTTGGCGGCGTCGGCACGGAGCTAGCGGCATGGAGGTTGCAGTCTGCAGCTTGGAAGGGGAATGCAAAGAGGGATGATCCGTGCAGTGCGGTCGCAGCAGAAGCGGGCCGGCTCGAACAGTGATGGGCTAGAGTGGAATCTGAAAATTCACTAGTGGTTCGTCCTTGGGCCATTGGGCTACGAGCACTACCACGCGATACCACGACCACGTCCACTCTGTTGCACATTCCCTGACAAAAAAGGCCGACGGTACGCATGGCCGCAAACCATCTTTGTGTGCAGCCGGACTCCAGTTCGCACGCCTCAGACCAAAAAAAAAAAAAGACTTCCTGTTCGCCGTCGCCACTTTTCACTCCCCGTCCCTTCATGTCGCTCCTACACTGGCTATTTAAGTCATCCTTCCATATGCCGCCGCCATTTTCTAAAGTTGAAGCGCCGGCTGCACCTCCTTGAGCATACGCGGACAAGGCCGCGAAGCCCGGATCGCCGCGTGACTACCTCCGGATGAAGTGGATCCGGATGATTTGGAGGAGGAGGAGGAGACAGAGGAGGATGCGGGGGATGTTGGGGGCACAGGTCTCTAGGCGGAGCAACGGGTCATCCTCGATTACATCAGCTTGAAGTCGGATGCGAAGGCCAGACGCCATCATCAGCAGGAGATGGAGGCAGAGCAGGCCATGAAGGAGGCGAAGATGCTATCCTACATGGATGAGGTCGAGGAGGATGAGGACGGGTCGAAACCCTCCTACACGCCCGTCTACCCGCCGCCTGGCACCGACATCGACATCTCTGATGATGATATCTAGGGCAGTACGTAGTATGTAGTACGTAGGATTTCTTTTGCAGGCTTTCTATTTTTTCCAACAAGGGGAATGCCTTAATTGTTGGAAATATGTCCTAGAGGCAATAAATAAAGTGTTTATTATTATATTTCTTTGTTCATGATAATTGTTTATTATCCATGCTAGAATTGTATTAATTGGAAACATGGATACATGTGTGGATACATAGACAAACACAATGTCCCTAGTATGCCTCTAGTGAATTAGCTCATTGATCGAAAGATGGTTAAGGTTTTCTAGCCATGGACATGAGATGTCATTTGATAATGGGATCACATCATTAGGAGAATGATGTGATGAACAAGATCCAAACTACAAACGTAGCTTATGATCGTGTCAGTTTATTGCTACTGTTTTTTGCATGTCAACTATACCTTTCTATGACCATGAGATCATGCAACTCAGGGACATCGAAGGAGTGCCTTGTGTGTATCAAACTTCGCAACGTAACTGAATGACTATAGAGGTGCTCTACAGGTGTCTCCGAGGGTGTCTGTTGAGTTGGCATAGATCAATACTGGGATTTGTTACTCCGTGTGACGGAGAGGTATCCCAGGGCCCACTCGGTAATACAACATCACAATAAGCCTTGCAAGCAATGTGACTAAGTGTTAGTTATGGGATCTTGTATTACGAAACGAGTAAAGAGACTTGCCAGTAACGAGGTTGAACTAGGTATGGAGATATCGACGATCGAATCTCGGGCAAGTAACATACCCAAGAACAAAGGGAACAACATACGGGATTAACTGAATCCTTGACATAGGGGTTCGACCGATAAAGATCTTCGTAGAATATGTAGGAACCAATGTGGACATCCAGGTCCCGCCATTGGTTATTGACCGTACAGGTGTCTCGGTCATGTCTACATAGTTCTCGAACCCGCAGGGTCTGCACACTTAAGGTTTGGTGACGTTTCGGTAGTATAGAGTTATGTATGGTGGTGACCGAAGTTTGTTCGGAGTCCCGGATGAGATCCTGGATGTCACGAGGAGCTCCGGAATGGTCCGGAGGTAAAGATTCATATATAGGAAGTCCTGTTTTGGTCGTCGAAAAAGTTTCGGGCTCATCGGTAGTGTACCGGGAGGCCTCCGGGAGGGGTATTTCGACCCAAGAGGCTACATGGGCTGTAGGAGGGTGTAAACCAGCCCTTAGTGGGCTGGTGGAACATCCACAAGAGGCCCATGTGGCTAGAGGAAAAAGGCCTAAGAGAAAAAGTGGAAAAAAAGGCAAAATAGGGTGAATCCTAGTCCTACTAGGATTGGAGGTGGACTCCACCTCTCCCTCTCTCCTTCGGTCGAAGAAAGGAGGCCTTAGCCCTTGTGCCAAGGCCTATCCTCCTCTCCTCTTATATATACTGGAGGTTTTAGGGTTTTTGCACTAGTTTATTAGCCACGTGCTACCCGTTCCTCCAGTGCATAGGTTCTCCTCTAGATCGGATTTCTACAGTGCTTAGGCAAAGCCCTGCCAGAATAGCTCCACCACCATCGCTGGAGCGCCGTCATGCTGCCGGAGAACTCTTCTTCCTCTCCACTCCTTCTTGCTGGATCAAGAAGGTGGAGATCGTCATCAAGCTGTACGTGTGTTGAACACGGAGGTATCGTCCGTTCGGCGCTAGATCGGAAGGATCGTGATCAAGTTCGTGGGACGAATCGTGATCAAGGGCGTGGGACAGATCGTGATTGGATCACGGGATGGATCGTGATTGGATCGCAGGACGCACGGCGATTTGGATCGCGAAGACGTTCGACTACACCAACCGCATTTCTTAACGCTTCCCGCTTAGCGATCTACAAGGGTATGTAGATCCACTCTCCCTCTCGTAGATGCTCATCACCATGGATAGATCTTGCGTGTGCGTAGGAAATTTTTTGTTTCCCATGCAACGTTCCCCAACAGTGGCATCATGAGCTAGGTCTATGTGTTGGTGAGATCTCGAGTAGAACACAAAAGGTCTATGGGCGTTGATGCTTAGATTGCTTCCTCCCTTGGTCGGATTTTGGTTCAGCGGTATTGTGAGATGAAGCGGCCCGGACCAACATTACTCGTACGCTTACGAGAGACCGGTTCCCTCGACCGCAACTTGTTGCATAGATGGCTTGCGGGTGCCAGTTTCTCTCACTTTAGTTGGATCGGATTCGACAAAGGCGGTCGTTGAGAAGGTTGAAAAGCAAATTATGTATCACCGTTGTGGTTTATGCGTAGGTGAGAATCGTTCTTGCTAGAAAACCATAGCAGCCACGTAAAACATGCAACAACAATTAGAGGATGTCTAACTTGTTTTTGCAGGGTATGTTGTGATGTGATATGGCCAATTACATGATGTGATATATGTGATGTATGAGATGATCATGTGATGTATAGAATTTCACGACTTGCATGTCGATGAGTACGACAACCGGCAGGAGCCATAGGGTTGTCTTTAATTATTGTATGACCTGCGTGTCAATCATTAAGCGCTATGTAATGCTTTACTTTATCGCTAAATGGTAGCAATAGTAGTAGAAGCATGCAGGGCGTGACAACCCCGATGGCGACACGTTGATGGAGATCATGGTGTCGTGCCGGTGACGATGGAGATCATGCCGGTGCTTTCAGGATGTAGATCTAAAGCACAAGTTCATGGCCATATCATGTCACTTATGAATTGCATGTGATGTTAATCCTTTTTATGCACCTTGTTTTGCTTAGTACGACGGTAGCATTGTAACTAAACTCATTATCTTGAACAATAGTCTAAGTGAACTTTGCATATTTATGTTGAGATCAACGGCTTGCATAGTAGCACCCCTGAATTTTAATGCGTTCCTAGAGAAAGCTAAGTTGAAAGATGGTGGAAGTAACTTTGTTGACTGGGCCCGTAATCTGAGGATTATCCTCACGGCTTCCCAGAAATCATATGTCCTTGATGCACCGCTTGGTGACCAACCAGAAGACATGACCTCCGAAGATGTTAATAACGCTTGGGAGGCACGTACTGGAGATTACTCAATAGTTCAGTGTGCGATATTGTATGGCTTAGAACCGGGACTTCAAAGACGTTTTGAACGTCATGGAGCATATGAGATGTTCTAGGAGTTGAAGTTTATCTTTCAGAAGAACGCCCGGATCGAAAGGTATGAAACCTTCGATAATTTCTATGCTTGCAAGATGGAGGAGAACGGGTCTATCAGTGAACATATACTCAGAATGTCTGGGTATTCAACTCGTCTAGCGGAGTTGGGAATTGCCCTTCCGCCAGAGGCGATCACTGACAGAGTTCTTCAATCACTGCCACCTAGTTACAAGAGCTTTGTGATGAACTATAACATGCATGGGATGAACAAGTCAGTCACCGAGCTGTTTGCGATGCTAAAAGTCGTTGAGTCTGAAATCCAGAAAGAACATCAAGTGTTGATGGTCAATAAAACCACTAGTTTCAAGAAAAATGGCAAGGTCAAACGCAAGGGCAAGAAGGGTAAAACCAAGAAGGATGGCAAAGCAGTTGCTACTCCTGTAAAGAAGCCCAAGCATGGACCCAAGCCAGAAACTGAGTGCCTTCATTGCAAGGGAACTGGCCACTGGAAGCGGAACTGCCCCAAGTACCTGGCTGACAAAAAGGCGACCAACGACAAACAAGGTATATATGATATACATGTTATTGATGTGTACCTTACTAGCTCTCGCAGTAGTGCCTGGGTATTTGATACCGGTTCGGTTGCTCACATTTGCAACTCAAAGCAGGAACTATGGAATAAACGAAGGCTGGCAAAGGACGAAGTGACGATGCGCGTGGGAAATGGTTCCAAGGTTGATGTGATCGCCGTAGGCATGCTCTCTCTTCGAGTACCATCGGGATTAGTGATGAACCTGAATAATTGTTATTTAGTGCCTGTGTTAAGCATGAACATTATATCTGGATCTTGTTTATTGCGAGACGGTTACTCATTTAAATCAGAGAATAAAGGTTGTTCTATTTATATGAGTAATATCTTTTATGGTCATGCACCCAATGTTAGGGGTTTATTCATATTGAATCTTTATAGTGATGTTACACATGTTCATAACATTGATGCCAAAAGATGTAGAGTTGATAATGATAGTATCACTTTCTTGTGGCACTGCCGTTTAGGTCATATTGGTGTAAAACGCATGAGGAAGCTCCATGCTGATGGACTTTTGGAGTCACTTGATTTTCAATCACTTGACACATGTGAACCATGCCTCATGGGCAAGATGACTAAAACGCCGTTCTCTGGAACAATGGAACGGGCGAGTGACTTATTGGAAATCATACATACTGATGTGTGCGGTCCAATGAATGTTACAGCGCGTGGTGGATATCGTTATTTTCTCACCTTCACTGATGACTTAAGTAGATATGGGTATATTTACTTAATGAAACACAAGTCTGAAACGTTTGAAAAGTTCAAGCAATTTCAGAGTGAAGTTGAGAATCATCGTAACAAGAAGATTAAGTTCCTGCGATCTGATCGAGGAGGTGAAATCTGAGTTATGAGTTTGGCAGTCACTTAAGACAGTGTGGAATTGTTTCACAGTTGACACCGCCCGGAACACCACAGCGTAATGGTGTGTCCGACCGCCGTAATCGAACCTTATTAGATATGGTGTGTTCTATGATGTCTCTTGTTGAGTTGCCACTATCGTTTTGGGGTTATGCATTAGAGACAGATGCATTCACTTCAAATAGGGCACCATAATCCGTTGAGACGACGCCATATGAACTGTTGTTTGGCAAGAAGCCAAAGTTGTCATTTCTTAAAGTTTGGGGATGTGATGCTTATGTCAAAAAGCTTGAACCTAAAAAGCTAGAACCCAAAGCGGAGAAATGCGTCTTCATAGGATACCCGAAAGAGACAGTCGGGTATACCTTCTATCTCAGATCAGAAGGCAAAGTGTTTGTCGCTAAGAACGGAACATTTCTTGAGAAAGAGTTTCTCTCGAAAGAATTGAGTGGGAGGAAAATAAAGCTTGATGAGGTTATTGAACCTTTACTTCAACCAGAAAGTAGCACAAGCTGGTAGAAGAGGAAGTTAATGATGTTGATCATGAAGCTTCGAATCAAGCTGCTATTGAACCTCGTAGGTCGACAAGGCCACGTACTACCCCTGAGTGGTACGGCAACCCTGTCTTGGAGGTCATGTTGTTGGACAACAATGAACCTACGAGCTATGGAGGAGCAGTGACGGGCCCGGATTCCGAGAAATGGTTAGAGGCCATGAAATCCAGGATGGGATCCATGTATGAAAACAAAGTATGGAATTTGGAAGTATTACCTGAAGGGTGAAAGTCCATTCAGAACAAATGGATCTTTAAGAAGAAGACAGACGCGGACGGTAGTGTCACCGTCTATAAAGCTCGACTTGTGGCAAAGGGTTTTTCACAAGTTCAAGGAGTTGACTACGATGAGACTTTCTCACCCGTAGCGATGCTTAAGTCTGTGAGAATCATGTTAGCAATAGCTGCTTATTTCGACTATGAAATTTGGCAGATGGATGTCAAAACAGCGTTCCTCAACGGTTTCCTTGAGGAAGAGTTGTATATGATGCAACCCGAAGGTTTTTTCGATCCAGAGAATGCTGACAAAGTTTGCAAACTCCAGCGATCCATTTATGGACTGGTGCAAGAATCTCGGAGTTGGAATAAGTGCTTTGATGAGGTGATCAAAGCGTTTGAGTTTATACAAGTTTACGGAGAAGCTTGTATTTACAAGAAAGTGAGTGGGAGATCTATAGTGTTTCTAGTATTATATGTGGATGATATATTGCAGATTGGAAACAATATAGAAATGCTGGAAAGCGTGAAGGAATATTTGAACAAGAGATTTTCAATGAAGGACCTAAGAGAAGTTGCTTTCATATTAGGCATTAAGATCTATAGAGATAGATCAAGACGCTTAATAGCACTTTCACAGAGCACATTACCTGATAAAGTTTTGAAGAAGTTCAAAACGGATCAGTCCAAGAAGGGGTTCTTGCCTGTGTTACAAGGTGTGAAGTTGAGTAAGACTCAATGCCCAGTAACTGCAGAAGATAGAGAAAAGATGAGTATCATCCCCTATGCTTCAGCCATAGGCTCTATCATGTATGCATTGATGTGCACAAGACCCGATGTCAGCCTTACCATAAGTATGGCCGGAAGGTTACAAAGTGATCCTGGAATGGAGCACTGGCAAGCGGTCAAGAATATCCTTAAGTACCTGAAAATGACTAAGGAAATGTTTCTCATTTATGGAGGTGATGAAGAGCTCCTCGTAAAGGGTTACGTCGATGCAAGCTTTGACATTGATCCGGACGACTCTAAGTCGCAAACCGGATACGTATTTATTCTTAACGGGGGAGCGGTAAGCTGGTGCAGTTCCAAGCAAAATCTGGTAGCTGATTCTACGTGCGAAGCGGAATACATCGCAACCTCGGAGGCGGCAAAGGAAGGTGTCTGGATGAAGCAGTTCATGATAGATCTTGGAGTAGTGCCCAGTGCACTGAATCCAATGAGCCTGTTATGTGACAACACTGGTGCCATTGCTCTAGCCAAGGAACCAAGGTTTCACAAGAGGACCAGACATATAAAGCGACGCTTCAACTCCATCCGATATTACATCGAGGAGAAGGACATAAATATTTGCAAAGTGCACATGGATCTGAATGTTGCAGACCCGTTGACTAAACCTCGTCCAAGATCTAAACATGATCAACACCAGAACTGTATGGGTGTTCGATACATTACAATGTAAATCACATAGTGATGTGAGCTAGATTATTGACTCTAGTGTAAGTGGGAGACTGTTGGAAATATGCCCTAGAGGCAATAAATAAAGTGTTTATTATTATATTTCTTTGTTCATGATAATTGTTTATTATCCACGCTAGAATTGTATTAATTGGAAACATGGATACATGTGTGGATACATAGACAAACACAATGTGCCTAGTATGCCTCTAGTGAACTAGCTCGTTGATCGAAAGATGGTTAAGGTTTCCTAGCCATGGACATGAGATGTCATTTGATAACGGGATCACATCATTAGGAGAATGATGTGATGGACAAGACCCAAACTACAAATGTAGCTTATGATCGTGTCAGTTTATTGCTACTGTTTTCTGCATGTCAAGTATATGTTCCTATGACCATGAGATCATGCAACTCATGGACATCGGAGGAGTGCCTTGTGTGTATCAAACGTCGCAAGGTAACTGGGTGACTATAAAGGTGCTTTACAAGTGTCTCCGAGGGTGTCTATTGAGTTGACATGGATCAATACTGGGATTTGTTACTCTGTGTGACGGAAAGGTATCTCAGGGCCCACTCGGTAGTACAACATCACAATAAGCCTTGCAATCAATGTGACTAAGTGTTAGTTACGGGATCTTGTATTACGGAACGAGTAAAGAGACTTGCCAGTAACGAGGTTGAACTAGGTATGGAGATACCAATGATCGAATCTCGGGAAAGTAACATACCGAAGAACAAAGGGAACATCATACGGGATTAACTGAATCCTTGACACAAAAGTTCGACCGATAAAGATCTTCGTAGAATATGTGTTGGAAATATGCCCTAGAGGCAATAATAAATTAGTTATTATCATATTTCCTTGTTCATGATAATCGTTTATTATCCATGCTATAATTGCATTGATTGGAAACACATTGCATGTGTGGGTAAATAGACAACAATGTGTCCCTAGTATGCCTCTAGTGAACTAGCTCGTTGATCAAAGATGGTCAGGGTTTCCTAGCCATTGACATGTGATGTCATTTGATAACGGGATCACATCATTAGGAGAATGATGTGATGGACAAGACCCAAACTACAAACGTAGCATATGATCGTGTCAGTTTATTGCTGTTGTTTTCCGCATGTCAAGTGTATGTTCCTATGACCATGAGATCATGCAACTCACAGATATCGGAGGAGTGCCTTGTGTGTATCAAACGTCACAACGTAACTGGGTGACTATAAAGGTGCTCTACGGGTATCTCCGATGGTGTCTGTTGAGTTGGCATGGATCGAGACTGGGATTTGTTACTCCGTGTGACGGAGAGGTATCTCAGGGCCCACTCGGTAATACAACATCACAATGAGCCTTGCAAGCAATGTGACTAATTGTTAGTTGCGGGATCTTGTATTACGGAACGAGTAAAGAGACTTGCCAGTAACGAGGTTGAACTAGGTATGGAGATACCGACGATCGAATCTCGGGCAAGTAACATACCGAAGAACAAAGGGAACGTTATACGGGATTAACTGAATCCTTGACATAGAGGTTCGACCGATAAAGATCTTCATAGAATATGTAGGAACCAATGTGGACGTCTAGGTCCCGCCACTGGTTATTGACCGTAGAGGTGTCTCGGTCATGTCTACATAGTTCTCGAACCCGTAGGGTCTGCACACTTAAGGTTTGGTGACGTTTCGGTAGTGTAGAGTTATGTATGGTGGTGACCGAAGGTTGTTCAGAGTCCCGGATGAGATCTCGGACGTCACGAGGAGCTCCGAAATGGTCCGGAGGTAAAAATTCATATATAGGAAGTCCCAGTTTGGTCGCCGGAAAAGTTTCGGGCTGATCGGTAGTGTACCGGGAGTGCCGGTAGTGTACCGGGAGACCTCTGGGAGTGGTATTTCGACCCCAGAGGGTCCATTGGCTGTGGAGAATGATAACCAGCCCTTAGTGGGCTGGAGAAACAGCCACAACAAGGCCCATGGCGCAGGAGGCAAAAATCCCAAAGGAAAAAGGTGAAAAAAAAGGCAAAAAGGAAGAGTCCTACTCCTACTAGGAGTGGAGGAAGGAGTAGGACTCCTCCTCTTGTGGCTCGGCCGAACCAAACAGCCTTGGAGGCCAAGGCTGCGTCCTCCTCTCCCTCCCTCCTATATATACTGGTGGAATAGAGGGTTTTTGCATAGAATTTACGGCCACGTGCTACCCGTTCCACCGGTGCTCCTCTAGATCGGTTTTCTGCGGTGCTTAGGCGAAGCCCTGCCGGAATCACTCCACCACCATCACCGGAGTGCCGTCACGCTGCTGGTGAACTCTATCTCCTCTCCACCTCCTCTTGCTGGATCAAGACGGTGGAGATCGTCATCAAGCTGCACGTGTGCTGAACGCGGAGGTGCCGTCCGTTCGGCGCTAGATCGGAAGGACCGTGATCGAGATCGCGAGACAGTTCGTGATGAGATCACGGGACGGATCGTGATGAGTTCGCGGGACAGATCGTGATCAAGATCGTGAGACGGATCATGATGAGATCACGGGACGGATCGTGATGAGTTCGCAGGACGGATCGTGATGTGATCGCGGGACGCTCGGCGATTTGGATCGCGAAGATGTTCGACTACACCAACCGCGTTTCTTAACGCTTCCCGCTTAGAGATCTACAAGGGTATGTAGATCCACTCTCCCTCTCGTAGATGCTCATCACCATGGATAGGTTTGCGTGTGCGTAGGAAATTTTTGTTTCCCATGCGATGTTCCCCAACAGTGGCATCATGAGCTAGGTTGATGGTTTGATGAGATCTCGAGTAGAAGACAAAAGGTTTGTGGGCGTTGATGCTTAGATTGCTTCCTCCCTTGGTCAGATTTTGGTTCAGCGGGATTGTGAGAAGAAGCGGCCCGGACCAACATTACTCGTACGCTTACGAGAGACCGGTTCCCTCGACGCAACTTGTTGCTTAGAAGGCTTGCGGGTGACAGTTTCTCTCACTTTAGTTGGATCGGATCCGACAAAGGCGGTCCTTGAGAAGGTTGAAAAGCAACTAGTGTATCACCGTTGTGTTTTTTTTGCCTAGGTGAGAATTGTTCTTGCTAGATACCCGTAGCAGCCATGTAAAACTTGCAACAACAATTAGAGGACGTCTAACTTGTTTTTGCAGGGTATGTTGTGATATGATATGGCCAATTACATGATGTGATATATGTGATTTATGAGATGATCATGTGATGTATAGATTATCACGACTTGCATGTCGATGAGTATGGCAACCGGTAGGAGCCATAGGGTTGTCTTTAATTATTGTATGACCTGCGTGTCAATCATTAAGCGCTATGTAATGCTTTACTTTATCGCTAAACGGTAGCAATAGTAGTAGAAGCATGCAGGGCGTGACAACCCCGATGGCGACACGTTGATGGAGATCAAGATGATGGAGATCATGGTGTCATGCCGGTGCTTTCTAGATGGAGATCAAAAGCACAAGTTCATGGCCATATCATGTCACTTATGATTTGCATGTGATGTTAATCCTTTTATGCACCTTGTTTTGCTTAGGACGACGGTAGCATTATAAGGTGATCCCTCACTTAATTTCAAGATAAATTGTGTTCTCCCCGAGTATGCACCGTTGCGAAAGTTCGTCATGTTGAGACACCACGTGATGGTCGGGTGTGATAGACTCTATGTTCACATACAACGGGTGCAAGCCAGTGTTGCACACGCAGAACACTCGGGTTAAACTTGACAAGCCTAGCATGTACAGACATGGCCTCGGAACACAAGAGATCGAAAGGTCGAACATGAGTCATATAGTAGATATGATCAACATGATGATGTTCACCATTGTAGCCACCTCAACTCACGTGATGATCAGGCTTGAGTTGGTGAATTTTGGATTATGTATCACTCGAATGACCGAAGGGATGTCAATTTGAGTGGGAGTTCTTAAGTAATATGATTAATTGAACTCATTATCATGAACATAGTCAATAGTGTCTTTGCAAATTATGTTGTAGATTACTAGCTCGCGCTGTAGCCCCCTTAATTTTTATATGTTCCTAGAGAAATAGAGTTGAAAGATGATGGTAGCAACATTGCGGACTGGGTCCGTGATCTGAGGATTGTCCTCATTGCTGCACAGAAGGTTTATGTCCTTAATGCACCGCTCGGTGCGCCAACCCCTCTAGCGTCGTCTGTAGATGTTGTGAACATCTGAGAGGCACGTTCTGATGACTACTTGATATTTTAGTGCGTCATGCATTACGGCTTAGAATTGAGGCTCCAAAAAACGTTTTGAACGTCATGGAACATATGAGATGTTTCTAAGAGCTGAAATTAGGATCTCAGGCTCGTGCCCGTGTTGTGAGATATGAGATCTCCAACAAGATTCTTTGCCTGCAAAATGAAAGAGAATAGCTTAATCGTTGAGCATGTACTCAGATTGTCTGGGTGCTACAATCGCTTGAATCAAGTGGGAGTTGATCTTCCAAATAAGATAGTGATTGACATAGTTGTCCAAGTCACTGTCACTAAGCTACTAGAACTTAGTGATGAACTATAAAACGCCAGGGATAGAAATATTGATCCCTGAGCTGTTCGTGATGTTTGACACCGTGAAAGTAGAAATCAAGAAGGAGCATCAAGTGTTGATGGTTAATCAAACCACTAGTTTCGAGAAGGGCAAGAGCAAGGAGGGAAACTTCATGGATAGCAAGTCAGTTGCTGCTCCAGTGAAGCAACCCAAAGTTGAACTCAAACCCGAGACTAAGTGCTTTTATTATGAGGTGAGAGGTCGCTGAAGCGGAACAACCCTAGATACTTGTAGATAAGAAGGCTGGCAAACTCGACAGAAGTATATTTGATATACGAGTTATTGATGTGTACCTTGCTAGTACTCCTAGTAGCACTTGGGTATTGGATACCGGTTCGGTTGCTAAATGTTAGTAACTCGAAATAAAAGCTACGGAATAAACGGAGAATTAGCTAAGGGTGAGGTGACGATATGTGTTGGAAATGTTTCCAAAGTAGATGTGATCAACATCGCATGCTCTCTCTACCTTCAGGATTAGTGACAAACCTAAATAAATGTTATTTAGTGTTTTGCGTTGAGCATGAACATGATTAGATCATGTTTATTGCAATACGGTTATTCATTTAGATAGAGAATAATGGTTATTCTATTTACATGAATAATACCTTCAATGGTCATGCACCCAGTGAGAATGGTTTGTTGAAATCTTGAATCGTAGTAATACACATGTTCATAACATTGATGTCAAAAGATACAAAGTTAATAATGATAGTACCACATACTTGTGGCACTGCCGCAAAATGTCATATTGGTATAAAGCGCATGAAGAAACTCCATGCTGATGGATCTTTGGATTCATTCGATTTCGAATCGGTTGAGACATGCGAACCATGCCTCTTGGGCAAGATGACTAAAGGACCCCGTTGGATGGAGCGGGCAAGTGATTCATTGGAAATGATACATGTTGATGTATGCAATCCAGTGAGTCTTGTAGCATGTGGTGGATATCGTTATTTTCTTATCTTCATTGATGATTTGAGTAGATATAGTGTATATTTACTTAATGAAACACAAGTCTGAATCGTTTGAAAGGTTCAAGCAAATTCAGAGTGAAGTTTAAGATCATCGTGACAAGAAGATAAAAATTACTGCGATATGATCGTGGAGGTAAATATCTGAGTTACGAGTTTGGCATAAAACTTAAGGTAATGTGAAATTTGTTTCACAACTAACGCCACCTTGAACACCATAGTGTGATGGTGTGTCCAAACGTCATAGTCATGCTCTATTGGATATAGTGCGTGCTATGACGTCTCTTATCGTTTTACTACTATAATTTTGGGGTTATGCATTAGAGACAACTACATTCACTTTAAATAGGACAAAGTGAGTGGGAGCACTATAGAATTTCTGATAAGTATATGTAGATGACATATTGTTAATCGGAAATAATGTGGAATTTCTGGAAAGCATAAGTGGTTATTTGGAAAGTGATTTTCAAAGTAAAACCTGGATAAAACTACCTATTGAGCATCAAGGTCTATAGAGATAGATCAAAGATGACTTGATGAGACTTTCAATGAGTACATACCTTGACAAAGATTTTGAAAGAGTTCAAAATGGATAAGTCAGAGAAAGAGTTCTCACCTGATTTGTAGGGTATGAAGTTGAGTGAGACTCAAAGCTCGACCACAGCAGAAGAAAGAGAAAGGATGAACGTCGTCCCCTATGCTTTAGCCATAGGCTCTATATAGTATGCCATGCTGTGTACCGCACTTGTGTGTGCCTTTCCATGAGTCCGTCAAGGGGTACAAGAGTGATCCAGGAGTGGATCACTAGACAGCGGTCAACATTATCCTTAGTGACTAAAAGACTAAAGGAATTGTTTCTCGATTATGGTGGTGATAAAGGGTTCGTCGTAAGGTCTTACGTCGATGCAAGCTTTAACACTAATCCGGATGACTCGAAGTAGCAATCTGGATACGTATAGTGGAGCAGCCATTTGGAATTAGTACCAAGTGGAGTGTGGTAGCAGTGTTTACGGTTTGACATAGAGATTTGCAATGTACACACGGATCTGAATATCGCAGACCCGTTGACTATAAGACCTCTCTCACATGCAAAGCATGATCGAGCCCCAGAACTCGTTGGGTGTTAGATTCATAACAATGCGAATCACATGGTGATGTGAACTAGATTTTTGACTCTAGTGCAAGTGGGAGACTGTTGGAAATATGCCCTAGAGGCAATAATAAATTAGTTATTATCATATTTCCTTGTTCATGATAATCGTTTATTATCCATGCTATAATTGCATTGATTGGAAACACATTGCATGTGTGGGTAAATAGACAACAACGTGTCCCTAGTATGCCTCTAGTGAACTAGCTCGTTGATCAAAGATGGTCAGGGTTTCCTAGCCATTGACATGTGATGTCATTTGATAACGGGATCAAATCATTAGGAGAATGATGTGATGGACAAGACCGAAACTACAAATGTAGCATATGATCGTGTTAGTTTATTGCTGCTGTTTTCCGCATGTCAAGTGTATGTTCCTATGACCATGAGATCATGCAACTCACAGATATCGGAGGAGTGCCTTGTGTGTATCAAACGTCGCAACGTAACTGGGTGACTATAAAGGTGCTCTACAGGTATCTCCGATGGTGTCTGTTGAGTTGGCATGGATCGAGACTGGGATTTGTTACTCCGTGTGACGGAGAGGTATCTCAGGGCCCACTCGGTAATACAACATCACAATGAGCCTTGCAAGCAATGTGACTAATTGTTAGTTGCGGGATCTTGTATTACGGAACGAGTAAAGAGACTTGCCAGTAACGAGGTTGAACTAGGTATGGAGATACCGACGATCGAATCTCGGGCAAGTAACATACCGAAGAACAAAGGGAACGTTATACGGGATTAACTGAATCCTTGACATAGAGGTTTGACCGATAAAGATCTTCGTAGAATATGTAGGAACCAATGTGGCCATCCAGGTCCTGCCACTGGTTATTGACCGTAGAGGTGTCTCGGTCATGTCTACATAGTTCTCGAACCCGCAGGGTCTGCACACTTAAGGTTTGGTGACGTTTCGGTAGTGTAGAGTTATGTATGGTGGTGATCGAAGGTTGTTCGGAGTCCCGGATGAGATCCCGGACGTCACGAGGAGCTCCGTAATGGTCCGGAGGTAAAGATTCATATATAGGAAGTCCCAGTTTGGTCGCCGAAAAAGTTTCGGGCTCATCAGTAGTGTACCGGGAGTGCCAGTAGTGTACCGGGAGACCTCTGGGAGGGGTATTTCGACCCCAGAGGGTCCATGGGCTGTGGAGAGTGATAACCAGCCCTTAGTGGGCAGGAGAAACAGCCACAACAAGGCCCATGGCGCAGGAGGCAAAAATCCTAAAGGAAAAAGGTGAAAAAAAAGGCAAAAAGGAAGAGTCCTACTCCTACTAGGAGTGGAGGAAGGAGTAGGACTCCTCCTCTTGTGGCTCGGCCAAACCAAATAGCCTTGGAGGCCAAGGCTGCGTCCTCCTCTCCCTCCCTCCTATATATACTGGTGGAATAGAGGGTTTTTGCATAGAATTTACGGCCACGTGCTACCCGTTCCACCGGTGCTCCTCTAGATCGGTTTTCTGCAGTGCTTAGGCGAAGCCCTGCCGGAATCACTCCACCACCATCACCGGAGCGCTGTCACGCTGCCGGTGAACTCTCTCTCCTCTCCACTTCCTCTTGCTGGATCAATGATGAGTTCGCGGGACGGATCGTGATGTGATCGCGGGACGGATCGTGATGAGTTCGCGGGACGGATCTTGATGTGATCGCGGGACGCTCGGCGATTTGGATCGCGAAGATGTTCGACTACACCAACCGTGTTTCTTAATGCTTCCCGCTTAGCGATCTACAAGGGTATGTAGATCCACTCTCCCTCTCTTAGATGCTCATCACCATGGATAGGTTTGCGTGTGCGTAGGAAATTTTTGTTTCCCATGCAACGTTCCCCAACAATATGTAGGAACCAATGTGGACATCCAGGTCCCGCCATTGGTTATTGACCGTAGAGGTGTCTCGGTCATGTCTACATAGGTCTCGAACCCGTAGGGTCTGCACACTTAAGGTTTGGTGACGTTTCGGTAGTATAGAGTTATGAATGATGGTGACCGAAGTTTCTTTGGAGTCCCGGATGAGATCCCGAACGTCACGAGTAGCTCCGGAATGGTCTGGAGGTAAAGATTCATATATAGGAAGTGCTGTTTTGGTCGCCAGAAAAGTTTCGGGCTCATCGGTAGTGTACCGGGAGTGCCGGTAGTGTACCAGGAGGCCTCCGGGAGGGGTATTTCGACCCAAAAGGCTACATGGGTTGTAGGAGGGTGTAAACCAGCACTTAGTGGGCTGGTGGAACATCCACAAGAGGCTACATGGGCTGTAGGAGGGTGTAAACCAGCCCTTAGTGGGCTGGTGGAACATCCACAAGAGGCCCATGCGGCTGGAGGAAAAAAGCCTAAGAGAAAAAGTGGAAAAAAGGCAAAATAATGTGAATCCTAGTCCTACTAGGATTGGAGGTGGACTCCACCTCTCCCTCTCTCTTTCGGCCGAAGCAAGGAGGCCGTGGCCCTTGTGCCAAGGCCTCTCCTCCTCTCCTCTTATATATATTGGAGGTTTTAGGGGTTTTGCACTAGTTTTTCAGCCACGTGCTACCCGTTCCTCCAGTGCATAGTTTCTCCTCTAGATTGGATTTCTGCAGTGCTTATGCGAAGCCCTGCCAGAATAGCTCCACCACCATCGCTGGAGCGCCATCACGCTGCCGGAGAACTCTTCTTCCTCTCCACTCCTTCTTGCTGGATCAAGACGGTGGAGATCGTCATCAAGCTGTACGTGTGCTGAACGCGGAGGTGCCGTCCGTTCGGTGCTAGATCGGAAGGATCATGATCAAGTTCGTGGGACGGATCGTGATATGATCGCGGGATGGATCGTGATTGGATCGTGGGATGCACGGCGATTTGGATCGCGAAGACGTTCGACTACACCAACCGTGTTTCTTAACGCTTCCCGCTTAGCGATCTACAAGGGTATGTAGATCCACTCTCCCTCTCGTAGAAGCTCATCACCATGGATAGATCTTGCGTGTGCGTAGGAAAATTTTTGTTTCCTATGCAACGTTCCCCAACATTAATATCGTGGAGATACCAATTACACCTGGCCTTTGCAACAACGCTATGTCGTAAAGACATTATAGATGCACACAACCAAAGAAACAAAAAGAATAAGAAGAAAAGATCTCTCTATAGTGATCTATTCCTTGTAGCTGCAACACGAACCACCACCTAATACAACACCCAAATTCTGCATTCTCCAAAAGGGACATCTCCAAGAAGAAAACAGTGCACAAGCACCGTCATCGCCCAGTCCTAGATCTTATGTATTTACCTTGGAAAAGATCCGCACTCTCAAAACAATACCTTCAACAAGTTCACTACCAGACACACCCAATTAAGGCTAGGCCTTGGGCTTTCACCCAGAAAGCTAAGACTTTGTACTCCGCCTGTGTTGTCACCCCCACTTGCCGATGTCGCTACTACGAGTCATGAATCAACAAGAAAAGTCCTCATCGCCACGAAGACTCAATCCACCATTACATGGCCTCACATCCCAGCCGCCATGACGTTCTCCGACATTGTCTTTGTAGGAGATATGCCCAAGAGGCAATAATAAATGTTAATATTTATCCCAATGTTCCTAGTTAAGTTTATATTCCATGTTATAGCTGCAATGATTCTCGAGTCTGCAATATCCACAAGGCCCGGAGGGAAACTCATTTGCACGTGTCGTATAATAAACGGTAAAATGTATTCCTAGTCTTGCCTCTAAGACTGGCTCAAGTAATACATGATGATCCTATTTTCCTGATCATGGGTATGGCTATGCCGGCAATTTTGAGGGTGCAATGTTGGTAGAACACTTGTGTTGAATCGACCCGAATTGATGTTATGCTATGAGATACATTCGTCACAAGTTAATGGTTAATAACACAGAGATAGTTAATGTTTGCATAATTTCTTAGACCATGAGAGTATCGAGTTCCTTCGTGCTTGATTCACGAACTTTGGGGTTTGTTAAACGTCATCCATTACTGGGTGGCTATTAAGGCGGCTTACGGGTTCACGAAAAAGTATGGCAAGTAACAAGATAGCTCAAGATTGGGATTTGCTCATCCGACGATGGAGAGATATTCTTGGGCCCTCTTGGTGTTACGGTATCCATCATCGTCTGGCCAGACACAGTGTGATTTGATCATAGGGATGCCGGAACACGAAAACGAGAAAAGAGAACAAAACCGATAACGAGGTAACTTGCATACTGGACTAGTTGTTGATCCACGGGGATGCAGAAAATCTCACCTTGGGTGTTTGTAACATATTGCGAAGCAACAGGAATAGCACACGACAACTGGAGGTTCACTCAAATATTCATTCGTGTGGGTATAGGGGTCAATATGCATGTCCACGACTCCGATGTTGATCATTGATCGAAAGGGGTTCCGGGTCATGTACATGCTTCACCGAACCTATAGGGTCACACGCTTAAGGGTCATCTAACTGCTGAATACTAGACAAGAAGTTTGAGAGAAAGTCTCCGGAAAAGTTTCGAAGACAGCGGAAAAGTTCTGAAGAGAGAGGTCATCGGATGAATTCCGATAAAACTGAAAAGTTGTTTCAGGGGATACCATTAAGTTGAATTGGTTTCGGCACACGCCTAATAATTCTTGGAGGGTGCTAGAATCATTGTGTAAACTTCTGGGAATTTTTCGGAAGAAAAACCGGAAATGTTCTGGAGCTGTCGGAACCCCTTTATTTGCTTTTCGCAGATGAAAATCACTAATCTGAAAATGTTTCGGAATGCATCCAGAATTGTTTTAGTAGGTACTGGAATTATTCTAAGACCCATAGAAATATTTTTGGATTTACCGATCACAAAAAATTGGTTTTGTGAATAGTGAAATAGCATTCACTACTGGAATCAGACAATTTGCCGTCCGCTGGTAGACGACAAAGAGTGCCTTTGCCATCGGCTAGCTCGAAGCGGACGACAAAGAGCTGGCAGACGGCAAAGAGGGGCTTTGCCATCTGCCAGCTCTTTGCCGTCAGCTAGTGGATGGCAAAGATTCTTTGCCGTCAGCGAGCGGACGGCAAAGAGCTGGGGTGAGGCCTAGTTAACGGTAGTACTGAATTGGCCCACCACCCCACCTCTTTGTCATCCGCTAGCGGATGGCAAAGAGGTAAACCTAGTTAACTAACGGCGCCCGCACGCCCCACCCTTCCGTCGTATCTCCCCTCCTCCCGCGCCCGCAGGCCGCCCGCCCTCACCCGCGCCCCTTCGCCGCCGCCCCCGCCCGCGCCCCTTCGCCGCCGCCCCCGCCCGCGCCCCTCCGCTGCCGGCCGCCCCTCCCCCCCAGCGCCCTTCGCCCGCCGGCCGGCCCGCCTCCGCCCGCTGGCCGCCCCGCCTCCGCCCCCCGCCAGCTGGCCTCCCGCCCGCGCCCCTCGCCCCCTGACACCCCATCGCCGGCCTCCACCTCCCCCACTCCGGTGAGCCCCCTCCCCCTCTCTATTTTTATTTTTTTTAATATTCTAGTTAGTAATTTAGTTAGTTATTAGTTGTAGTTAATTAGTTTAGTTAGTAATTTAGTTAGTTAGTTGTAGTTAATAGTTTAGTTTAGTTAGTAATTTAGTAATGTAGTTAGGTTAGTTAGTTAGTAATTTAGTTTAGTAAGAAGAAGAGGAGGAGAAGGAGATGAAGAAGAAGAAGAAGAGGAAGGAGAAGAAGAAAAAGAAGAAGAAAAGGAGGAGGAGGAGGAGGAGAAGAAAAGAAGAAAAGAAGAAGGAGAAGAAGAGGAGGAGGAGGAGGGGTGCGTCGGCGCCAACGTAACCAGGCCGAGGATCGCCGACACGACACCCCCCACACCCCGACCCCGACACGACACCCCGACACCCCGACCCCGACACGGCACCCCCGACACCCCGACCCCGACACGACACCCCCTACACCCCGACCCCGACACGACACCCCGACACCCCGACACGACACCCCTGACACCCCGACCCCGACATGACACCCCCTACACCCCGACCCCGACACGACACCCCAACACGGCACCCCCGACCCCGACGCAGCACCCCGACCCCGACACGACACCCCCAACACCCCGACCCCGATACGACACCCTGACCCCGACCCCGACACCCCGACACGACACCCCGACACCCCGACACGACACCCCGACCCCGACACCCCGGGACCCCGACACGACACCCCGACCCCGACACCCTGACACGGCATCCTCGACCACGACACAGCACCCCGACCCCGACATGACACCCCCTACACCCCGACCCTGACACGACACCCCGACACGACACCCCCGACCATGACACAGCACCCCGACCCCGACACGACAAGCCCGACACCCCGACCCCGACACGACAACCCCGACACGCCGACCCCACCTCATATTTGTGAATTATGAGTTAGCTAGGTCATATATTTTTCGATTTTGTTATACAGAACATCATATTTATGTTGATCAGGTGGATTTAAATGTGCAGTTGTTTCATCGCCGCGAGGGTCTGGTGTTCGACGACCTCCCCGTGCGTTCGACGAGCTTCGCCCCTGCATTCGTGGGTGAGCACAAATGACATCTCCTCCTGCACCCTTCATTTCCTCTGATCCGGTCTTCGTGCCGATGAAACTTGCTAGCTATAGGTGTCTTGAATCATCAGTATGCGTGACCACTATGTGTCTCCCGTTCGAAGGGGTTACATCTATAAATATGCATTCATTAGCATATTTATAACCATGATTCTTTCGAATTGTCTAACGTTATCCATGGACAGCCCGATTATGTGTTGATTGGGTTCGTTTTCCCATATGCTCTGGTTCGGATCCGATGCAGAATTTCATCGGTGCCTCCTTGTTGTTATCCGGGTACACATCCTCTCTGCTTATTGCCGAGACGTGTATCAGGAGAACAGCGGGGAGGTGCTGCCGAAATT
Organism: Hordeum marinum; assembly: GCA_022496015.1. NCBI lineage: Eukaryota > Viridiplantae > Streptophyta > Magnoliopsida > Poales > Poaceae > Hordeum > Hordeum marinum. The sequence goes on from CM039675.1 coordinate 417,968,371, forward strand.
GTGCATCGGATCCAGAGCAGAGCATGGGAAAACGAACCCAATCTACACATACTCGGGTGGGATTAGGAACTATCTTTACCTACTACCGTCTAGGTTGCATCGACGTAATGAAACTAAAAAACTCTATTAACTGATGAATATGGTTTGCTGAATTATGTATATATTTTGTGTGTGTCCAGTAGCTAGGCAGGATGAGTGATCATGGGTGGATGTACACCGGTCACACTAGTCAGAAAGACATGACCCGTGAATGGTTAACAAAAACCAAGGAGTTTGTGAGAGTCGCATTTGCAAATGGATAGAAAACAACATGGTGCCCTTGTGTCGATTGCGACAACTGTAAGAAGAAGTCAGAGTTTGAAATGATCAAGCACCTGCAGAAGTGGGGTTTTACGCCTAATTATACGGTCTGGACATTTCATGGTGAGTCTGCCCAACGTGCCAAAGCTGAGGTGCTTCGTCATCGCACCGACGAGCATAGTACCGGGATCGAAGACATGGTGCAAGACTTTGATGATGCTCGGGATTCAGACGATGAGATGGAGGAATCTGCAAAGGCCTTTTATGAAATGTTGGAGTCTTCAAAACATCCTCTCCACGAGCACACTGAGCTTTGTTAGCTGGATGCCATCGTGCAAGTAATGTCTCTAAAGGCTCAGTTCAACCTGGGCAGAGAATGCTACGACGCGATGATGACGATATTTGGACGCTTTCTACCCAAAGGCCATGTATTGCCACCAAACCTGTACCAGTCGGACAAAATCCTACGTGTGCTTAAGATGCCCTATGAGAAGATAGATGCCTGTGAGAATGGATGTGCCTTATTTAGGCTTCAGTATGCGGGCTTGAACTATTGCCCCATTTGCAACGCTTCCAGGTATGTTCTGGTAGACAACGGTATGGGTGAGAAGAGTCAGACCAAAATCCCCATTAATATTCTTTGGTATCTGCCAATCATACCAAGACTTCAACGGCTTTTCATGGTCGAAGAGACGGCGAGACAGATGACGTGGCATAAATTGGGCAAAAGAACAGAACTGGATGCAGATGGGAATCCGATGTTGGGACACACTTCAGACGCTTTTGCGTGGAAGCACTTTGATGCATTACATAAGGATAAAGCAGCAGATCCAAGGCATCCTTGAGTTTCCATCAGCACGGATGGGTTCAATGTGTATGGTATGACGGCAGCACAATACAGTTGTTGGCCTATATTTGTCATTCCACTCAATCTCCCCCCCGGAGAGATTATGAAAAGAAAGAACATTTTCCTGACGTTGATAATTCCAGGGCCCAAATATCTGGGGAAGAATATGAATGTGTACATGCAATCGCTTAAGGATGAATTGCAAGAAGCCTGGGATAATGGGATCAAGACATACGGCGCCGCTACAAAAAAGAACTTCAAAATGCATGTGTGGTACATGTACTCGATGCATGACTTGCCGGCGTATGCGCTATTCGTTGGTTGGTGTGTGCATGGAAGGTTTCTGTGCCCCACATGCAAGGCATCTCTTTAGTTCCGTTGGCTGGAGGCAGGTCGCAAGTTTTCTTTCTTCGACATGCATAGACAGTTCCTGCATCCTGACCATAAGTTCAGAAAAGAAAAGAAGAATTTCATCAAAGGTAGAGTTGTCAAAAACATTGCACCACCTGCGTTAACAGGCCAACAGATCCTGGATCAGATAAATGCTCTCGAGCCGGATCCAGATCGTCCAGGGTATTTCAAAGGGTATAATACGGAACACGCCTGGACTCACAAGATATGTTTGTGGGATTTGCCTTACTTTAAAGACCTCCTTTGCCCACACAACATCGACGTGATGCACACTGAAAAGCATAGCGCGGAGGCCCTTTTTGGTACATTATTCGGCATAGAGGGGAAGTCGAAGGATAATCCTAAGGCTAGAGTCGACCAGGAGGCTCTATGTGATAGACCGTTACAAAACATTCGACAACCTAAAGGAAAGAAGAACTGGAGGAAGCCAAAGGCATGGTTCAATCTTGGAAGGCCAGCTATGAGGGAAATGATCTTGTGGGTGAAAATGCAGTTGATGTTCCCCGATGGGTATGCAGTGAATCTAAAGAGGGGAGCGAGTCTTGACAAATTGAAAATATTTGGTCTCGAGAGTCATGATTGGCACATATGGCTTGAGCGGGTAATGCCGGTGATGTTGCGTGGCTTTATCCCTGAGGAGGAATGGCTAGTACTGGCAGAGCTGAGCTATTTCTTCCGTGCTCTTTGTGCGAAAGAACTATCGCCTGACGTGCTAGACGAATTGGAAGAGTTGGCGCCGGAGTTGATCTGCAAGTTAGAAAAGATCTTTCCATTGGGCTTCTTTAATCCAATGCAGCATTTGATTTTGCATTTCCCGATCGAGGAAAGATTGGGGGGGCATGCAAAATCGTTGGTGCTTCTCAATTGAGAGGATGCAGAAGACGCTTCGAGCAAAATGTAAAAATAAACATAGAGTTGAAGCACCGATGGCTGAGGCATTCATTACTGGGGAGGCGACAAACTTTGTGACAGCACAGTACACAGCCCAGAATCATCATTTGCATAATCCGAAGCCTCGGTACAATGATGACGACTGTGAAAAAGGTCGATCCAACCTCAGCCTATTCAAAGGGAAGCTCGCACCAGCCGGTGCTTCGAAATTAATAGGGTTGGATGTCGAAGAATGACGGACCATTTCGTTGTATATCTTCAACAACCTAATAGAAGTGCGGCCGTACATCGAGTAAGTTCTTGATACATTGATTCGCAACTTCTAATTCCTTTGAAATGCTCTTATTCCTGAATATGTGATACAGTTGATTCGTCACCAAATTCTCGGATGGAGCGGTGATCCAAAAGGATTCCATCAAAGAGTATGATCTTCTGGCAAAGCATGTAGGCGGCTATCCCGGTTTCATCTCTTGGTTCAAGCAAACGGTAATTTCCATTAATTAGACGATTTCATTTCTTCGCCTAGTTTGCGGTTAATGCAACAATCCTTTGGTATTAAACTTGTAAGCTAATGCAGAGTCTATGGACTCCAAATTGAGACAAGTCACTAATGGTTTTGACTTTAAGGTCCGTTCATTTGACAAATACAACATCAACGGGCATCGCTTCGTACTTTTGGCAAAGAGCTATCTATGGCCGACCGAAAGTCTACAAATTGTTGTGTCTCCACTATCGGCGAAGGAGGGGTTGAGTATTATGGAAGAGTTGAAGCAATTTATGAACTTACATTCTCTGGTGAAAACCCACCAAACGTCGTAGTCTTCAAATGTTATTGGTTCCAGCCGAAGGAGACTAGAAGGACTCATGAACATATAGGGCTAGTCGAAATCAAACAGAGCACCCATTTAGATGTTCCCGATGTCTATATTACGGCCCAACAGGCGACCCAAGTTTTCTATCTACCGTGGGCCTGCCAAACGGATCCAAATTTGAAAGGTTGGGATGTCGTTTATGATGTGCCGCCACATTTTAGACCACCTCCCCTCAATGAAGATGATTATGAACTTCACATTAACCCAGACACATATGAAGGAGAATTCTTCCAAGAAACACGTGTTGACAGATGGTGGGCGGGGGTTGAGAGCGCTCTGAGCCTCCTTCCTCGGCGCGTGCTGGGAGGGGTGCTATTATTCCACCCCCAGCAACTCCGGAGAGCACTGGTACACAGCATGCAGACACCAGCGGACGCTTCTTCTTCGACCGGGAGAGGTCGGGGGAAGACGAAGAGAGGTGCTAGAGGTAGGAAGGCTGATGTGCCTTCCTCGCCGCCACCCCTAGTTGATTCTCCCAACCACAGGAGTGCTCCGTCTCAGGTGGACCCGTCTCACTTGCACCTGTCTCGGACTCCAATTCACGAGCCTCGGGTCGACAAGCCTCGGGTCACCGAGCCTTCGTCCCAGGAGACTCGGGTCCTAGAGTCTTCATCCCACGTGACTCCGGAGGCTAGTGGCCATGCTGATGGTGGAAAGAACAATTACTTGTCTCAGGACACCTATAGTGAGGGCGAGCTGGTTGAGGAGGGTAAGAAGGTCTACCAGCGTGGTTGTACAAAGCTGCCTCCCGTGCCGACGACTCGCGAGCAGAGGTGGTTGATTGCGCCTAATGCAGAGAAGTAAGTGCATTTACTCTTTTTTAACCTTTTGCCTTCATATTTCTTCAAATTAATATCTAATGTGTTGGCCTTGTCATACTACAGGGGTTGGAAATACGAGTGTGGTGTCCGCAGGCCTAACCAGGTCCTTGGTGTGCTTCTCCGGCACCACTTCTCGAGGAAGGTCCAGTTGCCCGGTGAGGGTGAGGCTCCACAGGTAGCACTGACCTAGGAGCTGTACAAGGTTGCGTCGGCCCTGCCGGAGGAGATGGTGAACGGTGTCTTGTGCAAGACGGTGGCTAACATTGTGATCCATCGCTTTTGGGTAATTTCTCCTTTATAGAATTAAAAATCAACAACACGTAGTGATTGTACTAATCAGTGTCTAATGTGTTGTCTTGTTTGATTGCAGACCTGTTGGGGAACGTCGCATGGGAAACAAAAAATTTCCTACGCACACGCAAACCTATCCATGGTGATGAGCATCTACGAGAGGGAGAGTGGATCTACGTACCCTTGTAGATCACTAAGCGGGAAGCGTTAAGAAACGCGGTTGGTGTAGTCGAACTTCTTCGCGATCCAAATCGCCGAGCGTCCCGCGATCCAATCACGAACCGTCCCGCGAACACATCATGATCCGTCCCGCGAACTCATCACGATCCGTCTCACGATCTTGATCACGATCTGTCCCGCGAACTCATCACGATCCGTTCCGTGATCACATCACGAACCGTCTCGCGATCTCGATCACGGTCCTTCCGATCTAGCGCCGAACGGACGACACCTCCGCGTTCAGCACACGTGCAGCTTGATGACGATCTCCACCATCTTGATCCAGCAAGAGGAGGTGGAGAGGAGAGAGAGTTCACCGGCAGCGTGACGGCGCTCCGGTGATGGTGGTGGAGCAATTCCGGCAGGGTTTCGCCTAAGCGCTGTAGAAAACCGATCTAGAGGAGAAACTATGCACCGGTGGAACGGGTAGCACGTAGCCGGAAATTCTGTCCAAAAACCACCCAATCCACTAGTATATATAGGAGGAGAGGAGAGGAGAGGCAGCCAAGGCCTTTGGGTCGGCCGAAATAGGAGGTGGGAAGCAATCCTACTTCACCTCCAATCCTAGTTGGAGTAGGATTGCCTCCTATTGGCTGATTTTCCACTTTTTGCTCTAGGACTTTCTCTCCTGCGCCATGGGCCTTTGTGGCTGTTTTCCCAGCCCACTAAGGGCTGGTTATTATTCTCCCACATCCCATGGACCTCTTGGGGTCGAAATACCCCTCCCGGAGGCCTCCCGGTACACTACCGGCACTCCCGGTACACTACCGATGAGCCCGAAACTTTTCCGGAAACCAAACTGGGACTTCCTATATATGAATCTTTACCTACGGACCATTCCGGAGCTTCTCGTGACGTCCGGGATCTCATCCGGGACTCTGAACAAACTTCGGTCACCACCGTACATAACTCTACACTACCGAAACGTCACCGAACCTTAAGTGTGTAGACCCTGCGGGTTCGAGAACTATGTAGACATGACCGAGACACCTCTACGGTCAATAACCAATGGTGGGACCTGGACGTCCACATTGGTTCCTACATATTCTACGAAGATCTTTATCGGTCGAACCTCTATGTCAAGGATTCAGTTAATCCCGTATAACGTTCCCTTTGTTCTTCGGTATGTTACTTGCCCGAGATTCGATCGTATCTCCATACCTAGTTCAACCTCGTTACTGGCAAGTCTCTTTACTCGTTCCGTAATACAAGATCCTGTGACTAACACTTAGCCACATTGCTTGTAAGGCTTGTTGTGATGTTGTATTACCGAGTGGGCCCTGAGATACCTCTCCGTCACACGGAGTAACAAATCCCAGTCTTGATCCATGACAACTCAACAGACACCATCGGAGATACCTGTAGAGCACCTTTATAGTCACCCAGTTACGTTGCGACGTTTGATACACACAAGGCACTCCTCCGATATCTGTGAGTTGCATGATCTCATGGTCATAGGAACACATACTTGACATGCGGAAAACAGTAGCAATAAACTGACACGATCATATGCTACGTTTGCAGTTTGGGTCTTGTCCATCACATCATTCTCCTAATGATGTGACCCCGTTATCAAATGACATCTCATGTCCATGGCTAGGAAACCTTAACCATCTTTTGATCAGTGAGCTAGTCTATTAGAGGCATACTAGGGACATGGTTTTGTCTATGTATCCACACATGCATCTAAGTTTCTGATCAATACAATTAAAGCATGGATAATAAACGATTATCATGAACAAGGAAATATGATAATAACTAATTTATTATTGCCTCTAGGGCATATTTCCAACAGTCTCCCACTTGCACTAGAGTCAATAATCTAGTTCACATCACCATGTGATTCACATTTATGAATCTAACACCCAATGAGTTCTGGGGCTCGATCATGCTTTGCATGTGAGAGAGGTCTTATAGTCAACGGGTCTGCGATATTCAGATCCGTGTGTACTTTGCAAATCTCTATGTCAAACCGTAAACACTGCTACCACACTCTACTTGGTACTATTTCCAAATGGCTGCTCCACTATAAGTATCCAGATTGCTACTACTAGCCATCCGGATAGGTGTTAAAGCTTGCATCGACGTAACTCTTTACGACGAACTCTTTATCACCTCCATAATCAAGAAACATTTCCTTAGTCCTCTGGTTACTAAGGATAATTCCGACCGCTGTCCAGTGATCCACTCCTAGACCACTCTTGTACCCCTTGACAGACTCATGGCAAGGCACACACAGGTGCGGTACACAGCATGGCATAATATAGAGCCTATGGCTAAGGCATAGGGGACGACGTTCGTCCTTTCTCTTTCTTCTCCCGTTGTCGAGCTTTGAGTCTCACTCAACTTCACACCTTACAAATCAGACGAGAACTATTTCTCTGGCTGATCCATTTTGAACTCTTTCAAAATCTTGTCAAGGTATGCACTCATTGAAAGTCTCATCAAGCATCTTGATCTATCTCTATAGATTTTGATGCTCAACAATTAGGTAGCTTTATCCAGGTCTTCCTTTGAAAAACACTTTTCAAACAACCTTTTATGCCTTCCAGAAAGTCTACATTATTTCCGATCAACAATATGTCAACCACATATACTTATCAGAAACTCTATAGTGCTCCCACTCACTTTATTGCAAACACAAGTTTCTCGTAAACTTTGTATAAACTACAAAAACTTTGATCACCTCATCAAAGTGTATATTCCAACTCCGAGATGCTTGCTTCAGTCCATAGAAGGATCACTGAAGCTTGCTCATCTTTTAGCATCCTTAGGACTGACAAAACCTTCTGGTTGTATCACATACAACCTTTCCTTAAGTAAACCGTTAAGGAAACGATGTTTTGACATCCATCTGCCAGATTTCATAATTGAAAATGCAGCAACTGCTAACATAATTCCAACAGACTTTTAGCATCGCTACGAGTGAGAAAGCCTCATCGCAGTCAACTCCTTGAACTTGTCACAAACAAGTTTGCAACCAGTCGAGCTTTACAAATGGTGAAATTCACCATCAATGTCTGTCTTCATTCTAAAGGTCCATTTGTACTCAACGACCTGCCGTCTAACGAGCAAGTCTACCAAAGTCTATACTTGGTTTTCATACATGGATCCTATCTCGGATTTCATGGCCTCTAACCATTTGTCGGAATCCGGGCCCATCATCGCTTCTCCATAGCTCGTAGGTTCATCGTTGTCCAACAACATGATATCCAAGACATAGTTGTCGTACCACTTAGGAGCAGTACACATCCTTGTCGACCTACGAAGTTCGATAGTAACTTGATCCTGAAGCTTCATGATCATCATCATCAACTTCCTCTTCAACTAACGTAGGCTTCACAGAAACATCTTTTCTGCGCTGCGCTACTCTCTGGTTGAAAAAAGGTTTAACAACTTCATCAAGTTCTATCTTCCTCCCACTCAATTCTTTCGAGAGAAACATTTCCTTGAGAAAGGATCCGTTTAAGCAACAAACACTTTGCACTAGGATCTGAGATTGAAGGTTCACCCAACTGATCTTAGGGTATTCTATGAAGATGCATTTGTCCGCCTTGGGTTCGACCTCATTAGGTGAAAACATTTTCCACACAAGTGTCACAGCCCCAAATATTAAGAAATGACAGCTTAGGTTTCTATCAAACCATAATTCACACGGTGTCATCTCAACGGATTTAGATGATGCCCTATTTGAAGTGAATGTAGTTGTCTCTAATGCATAACCCCAAAAATTATAGTAGTAAAACGATAAAAGACATCACAGTATGCACTATATCAATAGAGCATGACTATGATGTTCGGACACACCATCACACCATGCTGTTCGAGGTGGCGTTAGTTGTGAAACAAATTTCACATTGTCTTAAGTTGTATGCCAAACTCGTAACTCAGATATTCACCTCCACGATCATATCGTGGTCATTTTTATCTTCTTGTCACGATGATCTTTAAACTTCACTCTGAATTTGCTTGAACCTTTCAAACGATTCAGACTTGTGTTTCATTAAATAAATATACACTATATCTACTCAAATCATCAGTGAAGGTAAGAAAATAACGATATCCACTGCACACTACAAGACTCACTAGATTGCATACATCAACATGTATCATTTCCAATGAATCACTTGCCCGCTCCATCCAACGGGGTCCTTTAGTCATCTTGCCCAAGAGGCATGGTTCGCATGTCTCAATCGATTCGAAATCAAATGAGTCCAAATATCCATCAGCATGGAGTTTCTACATGCGCTTTATACCAATATGACATTTAGCGGCAGTGCCACAAGTATGTGGTACTATCATTATTAACTTTGTATCTTTTTACATCAATGTTATGAACATGTGTACTACTACGATCAAGATTTCAACAAACCATTCTCACTAGGTGCATGACCATTGAAGGTATTATTCATGTAAACAGAATAACCATTATTCTCTAACTTAAATGAATAACCGTATTGCAATAAACATGATCTAATCATGTTCATGCTCAACGCAAAACACCAAACAACATTTATTTAGGTTCGTCACTAATCCTGAAGGTAGAGAGAGCGTGCGATGTTGATCACATCAACCTTGGAAACACTTCCAACACATATCGTCACCTCACCCTTAGCTAGTTCTCCGTTTATTCCGTAGCTTTTATTTCGAGTTACTAACATTTAGCAACCGAACCGGTATCCAATACCTAGGTGCTACTAAGAGTACTAGCAAGGTACACATTAATAACTCGTATATCAAATATACTACTATCAATGTTGCCAGCCTTCTTATCTACCAAGTATCTAGGGTTGTTCCGCTTCAGCGACCGCTCACCTCATAACAGAAGCACTTAGTCTCGGGTTTGAGTTCAACTTTGGGTTGCTTCACTGGAGCAGCAACTGACTTGCTATCCATGAAGTTTCCCTCCTTGCTCTTGCCCTTCTCGAAACTAGTGGTTTGATTAACCATCAACACTTGACGCTCCTTCTTGATTTCTACCTTCGCGGTGTCAAACATCGCGAATAGCTCAGGGATCAACATTTCTTTCCCTGGCATTTTATAGTTCATCACGAAGTTCTAGTAGCTCAGTGACAGTGACTTGGAGAACTATATCAATCACTATCTTATCTGGAAGATGAACTCCCACTTGATTCAAGCGATTGTAGTACCCAGACAATCTGAGCACATGCTCAATGATTGAGTTGTTCTCTTTCATCTTACAGGCAAAGAATCTTGTTGGAGATCTCATATCTCGCAACACGGGCATGAGGATGAGATCACAATCTCAGCTCCTAGAACATCTCATATGTTCTGTGACGTTCAAAATGTTTCGGAGCCTCAATTCTAAGCCGTAATGCATGACGCACTAAACTATCAAGTAGTCATCGAAACGGTCCTGTCAGATGTTCACAATATCTACAGACGATGCTAGAGGGGGTGGCGCACCGAGCGGTGCATTAAGGACATAAGCCTTCTGTGCAGCAATGAGGACAATCCTCAGATCACGGACCCAGTCCGCAATATTGCTACCAACATCTTTCAACTCTATTTCTCTAGGAACATATAAAAATTAAGGGAGCTACAACGCGAGCTAGTAATCTACAACATAATTTGCAAAGACACTATTGACTATGTTCATGATAATGAGTTCAATTAATCATATTACTTAAGAACTCCCACTCAAATTGGCATCCCTCCGGTCATTCGAGTGATACATGATCCTAAATTCACCAACTCAAGTCCGATCATCACGTGAGTTGAGGTGGTTTCAATGGTGAACATCATCATGTTGATCATATCTACTATATGACTCATGTTCGACCTTTCGGTCTCTTGTGTTCCGAGGCCATGTCTGTACATGCTAGGCTCGTCAAGTTTAACCCGAGTGTTCTGCACGTGCAAATCTGGCTTGCACCCGTTGTATGTGAACGTAGAGTCTATCACACCCGATCATCACGTGGTGTCTCAACACGACGAACTTTCGCAATGGTGCACACTCGGGGAGAACACAATTTATCTTGAAATTAAGTGAGGGATCACCTTATAATGCTACCATCGTCCTAAGAAAAACAAGGTGCATAAAAAGGATTAACATCACATGCAAATCATAAGTGACATGATATGGCCATGAACTTGTGCTTTTGATCTCCATCTAGAAAGCACCGGCATGATCTCCATCGTCACCGGCATGACACCATGATCTCCATCATCTTGATCTCCAGCAACGTGTCGCCATCGGGGTTGTCACGCCCTGCATGCTTCTACTACTATTGCTACCGTTTAGCGATAAAGTAAAGCATTACATAGCGCTTAATGATTGACACGCAGGTCATACAATAATTAAAGACAACCCTATGGCTCATGCCGGTTGCCGTACTCGTCGACGTGCAAGTCGTGAAATTCTATATATCACATGATCATCTCATACATCACATATATCTCATCATGTAATTGGCCATATCACATCACAACATACCCTGCAAAAACAAGTTAGACGTCCTCTAATTGTTGTTGCATGTTTTACGTGGCTGCTACGGGTATCTAGCAAGAACGATTCTCACCTACGCATAAACCACAACGGTGATACATAGATTGCTTTTCAACCTTCTCAAGGACCGCCTTTGTCGGATCCGATCCAACTAAAGTGAGAGAAACTGTCACCCGCAAGCCATCTAAGCAACGAGTTGCGTCGAGGGAACCGGTCTCTCGTAAGCGTACGAGTAATGTTGGTCCGGGCCGCTTCATCTCACAATCCCGCTGAACCAAAATCCGACCAAGGGAGGAAGCAATCTAAGCATCAACGCCCATAAACCTTTTGTGTTCTACTTGAGATCTCATCGAACCATCAACCTAGCTCATGATGCCACTGTTGGGGAACTTCGCATGGGAAACAAAAAATTTCCTATGCACACGCAAACCTATCCATGGTGATGAGCATCTACGAGAGGGAGAGTGGATCTACGTACCCTTGTAGATCGCTAAGCGGGAAGCGTTAAGAAACGCGGTTGGTGTAGTCGAACTTCTTCGCGATCCAAATCGCCGAGCGTCCCGCGATCCAATCACGAACCGTCCCGCGAACACATCATGATCCGTCCCGCGAACTCATCACGATACGTCTCACGATCTTGATCACGATATGTCCCGCGAACTCATCACGATCCGTTCCGTGCTCACATCACGAACCGTCTCGCGATCTCGATCACGGTCCTTCCGATCTAGCGCCGAACGGACGGCACCTCCGCGTTCAGCACACGTGCAGCCTGATGACGATCTCCACAATCTTGATCCAGCAAGAGGAGGTGGAGAGGAGAGAGAGTTCACCGGCAGCGTGACGGTGCTCCGGTGATGGTGGTGGAGCAATTCCGGCAGGGCTTCGCCTAAACGCTGCAGAAAACCGATCTAGAGGAGAAACTATGCACCGGTGGAACGGGTAGCACGTGGCCGGAAATTCTGTCCAAAAACCACCCAATCCACTAGTATATATAGGAGGAGAGGAGAGGAGAGGCAGCCAAGGCCTTTGGGTCGGCCGAAATAGGAGGTGGGAAGCAATCCTACTTCACCTCCAATCCTAGTTGGAGTAGGATTGCCTCCTATTGGCTGATTTTCCACTTTTTGCTCTAGGACTTTCTCTCTTGCGCCATGGGCCTTTGTGGCTGTTTTCCCAGCCCACTAAGGGCTGGTTATTATTCTCCCACAGCCCATGGACCTCTTGGGGTCGAAATACCCCTCCCGGAGGCCTCCCGGTACACTACCGGCACTCCCGGTACACTACCGATGAGCCCGAAACTTTTCCGGAAACCAAACTGGGACTTCCTATATATGAATCTTTACCTCCGGACCATTCCGGAGCTCCTCGTGACGTCCGGGATCTCATCCGGGACTCCGAAAAAACTTCGGTCACCACCGTACATAACTCTACACTACCGAAACGTCATCGAACCTTAAGTGTGCAGACCGTGCGGGTTCGAGAACTATGTAGACATGACCGAGACACCTCTACGGTCAATAACCAATGGCGGGACCTGGACGTCCACATTGGTTCCTACATATTCTACGAAGATCTTTATCGGCCGAACCTCTATGTCAAGGATTCAGTTAATCCCGTATAACGTTCCCTTTGTTCTTCGGTATGTTACTTGCCCGAGATTCGATCGTCGGTATCTCCATACCTAGTTCAACCTCATTACTGGAAAGTCTCTTTACTCGTTCCGTAATACAAGATCCCGTGACTAACACTTAGCCACATTGCTTGCAAGGCTTGTTGTGATGTTGTATTACCGAGTGGGCCCTGAGATACCTCTCCGTCACACGGAGTAACAAATCCCAGTCTCGATCCATGCCAACTCAACAGACACCATCGGAGATACCTGTAGAGCACCTTTATAGTCACCCAGTTACGTTGCAACGTTTGATACACACAAGGCACTCCTCCGATATCTGTGAGTTGCATGATCTCATGGTCATAGGAACACATACTTGACATGCGAAAAACAGTAGCAATAAACTGACACGATCATATGTTCCCTTTGTAGTTTGGGTCTTGTCCATCACATCATTCTCCTCATGATGTGACCCCGTTATCAAATGACATCTCATGTCCATGGCTAGGAAACCTTAACCATCTTTTGATCAGTGAGCTAGTCTATTAGAGGCATACTAGGGACATGGTTTTGTCTATGTATCCACACATGCATCTAAGTCTCCGATCAATACAATTATAGCATGGATAATAAACGATTATCATGAACAAGGAAATATGATAATAACTAATTTATTATTGCCTCTAGGGCATATTTCCAACAAGACCTTCTACAGGTGTCTTGAGGAAGACGAGGCGAGAGCGGCTGTTGTCCTCGAAGCCGAGGGCAAGCGCCTACTTCAGAACTTACCGCACGAGGCTCGGGTGCAGGCTATTCGAGACTACTATGCCTCGAGTAACATTAAGAGGGCCAAGAAGAAGTGCCGCAAAAATTATCTGAGTAAGGAGAAGTTTATGAAGGTAATTATCTATTCTTAAGGCCGTGTACTTAGTTTCTTTGATTTGATTCGTAGGCGTAGCGCTGAAATTTCTCTTAGGTGCCCCCGAGATGGTGTGCGGATAGGATGGACTATTGGGAGACATTGGTGGATGAGTGGTGCTCTCCCGAATGGCTAGTCGAACGCAACAAGGCCAAGGAGAAGCGTGCCCAAATGAGAGGTGTGCCACACCATCAAGGGATCTCCAACCTGTTTGAGTACGGGGATAACTGGGTATGTGGTTTGCTTCATGGTTCATGCAATTTCATTCTTCATGCTAGCTTGAGCCCTTAACTAATATTTTGTTCACCTCTTTTAGGCGCGAGAAAACAAGAAGGAGGTGCCACCTATTTTTGATCTCTATGCCATGGCCCATACTGCCTCGTACAAGAAGGCCAAGGCATTCTCTAAGGATGACCTCGATCATCCAGAGAGCTTCAGCAACATCTCCTCCCACAACAAGCTCGTGAGGTACAGAGATTTTGGGAAGGCGAGAAAGAGGAGGACTTCAACCCAAGACATAGTCCTTTTGATCCAGAGCTCGTGATGATATCTGGTGGTGGGAGGCCCCATGGCTCGATAGCCATTGGGGATGGACTGATACGTTGTCCTAGAACTCTCCCGGAGATCGAGAAGCGCCAGACGATCCCTGATCCTGAGATAATGCCTCGTCCACGGCCAATGGAGCTCGCCATTGAGGCTAGGGCCCAGGAGCTTCTAGCGGAGGCAAACAGGCAGGCGGCGCAGCGGGAGAGGGACATGAAGGAGAGGACGGCTAGGCTGTTGGAGGAGGAGAGGAACCGGAACGACGCATCTCACCGAGCCCTATACGAGCTCCTCATGGTAAGTTTCTCCTGCATATTAGCCAAATCATGCACGTAATGTTCGTTTCATCACTAACTAATATGAATGACTCATGAAAACAAAATGTGCAGACCGTGTGCCAGAACAATGGTCAGACCCCTCCGTCGATGCCCCATATTGCTATAGCACCCACGGTGAGTTTCATTTAAATGGTCATTAGTTACTAGTATTCACATTTGAGTTTCATCATGCTAAAGAGACATTGCAAATGATCTTTGGTGTAGCGTGCCTCCTGACAAGCATCGACCGATCCTTCTGCATCTGCCGAAACCCTGACCGGTCCTTCTACATTTCACCCTGGCCCAAACCCTACCGGTCCTTCACCTCCGTGTTGATGGTAAGTTTTCCCAAGTGTTTTCATTGACAAATGCATACTTAGCTTAAGAAATGACCTACTTAGCTCCGAAATGACCTATACTTAGCATTTTTTCCTCCAAAATGACTTGATATGCTTAGTTAGCTAGAAAATGGCGTTACTACCTAGTATAGCTCAATAATTATCTATAGCTAGCTTAGCTAGTTCATTTATGACATAATTAGCTCACTTAGGTACAAAATGGCATAACTACCTAGGATAGCTTAATAATGATCTATAATTAGCTTAGCTAGTTCATTTATGACATAATATGCTCACTTAGGTAAAAATGGCATAATAACCTTGGTTTAGCTCCAAAATGACCTATACTTAGCTTATTTTCCTCAAAAATACATAATAACCTTACTTACCTCCAAAATGATATATTCTACCTAGGATAGCTATAAAATGACCTATACTTAGCATTTTTTCCTCCAAAATGACTTGATATGCTTAGTTAGCTAGAAAATGGCATTCCTACCTAGTATAGCTCAATAATTATCTATAGCTAGCTTAGCTAGTTCATTTATGACATAATTAGCTCACTTAGGTACAAAATGGCATAACTACCTAGGATAGCTCAATAATGATCTATAATTAGCTTAGCTAGTTAATTTATGACATAATATGCTCACTTAGGTAAAAAAATGGCATAATAACCTTGGTTTAGTTCCAAAATGACCTATACTTAGCTTATTTTCCTCAAAAATACATAATAACCTTACTTACCTCCAAAATGATATATTCTACCTAGGATAGCTATAAAATGACCTATACTTAGCATTTTTTCCTCCAAAATGACTTGATATGCTTAGTTAGCTAGAAAATGGCATTACTACCTTGGAGAAGAGGAGAGGAGAGGAGAAAAAGAAAGAGAAGATAAATTCTTCTTCTTCTTTTTCTTCTTCTTTTTCTTCTTTTTCTTCTAGCTAGTCTTATTATTCTAACTATCATCTTTCCTACTTTGCAGATTTGCTATAGATGAGGAAGAGTGCATTGATGGACTGTACTCTTCTACTTCTGCTTCCTTTGTGTTTATGGAAACTTGTTTTGGAGACGTATGTATGGATATGTTGTTGGAAACCATTGTGTGTTGTTGGAAACTTGTATATATGTTGGAACTTATTGTTGGTATGCTTGTATTGTTGGATATATATGTTTCAAATTGAATGATTTTAAGAAAAAACAGAAAAAACAGGGGCTATATAGTCACTTTGCCATCTGCTGGCAGACGACAAAGAGCTTTGTCGTCAGCCAGCAGACGGCAAAGTGGCCATGTGGCAGCTACCTGTGCAACCTGGGGCCAGCCTAGGTTGGTTCTTTACCGTCTGCTGGCAGACGGCAAAGAACCAACCTAGGCTGGCAAAAAAAAGGTGTGTTGCCGTTCGCTGGCAGACGGCAAAGACCTAACGGAGCACGTCTGCCAGCTGATGGCAAAGCACGTCGTTAAGCCCCTAACGGAGCTAAGTTGCCACGTGTGCCATCCAGGCTAGCGGACGGCAAAGATTCAAAGGTCTTTGCCGTCTGCCAGCAGACAGCAAAGCGCCCTTTACCGTGGCTTATTCAGCCGGACGGTTGGTCATCTGCTGGCGGACGGCAAAGCCTTTGCCGTCCGGGATGCATGCCTTTGCCGTTCGGGATGGCTGACGACAAACTGCCTGATTCCTGTAGTGATTTATGGTTATGGTTGGAAGTTGGCTTTCCTCAAAAGATCTTTTGGGAATGACATGGATGGATGAGAGCCCCTCATGGGGGGCCCACTTGTGGTGGCCGACCAAGGAGGATCTCCTCCATGGAGATCCTCTTGCCTTCCCATTTTGCCCCTTTGGAAACTCCATTTGATGTTTTTTTGGGTATTTCAAGTGCCACCCTATCCCTTGGTTTTCCTATAAATAGGAGGTTAGGTGGCTGCCCAAATTGGATGCTTGCTCTCATACACATGCGATAGACTTGTCTGGCTTCTCTCTCCCTCCCAGCAAAATAGTTTTGTAGAGCCGAAAGGTTGTCTAGGTTCCGACAGGAACTAGTTCTGGATGGCGAAGCCCTGCCAGATAGATGACACCGTATGTGTGCAACTCTATAGAGAGATCGTAGTTTCAGTATTAGTTAGAGAGTGCCTCCCGAAGGGCTGTCCGTGTGACCATCTGAGTTTCGAAGGTCCTCCCGAAGGGCTGTCCGCGACACCGTCTGGGGGATTGTCCGACCGCCTCCCGGAGGGTTGTCCGAGGGGCAGATGAGGGTATACATCCTTGCGGTTGGGAGGTTGTAAATCCTAGCTGCGGGGATTTTCACCTCCGATCGTCGTCGACTCTACTTCCGCTATGCTACGAGTCGGTAACAGAAAAGATCAAACATTGTATGCAGTCTCCATAGTGGTCCTGGGCTGGTGCATAGGTCAATTTTTTTGTTTTCTATTGTGTTATTCTACAGTGGCATCAGAGCCGTGCTATGCATGGATGCAGGTTGAGATCTAGAATACATAGAGATGTATGGATGTTGCACAATGTAATTAGGTAGTAGATGAGTTCTATTACTGAAAATTATTTGTGCGGGTAGCAGATGAAATCTCTATTACCCGATGTTCTTGTTGCTTCCTTGGGATTTGCATATTTTTGATCTTGATAACAACATGGTGGAGTTTGAATGTTCTGGCAATCTGCAATCCTGGTTGATCAACGAAGTGCTAATAGTTCATTGGATTCCACTGTAGTTAAAAAGAAAGATGAAATTTTGTAGACGAAAGGGCAATGCAGATATGATCTGCACGGGGGTCATGCGTATGACGAAGTTCAGTATGGGGCTCAAGGTTTTATTATCTCGTGTTTCATACACCCCGCAAAGTTAATCTAGCAACTTGAATTATCATACTTGATGATGGACATTGGTAGCTTCATTTTGTTTCGAAACCTTAGAAGTCACGAAAAACAAGTTCTTGCATAAACCGATTAGAGGCGTCTAACTTGGTTTTGCAGGAGAGTTTTGCATGAGCATG
This sequence comes from Hordeum marinum, assembly GCA_022496015.1. Classification (NCBI taxonomy): domain Eukaryota; kingdom Viridiplantae; phylum Streptophyta; class Magnoliopsida; order Poales; family Poaceae; genus Hordeum; species Hordeum marinum. Next base: position 417,986,231 of record CM039675.1, read on the forward strand.
TGATTGTTGGAAATTTGCCCTGGAGGCAATAATAAATTGATTATTATCATATTTCCTTGTTCATTATAATCGTTTATTATCCATGCTATAATTGTATTGATCGGAAACTCAGATACATGTGTGGATACATAGACAACACCATGTCCCAATTATGCCTCTAACAGACTAGCTTGTTGATCAAAGATGGCTATGGTTTCCTAGTCATGGACATGAGATGTCATTTGATAACGGGATCACATCATTAGGATAATGATGTGATGGACAAGACCCAAACTACAAACTAGCATATGATCGTGCCAGTTTATTGCTGCTGTTTTCTACATGTCAAGTATATGTTCCTATGACCATGAGATCATGCCACTCACTGACACCAGAGGAGTAACTTGTGTGTATCAAAAGTTGCAACATAACTGGGTGACTATAAAGGTGATCTATAGGTATCTCCGAGGGTGTCTGTTGGTTTGGCATGGATCAAGACTGGGATTTGTTACTCCGTGTGACGGAAAGGTATCTCAGGGCCCACTCGGTAATACAACATCACAATGAGCCTTGCAAGCAATGTGACTAAGTGTTAGCCTCGGGATCTTGTATTACGGAATGAGTAAAGAGACTTGCCGGTAACGAGATCGAACTAGGTATAGAGATATCGACGATCGAATCTCGGGCAAGTAACATACTGAAGAACAAAGGGAACACCGTACGAGATTAACTGAATCCTTGACATAGAGGTTCAACCGATAAAGATCTTCGTAGAATATGTAGGAACCAATATGGGCTCCAGGTCCTGCTAATTGTCATTAACCGTAGAGGTGTGTCGGTCATGCCTACATAGTTCTCGAACCCGCAGGGTCTGCACACTTAAGGTTCGGTGACGTTTCGGTAGTGTTGAGTTATGTATGTTGGTGACCGAAGGTTGTTCGGAGTCCCAGATGAGATCCCGGACGTCACGAGGAGCTCCGGAATGGTCCGTAGGTAAATATTGATATATAGGAAAGAGCTATTTGGGTTCTGGAAAAGTTTCGGGCACTACCGGTAGTGTACCGGGAGTGACGAATGGGTTCCGGGGGTCCACCGGGAGGGGCCCACCCACCCCGGGGGCCACATGGGACCAAGAGGTGGCGCACCAACCCCTAGTGGGCTGGGAAGCCAACCCCATAAGTCCCATGTGCCCAAAGAGGAGGAAAAGGTGGAGGTGGGAGGAGTCCTTGTTGGACTAGGACTCCTCCCGGTGGCCCACCTCTTGTAGGAGGTGGACTCCACCACCCTGGCCGGCGGCCAAGTCCTAGGGGAAACCCTAGGGAGCCTCCTCCCACCCTTTCCTCCTATATATACTAGAGGCTTGAGGGCAGCCCAACACACGAAAAGCCGCGTGTTGCCCTATTCCATCTAGATCTGTTTCTCCTCTAGATTAGTTCTGTGGTGCTTAGGCGAAGCCCTGCAGGATTAGTTCACCACCGCCGCCCCCATGCCATTGTGATACTGGAGAACTCATCTACCTCTCCACCCTCACTTGCTGGATCAAGGAGGTGGAGATCGTCATCGAGTTGTACATGTGCTGAACGCAAAGGTGACGTCCGTTCGGCACTAGATCGGAAGGACCACAATGGGATCGCGGGACGACTCGTGATGAGATCGTGGGACGGATCATGATTGGATCATGAAGACATTTGACTATATCAACTGTGTTTCTTAACGCTTTCGCTCAGCGATCTACAAGGGTATGTAGATCCAATCTCTCCTTTCATAGATGCTCATCTCCTAGATTTATCTTGGTGAATCGTAGGATTTTTTTCGTTTCCCATGCAACGTTCCCCAACAGTGGCATCATGAGCTAGGTCTATGCATAGATGATATCTTTAGTAGAACACAAAGAGTTTGTGGGCGTTGATATTCAGATTGCTTCCTTCTTAGTCTTTTCTTGGTTCAGCGGTATTGTGGGATGAAGCGGATCGGACCGACTTTACTCGTACGCTTATGAGAGACCGTGTTCCATCGACTGACATGTAACTTCGTCGCATAAAGATGGCTGGCGGGTGTCTATCTCTCCTACTTTAGTTGGATCAGATTTGATTAAGGCGGTCCTTGTAGAAGGTTTAAAAGCAATATTCATATCACCGTTGTGGTTTTGCATAGGTAAGAATTGTTCTTGCTAGATACCCGTTGTAGCCACGTAAAATTTGCAACAACAATTAGAGGACGTCTAACTTGTTTTTGCAGGGAATGTTGTGATGTGATATGGTCAATTACATGATGAGATATATGTGATGTATGAGATGATCATGTATTGTATAGAATATCACGACTTGCATGTCGATGAGTACGGAAACCGGCAGGAGCCATAGGGTTGTCTTTATTTATTGTATGACCTGCGTGTCAATCATTACGCGCTATGTAATGCTTTACTTTATCGCTAAACGGTAGCAATACTAGTAGAAGCATGGTGGGCGCGACAACCCTGATGGTGACACGTTGATGGAGATCATGGTGTCATGCCGGTGATGATGGAGATCATGTCGATGCTTTATGGATGGAGATCAAAAGCACAAGTTCATGGCCATATCATGTCACTTATGATTTGCATGTGATGTTAATCCTTTTTATGCACCTTGTTTTGCTTAGGAATATGATAGCATTATTGTTGGGAGACGTAGTAGTAAATAAAAAAAATTCCTACGATCACCAAGATCTATTTATAGAGAAACCAGCAACAAGTAAGGGGAGATTGCATCTTCATACCTTTGAAGATCGCTAAGCGGAAGCGTTACAAGAACAAGGTTGGTGGAGTCGTACTCGCAACGATTTAGATCGCGATGGATTCCGATTTTAGCGCCAAACAACGGTACCTCCGCGTTCAACACACGTGCATCCCGGTGACGTCTCCTATGCCTTGATCCAGCAAGGAGGAAGGATAGGTTGAGGGAGAGCTCCGACAGCACGACAGCGTGGTGACGGTGGAGCTGCGTGGTACTCCAGCAGAGCTTTGCTAAGCACTACGAAGGACGAGGAGAGGGAGGAGTAGGGCTGCGCCGTGAGAGAGAGAGATGCGTGTCTCCGGCTGCCCCAAGGACTCCACTATATATAGGAGTAGGAGGAAGGAGGGCTGCGCCCTAGGGTTCCCACCCTAGGGGCCGGCAGCAGCCCTAGATCACATGTGCTGCGGCGGCCAGGAGGGGAGAGGGGTGCGACTGCCCTAGGGTGGGCCTTAGGGCCCACCTGCCCTAGGGTTTGCCCCCCTCACACCTTTAGCTGTGCATTGGGCCCTTGTGGGGACGCACTAGCCCACCTAAGGGCTGGTTCCCTCCCACTTGCAGCCCAAGCAGCCCTCTGGTGCTAGTGGCCCCACTTGGTGGACCCCCAGAACCCTTCCGGTGGTCCCGGTACGTTACGGGTAATGCCCGAAACACTTCGGGTGACCAAAACCTCACCTCCTATATATGAGTCTTTACCTCCGGACCATTCCGGAACTCCTCGTGATGTCCGGGATCTCATCCGGGACTCCGAACAACCTTCGGTAACCATGTTCACTATTTCCCTATAACCCTAGTGTCATCAAACCTTAAGTGTGTAGACCCTACGGGTTCGGGAGGCACGTAGACATGACCGAGACACCTCTCCGGTTAATAACCAACATCGGGATCTGGATACCCATGTTGGATCCCACATGCTCCATGATGATCTCATCGGATGAACCATGATGTCGGGGATTCAATCAATCCCGTATACAACTCCCTTTGTCTATCGGTACGACACTTGCCCGAGATTCGATCGTCGGTATCTCTATACCTTGTTCAATATCGTTACCAGCAAGTCTTTTTACTCGTTCCGTATCACATCATCCTGTGGCTAACTCCTTAGTCACATTGATCTCATTATGATGATGTCTTACCGAGTGGGCCCAGAGATACCTCTCCGTCATACGGAGTGACAAATCCCAGTCTCGATTTGTGCCAACCCAACAGACACTTTCGGAGATACCCGTAGTGTACCTTTATAGCCACCCAGTTACGTTGTGACGTTTGGCACACCCAAAGTATTCCTACGGTATCCGGGAGTTGCACAATCTCATGGTCTAAGGAAACGATACTTGACATTAGAAAAGCTTTAGCAGACAAACTACACGATCTTGTGCTATGCTTAGGATTGGGTCTTGTCCATCACATCATTCTCCTAATGATGTGATCCCGTTATCAACGACATCCAATGTCCATGGTCATGAAACCGTGACCATCTATTGATCAACGAGCTAGCCAAGTAGAGGCTCACTAGGGACATGTTGTGGTCTATGTATTCACACATGTATTACGGTTTCCGGTTAACACAATTATAGCATGAACAATAGACAATTATCATGAACAAGGAAATACAATAATAACCATTTTATTATTGCCTCTAGGGCATATTTCCAACAGTCTCCCACTTGCACTAGAGTCAATAATCTGGTTACATTGTGATGAATCGAACACCCATAGAGTTCTGGTGTTGATCATGTTTCGCTCGTGAGAGAGGTTTAGTCAATGGATCTGCGACATTCAGATTCGTATGTACTTTACAAATATCTATATCTCCTTCCTGAATGTAATCACGAATGGAGTTGAAGCGGCATTTGATGTGTCTTGTCTTCTTGTGAAACCTGGGCTCCTTGGCAAGGGCAATAGCTCCAGTGTTGTCATAGAATAGAGTCATCGGGCCCGACGCATTGGGAATCACTCCTAGGTCATTGATGAACTCCTTCATACAGACTCCTTCCTTTGCTACTTCCGAAGCAGCTATGTACTCCACTTCACATGTAGATGCCGCCACGACGCTTTGCTTGCTGCCGCACCAGCTGACCGCCCCTCGTTCAAAATATACACGTATCCGGTTTGTGACTTCGAGTCATCCGGATCTATGTCAAAGCTAGCATCGATGTAACCCTTTACGACGAGCTCTTCAGCACCTCCATAAACGAGAAACATATCCTTGGTCCCTTTCAGGTACTTCAGGATATTCTTGACCACTATCCAATGTTCCGCTCCGGGATCACTTTGGTACCTCCCTACCATACTCATGGCAAGGTTCACATCAGGTCTGGTACATAGCATGGCATACATAATAGAGCCTATGGTTGAAGCATAGGGAATGACACTCATCTCTTCTCTATCCTTTGACATGGTCGGGCATTGAGTCATACTCAATCTCACACCCTGTAACACAGGCAAGAACCCCTTCTTGGACTAATCCATATTGAACTTCTTCAATATCTTGTCAAGGTATCTGCTTTGTGAAAGACCTATGAGGCGTCTCGATCTATCTCTGTAGATCTTGATGCCTAATATGTAAGTAGCTTCTCCAAGGTCCTTCATTGAAAAACACTTATTCAAGTAGGCCTTTACGGTTTCCAAAAGTTCTATATCATTTCCCATCAACAATATGTCATCCACATATAATATGAGAAATGCTACAGAGCTCCCACTCATTTTCTTGAAAATACATGGTTCTCCATAAACCTGTATAAACCCAAACGCTTTAATCACCTCATTAAAGCGAATGTTCCAACTCCGAGATGCTTGCACCAGCCCATAGATGGACCGCTGGAGCTTGCATACCTTGTTAGCATATTTAGGATCGACAAAACCTTCCGGCTGTATCATATATAGTTCTTCCTTAAGGAAGCCATTAAGGAATGTCGTTTTGACTTCCATTTGCCAGATCTCATAATCATAGAATGCGGAAATTGCTAACATGATTCAGACAGACTTCAGAGAAAGTCTCATCGTAGTCAACTCCTTGAACTTGTCGATAACCCTTAGCGACAAGCCGAGCCTCATAGACGGTCACATTACCATCCACGTCAGTCTTCTTCTTAAAGATCCATTTATTTTCTATGGCTCACTTATCATCAGGCAAGTCCACCAAAGTCTATACTTTGTTCTCATACATGGATCCTATCTCGGATTTCATGGCTTCAAGCCATTTGTCGGAATTCGGGCCCGCCATCGCTTCTTCATAGTTCAAAGGTTCACCATTGTCCAACAACATGATCTCCAGGACAGGGTTGCCGTACCACTCTGGCGTGGAACATGATCTGAAGTTTCATGATCATCATCATTAACTTCCTCTCCATCCGGTGCAGGCTCCATAGAAACAACTTCCTGTGTTGTGCTACTCTTTGGTTCGAGTGGAGGTGCAGTTACCTCATCAAGTTCTATTTTCCTCCCACTTACTGATTTTGAGAGAAGCTCTTTCTCAAGAAAGGATCCATTCTTGGCAACAAAGACTTTGCCTTCGGATCTGAGGTAGAAGGTATACCCAATAGTTTCTTTGGGGTATCCTATGAAGACACACTTTTCCGCTTTGGGTTCGAGCTTCTCAGATTGAAGTTTCTTCACATAAGCATCGCATCCCCAAACTTTCAGAAATGACAGGTTAGGTTTCTTTCCAAACCATAATTCATACGTTGTCGTCTCAACGGATTTTAACGGTGCCCTATTTAAAGTGAATGCAACAGTCTCTAATGCATATCCCCAAAATTATAGCGGTAAGTCAGTTAGAGACATCATAGATCGCACCATATCCAATAGAGTGCGATTACGACGTTCAAACACACCATTTCGCTGAGGTGTGCCAGGCGGTGTGAGTTGTGAAACAATTCCACATTTCCTTAGGTGCGTGCCAAACTCGTGACTTAAATATTCTCCGCCACGATCAAATCGTAGGCACTTTATTTTCCTGTCACGTTGATTCTCTACCTGGCTCTAAAATTCCTTGAACTTTTCAAAGGTTTCAGACTTGTGTGTCATTAAGTAGACATACCCATATCTGCTCAAGTCATCAGTGAGGGTGAGAACATAACGGTAGCCACCGCGAGCCTCAACGCTCATTGGACCGCATACATCGGTATGTATTATCTCCAACAAGTCAGTTGCTCGCTCCATTGTTTCGGAGAACCAAGTCTTGGTCATCTTGCCCATGAGGCATGGTTCGTACGTGTCAAATGATTTAAAATCAACAGACTCCAAAAGTCCATCAACATGGAGTTTCTTCATGCGTTTGACACCAATATGACCAAGGCGGCAGTGCCACATGTAAGTGGGACTATCGTTATCAACCTTACACCTTTTGGTACTCACACTATGAACATGTGTAACATCACGTTCGAGATTCATCAAAAATAAACCATTGACCAGTGGGGCATGACCATAAAACATTTCTCTCATATAAATAGAACAACCATTATTCTCAGATTTAAATGAGTAGCCATCTCGCATCAAGCGAGATCCAGATACAATGTTCATGCTCAAAGCTAGTACTAAATAACAATTATTAAGGTTTAAAACTAACCCCGAAGGTAGATGTAGAGGTAGCGTGCCGACGGCGATCACATCGACCTTGGAACCATTCCCGACGCACATCGTCACCTCGTCCTTTGCCAGTCTTCGGTTATTCCGTAGCTCCTGCTTGGAATTACAAATGTGAGCAACTACATCGGTATCAAATACACAGGAGCTACTACGAGCGTTGGTAAGGTACACATCAATAACAAGTATATCACATATACCTTAACTTTGTCGGCCTTCTTATCGGCTAATTACTTGGGGTAGTTCCGCTTCCAATGACCGGTACCCTTGCAATAAAAGCACCCAGTCTCAGGCTTGGGTCCATTCTTGTTCTTCTTCCCGGCAACTTGCTTACCAAGCGCGGCAACAGCTTTGTCGTCCTTCTTGAAGTTCTTCTTACCCTTGCCTTTCTTGAAACTAGTGGTCTTATTCACCATCAACACTTGATGCTCCTTTTTGATCTCGACCTCCGCTGATTTCAGCATCGAGTACAGCTTAGGAATGGACTTCTCCATACCCTGCATGTTGTAGTTCATCACAAAGCTCTTGTAGCTAAGTGGAAGAGACTGGAGGATTCTGTTAATGACCGAGTCATCTGAAAGATTAACTCCCAGCTGAGTCAAGCGGTTGTGCAACCCAGACATTTTGAGTATGTGCTCACTAACAGAACTATTTTCCTCCATCTTACAACTGAAGAACTTGTCGGAGACATCATATCTCTCGACCCGAGCATGAGCTTGGAAAACTAGTTTCAGCTCCTGGAACATCTCATATGCTCCGTGTTGCTCAAAATGCTTTTGGAGCCCCGGTTCTAAACTGTAAAGCATGTCGCACTGAACCAGGGAGTAATCATCACAGCGTGACTGCCAAGCATTCATAACATCTTGATCCGCTGGGAAAATGGGTGCGTCACCTAGCGGTGCATCAAGGACATACAATCTTTTGGAAGCTATGAGGATGATCCTCAAGCTACGGACCCAGTAGCATAGTTGCTTTCATCGTCTTTCAGTTTGGTTTTATCTAGGAACACGTTGAAGTTGAGGGTGACATTAGCGTTGGCCATTGGATCTACAATATAGATTGTAAAGACAATTTTAGACTAAGTTCATGATAATTAAGTTCACATAATCAAATTATTTAATGATCTCCCACTTAGATAGACATCTCTCTAGTCATCCAAGTGACACATGATCCATGTCGACTAGCCCGTGTCTGATCATCACGTGAGACGGACTAGTCATTCATGGTGAACATCTCCATGTTGATCGTATCTTCTATACGACTCATGTTCGACCTTTCAGTCTTCCGTGTTCCGAGGCCATGTCTGTACATGCTAGGCTCGCGTGTGTAAATTTGGCTTACACCCGTTGTATGCGAACGTTAGAACCTATCACACCCGATCATCACGTGGTGCTTCAGAACAACGATCCTTAACAACGATGCACAGTTAGGGTGAACACGTTTCTTGCAATTTTATTGAGAGATCATCTTATCTACTACCGTCGTTCTAAGCAAATAAGATGTAAACATGATAAACATCACATGCAATCAATATAGTGACATGATATGGATAATATCATCTTGCTCCTTTGATCTCCATCTTCGGGGAACCATGATCATCACTGTCACCGGCACGACACCTTGATCTCCATCATCATGATCTCCATCATCGTGTCTTCATGAAGTTGTCTCGCCAACTATTACTTCTACTACTATGGCTAACATTTAGCAATAAATTAAAGTAATTACATGGCGATCTTGATTGACACGCAGGTCATATAATAAATTAAGACAACTCCTATGGCTCCTGCCGGTTGTCATACTCATCGATATGCAAGTCGTGAATCCTATTACAAGAACATGATCAATCTCATACATCACAATGCATCACATTACATCCTTTGGCCATATCACATCACATGGCATATGCTGCAAAAACAAGTTAGACGTCCTCTAATTTGTTGTTGCAAGTTTTTATGTGGCTGCTATAGGTTTCTAGCAAGAACGTTTCGTACCTAAGACAAAACCACAACGTGATATGCCAATTGCTATTTACCCTTCATAAGGACCCTTTTCATCGAATACAATCCGACTAAGGTGGGAGAGACAGACACCCGCTAGCCACCTTATGCAACAAGTGCAGGTCAGGCGGTGGAACCGGTCTCACGTAAGCGTACGTGTAAAGTTGGTCCGGGCCGCTTCATCCCAAAATACCGTCGAATCAAGATAAGACTAGTAATGGCAAGAAAATTAACAAGATCGACACCCACAACAACTTGTGTTCTACTCGTGCATAGATTCTACGCATAGACCTAGCTCATGATGCCATTGTTGGGAGACGTAGTAGTAAATCAAAAAAAATTCTATGACCACCAAGATCTATCTATGGAGAAACCAGCAACGAGTAAGGGGAGATTGCTTCTTCATACCTTTGAAGATCGCTAAGCGGAAACGTTACAAGAACGCGGTTGGTGGAGTCATACTCGCAGCGATTCAGATCGCGGTGGATTCCGATCTTAGCACCGAATAACGGCGCCTCCGCGTTCAACACACGTGCAGCCCGACGACATCTCCTACGCCTTGATCCAGCAAGGAGGAAGGAGAGGTTGAGGGAAAGCTCTGGCAGCACGACGGCGTGGTGACGGTGGAGCTGCGTGGTACTCCGGCAGAGCTTTGCTAAGCACTACGAAGGACGAGGAGAGGGAGGAGTAGGGTTGTGCCGTGGGAGAGAGAGATGCATGTCTCCGGCTGCCCCAAGGGCTCCACTATATATAGGAGGAGGAGGAGGGAGGGCTGCGCCCTAGGGTTCCCACCCTAGGGGCCGACGACAGCCCCATATCACATCTAGTGTGGCGGCCAAGAGGGGAGAGGGGTGCGGCTGCCCTAGTGTGGGCCTTAGGGCCCATCTGCCCTAGGGTTTGCCCCCCTCCCACCTTTAGCTGCGCATTGGGCCCTTGTGGGGGCACACCAGCCCACCTAGGGGATGGTTCCCTCCCACTTGCTGCCCATAAAGCCCTCTGGTGCTAGTGGTCCCACTTGGTGGACCCTCGGAACCCTTCCGGTGGTCCCGGTACGTTACCGGTAATGCCCGAAACACTTCCGGTGACCAAAACCGCACTTACCATATATGAATCTTTACCTCCGGACCATTCCTGAACTCCTCGTGGCGTCCGAGATCTCATCCGGGACTCCAAACAACCTTCGGTAACCATGTTCACTATTTCTCTATAACTCTAGCGTCATCAAACCGTAAGTGTGTAGACCCTACGGGTTTGGGAGGCATGTAGACATGACCGAGACACCTCTCTGGTCAATAACCAACAGCGGGATCTGGATACCCATGTTGGCTCCCACATGCTCCACGATGATCTCATCGGACGAACCACGATGTCGGGGATTTAATCAATCCCGTATACAATTCCCTTTGTCTATCGGTATGACACTTGCCCGAGATTCGATCGTCGATATCCCTATACCTTGTTAAATCTCGTTACCGGCAAGTCTCTTTACTCATTCTGTAACACATCATCCCGTGGCTAACTCCTTAGTCAAATTGAGCTCATTATAATGATGTCTTACCAAGTGGGCCCAAAGATACCTCTCCGTCATATAGAGCGACAAATCCCAATCTCGATTCGTGCCAACCCAACAGACACTTTTGGAGATACCCGTAGTGTACCTTTATAGCCACCCAATTACGTTGTGACGTCTGGCACACCCAAAGCATTCCTACAGTATCTGGGAGTTGCACAATCTCATGGTCTAAGGAAACAATACTTGACATTAGAAAAGCTTTAGCAGACGAACTACACGATCTTGTGCTATGCTTAGGATTGGGTCTTTTCCATCACATCATTCTCCTAATGATGTGATCCCGTTATCAACGACATCCAATGTCCATGGTCATGAAACCGTGACCATCTATTGATCAACGAGCTAGCCAACTAGAGTCTCACTAGGGACACGTTGTGGTCTATGTATTCACACATGTATTACGGTTTCCGGTTAACACAATTATAGCATGAACAATAGACAATTATCATGAACAAGGAAATACAATAATAACCATTTTATTATTGCCTCTAGGGCATATTTCCAACAATTATAAGGTGATCCCTCACTAAAATTTCAAGATAAATTGTGTTCTCCCCAAGCGTGCACTGTTGCGAAAGTTCGTCGTGTCGAGACACCACATGATGATCAGGTGTGATAGACTCTATGTTCACATACAACGGGTGCAAGCCAGTGTTGCACATGCGGAACACTCGCGTTAAACTTGACGAGCCTAGCATGTACAGACATGGCCTCGGAACACAAGAGACCAAAAGGTCGAACATGAGTCATATAGTAGATATGATCAACATGATGATGTTCACCATTGAAACCACCTCAACTCACGTGATGATCGGACTTTAGTTGGTGAATTTGGATCATGTATCACTCAAATGACCGGAGGGATGTCAATTTGAGTGGGAGTTCTTAGGTAATATGATTAATTGAACTCATTATCATGAACATAGTCAGTAGTGTCTTTGCAAATTATGTTGTAGATTGCTAGCTCACGTTGTAGCTCCCTTGTATTTTTATATGTTGCTAGAGAAATAGAGTTGAAAGATGATGGTAGAAATATTGCGGACTGGGTCCGTGATCTGAGGATTGTCCTCATTGCTATGCAGAAGGCTTGTGTCCTTAGTGCACCGCTCGGTGCGCCACCCCGTCTAGCATCGTTTATAGATGTTGTGAACATCTGACACGCACGTTCTGATGACTACTTGATAGTTCAGTGCGTCATGCATTACTACTTAGAATTGAGGCTCCAAATTTTTTTGAACGTCACAGAACATATGAGATGTTCTAAGAGCTGAAATTGGGATCTTAGGCTCATGCCCGTGTTGTGATATATGAGATCTCCAACAAGATTCTTTTCCTGCAAGATGAAGGGAATAGCTCAATTGTTGAGCATGTGCTCAAATTGTCTCGGTGCTACAATCACTTGAATCGAGTGGGAGTTGATCTTCCAGATAAGATAGTGATTGATATAGTTCTCCAAGTCACTGTCATTAAGCTACTAGAACTTTGTGATGAACTATAATTATGCCAAGGATGGAAATGATGATCCCTGAGCTATTCGCGATGTTTGGCACCACGAAGTTAGAAATCAAGAAGGAGCATCAAGTGTTGATGATTAGTAAAACCACTAGTTTCGAGAAGGGCAAGGGCAAGGAGGGAAACTTCATGGATGGCAAGTTAGTTGCTGCTCCACTGAAGAAACCCAAAGTTGAACCCAAACCCGAGACTAAGTGCTTCTATTATGAGGAGAGAGGTCGCTGAAGCGGAACAACCTTAGATACTTGGTAGATAAGAAGGCTGGCAACGTCGACAGAAGTATATTTGATATACGTGTTATTGATGTGTACCTTGCTAGTACTCCTAGTAGCACCTGGGTATTCGATACCGGTTCAGTTGCTAAATATTAGAACTAGAAATAAAAGCTACGGAATAAACAAAGACTAGCTAAGGGTGAGGTGACGATGTGTGTTGGAAATGTCTCCAAGGTTGATGTGATCAACATCGCACGCTCTATCTACCTTCGGGATTAGTGACGAACCTAAATAAATGTTATTTGGTGTTTGCGTTAAGCATGAACATGATTAGATCATGTTTATTGCAACACGGTTATTCATTTAAGTTAGAGAATAATGGTTATTTTGTTTACATGAATAATACCTTCAATGGTCATGCACCCAATGAGAATGGTTTGTTGAATCTTGATTGTAGTAATACACATGTTCATAACATTGATGCCAAAAGATACAAAGTTACTAATGATAGTACCACATACTTGTGGCACTGCCGCTAAATGTCATATTGGTATAAATTGCATGAAGAAACTCCATGCTGATGGATCTTTGGATTCATTCGATTTCGAATCGATTGAGACATGCGGACCATGCCTCATGGGCAAGATGACTAAAAACCCCATTTTCGGTATGATGGAGCGGGCTAGTAACTTATTGGAAATAATGCTTGTTGATGTATGTGGTCCAGTGAGTGTTGTAGCGTGCAGTGGATATTGTTATTTTCTTACCTTCGCTGACCATTTGAGTATATATGAGTATATTTACTTAATGAAACACAAGTTTGAAACGTTTGAAAAGTTCAAACAAATTCAGAGTGAAGTTTAAGATCATCATGACGAGAAGATAAAAATGTCTACGATATGATCGTGGAGGTGAATATCTGAGTTACGAGTTTGGCATACAACTTTAGACAATGTGAAAGTTGTTTCACAACTCACGCCACCTGTAACACCATAGTGTGATGGTGTGTCTCAACATCGTAGTCGTGCTCTATTGGATATGGTACGAACTACGATGTCTCTTATCGATTTGCCACTATAGTTTTGGGGTTATGCATTAGAGACAACTACATTCACTTTAAAAGTGGCACCATCTAAATCCGTTGAGATGACACCGTATGAATTATGGTTTGATAGAAACCTAAGCTGCCATTTCTTAATGTTTGGGGATGCGACGCTTATGTGAAAACGTTTTTCACCTAATGAGCTCGAACCCAAAGCGGACAAATGCATCTTCATGGAATACCCTAAGAACAGTTGGGTATACCTTCTATCTCGGATCCGAGCACAAAGTGTTTATTGCTAAAATGAGTCCTTTCTCAAGAAAGAGATTCTGTCGAAAGAATTGAGTGGGAGGAATATAGAACTTGATGAGGTTGTTGAACCTTTGTTCAACCAGAGAGTAGCACAACGTAGAAAGATGTTTCTATGAAGCCTACGTCAGTTGAAGAGGAAGTTAATAATGATGATCATGAAGCTTCGGATCAAGTTACTATCGAACCTCGTGGGTCGACAAGGTCGCGTACTGCTCCTGAGTAGTACGACAACCCTGTCTTGGAGGTCATGTTGTTGGACAACGATGAACCTACGAGCTCTGGAGAAGCGATGATGGGCCCGGATTCCGACAAATGGTTAGAGGCCATGAAATCCGAGAAAGGATCCATGTATGAAAACCAAGTATAGACTTTGGTAGACTTTCTCGTTGGACGGCAGGTCGTCAAGTACAAATGGACTTTTATGATGAAGACAGACGCTGATGGTAAATGTCACCATTTATAAAGCTCGACTTGTCGCAAAGAAGTTTCCGACAAGTTCAAGGAGTTGACTGCGATGAGACTTTCTCACTCGTAGCGATGCTAAAGTTTGTTGGAATTATGTTAGCAGTTGTTGTATTTTTCAATTATGAAATCTGGCAGATGGATGTCAAAACATCGTTTCCTTAACGGTTTACTTGAGGAAAGGTTGTATGTGATACAACCAGAAGGTTTTGTCAGTCCTAAGGATGCTAAAAGGTGTGCGAGATCCAGCAATCCTTCTATGGGATGGAGCAAGCATCTCAGAGTTGGAATATACACTTTGATGAGGTGATCAAAGTTTTTGAGTTTATACAAGGTTTATGAGAAACTTGTATTTACAAGAAAGTGAGTGGGAGCACTATAGAATTTCTGATAAGTATATGTAGATGACATATTGTTGATCGGAAATGATGTAGAATTTCTGGAAAGCATAAACAGTTGTTTGAAAAGGATTTTTTCAAAGGAGGACCTGGATAAAGCTACCTAATTGTTGGGCATCAAGATCTATAGAGATAGATCAAGATGCTTGATGAGACTTTCAATGAGTACATACCTAGACAAGATTTTGAAAGAGTTCAAAATGGATCAGTCAAAGAAGGAGTTCTTGCATGATTTGTCAGGTGTGGAGTTGAGTGAGACTCAAAGCTCGACCACGGCAGAAGAAAGAGAAAGGACGAAGGTCCTCCCCTATGCTTTAGCCATAGGCTCTATATAATATGCCATGCTATGTACCATACCTGGTGTGTGCCTTGCCATGAGTCTGTCAAGGGGTACAAGAGTGATCCAGGAGTGGATCACTGGACAACGGTAAGATTATCCTTAGTAACTAAAGGACTAAGGAAATGTTTCTCGATTATGGAGTTGATAAAGAGTTCATCATAAAGGGTTACGTCGATGCAAGATTTAACACCAATCCGGATGAATTTGAGTAGCAATCTAGATACATATGGTGGAGCAGCCATTTGGAATAGCTCCAAGTGGAGTGTGGTAGCAGTATCTACAATATGACATAGAGATTTGCGAAATACTAACGGATCTAAATGTCGCAGAACCGTTGACTAAAGACCTCTCTCACATGCATAGCATGATCGAACCGCAGAACTTATTAGGTGTTAGATTCATAACAATGTAAATCACATGGTCATGTGAACAAGATTATTGACTCTAGTGCAAGTGGGAGACTGTTGGAAATATGCCCTAGAGGCAACAATAATTTGGTTATTATTATATTTCCTTGTTCGTGATAATCGTTTATTATCCATGCTATAATTGTATTGATCGGAAACTCAGATACATGTGTGGATACATAGATAACACCATGTCCCTAGTATGCCTCTAATAGACTAGCTCGTTGATCAAAGATGGCTATGGTTTCCTAGTCATGGACATGAGATGTCATTTGATAATGGGATCACATCATTAGGAGAATGACGTGATGGACAAGACCCAAACTACAAACGTAGCATATGATCGTGTTAGTTTATTGTTGTTGTTTTCTACATGTCAAGTATATGTTCCTATGACCATGAGATCATGCCACTCACTGAAACCGGAGGAGTACCTTGTGTGTATCAAACATCGCAACATAAAAGGGTGACTATAAAGGTTCTCTACAAGTATCTCCGAGGGTGTTTGTTGGGTTGGCATGGATCAAGACTGGGATTTGTTACTCCGTGTGATGGAGAGGTATCTCAGGGCCCACTCAGTAATACAACATCACAATAAGCCTTGCAAGCAATGTGACTAAGTGTTAGCCTAGGGATCTTGTATTACGGAACGAGTAAAGAGACTTGCCGGTAATGAGATTAAGCTAGGTATAGAGATACCGACGATCCAATCTCGGGGAGGTAACATACCGAAGAACAAAGGGAACAACGTACAGGATTAACTGAATCCTTGACATAGAGGTTCAACCGATAAAGATCTTTGTAGAATATGTAGGAACCAATATGGGCATCCAGGTCCCGCTATTGTTTATTGACTATAGAGGTGTCTCAGTCATGTCTACATAGTTCTCGAACCCGCAGGGTCTGCACACTTAAGGTTCGGTGACGTTTCGGTAGTATTGAGTTATGTATGTTGGTGACCGAAGGTTTTTCGGAGTCCCGGACTTCACAAGGAGCTCCGAAATGGTCTGGAGGTAAAGATTGATATATAGGAAAGAGGTATTTGGGTTCCAAAAAAGTTTCGGGCACTAACGGTAGTGTACCAAGAGTGACGAATGGGTTCTGGGGGTCCACCGAGAGGGCCCCACCCACCCCAGGGGCCACATAGGCCCAAGAGGTGGCGCACCAACCCCTAGTGGGATAGGAAGGCAACCCCATAAGGCCCATGTGCCCAAAGAGGAGGAAAAGGTGGAGGTGGGAGGAGTCCTTGTTGGACTAGGACTCCTCCCGGCGGCCCACCTCTTGTAGGACGTGGACTCGACCACCCTGGCCGGCGGCCAAGTCCTAGGGGAAACCCTAGGGCGCCTCCTCCCACCCCTTCCTCCTATATATACTATAGGTTTGACGGCAGCCCAACACACGAAAAGCCACGTGCTACCCTATTCCCTCTAGATCTGTTTCTCCTCTAGATTAGTTCTGCGGTGCTTAGGCGAAGCCCTGCAGGATTAGTTCACCACCACCGCCACCACGCCATTGTGTTGCCAGAGAACTCATCTACCTCTCCACCCTCGCTTGCTGGATCAAGGAGGTGGAGATCGTCATCGAGCTATACGTGTGCTGAACGCGGAGGTGCCGTCCGTTCGGCACTAGATCGGAAGGACCACGATGGGATCGCAGGACGGCTCGTGATGAGATCGCGGGACGGATCATGATTGGATCGTGAAGACGTTCGACTACATCAACCGCGTTTCTTAACGCTTCTGCTTAGCGATCTACAAGGGTATGTAGATCCAATCTCTCCTCTCATAGATGCTCATCTCCTAGATTGATCTTGGTGAATCGTAGGAATTTTTTTGTTTCCCATGCAACGTTCCCCAACAGTGATGTGGTATAGGAATGCTCATATTAATTTGATTATGTATGAGATGACTATATGATGTAAATTAACATGACATGTGTGTCATGATTCGGCATGATGGCTCGAGCCATATGATTGTCACTTTAATGACCTACCTATGTGTCAACCTTGAGTAATGCACTTGTTTCATTAGCTATAGAGATAGCAATATTATCTGATGCATCAACAAGGTAGTTGCAATCTTCACGACGGTGAACACCGACCCAAATGCCGAAGATGGAGAAATGTTGGACTTCTCCGTTGGAAGGGGCTATACCATGTCATGATAATTATGAATTCCCTGAGATGTTTGCCCCTTATGATGCACCCTTCTTGATTGCACGGTAGTCGCTTTTTATTAGGGTGATCTCTCACTTTAAAATATCAAAGTAGTTAGTGTTCACCCAAGTGTAGCATCGTCTAAAATTCGTATATTTTCGGGGTGCGCCATGTCTACATGGGTACGAAGGAGTCGAGAGGAATGAGGCGGGTGAGGTCGGACCTCGTAGCAATATCACTTGGTTGTCTTTGACATTCAGGCAGGATAGTCCTAAGCTCGAAACATACCCATCGAAAGATGAACAAGAGTCACATAAAGATGTGATTGGCAAGTTTGCCTACCATTAAAATTCTCGTCATCAGTGATGTCCACATCAATGGTGTTGAATTGAAATGTGGATCTTGAATCACTCGCACGCAATTATGAGGGATATTGATTTGAGTGGTAGCGCACTTTAGAATTAATTCTTTTAATTCTTAATGCAATTAATTTTGAACACTGTCTAAGTGCGATTTGCATAATAGTTATAGAATAATGGCTCGCATTTCCACCTTCCCTATTAAAATTGAATAAATTGTTATTTATCTGGTTAAAACTTTACGATTGATAAAAATAATGTGAGGATTGTCCTCAAGAGTGTCGAGAAGGAATTTGTCCTATCGCATGCTTCCGGTATTCTCCCGCTAGTGCTATGGATCATGTGACTCTTGTCCTTCGATCCAAAAGCTAGAATTCCATTTCAGTCAAGTGCAATACGTTTGTTTCCATGAGACCCAAACTTCGAAAGTTTTGGGATAGTTATGTGATATTCATGTAACTGGAAATTAATTTTCACATACAAACAAAAGCTGAAAGCAATAGTTGTTTGCAAACTATTAGTAAAGGTGTTTACTATGCATTTGACTGATAAGAGAGGGATCCAGGAGAATGGCTGTCATGTAAATGAAGGTGAATAAAACAACAACTTAAAGAGAGAGGAAGTATCCGAAGGGTGTTAGTGAAACTTTCACGCCTAGGAAGTCCGGGGCTAAACGCCACTCTTAAGTTGGGTGCTTCTCCTGTGAGTAGGAGAAATACTAAAAGTTAAACTATTAGAAGTATAAAGGCAGAAAGAAAGAAGACTGGAATATCCAACTCATGTATGGATGTCATACAATTTTTTGATGTATAGAAGGCTGGTAAAAGATATAGTTCTTGGGAATTATGGTTAAACATGTTAATCACTAATTTTGGGTATTGTGAGTTGATCACAAAGATACCCGCTCGATTACATTCTGTTAGGACTCGATGCAACAACTACTATGGCCTGAAAGACTAGCCAGGAATGAGGTCTTGATACACGCTGGAAACAGAGTAAAAGTTACTATACCTTCCATCGGTGTATTACCTATGTGTCTTCTTTCATAATTCATTTTAGAGCTTTACACACTCTAGCCCTTTGCATAAGGTATCTTGCAAGAAGGTTGTTCATAAGAGAACTTTTGATGTTCAGTGTTATGAATAAACATAAGTGCCATACTTTCATTATGAATGAGATGTATGTTATGAAAAATGATATTAATATATTACCTCTGTGTTTACTTTCATAATTCATTTTAGAGTTTCATACACCCTAACCCAATACATAATGTTTGTTGCAAAAGGTTGTTCATAAAAGAACAATTGTTGTTTAGTATTATGAATAACATGAAGGGCCATGCTTCCATCCAAGATGGGATGTATGTTATGAATATTGATGGAAATATGATACATCCATAACACTAACGCTATATGTCGCAAGACTAAAATAATACCACACAAGTGTGGCACTGCATTTGGTCACATTGGAGAAACCCGCATGGAAAATTCCATTATGATGGATTTTGAAGTCAATTGATTTTAAATCATCTGACACTTGCAATTTTCGTCCGAAAAGTGAAGTGACTGAAATACCGTTCATAGGCTATAAGGAAGGAGCAACAAACTTATTCGTGATCATACATTTTGATGTGTGTAGTTAAATAAATGTTGTTGCAAGTAGTGGATTTATCTCTCTTCAGAAATGACTCAAGTAGATATATGGATATTTACTTGATGAGACGTAAGTCTGGATCTTTTGAAATCATTCGAAAGGTTTTCAAAAATGAAGTATAAGTTGTTGTAACAAGAAAATTATGTTTCTACAATTCGATTGCAGAAAGGAATATTTGAGTTACAAGTTTAGCGAATGTCTGATGAGTTGTGAAAGGGGTTTCATAACTTGCACCTCCCGAACACCACTACAAGTGGAGAGTCCGTGAAGATGTAATCGAACCATTCATGACATGGTAAGATCAAAGATGACATAAATGAATTTGCCATTATCCCTTTTAAAGTGATGCTTTAGAGACTACGACTTTTACACTGAAAAGAGCTCCACCGTGTCTGTTGAAATGACGCCATGGTATGGTATGCCCAACCATGTTATATATTTTATTAACATTTGGAATATGAGGCTTGTGTAAAAGGTTACAAACCTATTCCAAATCAGACAAGTGCTACTTTGTAGAGTATCCCAAGTTATTGGGTATTCCCCCACCACTATACCAAGGCTGAGGTCTTTGCCACAAAGAACGGTATGGTTTTTGAAGAAAACTATTCTTTCAAAAAGGTGAGTGGGAGAATAGTGCAACTCGATGAGATAAACAACATCTTCGTCGTCTGATCAAAGGAAAGAGACCTTGGAAGTAATTCCAGAGTTTCCTACTATGACTGATACGGAAGCCTCTACATGAGATGTATGGACTTCGGCCAAACTTGCAGCTAAACCACATACGAAAAACTCGTGCAACCTCTCACGTGCGCATACGAGATATTTTTAGACAACAGTATACCTACAATACACAAGGAAGCATTGATGGGCCCTGACTACGGAATTGGCTAAATGCCAACACAATCCGAGATAGTTTCCATATAAGTGATTCAAGATTAAAACCTTGATACACCTTTCAGAAGACCTAGAGTCTAACGATTTTTTATGAAACTATAAACGGATGCGGATAAAATATTTTCATAAAGCTTGACTTGTTGCAATAACAATTTCAAGGAGTTGACTATGATGAGGTTGTTTCACCGTAGCGATGCTCAAAGTCGGTTCGGGTTATACTAGCAATTGATACATATTTCAATCATGAGATATGAAACATGGATGGCGAAAGAATTTCCATGAAATGGGAATACAAACTAGGATTTGTATGTGATACAGTACAAAGTATTTTGTCGATCCAAAGGATGCTAGTGAGTATGCAAACTTCATAGTTCTAGCAATGGACAGAAGAGAGCAAAATGGAGTTGGAATCTTCGTTTTGATGAAATGATCAAAAGAGTTTGATTTCATCAATGGATAATGAAGATGCTTGTGGTTTCAAGAAAGTAAGTGGGAGCATAATAATATTTATAAAAACCTTGTGTGCGTGACACATTGTTAATTGGAAATAAATTTCTTGACACGAATAAGGACTTCATTTGAAAATAGTTTTTTGATGAAGTGCTTGGGCTAAATAGCCTTTCTATTAGGCATAATGATCTATGGAGATAGATTTGCCTAATGGGGCTAAGCAAAAAAAATACATATTGACAAGATGCTAAAACCATTTAGCACTAAAACCGCCGAGGAGTGATTCTTGTCGAAGTCACATGGAAAGAGTTTTTTTCAAGACTCGGTGTCCTAAAAACATTGATGAGAAAAATACATGATGGATATTCCACACACCTCTATGTTTGGATTAATCATGTATTCCATGGTATGTAAATCAACCAGTATGTCCGATACTCCCAAACTGTTACGAGTATAGATACCAAAGTGATCAAAGTACTGATAATAGGACAACAGTGAAAAATGTCATTGAGTACTAAAGTAGAACTGATGACATGTTTTCTCGCAAGCAGAGATTATAAAGTGATCGTTGTAAGTAATTACATCGATAAAATCTTCATCAATTCTCCATGCAATTTTTGATTTAAGTTAGGGTTTTGTGTAATACACAATACGATGGTACAGTAAGTTGGAATTGTTCTAAACAGGTTACTGTGGCGAATTCTATAACAAAGGCTAAGGATGTTGATGTTTTGGAAGCAACAAAGAAGATGTTGAATCATATGGTTCATTCATGAACTTAGTATGGTTCCAAGATGGCTTTGGTCAATGGGACACTATTGCAGATAGTTGCCCCATAGCTCAGTCTGAGGAATCAAGGTTTGACCTGCGATTCACATATATACAAAGCCAAGTCCACACAAAATATGAATTTTGTGAAAGCATGGAAACGCGAGGATATGCAAAGATACACACGGAGCTGAAGTTGTTAGATCCGTTGGACATCAGGCTATACCACAAGCGAAGCATATTTTACACCAGTATGCCATAGGTGTAAAGTGCTTGGCATTGACTAGATTATTGACTCTAGTGCAAGTGGGAGTCTATAGGAGATATGCCAAAGAGGCAATAATAAATGTTATTATTCATTCCAATGTTCCTAATTAAGTTTATATTCCATGCTATACCTGCAATGATTCTCGAGTCTGCAATATCCACGAGGCCCGGAGGGAAACTCATTTGCACGTGTGGTATAATAAACGGTAAAATGTATTCTAGTCTTGCCTCTAAGACTGGCTCAAGTATTGCATGATGATTCTGTGTTCCTGATCATGGGCATGGCTATGCTAGCAATTTTGAGGGTGCAATGCTGGTAGAACACTTGTGTTGAATCGACCCGAATTGATGTTATGCTATGAGATACATTCTTTAGAAGTTAATGGTTAATAACACAAAGATAGTTAATGTTTGCATAATTCGTTTGACCACGAGAGTATCGAGTTCCTTAGTGCTTGCTTGGTGAACTTTGGGGTTTGTTAAACATCATTCGTTACTGGGTGGCTATTACGGCGGCTTACGGGTTCATGGAGAAGTATGTCAAGTAACAAGATAGCTCAAGATCGGGATTTGCTCCTCCGACGATGGAGAGATATTCTCGGGCCCTCTCGGTGTTACGGTATCCATCATCGTCTGGCCAGACATAGTGTGATTTGATCATAGGGATGCCGGAAGACGAAACCGCGAAAGAGAACAAAACCGGTAATGATGTAACTTGCATAGTGGACTAGTTGTTGATCCACCGGATACAGAAAATCTCACCTCGGGAGTTTGTAACATATCGCGAAGCAACATGAATAGCACACGACAACTGGAGGTTCACTCAAATATTGATTCGTGTGGGTATAGGGTCCAATATGGGTGTCCACGGCTCTGATGTTGATCATTGACCGAAAGGGGTTCCGGGTCATGTCTATGCTTCACTGAACCTATAGGGTCACACACTTAAGGGTAATCTATCTGCTGAATACTAGACAGGAAGTCTGAGAGAAAGTCTCCATAAAAGTTTCGAAGACAGCGGAAAAGTTCTGAAGAGAGAGGTCACTGGATGAGTTCTGGTAAAACTGAAAAGTTGTTTCAAGGAATACCATTGAGTCAAATTGGTTTCTGCACACGCCTGATAATTCTTGGAGGGTGCCAGAATCATTCTGTAAACTTTTGGGAATTTTCTAGAAGAAAAACTGGAAATGTTCTGAAGCTGCCGGAACCGCTTTGTTTGATTTTCGCAGATGAAAATCACTTATCTGAAAATGTTTCGGAATGTGTCTAGAATTGTTTAGTGGGTACTAGAATTATTCTAAGACCTATAGAAATATTTCCGGATTTATCGATCACAAAAAATTGGTTTCGTGAGTAGTGAAATAGCATTTATGGTTATGGTTGGGAGTTGGCTTTCCTCAAAAGATCTTTTGGGAATGACATGGATGGGTGAGAGCCCCTCATGAGGGGCCCACTTGTGGTAGCCGGCCAAGGAGGATCTCCTCCATGGAGATCCTCTTGCCTTCCCATTTAGCCCCTCTGGAAACTCCATTTCATGGGTTTTTGGGGTACTTCAAGTGCTACCCTACCCCTTGGTTTGCCTATAAATAGGAGGTGAGGGGGCTGTCCAAACTGGATGCTTGCTCTCATAGACATGCCATATACTTGTCTGGATTCTCTCTCCCTCCCAGTGAAATAGTTTGGTAGAGCCGAAAGGCTATCTGGGTTCCGACAGGAACTAGTTCTGGACAGCGATGCCCTATTGCATAGATGACACCGTATGTGTGCAACTCTGTAGAGAGATCGTAGTTTAGGTCTTAGTTCAAGAGTGCCTCCCGAAGGGCTGTCCGTGTGACCGTCCGAGTTTCAAAGATCCTCCCAAAGGGTTGTCCATGACACCGTCCGAGGGACTGTCCGACCGCCTCCCGGAGGGCTATCCGAGGGGTAGATGAGGGTATACATCCTCACGGTTTGGAGGTTATAAATCCTAGCTGCGGGGATCCGCACCACTGATCGTCATCGACTCTACTTCCGCTGCGCTACGAGTCCATAACGGAAAAGATCAAACATTGTATGCAGTCTCCATAGTGGTCCTGGGCTGGTACGTATGTCAAGTTTTTTTGTTTTCTGTTGCGTTACCCTAAAGTCTTCACCATGGAAATCAAAATACCGACGTGTCCCATAATTTCAACAGATACCGAAGCTTCGTGTCACACCCTCCTAAAGCCACTCGGACTAAAATAGGGGCACAAACGATCGAATCCCATCCGATCCAGCAATCTACATGTGTCAAGCGCCCAATGAAGATCTCCGGAGGTGCATTCCAGAACTTGTCAATGGCCAGATCCATGAGGGTCTGATATGTCTCCACCATATCTATAATTTTTGATTGTTCCATGCTATTATATTATCTATTTTGGATGTTTTATATGCATTAATATGCTATTTTATATTATTTTTTGGACTAACCTATTAATCTAGAGCCTAGTGCCAGTTTCTGTTTTTCCTTATTTTCTAGTATTGTAGATAAGGAATATTAAACAGAGTCCAAACGGAACCAAATCTTCGGAAAAAAAATTCTTGGACCAGAAGCAACCCAGAATAATTGGAGATGAAGTCAGGAGAGCCGTCGTGTGGCCACAACCCACAGGAGCGCGCCCAGGGGGTAGGGTGCGACCCTTGGCTTGTGGGCCCACGACATCTCCCCTAACCCTATTTCTCAGCCTATAAATTCACAAATATTCCCTATATACCAGAAGGAGCCACGAAAACACTTTTCCACCGCCAAGAGCCTCGATTCCTGTGAGATCCAATCTTGGAGCCTTTTTTGGTAATTTGCCGGAGGGGGATTCAATCACGGAGGGCATCTACATAAACTCCATTGCCCCTTCGATGATGCGTGAGTAGTTCACCACAAACCTTAGGGTCCATAGCTAGTATCTAGATGGCTTCTTATCTCTCTTTGCTCTTCAATACCATGTTCTTCATGATCTTCATGGAGATCTATTCGATGTAATACTCTTTTGCGGTGTGTTTGTCGAGATCCAATGAATTGTGGGTTTATGTTCAAATTATCTATGAATATTATTTGAGTATTTTCTGAATTCTTATATGCATTATTTCATATCTTTGCAAGTCTCTTCGAGTTACTGGTTTGGTTTGGCCAACTAGATTGGTAATTCTTGCAATGGGAGAAGTTCTTAGTTTTGGGTTCAATCTTGCGGTGTCCTCACCCAGTGACATAGTAGGGGTAGCAAGGCACATATTGTATTGTTGCCATCAAGGATAAAAACATGGGGGTTTCATCATATTGCTTGAGTTTGTCCCTCTACATCATGTCATCTTACCTAATGCGTTACCCTGTTCTTCATGAACTTAATACTCTAGATGCAGGCAAGAGTTGGTTGATGTGTGGAGTAATAGTAGTAGATGCAGAATCGTTTCGGTCTACTTGACACGAACGCGATGCCTATATGCATAATCATTGCCTTGGATATCTCCATAATTATTCGCTTTTCTATCAATTGCTCGACAGTAATTTGTTCACCCACCGTAATACTTGACATCATGAGAGAAGCCTCTAGTGAAACCTATGGCCCCCGGGTCTACTTTTCATAATATATTTTCAGATATATAAACCAAAAGTACCAAAAATAATTTGCTGCAATCTTTTTACATTTACTTTTCGTTCTCGTTTACATCTATCTCTATCGGATCTAACCCTTGCAAATAACCGTGAAGGGATTGACAACCCCTTTATAGCGTTGGGTGCAAGAGTTTGATTGTTTGTGTAGGTGCATCCATTGGTAACTTTCTTGTTTCTCCTACTGGATTGATACCTTGGTTCTCAACAACTGAGGGAAATACTTATACACTTTGCTGCATCACCCTTTCCTCTTCAAGGGAAAACCAACGCAAGCTCAAGAGGTAGCAAGAAGGATTCCTGGCGCCATTGCCAGGGAGGAAACATAGCAAGTCAAGACAAGATCTAGATCAAGCATACCAAGTACCCATCACAAACTCATCTCTTTCATTTACATTATTTGCCATTTGCCTCTCATTTTCCTCTCCCCCACTTCTAAAACGATTTTCAGAAAATACCAAAAAGATTTGCCTTTTTATTCACCCTTCTTCCGTTCGTCTTTTTTGTTTGCTTGTGTATTAGATCGCCTAAAACTCATGGATAGCCTTTCTACTATCATTAGTACTCCCGAGTATGAAGTTCTTAATTTTAAGCAAAGGGAGGGAGAAAACTTAAAGGATGTCTGGTATAGAATTTGCAATGCTCAAAATAGATCTACTCGTAAGCAATCTACTACCATTCTCCTTCGCAATTTTTATGTGGGTGTTTCTCCTTGGAATAGATATGTTTTGGATACCATTACGGGAGGGAATTTCATGGTAAACAATACATTTGATTCTTATAATGCTATGACAAATTTGGTAGGTTCACCCCTGCTCATGGTTAATGAAACAATCTTGACTTTGGAACATGTGAGGCGAAGGCTTGATATCATTGAAAATAAAGTTGCTACTATAGATCTTATTGAAAACTTGGATAAAATATCCATAATCATAGCACTCAATATGGATCTAAGGTAGGAGTTACTCTAAAAATCTTAGGGAAAAGGAACCCTTAGTTAATGAAAAATTGGATCAAGATTCCTCTAGAATTGAAAAGCTAGAGGATATTATTACCACCTTGGGTTCCGCTTTTTCCTCTGCTCAAACCACTCCAAAATTTCCCCTTTATAAGGCTTCCAAGTTTTTTTATGTTCCTAAGAATAAGGGTGAATCCTCTAGTAAGGGGATGAAGATCTTAAGATGATAAGTATTCACCCTAACTTTATTAATATTGTCCGAGAACCTATTGCTACAAGTGAATTTCTTGATTTCTTGCGTAGGAGTATGATTGTTGATAAAACCAAAGAATCCCCTAGGGTTCACAAGTGTAAAATTGATAAATTGCATACCAAAGATCACAATACCTAGATATATTGCTTTTTGCCTAGCTAGGGCGTTAAACAATAGCGCTTGTTGGGAGGCAACCCAATTTTATTTTGATTTCTGTTTTTTGTTTATGTTTTGGTGTGTTTTTCACATTATTACTTCTGTAATAATTGTGTTTTCTTGTTTAAATTAGTGTTTGAGCCAAGTAAGACCTTTGGGATGGTCTACGGTGTTTGCAATTTGATTTTGCTGAAAAACAAAAACTTTTGCTCTCAATCCAGGAATTTTGTAAATTCACCGGAACGTGATTTTGATATGAAATTTTGACACAAGATTTATATACAAATTACCCTGATTGTCCTAATTTTTAATATTTTTTATAGTTTCATAAGTATTTGAAGTCTACAGATTGCTACAGATTGTTCTATTTTTGACAGATTCTGTTTATTTTGTGTTGTTTGCTTATTTTGATGTATCTATGGGTTGTATCGGGGGGTATGAACCATGGAGAAGTTAGAATACGGTAGGTATTACACAAACATAAATAAATAATGAGTTCACAATAGTACCTAAGTGGTGATTTATTTTTCTTATACTAACGGATCTCATGAGTTTTCTTTTGAGTTTTGTGTTGTGAAGTTTTCAAGTTTTGGGTGAAGATTTGATGAACTATGGAATAAAGAGTTACAAGAGCCTAAGCTTGGGGATTCCCAAGGCACACCAAGCCATATTCAAGGATACCAAAATTCCTAATCTTGGGGATGCTTCGGAAGGCATCCCCTCTTTCGTCTTCAATCCATCGGTAAATTTACTTGAGGCTATATTATTATTCACCACATGATATGTGTTTTGCTTGGAGCGTCTTGTATGATATGAGTATTTTCT
Source organism: Hordeum marinum (assembly GCA_022496015.1). Lineage (NCBI taxonomy): Eukaryota > Viridiplantae > Streptophyta > Magnoliopsida > Poales > Poaceae > Hordeum > Hordeum marinum. The sequence goes on from CM039675.1 coordinate 418,014,189, forward strand.
TTTTAGTTTGCCACAATCATCCTTTCTGAACACATATTTTTGAGAGGGACACATTGAATCGTGAATTTATTCGAATACTCTATGTGCTTCACTTATATATTTTGAGCTAGGCAATGTTGCTCTAGTGCTTCACTTATATCTTTTTAGAACATGGTGGTGTTATATTTTATAGAAATTGTTGAACTCTCGTACCTCACTTATATTATTTTTAGAGTTTCTTAAAGACAGAATGGCAATTTGTTTAGATTATGATTTTTTTGTAATATAATGGGCATCCAAGAGGGATATAATAAAAACTTTCATATTAAGTGCATGGAATACTATGAGAAGTTTTGATTCCTTGCATATAGTTTGGGATAATAGAGATGGTAATATGAGAGTCATGCCAGTGAGTAGTTGTGAATTGGAAGAGATACTTGTGTTGAAGTTTGTGATTCCTCTAGCCTGCATGTATGGTGAACCGTTATGTAACAAAGTCAGAGCATGATTTGTTTAATGATTGTCAACCTTTCAGTGAGGGTCGGGAGCGCGTGATGGTTAACTCCTACCAACCTCTCCTATAGGAGCATGCGTCTAATGGTTTGTTTGATAACTAATATACTTTTGCAATAAGTCTGTGAGTTCTTTATGACTAATGTTGAGTCCATGGATTATACACATTCTCACCCTTCCCCTAGCCTCTCTAGTACCGCACAACTTTCGTCGGTACATCAAACCCACCTTCCTCAAAACAGACACCATATATTATCCTCAAAACATCCGCCATACCACCTATTATGGAATTTCCATAGCCATTCCGAGATATATTGCCATGCAACTTCCACCGTTTCGTTTTTCATGACATGCACCATCACTTTCATCCTTCATATAAGAGTCATATTTTGTTCTAGGTATCCAGTTGTAATTTCCTTTTTGAGTTTTAAGTCAATAAAAGTGTGATGATTTTCATTTTTAGATCATTTTCCCGTGTGAGAAAAGGATGATGGAATCCATGACTCCCTCACAAGTTGGGATGAGTATCCGGACTTTGCAAAAAAATAAAAGAGGCCGACGAAGCCCAAATAAATAAAAAGGAGGCCAAAGATGCCCACCAAAAAAGAAATAATAATAATAATAATAATAATAATAATAATAATAATAATAATAATAATAATAATAATAATAATAAAGGAATGAGAGAAAGAGAGAAGGGACAATTGCTACTATCTTTTTCCACACTTGTGCTTCAAAGTAGCACCATGATCTTCATGATAGAGAGTCTCCTAGTTTGTCACTTTCATATAACTAGTGGAATTTCTTCTTGCACGACCACTTAGTTTTCTTTTTGAGCTTTCATACACTTATAGCTCCAAGTGCATTTGTTGCATGGAAATCCCTACTCACTCACATTAATATGTATCAATGGGAATCTTCATAGCCCGTTGATACGCCTAGTTGATGTGAGATTATTTTCTCCCTTTTTCCGTGCAACCTCCACCATATTCTATTCCACCTATAGTGCTATATCCATGGCTCACGCTCATGTATTGTGTGAGAGTTGAAAAGGTTTGAGAAGACCAAAAGTGTGAAACAATTGCTTGACTTGTTCATTGGGGTTGTGCATGATTTAGATACTTTGTGTGGGGAAGATGGAGCATAGCCAGACCATATGATTTTGTAGGGATAACTTTCATTTTGAAAGGACACGATTGCCTTGTTGGTGTGATCGAAGTATTACTGTTTTTATGTCAATCTTAGACTATTGTTTTGAATCTTATGGATATTAATATTCATGCCATAACAAAGAATATTACATGGATAAATATGTTAGGTAGCATTCCACATAAAAAATTCTGTTTTTATCATTTACCTACTCGAGGACGAGCATGAATTAAGCTTGGGGATGCTTGATATGTCTCCAACGTATCTATAATTTTTGATTATTCCATGCTATTATATTATCTATTTTGGATGTTTTATATGTATTAATGTGCTATTTTGTATTGTTTTTGGGACTAACCTATTAATGTAGAGCCAAGTGTCAGTTTCTGTTTTTCCTTGTTTTTGAGTATTGCAGATAAGGAATATTAAACAGAGTCCAAATGGAATAAATCTTCAGAATAATTTTTCTTGGACCAGAAGCAACCGAGAAGACTTGGAGATGAAGTCGGGAGAGCCTCCGTGTGGCCCCAAGCCACAGGGGCGCGCCTAGGGGGGTAGGGTGCGCCCCTGGCTTGTGGGCCCACAGCAGCTCCCCTAACCCTATTTCTCGACCTATAAATTCACAAATATTCCTTGTATACCAGAAGGAGCCACGAAAACACTTTTCCGCCGCCTGGAGCCTCGGTTCCCGTGAGATCCAATCTTGGAGCCTTTTCCGGTAATCTGTAGGAGGGGGATTCGATCATGGAGGGCATCTACATCAACTCCATTGCCCCTCCGATGAGGCGTGAGTAGTTCACCACAGACCTTCGGGTCCATAGCTAGTAGCTAGATGGCGTCTTCTCTCTCTTTGCTCTTCAATACCATGTTCTTCATGATCTTCATGGAGATCTATCCGATGTAATACTATTTTGCGGTGTGTTTGTCGAGATCTGATAAATTGTGGGTTTATGTTCAGATTATCTATGAATATTATTTGAGTATTTTCTGAATTCTTATATGCATGATTTCATATCTTTGCAAGTCTCTTCGAGTTATTGGTTTGGTTTGGCCAACTAGATTGGTAATTCTTGCAATGGGAGAAGTGCTTAGTTTTGGGTTCAATCTCGCGGTGTCCTCATGTAACAGCTCGAGACCGACGTTCCAGAAGATTCCTCTTTTATTCCATTCTCGTCTTGTGTTTCGTTTGGTTGTTGCACTCATCATCGCATCATTCGCATCATCTGCATAGCATCGGCATTTTGTCAACATGAGTTTTCAAACTTGCATCCGTTCGTAGTTGCCGGTTCGCTCCGTTCGTGTCGTCGACCGTTTCGAGACCAACCACACACGCACGCAAACGCGACATCAGTAAAAAAACGTTTTTTAAATTGCATATGAAATATCCTCGGATTGAGTCGAAAGTTGGCGTGCGGTCTTATTATATTGTACCGCCTACCAAATTTCGTCGCGTTCCGAGTTCATTTGATACCCGAACGTTCAACGGTAGCAGCGTAGTCTTCAGTTTAATTATCGGATGTTTTCAGTTTATAAAACTCATGTCACAGGCCACAAACTCTCCTCTCTCCTCAGCCCACAACCACCTCTACACATCCCACTTAGCTCTACTAGCCCCACTCCTCTTCCGGACCGTCGGATCGAGATCTGAAGGTCCGAAAACGGTGCAAAACCCCCACCCTAGTCTATTCCCTATATATACACCTCCGTAGTCCGAATCTGGACAACCCCTAAAATTTAGGACTCATGTACCGTTGCCGCCGCCGTCCCACCAAATCCCCCTCGGGTTCCGACCCGGACCAACCAGCGCATCCCCTGTTCCTCCTAGATTCCCATCGAACCACCTCATTGATTACGTCCGAGCGCCGTAGATGCCAACGCTGCAGCCGTTCCTGCTGGCAGCTCCTCGCCCGCGCGTCTCAAGCCGCCGTCTCCGTCCGTGCTTGTAGGAGCCGGCAAGCAGCAGCTCTGCCCGAGCTCCTGGCCCAAAGCATCCTCGCCTCGCCGAACGACGCGGGCCACCCAAGCAGCAACATGAACCTTAATGAGCTGCCCAACTCGAGCCTGCCTCGACCTCCACCTCCGGCGACCAGCCCAACCAGGCATGCCGCCCGTCGCCGTAGGTCCTCGATCAGGAGTTCGGCGCCTCCTCGATCCGGAGGCATGCTTGAGCTCTACCTCGCCTCCCATGCTACGATCCAGAGGGATTAGGAGCAACAACAGGAGCTCCACCCGTGCCCGGGCTCCCTCGAACCCGTCTCCGGTGACCAACCTTGCTAGTGAGCTCATCTCCAGTGCCCCGTCCTTCTCCAATCTCATTTTTTTGGAAACACTAACGCTCACACGTGTGGGCGTTTGCAACTCGTCCACACGCATGGATGCTCGTCCATTCGTGTTTGCACGAATCTTGGCAATCTTGACAGGTTTTTTGTGCCACGTAGGCATCATGTTGTGTGTGGGCGTTAGAGGGTTTGCCCACACGACCCGCAGCGTGCGGTTGCCAGCTGCGCTGTGTGGGCGAACCGGTTTCTGCCCACACATCCATCACCTAGTCCACCGTGTGTGGGCGAACTGCTCTTCGCCCACACATCGCTCGTATGTTGCTAGATGTCAACTGCAGTGCGCGTACGTGACAAGTACGATTCGTTGCTACATGGCAAATGCAGTTGCGCGTACGTGACAACCAGGTAAACACACATGGCAACTACGATTAACCATACATGGTAACTATGGTTGAACCACACGCGGTAACTAGGTAAACGCACATTACAACTACTCCTGAATAACTATAGTTAACCAAAACGGAAAGAGTTGCCATGCTTTTACAATTACAGTTGTCATCCGGGATAACTAGAGTTGTCATCCTCGAGGATAACTAGAGTTGTCATCCCGCAGGTAACTAACATAGCTGCGCGAAAACGTGTGGGCAGATTTGATTCATGCCACACACGTGGGTGGGGATGACTAATACTTGCTGGACGTGTGGCACGAAGTAGTCACGCTCATACGTATGGTCAGTTCTATTTGTTTGCCACACACGACCCGTGTGGGCTGCTTCCTGGATATGGCACACACGGTGTGTGGACGCATGTCCTATATGCCACAGGCAGTTATCATTGTTTTTTTTCTTTCCTCTGCTCCATCCCTAACCTCATCTCTCTCTGTTCTCTGCCGCGAGGAAACGATGGCTGCCGAACCGCCATGGACCCCTCTTGAATCTCTGCCCGCAAGACACCTCGCCGGAGAACGCCGGCCGTCCCATGCCCGGTCCGGCCATCCCCGCCTCCGTCGCTCCCAAGTCCCGACGCCAGCGCAGCTGCTCGCTGTGCCCTGCCTCGTCTTCGTCCAGAGAAGGAACGGGTCGCCAGTAGCTCCATTGACCGCCCCCTGCCTCGCCTTGGACCACCACGCCGGCCTAGAAAGGTGAGGAAGCACACCCTCACTAGTTTGCACGCCCGCCATAGCTTAGCCGCACCTGCCGCCGTTGAGTTTGCTCGCCGGGGACATATCCAGATCTCCCGTCCGTCGTGGGGAGCAATGCACGACCTTTTGATTATTTATATAAGTCAGCACGTCTGTTTTGATCAATTATAGAGCAGTAAGCAGTAGCGCAGTGGCAAGTTGATTGCAGCTAAACCAGGGGTCCTGGGTTCGAATCCAGGCTCACCCTATTTTGTTTCTTGCTTTTTTACGCTCAAATGATGTTGCTCTCAAACCTGTTGGCCCAGTAGCACTAGGATTCGGACCATGTAGGTTTTTTTTCACATTCCAGCGAATTTAGCAGCTAATCAATTCATGCATAAGTGCACAAATGCCATCATATTGAAATGATAATAACTAAATAACCATACATCGGATTAAAATGAATTGTATATGACTAGCAAATATGCCCATACGTTGCAACGGGAGAAAAAATAATATTATACGCTAGCCAAATAAGCGTAACCATTTTTTTGAGGATTGACTCAATACCCTCACATTTGAGCATCTTCTATTTTAACATGGTAGCTCATCATGTTGCCACTTAACTTTCTCTCCCACCCTCGCTGATGATGGTCGTGATGTTCACGTGATCACAATGCATTTAAAGTGCTAAATCACAAGGCTATGAGCTTGTCACTACACGCCACACTTGTCATTATTGCGCAAGGGAATGTTTTAAAACTTTAAAAACAAATAACATCGACCACAAACTACTCCCAACATCTAGACACATAAAGACTTTTGAAAATCTAATCAAATCCTAGACATAAATGACTTTGAATCGGTGAACAGCTTTTGAAATGACATTTTTTTGAAATTTTGTATTTTCTCAAAAAACAAATCACGAACATTAGTTTTGCGTACGAACATTTCCTGAAATGCATGATTTTTTTTGAATTCATGAGCATTTTTTGACTCAGCAAACATTTTTTGGATAGCTGAACTTTTTAAAAAATTGGGTAAAAATTGAAATTTCTGTTTTTTTTTACTTTTTGTGAACGTTTTCTAAAATTTGATGGGCATATTTTTCAGATTCCCGAATATGTTTGGAACACACGATCATTTTTTCAAAATCATGAACATGATTTTATTTCCCGACTATTTTTTTCAAACTGTGATTTTGTTTTATAATTTGCGAACAGTTTTACAAATACACCAATATATTTTTGAATCCATGAAACATTTATGATTCCTAAAAACATTCACGTACATTTTATAATTTCTTGAACATTTCTTTAAAACTCACCATATTTGAAATTTGGAAATCCCGAATTAATACAAAGAAGATAGGGACAAAATGAGAAAAAAATTGAAATGAAAAAAACAGAGGAATCTAGCCCCGCACATGGACCGACCCGGGCCATAACGCGCATAGGGAGGGGAGGGCGCTGCGCGAGAAAAGGAAAACGAAAAGTGTGCGAGACGGGGATCGAAACCTGCACTCCCGGAGAGAAGAGCTACGGCTCAGCCACTACGATGCTCATTCATGTGTCCTACTATAATATCATCTTTTTGAAATCATGCAGTCGGCGACGACTTTCGAAGAAAAAAATCGAAGCGTTTTCATCACTTATGGGTGTCATAGTGGTTAATTATGTGAACTTTAAGGGTAATATTACGCCGTAGTCAAATAAGTACAACTAGCAAATATGCCCGTGCGTTACAATGAAAGACAAAAATATTACGCCTTAGTCAAATAAGTACAACTCAATACCTCGACATATGAATATTCTCTATTTTTCTATTTTAACACGATGGCTCATCATGTTGCTAGTTATCCTTTTCTCACCCTTGTTAATGATGGCCGCGGTGTTCATGTGATCAAATTTTGTCAATTGATGTTTACAATGCATGGACAGTTTTTTACTCAGTGAATATTTTTTGAATCGATGAGTGTGTTTTTTCAAATTGGGGAACACATTTTTTAATTTGCGTTTTTTAGTTTCTGTGAACATTTTTTAATTTTCATAGATATTTTATTTGAATTCAAAAATATGTTTTGAATAAATGATCATTTTCAAAATCATGCAAACTTTATATTTTCTGAATATATTTTTTGACATCGTGAATTCTTTTATAATAATGGAGCAGTTTTTAAAATCATCAACATTATTTGAATATGTGAACATTTTATGATTTCTTGAACCTATTTTTGAACTAACAAACTTTTTTTATTTCAAAACTCGAAACTTTAAATTTAAAATTTTGAAAAAAGAAATTGAATTAATTCAACAAAGGAAACAAACAAATTGAAATAATAAAATATGGGCCGACCCATGAACCCTTGCTGCTGCTATTAAAGAGAGAAAAGGGGATAAAAACCTTGAAGGAAACAAGGATCGAACCTGGGTCTCCTCATGAAGTACTGGCGCTCTGGCCACTCCGTCCAGTGCGTATTAGTGTTTCTTCAGGGTCTCAACGCTTAATAACTAACTGAACGATGATTTTGACAGAAATATCAGAATCGTTTTTCTTCACTTATGGATGGCATAATGGGTAATTTAGGACAACATTAGGGGCTATTTTAATGACGTACGGACAGAAACAATAGCTCATTTATTAATAGGTATAGAAATATGTTCAGAATTTGGTGTAGATTAATAATTTTCAATTTTTATCCATGTTAAAAATGTTTAAACTTGTTTGTTTAAATTTGCATATAAAACGGTTTATCTTATAACTAAATAACCGTAGCTCCGATGCAAATGTTTTATATATGTATCTTGGCTAGAAAATCGTGTAGAATCTCATAGTGACATTTATTTTGCTGTTTGACAACTCTAAAATATGGTTAGTCTAGATCTAGACCAAACTTAAAATATGCATATGAGGTCGTTCCGAAATTGTTATTTGTTGCTTCCGGCCTCATTTAAAGTGCTAGGTGACGTAGTTGCTTTTGCTTCACCGATAGCCATGTTAAACAACATTTAATATTGATGAGTACCTAAACGAGAGTGAACTAAATAATTCGAATGTGGAGTTTCGTCAATATGCAACTCGTTGCATATTGAACTTCACTTAATGTGTAGTAGTTGTTTGTTGTGCTTGCTATGCCATGTCATGCGTTGCATATTAAACCGGCATGCATCATATTGGTTTGTACATCATGTCATGCATATGTTGTGGTGTATCGTGTGTTAATTGTTTGTCCGGATTGTTCCTTCTCGATAGAGTTCCGAAAGCGTTCGGAGTGTGATGATTCGTTCGACTACGTTGGCTCGTCTTCTTCATGGATTCGTGCTTCTTCCAAGCGGGATCTCACGCAAGATGACACATTTTCCTGGATACCACTACTATCATTGCTATGCTAGTTGTCCCGCTTTTATCATTATGTCTCGCTACCTACCACTTGTTTGTTAAGCCTCCCAACATTGCCATGATAAGCCTCTAACCTCCACCTCCCAGCAAACCATTGTTTGGCTATGTTACCGCTTGCTCAGCCCTTCTTATAGCGTTTCTAGCTGCACGTGCAATTGCTTCCATGTGACAACATGGACATTCTTTTGTTATCACAATATTATTGCTATTTAATTTAATGCACTTATTCACTTGGTAAAGGGTGGAAGGCTTGGCCTTTTGCTCGGTGTTTTGTTCCACTCTTGCCGCACTAGTTACTTGTGAACCGGTGTTATGTTCATAACTGAGTGCTCCTAACATGCTTGGGGTTGTTATGAGGACCCCCTTGATTTTCGTTTTAGGATAAAGCTTGTCTGGCAAGGCCCAACATTGGTACTACATTTGCCTAATACCTAATAAAATTGCATAGGGACTTTTCAGACCCCGAGGATCTTTAATCAACCCCCAAGCCAGTGCTCCTCATGAGTGTTGGTCCAAACTATAGTCGTGTGCGGGGCCAACCCGGGTCAACTCGGGTGTTTTCTATCAGGCCACTATACGTTGTGCTCATCTGCTCGTGTCCTGAGAATGAGATACGCGATTCCTATCGGGTTCGTCGACACGCCGGGCGGCCTTGCTGGATTTGTTTTACCTTTCTCGAATGTCTTGCGTGAGGAATTCCGTTTTACTTCGGGCTATCTCGAGGCATAGTCTTCCTGTGGAATTGCCTATAAAGATCACGAGATCCACGGTCGAGGTTATTGTCACGGCGTGTGGTTAATTTGTGATGGACTAGTTGGAGCATCCCTGCAGGGTTAAATCTTTTTGGAAAGCCGTGCCGCGGTTATGTGGCAAACTTGGAAACTTTGTTTAACACCCGGTCATAGTAAGCTTCAAGTAAAATCCAATAAAATACACCAACCGTGTGCGTAACCGTGACTGCCTCTTCTCGCGAGTCCTTATCCAAAAGAGAACACGGTGGGGTTATGTTTGACGTAAGTAGGTGTTCAGGATCAGTTAGTGATCATTACTTGTTCACGTCCGTTATGCGTAGACCACCACACTTTACTTTCATTGTTAACTCTCCATCAACTCCGTTCAACCATGATTTCAAATTCAATGGTGGTAGAAGTTGTCATTTTCTTCTCCGCTCTCTTCTCTCCAAAGATCTAGCTTCTATTCTTTTGTTCCGGAGGCATTGTGATGTTGCTCTTTTCGATCTCACATCTAGTGTGATTAAGATCATGTTCTTTCTTCCTTATTCATTTTACCGGAGTGTTGTATTCTATGTTCAAGTTCCTTCCATCTTATTATTTTGCTCCTCTATCCTACCGAAGTGCTGCCGAAATTACTTTTAAATTCTTGCTTGTTCCTCATGTCATTCTTCATCTCTTTCCAGCCTTCATGTTTCATTGGTTTCACTCGTTTGTCAAAGAAGCAACTAAGTTTTACCTCTTTCTCTTTCTCTTCCCCTTCTCATTCTAGATCTCGGGATGAGATCCTTGTGTAGTGAAGGAGAGTTGTAACAGCCCGAGACCGACGCTCCAGAAGATTCCCCTTTTATTCCATTCTCGTCTTGTGTTTCATTTGGTTGTTGCACTCATCATCGCATCATTCACATCATCTGCATAGCATCGACATTTTGTCAACATGAGTTTTCAAACTTGCATCCGTTCGTAGTTGCCGGTTCACTCCGTTCGTGTCGTCGACCGTTTCGAGACCAACCACATATGCACGCAAATTCGACATCGTTAAAAGATCGTTTTTTAAATTGTGTATGAAATATCCTCGGATTGAGTCGAAAGTTGGTGTGCAGTCTTATTATATTGTAGGTAGACCGCCTATAAAATTTTGTCGCATTCCGAGTTCATTTGATACCCGAACGATCAACGGTAGCAGCACAGTCATCAGTTTAATTATCGAACGTTTTTGGTTTATAAAACTCGTGTCACGGGCCAGAAACTCTCCTCTCTCCTCAGCCCACAACCACCTCTACACAGCCCACTTAGCTCTGCTAGCCCCACTCCTCTTCCGGACCGCCGGATCGAGATCTGAAGGTTCGAAAATGGTGCAAAACCCCCACCCTAGTCTATTACCTATATATACACCTCCCTAGTCCGAATCTGGACAAACCCTAACATTTAGGACTCATGTCCTGTCGCCGCCGTCGTCCCACCAAATCCCCCTCGAGTTCCAACCCGGACCAACAAGCGCATCCCATGTTCCTCCTAGATTCCCATTGAACCACCTCCTTGATCACGTCTGAGCGTCGTAGATGCCAACACTGCAGCCGCGCCCGCTGGCAGCTCCTCACCCACGCGTCTCAAGCCGCCATCTTCGTCCGCGTTTGCAGGAGCCGACAAGCAGCAGCTCCGCCTGAGCTCTTGGCCCCGAGCGTCCTCGCCTCGCCGAACAACGCGGGCCACCCAAGCAGCAACAGGAACCTCAACGAGCTGCTCAACTCAAGCATGCCTCGACCTCCACCGCCGGCGACCAACCCAACCACGCATGCCGCCCATTGTCGGAGGTCCTCGATCCAGAGTTCAGTGCCTCCTGCAGCCCGCCATGGCGTCCATGTTCGAGCTCTACCTCGCCTCTCATGCTACGATCCAGAGGGATCGGGAGCAACAACAGGAGCTCCACCCGTGCCCGGGCTCCCTCGAACCCGTCTCCGGTGACCAACCTTGCCGGTGAGCTCCTCTCCAGCGCCCCATCCTTCTCCAATCTCATTTTTTTCCTCTATTCGTTCCCTAACCTCATCTCTCTCTGTTCTCTGCCATGAGGAAACGATGGTTGCCGAGCCACCATGGACCCCTCTTGAAGCTCTTCCCGCAAGACACCTCGTTGGAGAACGCCGTCCCATGCTCGGTCCGGCCACCATCCCCGCCTCCGTCGCTCCCAAGTCCCGAAGCCAGCGCAGCTGCTCGCTATGCCCTGCCTCGTCTTTGTCCAGAGAAGGAATGGGTCGCCAGTAGCTCCATTGACCGCCCCTTCCTCATGTTGGACCACCATGCCGGCCTAGAAAGGTGAGGAAGCACACCCACACTAGTTTCTGGACGCCCGCCATAGCTTAGCCACACCTGCCGCCGTTGAGTTTGCTCGCCGGGGACATATCCAGATCTCTCGTCTGTCGTGGGGAGCAATGCATGGCCTTTTGATTATTTATATAAGTCAGCGCCTCTGTTTTGATCAATTATAGAGCAGTAGCACAGTGGCAAGTTTTTTTGAGGGAGAACCATGTATTTATTCATAATAGTAGCAACATACAAGACACATGGCTTCTCTTTGGAATAGTCTAGAGAAACAATACACAAGGAAATTTACATCACCATCGCCAAAGAATCCAACCGCCACCGACGCTGAAGCGTTCGCTAGAGGAGAGAAACATAGGCCTCCAACTTGCCAAGATCCAAGATAGTGCCATAGCAGCCAATCTGCGTTATGGGCCTCTGAACAGGCACCGTCACAAGTAGCAACGCACATATCGATGTGGGTCATCGGCCGAAGAAATACTTCACACATCTTGGATTGAAGGTATCGACTGGTAGAACTGTCGAAAAACTTCAGGAACGGCAACCATCTTCCACCGCCAAATCTCCATGTGGATCATCCTTTGGACAAGACCAGCGTTGCAAGGCGGCCAACTCCAAGACCCAAACTTCTAGCTCCATGACTACGCTGGAGACGCAGCCGACGCAACACGGCCGAAGCCGAAGAAACAAGAACCTGAGCAAGATCTCCACCGATGTCTTGAAGAACTCGTTCGAACACAAATCCATCGCTCCTCGACGTTGTAGAAGAACGTCGTCGAGTCGGTGGCCTGGAAAACTTTATTCGCGGTGACGACGTCGGCACCGACCGAGCGCAATCACCCGACATACCTATCCTAAACCAATCTACAGACTGGATGGAAGGAACCGGGCTCCCCCACCCTCCCACTGCCGCCGGAGCGACGAGCGGAGGGAAGGGGAGCCAACGCCCTCGCCGGCAAGAAAGCAGGAGTGGCAAGTTGATTGCAGCGAGAACCAGGGGTCCTGGTTTCGAATCCAGGCTCACCCTATTTTGTTTCTTGCTTTTTTATGCTCAAATGATGTTGCGCTCAAACCTTTTGGCCCAGTAGCACTAGGATTCGGCCCATATAGTTTTTTTTCATATTCCAGCGAATTTAGCAGCTAATCAATTCATGCATAAGTGCACAAATGCCATCATATTGAAATGCTAATAACTAAATGACCGTACATCGGATTAAAAGTGTATATGAAATATGTTCAGGATTTGGTGTAGATTAATAATTTTCAACTTTTATCCATGTTAAAAATGTTTAAACTTGTTGTTTGTTCAAATTTGCATATAAAACGGTTTATCTCATAACTAAATAACCGTAGCTTCGATGCAAATGTTTTATATATGTAACCTGGCTAGAAAATCATGTAGAATCTCATGGTGACATTTATTTTGATGTTTGACAACTCTAAAATATGCTTAGTTTAGATCTGGAAAAAACTTAAAATATGCATATGAGGTCATTCCGGAATTGTTATTCGTTGCTTCCGGCCTCATTTAAAGTGCCTAGGTGATGTAGTTGCTTTTGCTTCACCGTTTGCCATGTTAAACAACATTTAATATTGATGAGTACCTAACGAGAGTGAACTAAATAATTCGAACATGGAGTTTCATTAATATGCAACTCATTGCATATTGAACTTCACTTAATATGTAGTAGTTGTTTGTTGTGCTTGACATGCCATGCCATGCGTTGCATATTAAATCGGACATGCATTATATTGGTTTGTGCATCATGTCATGCATATGTTGTGGTGTATCATGTGTTAATTGTTTGTCCGGATTGTTCCTTCTCGATAGAGTTCCGAAAGCATTCGAAGTGTGAGGATTCGTTCGACTACGTTGGCTCGTCTTCTTCATGGACTCGTGCTTCTTCCAAGCGGGATCTCACGCAAGATGACACATTTCCCTGGATACCACTATTATCATTGCTATGCTAGTTGTCCCGCTTTTATTGTTATGTCTCGCTACCTACCACTTGTTTGTCAAGCCTCCCAACATTGCCATGATAAGCCTCTAGCCTCCACCCACCAGCAAACCATTGTTTGGCTATGTTACCGCTTGCTCAGCCCTTCTTATAGCGTTTCTAGCTGCACGTGCAATTGCTTCCATGTGACAACATGGACATTCTTTTGTTATCACAATATTATTGCTATTTAATTTAATTCACTTATTCACTTGGTAAAGGGTGGAAGGCTTGGCCTTTTGCTCGGTGTTTTGTTCCACTCTTGCCGCACTAGTTACTTGTGAACCGGTGTTATGTTCATAATTGAGTGCTCCTAACATGCTTGGGGTTGTTATGGGGACCCCCTTGATTTTTGTTTTAGGATAAAGCTTGTCTGGAAAAGCCTAACATTGGTACTACATTTTCCTAATAACTAATAAAATTGCATAGGGACTTTCCAGACCCCGAGGATCTTTAATCAACCCCCAGGCCAGTGCTCCTCATGAGTGTTGGTCCAAACTAGAGTCGTGTGCGGGGCCAACCCGGGGCAACTCGGGTGTTTTCTATCAGGCCACTGTACGTTGTGCTCATCTGGTCGTGTCCTGAAAATGAGATACGCAGTTCCTATCGGGTTCGTCGACACGTTGGGCGGCCTTGCTGGATTTGTTTTACCTTTATCGAATGTCTTGCGTGAGGAATTCCGTTTTACTTTGGGCTATCTGAAGGCATGGTCTTCCTATGGAATTGGCTATAAAGATCACGAGATCCATGGTCGAGGTTATTCTCGCGGCGTGTGGTTAATTTGTGATGGACTAGTTGGAGCACCCCTGCAGGGTTAAATCTTTTGGAAAGCCGTGCCCGCGGTTATGTGGCAAACTTGGAAACTTTGTTTAACACCCGGTCATAGTAAGCTTGAAGTAAACTCCAATAAAATACACCAACCGTGTGCATAACTATGACTGCCTCTTCTCACAAGTCCTTATCCGAAAGAGAACACGGTGGGGTTATGTTTGACGTAAGTAGGTGTTCAGGATCAGTTAGTGATCATTAGTAGTTCACGCCCGTTATGCGTAGACCACCACACTTTACTTTCAGTATTCGTAAGTTAGCCACTCAATAAATGCTTAGTTGCTTGCTGCAGCCTCACCACTTAACCATACCTCACCCATTATGCTTTAATAGTCTTGATACCCTTGGAAATGAGATTGCTGAGTCCTTGTGGCTCACAGATTACTACAACAACAGTTGTAGGTACAGGTAATGTGATGATTTGATGTGAGCATGATGTTTGTTTGATTTGGAGTTCTTATTCTTCTTCATCATCAATCTAGGATGGGTTCCCGTCGGCAGCTTGGGATAGCTAGGATGGATGTCATTTTATCGTTTGATTTCGTCTGTAGTCGGACCCTGCTCTTCTATATGATGTTTGAATATGTTGTTGTATTGATGTGATCTTGTTGTAGCTTGTGGCGAGTGTAAGTCAATTTCACATACTCATCTCTTCTATACATGTACTTGTAATGATATCCATTCTTGCAACACAACGAGATGCGCTCCTATCCCTGTCGAGGCCCTCGAGCCAAAATAAGGATAGGGTCGCATCTTGGGCGTGACACCTCACCCAATGAAATAGTCAGGGTAGCAAGGCACGTATTGTATTGTTGCCATCAATGATAAAAAGATGGGGTTTTCATCATATTGCTTGAGTTTATCCCTCTACATCATGTCATCTTACCTAATGCGTTACCCTGTTCTTCATGAAATTAATACTCTAGATCCCGGCAGGAGTCGGTCGATGTGTGGAGTAATAGTAGTAGATGCAGAATCGTTTCGGTCTACTTGACACGGACGTGGTGCCTATATGCATAATCATTGCCTTGGATATCTCCATAATTATTCGCTTTTCTATCAATTGCTCGACAGTAATTTGTTCACCCACCGTAATACTTGACATCATGAGAGAAGCCTCTAGTGAAACCTATGGCCTCCGGGTCTACTTTTCATAATATATTTTCAGATCTATAAACCAAAAATACTTTGCTGTAATTTATTAACCTTTTACTTTCCGTTCTCGTTTACATCTATCTCTATCGAATCTAATCCTTGCAAATAACCGTGAAGGGATTGACAACCCCTTTATAGCGCTGGGTGCAAGAGTTTGATTGTTTGTGTAGGTGCATCCATTGGTAACTTGCTTGTTCCTCCTACTGGATTGATACCTTGGTTCCCAACAACTGAGGGAAATACTTATCTACTTTGTTGCATCACCATTTCCCCTTCAAGGGAAAACTAACGCAAGCTCAAGAGGTAGCAAGAAGGATTCTCGCGTCGTTGTCGGGGAGGAAACATAGCAAGTCAAGACAAGATCTACATCAAGCCTACCAAGTACCCATCACAAACTCATTTCTTGCATTTACATTATTTGCCATTTGCCTCTCGTTTTCCTCTCCCCCACTTCTAAAACGATTTTTAGAAAATACCAAAAAGATTTGCCTTTTTATTTGCCCTTCTTCCGTTCGTCTATTTCATTTGCTTTTCGTTTGCTTGTGTATTAGATCGCCTAAAACTCATGGCTAGCCTTTCTAATATCATTAGTACTCCCGAGTATGAATTTCTTAATTTTAAGCAAAGGGAGGGAGAAAAATTAAAGGATGCTTGGTATATAATTTGCAATGCTAAAAATAGATCTACTCGTAAGCAATCTACTACCGTTCTCCTTCGCAATTTTTATGTGGGTGTTTTTCCTTGGAATATATATGTTTTGGATACCATTATGGGAGGAAATTTCTTAGGAAACAATACCTTTGATTCTTATAATGCTATGACAAATTTTGTAGGTTCACCCCCGCTCATGGTTAATAAAACAATCTTGACTTTGGAACATGTGATGCGAAGGCTTGATATCATTGAAAATAAAGTTGCTACTATAGATCTCATTGAAAACTTGGCTAAAAAGATCCATAATCATACCACTCAATATGGATCTAAGGTAGGAGTTACTCTAAAAAACATTAGGAAAAAAGAACCCATAGTTAATGAAAAATTGAATCAAGATTCCTCTAGAATTAAAAAGCTAGAGGATATTTTACCAAAGTGGGCAAAAGTTAGAGTGACAAAAACAAAGTTTTCCCTAAAAAAATCTTTATTTTTAAGAAAAGCTGCAAGCCATCTGCATTTGAAAATCTTTGCAACATGAACTACTTTTCACATGATGTTATTGCCATGGAGCAAAATAGTCTAGATTTACCTACTCATATTGATTTAATTGAGTTGAAAAATAGGATTATGTATTTAGTGAACACTGGTTTTGTAAGCACTTATTGGCTTACTCCCTATAGTTCTTTTTACTTTGCATACTTGTTTGAAGTCGAACTTTATATATTTTCAACATATTTATATTGAAAAATACCAACATCTACAATACTGAAGTTATGCAATATGAAAATTAAATTCATGACGCATATAATGTTCTCGAAGGGCCAATGGCCGATCTTTATTAGATAGAAGAGAGTTCAACAAAGCGAGATAGTCTAGGCGCTCTAGAACTGTCAACCAACAAAGCCTAAGCTCAAAAGAAGAGGAAAACACGCCCAACCTAAATACATGCGAGGGCCCAAAAGAAGAAGAGCAAATACATCAAAAGCAGTCTTCCACACAACCAGCCGCTCTTCAAACAACGATATCTTCCTTAATGATCTCTAGCACCCTGTCCACATTGTTGGCCACACTATCAAAAATCCTTGCATTTCTTTCTTTCCAGATTCTCCAGTGGATGAGGATGATGAGGGTGTCGAAGTTTCTACGGGCCACCTTGGGGATACCCATCCGCGCATTGATCCACCAATTCTCTGTACTGCCAAAGCATTCGTCTGGTAATGTGAAGGTTGCCTGTGTCCAGTCTCTGAACTTGGACCAAACCTGCAACGAAAAACGGCATCCTAAAAACAGACGCGTGCAATCTTCGTGTGTCGATAGGCATAGCGGGCATGCTCCATTTGAAGGCCATCCCCTTCGTTCCAGGTTGTCTGTAGTTAAACATCTCTTGTGGACAACCAGCCACATAAAGAATTTACATCTGGGCGGAGCCTTAGATTTCCAAATAGGTTTATTGCAGACGAATCGTGTATTGGCAGCGAAGAACATTCCATAAGCACTGTTGACCAAGAACTTAAGGTCTCCTGACCATGTGCATAGCAAGGTATCAGGCACCTCCACTAAAAGACTTATATCCTGAACCATGTCCCAGACTTGGAGATATTGAGCCATAGCCTGAATAGAAACACCTCCCGAGATCTCCCCAATCCAGCCCCTGTTGTGAAGAGCTTCCTTAACCGAGCACCCGGAGTCGTTGACGAATGAGAACAAGGCAGGGGCCATCTCCTCTATGGAACGTCCACCTGACAGCCATCTATCCGTCCAAAACTTGGCTTTACGCCCATCACCCAAGCGGACGACCGTGGCTGCTTTAACCATGGCTGAAACTTCCTTCTCCGTTTCATCAGGTAGCAGACACCATGGCCTGCCTTCAGCCTCCCATCTCCGACTCGGCCAACGACAGCATAGTGCATATCCGAACCATTTGAGATTCAAAATTCCCAAGCCTCCACACTCCTTGGGCATGCAAACTCGTGACCAAGGCAAAAGACAGTGTCCCCCATTGATGTCCTCATCCCCCTTCCATAGGAAACCCCAACATCTTCTGTTAATGATCTTCATCGCCCATGCCGGCAGTTGCAGAACTGAAAGAAAGTGGATAGGCATAGCCATGAGGACCGATTGGGCGAGAGTCAGGCGACCAGCAGGAGCCATCAATTTTGGTTTCCACCCCTTCATCTTGCTGGAATATTTATCAATAAGAGGCCATATATCCTGTCTCTTCAAACGATATATGGATAGCGGAAGACCAAGGTACTGCAACGAAAACGGCTTATGTTGGCAACCGAAGTTTGAACTTTGAAAGCACTTTGTTATTGATTTTGCACTTTGAACTTGATTTTATTGTTATTGATTTTATATTGTGAAATCAAGCGGAAGACCAAGGTACATAAATTTTTTATATTGTGAATGTTGATTTTATTGTTATTGATTTTATATTGTGAATGTTGATTTTTTACTATATAGTCAAAATATACAAAGTTTGATTGCGGAGAAATATTATATGCGGAGTAAAACGGAGATGGGGGAGTACCAAAGAAAATATGAGGTGGGGTAGTTGAGGTGGCTTACTGGTGATGAAAGAAAAAACAGACATGGGAGTAAAAAAATCAAAACATGGAGAACATGGGTGGGGATATACATAATGTTGGACAAAGTAGGAACGGACGATAGAACTTTACATTCTTTTTAGGTATATATAAAAGAGATATTCTTAGCCATAGAAATATTTGTACAAAAAAATTGGTCATTGTATGTGTAATGAATTAATGGTTGCCGATTTTGAATAAAGTCATTGCATGATTCTCAAGAAGAAGAAGAAACTGTGAGCCATGCCCTGTGTGCCTAATAAAAAAGACTCAAATGCAACATGTTTTCAAGATAAATGAAATGAAAGGGTCCTATACAGTACTCGAACTTAGGCAAACCGTCCTCTAAAAAGATGTAGTGCGTCCGTAAATCATGTAGGTGGGCCAGGCCCATTATTTTGTTTGCGCATGTGCTGTTCGCTGAGAAGAGACGTCCGTTAAGAACAAAATATTCATTCTTTCAAAGGTTGTTGTTCGTTGTAAAAGAAAACCAGCTAGTCATTTTTCTTCTGACAGTTAAAAAATTGCAATTTTTTTATTGAAGTTCTAAAACTGTTTTTGAAGTTTTAAAATATTCGAAAAGTTTTGAAAATATTTTGAAATATCTAAAAGTCTAAGAATTTCTTAAAATGTTCATGAACTAAAAATAATGACCCTGTAAAATTTGAAAATTGTTCATATTCTTTATACATTATTTA
This sequence comes from Hordeum marinum, assembly GCA_022496015.1. Classification (NCBI taxonomy): domain Eukaryota; kingdom Viridiplantae; phylum Streptophyta; class Magnoliopsida; order Poales; family Poaceae; genus Hordeum; species Hordeum marinum. Next base: position 418,033,595 of record CM039675.1, read on the forward strand.
AAAATGTCCACACATTAGAAAGTAGTAAAAATCGTAAAAATAAAAAACCGTAAAGGAGAAAAATACCAGAAAAAACATATGTTCAAAACCCGACAAGAAAAGAAAACTGTCGATATTCAGCCAGCCCAACACATGCTCTCTTGTGCTATTTGTACTCTTGCTGCTATTTTTCGATGTAAGGCAAGAATAGTAAACTTTGCGAATCAATCTATGGTGGATGGTTAGGAAGACGGTTGTATTCGCAGTCCACCAGGGTTTAAATTTTGGTGCTCGCATTATTTATAAATTTATTTTAGGATTTCTGATGATGCGTATTTAGTGGGAGAAGATGTTTTTGTCGACTACGAAATGTCTGTGGTGACTTTATCAATCTTAAAATGATATGTCGGCTCAGTCTCTTAAAAATATTTATAGGAGGTATATGCACGTATACATGAGGGTGTGTGTTTGTATTGCATTCTGAAAGAAAGAATATGGAAATTTGCTGATGTGTTGTTTGTGTGCCTAACAAAAAAGGTCCCAAATCTAATACGATCTTAAATGAAATGAAAAGGAATTCAGTCAAGTAGTCGAACTTAGCGCCGACCGTCCTCTAAAAAGATGCAACCCAGACGAACGAAATCTCATCCTCCGAGGCGCAAAACTGCAAACGTAGCATCGTTCACTTCAAGGAATTCAGTCAAGTAGTCGAACTTAGTCTCCGTGACGGAACAGATTGAGAGACATGTCTGGCGATCCTGGCGATCCAGGCGACCCAGGACCTGGCGATCCAGGGGAACAACCATCGACCGACCGGAATCCTTCCCGCGGCGACCCTTGGGGTTGCTGTCATGGGGGAAACCGATTCTGGGCCCTCGCCGGATCTGAGGAGGACTCGGATGAGGACGACTTCACCGGCGAGGCACATGGCAGGGGCTCCTCCCCAACACCATCAGATCACATTTGTGAGTTCGTACGACTAGGATACACGGGGGGAGGAGATCGCGAGTGACATCGATGGAGTTCTACCACGATCGGACATCGCATGGGAAGGTCTTGGACGCGGCGAGGAGGACAAGTTAGAGGTATTCCGGCGGGTGATACATCGGCGCACGTCGTCTACAGTGGTGAAACCATGGAAAGGGCCATTACCAAAGGTACGTCTTCCAGCACTAACATTAGCTGATTTCATCGGTGACTGGAAGAAAGTCCCCATGCGTCAGAGAAATAAGCCGATGCCAGAAAGTTCGCCGCCGGTAGCGATGGATGCCGATCCAAATCTGGGAGTTCAGGCTGCGAGACTTGCTCATTTGAATTATTTACTGGGCCAAGGAGAACAGCGGGCCTATGATTCTAGGCTAGAGACAACTGGGTATATGGACCGGTTGGACTCTGAGAACAGACCAACACAACTCGACGAGGAGTCTCGGTCGAGGGAAGTTCCCTTAGAACGACGACCAGATCAGGAAAACAGGGCGATCGGGGCTAGGGTTCTCACGCGTGCTTTTCCTGGCTTTCCTTCGCCGTTAGGCCACGCACCGCGAGTCCCAGGCCTCGTCATGGTCAAACGTGGAGACGGGGAACGGCAGGCTACGGAGCCGACCGCTCATGGCACGACGGCGGATCATGTGCCGGCAGGTCGTGGCGCTGGAAGGACAGGCACTGCATCTGAGGATCAACAACGACCTAACCTTGGGGTAGGCCGCGCCAATGGAGGCCGGACAAATCATGCAGCGGGACAAGGGGACGGGCAGACAGACGGACGCGGTGGCTATCGCGGTGGACGCGGTGGTGGCGACACCGGGTACAAAGGCAAACGTCCAAATTGGAATCAATGGTCAGAGGACCGAGCGGGGAGCTCACGTGGCAGGTGGCATGGCGATGACCGATCTTTCGGCAACAATCAATGGCACCGTGACTTCCATCCACCCGCAGGTAATTTTGTGGAGGGTGCGTCGGGACCGCCTACCCGGTACTTTGGGAATCGGGAAGGTGGGCGTACGCTTGGCAGGAAGCCCCCTCTGAGGCGGCAATGGCAGTAAACTGACAGACAGAATACTTCGGATGATTCAGCAAAATCCGCTGGCCATGGGGCTGCAGCAACGGCGGTGACACTACCGGAGGCAGCGACGGCGGTAGTTAAGGCTCTCGCATCCGTCTCTACTGGCAACCAGGATAGTGGGACACAACAGGAACAAAGCTTGGATAATAATGAAGCTGCTAGGGCAAATAAGGCAGCCCGTAAGAAAGAAAAGATGAGCTGTTTTCGATGTGGGAAGGCAGGACACTTCGTCATGGATTGCAAGGAGGTGCTATGTGACATTTTCCTGACCAGGACATACTGATTCTGCATGTCCACTACTATTGGCACCGAAGCCGGTGGTGAATATATATGGAGTGTGTCATCACAAACTCATGTTTTTCGAGACACCACATTCAAATGTACCTCAACTCCCGTCCCGGCTAGGAAGCACGAAGACGGGATTGGTTAAGGTTTCGCATGGCTCGTTGACTGAGGACCAGATATCTCAGCAGCTGAGGAGGCTCGTGTCTGAGTCATATCAGTGGGCACCGGTTAGAATTGACGAGCAGGTGTTTCGAGTTGAATTTCCGCGGAGGGAGGATCTTGAGCGCCTTCTGAAGTTCGGTGTTAGCAAAGTACCGGGCACTAATTACATGCTTGAGTTCGAGGAGAGTAAAAAGATAGAACCCAAGGGATCACCTCTTTAGAAGGTGTGGATTAGGATCTCTGGTGTCCCGGAAATTTTTTTGAACGATTTTTTCATCGTATGGAGCCTTGGCTCGCTCATTGGAAAAACGGAGAAAGTGGACATGCCTTTCACACGGAAACAGGGGATTGCACAGGTACTTGTTGGGGTACTAGATGTGGAGCATGTGCCTGACTTTGTGCCTTGGGCATATGATGATGTGCATTATGATCTCGACGTGGAGGTAGAGGAGACCGTTTCACAGGACACAGTTGACGATCAAGATGTGGATATGACGGGAGACGGAGAGGGAGATGGTGAGCCCAAAGCTGATTTAGATGCTGTTGATGATAGATCCAATGAAAAAGGTCAGCCGGCAAAATTTGTTACTTCATCTAACCACGATGGCAAGACAACGACATCATCAAAAACATCAACACCAATGACTTCTTTGAGTTTTGGATCATTTCATACCCACTCAGCTCCGATTCTTCTTAGCAATGATGTGCACTTAAGGGAGGATATAAGGTCTTCACCTCACATCATGCTTGAGGACATTCAGGTTGGAAGGGACAATACAGAGCAAGAGAAGGAACATAATTCTATATATACGGGAGCTTTTGAGCTGGAGGATGGCAATACGACTGCAGGCAACACGATGGCAGACACACCGGGGCGCTGCACAAAGTTCACCGTAACGGTCACGGGGACTGGTGTGGGCAGTCACAACACCCGTAGCGTTGAGCCATCACACACACCAATGGCTGGAAATGACAGCCAGGAGGGCTGCGCCATAACTGCTGATGCACCTGCTCACGTAGCGGGAGTGAGCAGCCAGGAGGGCTGCGCCACATCCAGTGGTGCACTTCTTCACGTGGCGGGTCTGGGCAGCCAGGAGGGCTGCACCATAGCCGGTGCTGCACCGGCTCTCGTGGTGGGGCTGGGCAGCCAGGAGGGATGCACCATAGCCGGTGCTGCACTTGATCTCGTGGCGGGGCTGGACAGCTAGGTAGGCTACACCAGCCACTCACCAATCGCCGAATCATCAACAATGGCTGCACCAACTATCACGAGCTTTGAGCGGTCCGCGTCAAAGACGCCACAACTTACGTTAACGGTTAATGACGACAAGGAGGCGCAACTGGCAAGGAGCCAGGAGAGATGTCCTTCTCCATCACATGTTGTGGCATTGGACGCTCAACAGCATGTCGTATCGCCGATTCCCACTAAGGATTCGAGGTTAGTTGACATAACACCAATATCTTCCACGTTGGTCGGAGATGTAATGGTGCAGGCAAACATATCTCAGCCCTCTTTGGATGATGTGATCAGTTTTGGTGACATTCCGGACCCTGTAAGCTCTGAACGGAGGTTCAGCGAGCGTATCCAAGGACAAGGGGATGCAGACGACATTCAGCTAGGTCGTGCTATGCGGGCAACCAAGCTTCGTGATGTCCAAGGAACTACAGGTATGTCAGTAAATGCGAGTTGTTCTATTCTACACTTTTCTGAGAATGAGATTGTAGAAAATGCAAGCAACCTAGGGATTTCACTTGGTAGTAATGCAAAAGAGATTGCAAAATCTGCTAACGATATTCTTGATTTAGAAGCAGATAGAGCCATTGACATCATTAAAAACTTAGCTGCTATAAAACCTTTGAATGACAAGGAAATTGAGGAATTAGGTTTCACCTCTCTAGAAAATTTATGTGAGGACTTAATTCCAGATGACGGGGTAGACAGAAACGAGAAGGAGGAGGATTCATGGGGGTATATGGCTCCTCTGAATGCCTTCATCCTTACTCAAGAAACACAGAAAGTTGACGACTCTGACATGGTACCGGAGACGTCTAAAAGACCGTGGAAAAGGAAAATATATCCTATCTCTGCGATAAGGCGGAGTGCGAGAGTGAAACACAGGAAAAAATTCCATGATCAAATATGAAAGGAATCTTTTGGAATAGCAGATGTCTTGCGGACTTGGCTAAAATACGGTTCCTTCGAGAAACTACACTTGAACAGAAACTAGATTTCATGGCCTTACAAGAAATGAGCAGAGATAATTTCACACCACAATTTCTAAACACCATCTCGGGTGGGGTGGATTTTGATTGGCATTGTCTACCCCCGCGGGGTAGGTCTGGAGGAATCTTGCTAGGGGTCAAGTGTGAGTCCCTACAAGTCCTCAGTGTGGTCTACAGTGAGTTTACTGTCAAATTTTGATTGAGATCGAGAGTTGACGTTTTTAGATGGGTGTTGGTTGCTGTATATGGTGCGGCACAACCGGAGTTCAAGTCCGACTTCCTAACAGATCTGGTGAGAATTTGTGGGGAGGAGACATTACCCATTCTAATTGGTGGCGATTTCAACCTTATTAGGAGACGTGAAGAAAAAAATAATGACAACTTCGATGGAAGGTGGTCATTCATGTTTAATGCGATCATTGAGAGTTTGGATTTAAAAGAAATAGACCTCACCGGGAGACAATTCACTTGGGCCAATTCGCTACCAAATCCAACATATGAGAAGCTGGATCGGGTTCTTACCAATGTTAATTGGGAACAGAAATTTCCGATGGTCACGATAAGAGCTTTACAAAGGGACATCTCCGATCACACACCACTATTGGTAGATTCAGGCGAACCGAACCATGTGGGTAATCGGAATACCTTTTCTTTCGAATTGAGTTGGTTCGATAGAGAGGGTTTTATGGACCTCATTGCTTCCCAGTGGGCAAAAGAAACTGGGGGGCATACAAATATGGATAGGTGGCAGAATAAGATTACACACCTACGCCAGTTTTTAAGAGGATGGGCCAAAAATCAAGCTAGAATTTATAAAGTGGAGAAAGAGAGGCTGCTTCATCTAATTAATGATTTAGATGTCAAAGCAGAATCCTCAGTACTACACACTACGGACAGAAATACTAAAATTGAAGCTGAAAAAAGCTACAAACTCTCCTTAGAGGAAGAGATGAAGTGGGCACTTCGGGCAAAAGTGACGAAGGTGGTCCACGGTGATGATAATACTAAATTCTTTCACATGATTGCAAATGGCAAACATAGAAAGAAGAAAAAATTTCATCTTGAACAAGATGAGGGCACAATTGTTGGGCAAGATAATTTGAAACACTATATCACGGAGTATTATAAAAAATTATTCGGGGCACCTGAGGAGAATTATGTTTCTCTTGATGAAGGCATTACATCTGATATTTCTCAACTTACACATGAGGAGAATGATGTCCTGGCTGCTCCATTCACTGAAAAAGAGGTGTATGATGCTATAGTACAAATGAAACAATAAGGCTCCGAGACCAGATGGGTTCCCCGCTGAGTTTTATAAGAAATGCTGGCACATAATCAAAGGGGATTTGTTGCCCTTGTTTCATGATTTGTTTAATGGACAATCACATCTTTTTCACCTAAACTTTGGAACAATAACATTGTTGCCAAATAAGGGGGACGCTATTCGCATTGAACAATTTAGACCAATATGTCTACTTAATGTCAGCTTCAAAATACTTACAAAGGTGGCTACGAATAGATTGACATAGATTGCTCACTCTGTTGTTCAACCATCTCAAACGGCATTTATGCCGGGAAGACACATTCTTGAAGGGGTGGTAGTCTTGCATGAAACCATTCACGAAATTCACAAAAAGAAACTCGATGGGGTTATCTTCAAGGTGGATTTCAAAAAGGCTTATGACAAGGTCAAATGGCCTTTTTTTACAACAAGCGTTACGAATGAAGGGATTTACCGAGGCCTGGAGGAAACAAGTAGATACCTTCACGCAAAAGGGTAGTGTGGGAATTAAAGTTAACGATGACTTGGGTCATTACTTCCAGACACATAAAGGGTTAAGACAAGGGGATTCCATGTCTCCTATCTTGTTCAACATTGTTGCGGACATGTTGACGGTCCTCATTGGTCGGGCTAAGGAGAACGGCCAAGTAGGTGGCTTAGTTCCCCACTTGGTGGAGGGGGGGTATCCATACTACAGTATGCGGATGATACAATCCTCTTTATGGAACATGACTTGGCAAAAGCTAGAAACATGAAGCTGGTTCTTTGCCTTTTCGAACAACTGTCTGGACTGAAGATTAACTTTAATAAAAGCGAATTGTTCTGCTTTGGAAGGGCCAAGGAAGAACATGACTCATATAGGCAACTATTCGGATGTGAAATGGGTTCATTTCCGTTTAGCTACCTTGGGATTCCGATTCATCATAGACGACTGACGAACAAAGAGTGGAAATGCATAGAATATAGATTCGGAAAAAGACTGGCTTGCTGGAAGGGTAAGCTTATGTCTTATGGGGGCCGACTAGTTCTCATCAATTCGGTATTGACGAGTCTACCGATGTTCCTTCTATCTTTCTTTCAAATACCCATAGGGGTACGGAAGAGATTAGATTTTTATCGATCAAGCTTCTTCTGGCAAAGTTATGAGAATCGACAGAAATATAGATTAACAAAATGGGATATTATATGCAGACCTAAAGATCAAGGGGGATTAGGAGTCGAAAACTTAGAAGTCAAAAATAGATGCCTACTTAGCAAATGGCTATACAGGCTATCTATGGAAACAGATGGAATGTGGGTACAGATTTTGAGAAATAAGTATCTACAGTCCAAGACTTTGGCACGTGTTTCAGCTAGACCAAATGACTCGCCATTCTGGAAAGGTTTAATGAATGTGAAAACATCCTTTTTCCAACGAGTTAAATTTCTGGTTGGTAACGGTACCTCGACTAGATTTTGGGAAGATACGTGGCTGGGGGAGGCACCGCTGGCTATACAATATCCCACACTTTATAACATTGTTACACGTAAGGCAGATTATGCTGCTACAGTACTACAGTCCATACCCCTTAATGTTCAATTTAGACGAACCTTAGTGGGAGAGAGATGGAATTCATGGGTACATCTGGTCAGGCGGTTGATGGATGTGCAACTCAATGATCAGCAAGATCGCATTCATTGAAAATTAATCACGAGTTGTTCTTTCTCGATGAAGTCGATGTATATGGATTTAATTAATAATGGACCCTTGTCAAGGTTACTGCATATATGGAAAATCAAAGTTTCGCTACGTATTAGAATTTTCATGTGGTTTGTTCAGAAAGGTGTCATATTAACAAAGGATAACTTCATAAAACGAAACTGGAACGGAAATGCTAATTGTTGCTATTGTGGTCAACGTGAAACAATTCAACACCTCTTTTTAGATTGTCCACTAGCCAAAATACTTTGGCGCACAATTCAGATTGCTTTTAATATTCAAGCACCAATGAATATCAACTTATTATTTGGGTCATGGCTCGACGGAGTCGATGTAACAATAGCTAATTATATACGCATTGGCATAAGTGCATTATTTTGGGCTATCTGGAATACTAGAAAGGATATAATTTTTTAAGGCAAAAAATTTAACAATTTTTTGCAGGTCATATACAGAGCAACGTCATGGATCCATACGTGGTCATTACTCAACCATGTAGACAACAAAAAGCATATGGATATTGGGTGCAACCGATGGGAGACGGTCGCACGGGATATCGTCAGCCGGTTTGGATGGTGAACTGTTAATAGGCTAGGTGTGTAGGAATCGTAGTCTATTTGATGATGCCGGATCAGGTCGTTTATTGCTAGTCCTTTTACTTTTATTGGCTCGAACTGTAAGGCCTTTACAAAATTCAGACATTAAGACTTTATTTGAATTTTAATAAAATGGTCGTATGCATCAATCTAGATGCAGAGGCGGGTGCATCGTTTCTCGTTCTCAAAAAAAAGTAGTCAAACTTAACGCCGACCGTCATCTAAAAAGATGCAACCCAGACGAACGAAATCTCATCCTCCGAGGCGCAAAACTGCAAACGTAGCATCGTTCACTTCAAACTGGGTGCTGTTGATGCATCATGCATGCGCACCACGATGCAGCTCCCATCCCTACAAAGGCCTTCTTCTGTTGAAGCAACCGAAACAGAAAGTGGGTCTTCTCTTGCTGCTGCCAGGAAAAAGGGTGGCATCGCACAGAATGCATGCTCCCGTTCGGTTTTCCATCACCCAATTTGTCATCCAGACAAACTCCATACGACATAGGAGTACGTATATTTCCAACGACAAAAGGCGCACCAGTTTTTTTTAGCGCTGCCTTCGTGTTGTTGCTATCGGCGAATCCGATCCGCTGGCCCTTGGTCCCTTTCCATCCGATGGAGCGATCGACCAGGTTTGGTTTGGGGTAGCTAGGGGCTACGGCTGCTAATCACGTTGGTGTTAGGTACGTATCATCATGTACCAAAAGGCCCGAATAGATTCCCTGTGATCACGTCGCGGGTAGCCGCGTTCCCATTGCTGACAGCGATTGCATCTGCAGTGGATGTAGACCCCGGGCAGAGCACAACCGTGAAGAACACTTCCACCACCATTCGTTTCTTCTCCGTCCTACTCGTATGTACTACTAGCAGGAATCATGCTAATCCAGCCACATTCCAGACTTCTTCTTCTTCTTCTTCTTCTTCTTTTGGTCACTATTTTCAATTTATAAGACATTTTGAAGACGTCTATATATACATTTTGATTTAGAAAAAATAATCAGAACATGTTATAATTCAGAACGGAGGGAATAACTTTCCGCTCGTAGTCAAGGTACGGAGGGGAAGCATCCACGCCCACAACGGCAGGTTTCTTGCCGTTTCTAAACAGTAGAATACTAGAATATCGGAGTCGCCATCATCCCTCGAATGAAAAGAAATGCGAGCCACTGCCTAGTAACTACAAACACGGCGACGTGACATACATAATTGCCATCGCGGTCGGCCTGAACATGAATGCGTGGAACCAGACAGAGAAACGTATTAACGTACGCCAAAAGTCCAGATCTACCGATCCAAAACCAGTAACCTACATCACATTCACATCACATGGCCGACGGGTGTACTCTGTACCAGTACATTGTGCCCCTCCTGAAGAACTCGCCGATGGCCGCGTGCAACGGCACCCCGCGGCGACGTCAGCTACGTAGTAAATTTCCGTTGACCGGCAGGCAGTACTGAGACGTGAGCCGGGGGCACGAGCCGGGCCCGTGGGGCCACGGCGCTGGCACGCTGAGGTCCGTGGAGGGAGTGGTGCGTTGCTCGCGTGGCACGTACCGTTCGCCGGCGTCGCAGAGGCTGGTCGCAGGTGTATGCCACGTTGTCCACGCAGGTAATTCTGGTTTCAGGTGCTGGCCAGTTTTATTATGTTTTGTTTTTTAGTGGAATAGTTGTTGTATTGATTGGGCCGGGCATATATATAGAAGTACATGATTAACTTGGAGTACAAGACAAGACAGAATATTTCCTAGTCTATCCTATGTTCCAATACAATCACGATACTCAATATCCCTCGCAGTCACAACGGTAGCGACAGACGATGAGACTGTAGAAGAATCCGAAGGCAAGCTGACGGACATCCCCCACAGTCGAAACGGTCGATGCATCGCGGAAGGTGTGGCTAGAGTAGAAACCGACGAGGTTGGTCAAGCAAAGCGGTAGCCCTTTGTGCCGATGTCGAAGTAGCCGAGAGCGTAGGGTGGTGTAGCCGTGCGAAGAACGCCGTGGTCGATGTCGAGTCGGGGTAGCCGGTGTTGAGGAAGTCGCCGAGGAGCTGCGGGCGCAAGGAGGTGCCGAGTTAGTTATGGGCGCAATGATGTCGAAGTATTGGTGCGTCGGGAAGAAGATGTAGTCGACGACGCGTCGCGCCAGGTTTGCCAAGCCCGGGGACACATCGTGGACGAAGGCATGCATCGGTGTTGCCAACACCGTGCATGCGTAGACTGACAAAGTCGATGTTGACAATGCGTCGCTCCAGGCTTGTCAGACCTGGGAACACACCGGGGACGAAGGCATGCATCGGTGTTGCCAACACCGTGCATGCGTAGACTGACAAAGTCGATGTTGACAATGCGTCGCTCCAGGCTTGTCAGACCTGGGAACACACCGGGAACGAAGGCACGCGACGGTGTTGCCAGCACCGGGCATGCGTGGATGGGGACCTGCACACAACTTGTATGCCATGTCGAGGAGGCTAGAAGAGAAGGACTCGACGACGGTTGCGATGCAAACCGGCGAGGGACCGATGTCGCCCGCGGTGGTCAGAGTAGATGAAGTGGTCGGGATAGACGACGGTGATGCTGGCGATGAGCTGGTGCTGGACAAAGAAGAAGGTGGTGGACTGGCGGCGCGACTCGAGTGAGCGAGCTGCAGCAACGCCAAAGAAGAGCGGCAGCGGCGGCCTGACGACGGCTGGTTAGGAGCGCGGCAGCGATGCTCGAAGTAGGTGTTGGGTAACGCAGCAGAAAACAAAAAAAAATGACCTACGCACCAGCCAAGGACCACTATGGAGACTGCATACAAGGTTTGATCATTTCGTTACCGACTCGTAGCGCAGCGGAAGTAGAGTCGATGACGATCGGCGGTGCAGATCCCCGTAGCTAGGATTTTACAACCTCCCAACCGCGAGGATGTATACCCTCATTTGCCCCGCGGACAGCCCTTCGAGAGGCGGTTGGACAGTCCCCTGGATGGTGTCGTGGACAGCCCTTTGGGAGGACCTCCGAAACTTGGACTGTCACTCAGACAGCCCTTCGGGAGGACCTCCAAAACTCGGACGGTCACACGGACAACCCTATGGGAGGTACTCTCGAACTAAGACCGAAACTACAATCTCTCTATAGAGTTGCACACATACGGTGTCATCTATCCGGCAGGGCTTCGCCGTCCAGAACTAGTTCCCACCGAAACCCAGACAGCCTTTCGGCTCTATGAAACTCTTTTCGTGGGAGGGCAAGAAGAAGCCAGATAATGCATGGCATGTGTATGAGAGCAAGGTGTGAGAAGAATGGCAGCCATATCTCCTCCTTTTATAGGCCAAGGCAAGGGGTGGGGTGGTGGAGGAAAATACCAAAACACCCATGCAACATGTCCCACATGTAAGGTGAAAAGGTAACACAAGTGGGCCACCAAGGGGACACCACTTGGGCCGGCCACAACCTTGCCCCCCATGGGGGGGGGGGCAACAAGCCTCCAACATGTCTCCATGAAACATGTATGCTCCCTAGACAAAAAGCCACCAAACATGCAACCCCCGATTCGTGGGATCTTGTCCCCTCGCGCTGGGACAAGATGTTTTCCTGCGATCGTTTCTTCTGAAAAAATCCCGGACGGTCCCAGAACATTTTTGGTACCCTCTAAAATTATTTTGGGCTCATACCGAAACATTTTCGGTATGGTGGTTTTTATCAGCGAAAAGCAACAACAACAATTCCGGCGGTGGTTTTTATCAGCGAAAAGCAACAACAACAATTCCGGCGGTTCCGGAACATTTCCAGGTTTTTTCTCTAGAAAAATCCCAGAAGTTCGCAGACCAATTCTGAGACCCTCTAAGAATTTCCAGGCGAGTGCCGAAACCATTTTGACCTAATAATATATTCCGAAACAACTTTTCGGTTTTACCGAAACTCTTTCGGTGTTCTCTCTCCGGAACTCTTCCGTCGTCATCGAAACTAATTCAGTGACTTTCTCTCGGACTCCTTGTCTAATATTCAGCAGATAGATGACCCTTAAGCGTGTGACCCTATAGGTTCGGTGAAGCATATACATGACCCGGAACCCCTTTCGATCAATGATCAACATCAGAGCCATGGACACCCATACCGATCCCTATACCCACACAAATAAATATTCGAGTGAACCTCCAGTTGCCGTGTGCTATTCCTGTTGCTTCGCGATATGTTACAAATACCCGAGGTGAGATATGTTGGCATCCCCGTGGATCAACAACTTGTCCACTATGCCAGTTACCTCGTTACCGGTATTGTTCTGTTTTCTCGTTCCTGTGTTCCGGCATCCCCGTGATCAAATCATAAAGGGTCTAGCCAGACGATGATGGATGCCGAAACACGGAGAGGGCCCAGAGATATCTCTCCATTGTCGGAGGAGCGAATACCAATCTTGAGCTATCAAGTTACTTGACATACTTTTCCATGAACCCGTAAGCTGCCGTAATAGCCACCCATTTACGGATGACGTTTAACAAACCCCAAAGTTCATGAAGCAAGCATGAAGAAACTCGATACTCTCATGGTATAAGGAATTATGCAAATATTAAATTCTCTGTGTTATTAACCATTAACTTATGACGAATGTATCTCATAGCATAACATCAATTCGGGTCGATTCAACACAAATGTTCTTCTAACATTGTGCCCTCAAAATTGCCGGCATAGCCATGCCCATGACCAGGAAAACAGGATCATCATGCAATACTTGAGCCAGTCTTAGAGGCCAGACTAGGAATACAATTTACCGTTTATTATTCCACACGTGCATATGAGTCTTCCTTCAAGCCTCGTGGTTATTGTAGACTCGAGAACCATAGCAGTTATAGCATGGAACATAAACCTAATATGAACAGGGAGATAATAAATAACATTTATTATTGCCTCTAGGGCATATCTCCTACAGTAGGCGACGAAGAACCCGACAGCGTGACGAAGACCAGCACGGACGGTGGCGTTCCCGCGCTAAGGGAGGCGGCACGGTGCATACCAAGGAAGTAGACGCGCAGGGACAGCGCAGTGCACCGCGAGCCGCAACGCTACGGCCCGAAGGGGCAACGCACCGGCAACACATGGGTCGGGGTGACGGCAGGAAAATCTCGGGCGGCGGTGGTGACCGCGGGCCATGGTGCTACGGCCTAAAGAGGCGGCACGACGGTGAAGCACGTGTCGGTGCGACCGTGGGGATGGCCTCGGACGGCGCCGGAGACCGCGTGCCACGCTCACTACGGGCCGATGGGGTGACGCAGCGGCAGCACGAGGGTCGGTGCAACCACGAGGACGGCATGGAGGGACGACCTCGGGGCGGCGGTGGACCGCGGGCTGCGACACTACGTCCCGAAGGGGCGACGTGCGGCAGCAGGCGGGTCGATGCGGCCGTGGGGAGAACCACGGGGCGGCGGCGCTGCGGCCCGACGGGATGTGGCAGCGGCAGCCCGATGCTCGATCGGTGGAGGGGCGCTCTTGACTCGTGACCGTTTTCAGCACTACTCTAGTACTTAATGACCATTTTCAGCACTACTCTAGCACTACTCTAGTACTTAATTACTTACAACGAGCACTTCATAATCTCTGCTTGTGAGAAAACATGTTATCAGCACTACTCTAGTACTTAATGACATCTTTCACTGTTGTCCCATGATCAGTGCTTTGATCACTTTTGTATCTATACTCGGAACAACTTGGGAGTATCGGACATATCTGGTTGTTTTTACATACCATGGAATACATGATTAATCCAAACACTAGAGTGTGTGGAATCTCCATCATGTATTTTACTCGTCAGTGTTTTGGGACACTGAGTCTTGCAAAAACTCTTTCCATGTGACTTCGGCAAGAATCACTCCTTGGCGTTTTTAAATGCTAAAAGGTTTTAGCACCTTGTCAATATGTATTCATTGCTTAGCCCCATTAGGTAAATCTATCTCCATAGATCATCATGCCTAATATTGAGGCTATTTAGCCTAAGCACTTCATCGCAAAACTATTTTCAAATGAAGTCCTAATTCGTGTCAAGAAATTTATTTCCAATTAACAATGTGTCAAGCACACAACGTTTTAGAAATATTATTATGCTCCCACTTACTTTCTTGAATCACAAGCATCTTCGTTACCCATTGATGAAGTCAAAAACCCTTTTTGACCATTTCATCAAACCACGAAGATTCCAACTCCATTTTGCTCTCTTTTGTCCATTGCTGGAACTCTGAAGTTTGCATACTTACTAGCATCCTCTGGATCGGCAAATTACTTTGGACTGTATCACATACAAGTCCTAGGTTTCATTTCCATCAGATGGAAATCCTTTTGTCATCCATGTTTCATATCTCATGATTGATATATGTATTGATTGCTAGTTCAACCCGAACCGACCTTAAGCTTCGCTACGGTGAAACAACCTCATCGTAGTCAACTCCTTGAACTTGTTATTTCAACAAGTCGAGCTTTATGGATAAAACATTTTTATCCGTATCAGTTTTTAGTTCCATAAATATTCGTTAGACTCTAAGTCATCTGAAAGGTGTATCAAGGTTTTAATCTTGAATCACTTATATGGAAACTATCTCGGATTGTATTGGCATTTAGCCAATGCCGGAGTCAGGGCCCATCAACGCTTCCTTGTGTATTGTAGGTATACTGTTGTCTAACAACAATATCTCGTTTGCGCACCTAATAGGTTTGCACGAGCTTTGCCTACGTGGTTCAGCTGCACGTTTGACTGAAGTCCATACATTTTATTGTAGAGACTTCCATATGAGTCGTAGTAGGAAACAACGAAATCACTTCCGGGGTTTCTTTCCTTTGAACTGATGACGAAGATACTGGTTATCTCGTCGAGTTGCACTGTCCTCCTACTCACCTTTTGTAAGAACTATTCTCTTTAAAAGCATACCGTTTTGTGGCAAAACCCTTTGCCTCGGTATAGTGGTGGGGGAATACCCAATGACTTGGGATAACCATACAAAGTAGCACTTGTCTGATTTGGAATAGGTTTGTAACCTTTTACACAAGCCCCATATTCCAAATGTTAAGAAAAGATATAACATGGTTGGGCATACCATACCACGGCGTCATTTCAACATACCTGATGGATCTCTTTTCAGTGTAAAATCCACAGTTTCTAAAGCATCACTCTATAAAAGGGATAATGGCAAATCTATTTATGTCATCTTTGATCTTACCATGTCATAAATGGTTCAATTACGTCTTCACGGACTTTCCACTTGCAGTGGTGTTCCGGGAGGTGCAAGTTATGAAACTCTTTTCACAACTCATCAAACATTCGCTAAACTTGTAACTCAAATATTCCTTTCTGCAATCAAATTGTAGAAACATAATTTTATTGGTACAATAACTTCTACTTCATTTTTGAAAACCTTTCGAAAGATTTCAAAAGATCCAGACTTACGTCTCATCAAGTAAATATCCATATATCTACTTGAGTCATTTTTGAAGGTAGACAAATCCACTGTTTGTAACAATATTTATCGGACTACATACATCAAATGTATGATCACCAATAAGTTCTTTGCTCGTTCCTTATGGCCTATGAACGGTATTTTAGTTAGTTCACCTTTTGGAGGAAAGTTGCAAGTATCAGATGATTGAAAATCAAACGACTTCAAAATCCAACATAATGGAATTTTCCATGCGGGTTTCTCCAATGTGATCAAATGTAGTGCCACACATATGTGGTATTCTTTTAGTCTTGCGACATTTAGCGTCAGTGTTATGGATGTATCATATTTCCATCAATATTCATAACATACATCCCATCTAGGATGGAAGCATGTCCCTTCATGTTATTCATAATACTGAACAACAATTGTTGTTTTTATGAACAACTATTTTGCAACAAACATTGTGCAATGGGCTAGAGTGTATGAAACTCTAAAATGAATTATAAAAGTAAACCCAGAGGTAATGTATTATTATCAATTCATAACATACGTCTCATTCATAATGAAAGTATGGCCCTTATGTTATTTATAACACTGAACATGAAAAATTCTCTTATGAACAACCTTCTTGCAAGATACCTTATGCAAAGGGCTAGAGTGTGAAACTCTAAAATGAATTATGAAACTTAATACATAGGGAATACACCGATGGAAGGCATAGTAACATTTATTGTGTTCCCTGCGTGTATCTAAACCTCATCCCTGGCTAGTCTTTCAGGCCATAGTAGTTCTTACATCGAGTTGCAACAGAATGCAATCGAGCGGGTATCTTTGTGACCAACTCACAATACCCAAGAATTAGTGATTAACATGTTTACCATAATTCCCAAGAACTATATCTTTGACCAGCCTTCTATACATCAAAAACTTGTATGACATTCATACATGAGCTGGATATTCCAGTCTTCTATCTTCTTGCCATTATACTTCTAACAGTTTAACTTTTCAGTATTTCTCCTACTCTCAGAAGAATCACCCAACTTAAGAGTGGTGTTAGCCCCGGACTTCCTAGGCGTGAAAGTCTTACTAACACCCTTCAGACACTTCCTTTCTCTTTAAGTTGTTGTTTTATTCACCTTTCATCATATGACAGGCGTTCTCCTGGATCCCTCTCTTATCAGTCTAATGCATAGTAAACTCCTTTAATAATAGTTTGCAAACAAACATTGCTTTGGATATCTCATATCTTTTAGCTTTTGTCTGTTTCTGAAAATGATTTTCAGATTCCATGTATATCACATAACTAGCCAAACTTTCAAAGTTCCGGTCTCATGGAAGCAAACATATTGCACTTTGATTGAAAAGGAATTCTAGCTTTTGGATCGAAGGACGAGAGTCATATGATCCATAGCATTAGCGGGAGAATACCGAAAGCATGCGATAGGACAAAGTCCTTCTCGGCACTCTTGAGGACAATCCTCACATTACGTTACCAACCGTAAAGTTTTAACCAGATATTTAATAGCTATTCAATTTTAATAGGGAAGGTGGAAACGCGAGCCATTATCCTACAACTATTATGCAATCTACACTTAGACAAAGTTCACAATTAATTGCACTGAGAATTAAAAGAATTAATTCTATAGTACGCTCCCACTCAAATCAATATCTCTCATAATTGATTGTGAGTGATACAAGACCCGCATTTAAATTGTTCGCCATTGGTGTAACACCACTGATGACGAAAATCTCAACCGGTAGGCCAACTTGCCAATCACATCTCTATGTGACTCTTGTTCATCTTTCGATGCGTGTGTTCCGAGCTCATGACGGTCATGCCTGAACGTCAAGACAACCAAGTGATCTCGCTGCAAGGTCTCAACTCACCTGCCTCACACTTCTCTAATCGTTCGTACCCGTGTGACACGGCGCACCCCGAAAAGATAGGTGCCGTGACGGTGCTACACTTGGGAGAACACTAACTACTTAATACTTTGTGAGAGATCACCCTAATAAAAAGCGACTACCGCGCAATCAAGAAGGGTGCATCATAAGGGATAAACATCTCAGACAATTCATAATAGCATGATATGGTATAGCCCTTTCTGATGGAGAAGTCTTTCATTTCTTCGTCTTCGGCATTCGCGTCGGTGTTCACCTTCGTGAAGATTGCCACCACCTTGTCGATGCACTAGGTAATATTGCTATCTCTATAGCTAACAAAATAAGTGCATTTCATAAGGTTGACACGCAGGTCATTAAAGTGCAATCATATGGCTCCAGCCATCATGCCGAATCATGACACGCAGGTCATGTTAATTACATCATATAGTCATCTCATACATAATCAAATTAATATGAGCATTGCTATACCACATCATATGCACATGCAAACCATCCTACAAAACCAAGTTAGACGCCTCTAATCGGTTCATGCAAAAACTTGTTTTACGTGGCTTCTAAGGTTTCGAAACAAACTGAAGCTACCAACGCCCATCATCAAGCATGATAATCCAAGTCGCTAGATTAACATTGTGGGGTGTATGAAACACGAGATAATAAAATCTTGAGCCCCATACTAAACTTCGTCATACGCATGACCCCCGTGCAGATCATATCTGCATTGCACTTTCGTTTGTGAAACATCCATCTTTCTTTAACTATAGTGGAACCCAAAGAACTGTTAGCACTTCCTTGATCTGTCAATCAGCATACTCAGGAGCAGCATGAAAGGATCGCGGATTGCCAGAACTTTGTGAGATTCCACCATGCCGTCAAGATCAGGACTACGCAAATTCAGGGGAAGCAACATGAACATCTGGTAACAGATTTCATCTGCTACCCGCATAAATAATTTTCAGCAATAGATCTCATCTACTCCAAAATTATATTATGCAATACCCATACATCTCCATGTATTCTAGATCGTAACCTGCATCTACGCATAGCACGGCTCTTGATGCCACTGTTGGGTAACGCAGTAGAAAAAATATTCGACCTATGCACCAGCCCAGGACCACTATGGAGACTGCATACAAGGTTTGATCATTTCGTTACCGACTCGTAGCGCAGCGGAAGTAGAGTCGATGACGATCGGCGGTGCAGATCCCCGCAGCTAGGATTTTACAACCTCCCAACCACGAGGATGTATACCCTCATCTGCCCCGCGGACAGCCCTCCGGGAGGCGGTCGGACAGTCCCCTGGATGGTGTCACGGACAGCCCTTCGGGAGGACCTCCGAAACTTAGACTGTCACTCAGACAGCCCTTCGGGAGGACCTCCAAAACTCGGACGGTCACACGGACAGCCCTACGGGAGGCACTCTCGAACTAAGACCGAAACTACGATCTCTCTACAGAGTTGCACACATACGGTGTCATCTATCCGGCAAGGCTTCGCCATCCAGAACTAGTTCCCCCCGGAACCCAAACAACCTTTCGTCTCTACGAAACTCTTTTCGTGGGAGGGAGAGAAGAAGCCAGATAATGCATGGCATATGTATGAGAGCAAGGGGTGAGAAGAATGGCAGCCATATCTCCTCCTTTTATAGGCCAAGGCAAGGGGTGGTGTGGTGGAGGAAAATACCAAAACACCCATGCAACATGTCCCACATGTGAGGTGAAAGGTAACACAAGTGGGCCACCAAGGGGACACCACTTGGGCCGGCCACAACCTTGCCCCCCATGAGGGGGGGGGGCAACAAGCCTCCAACATGTCTCCATGAAACAAGCATGCTCCCTAGACAAAAAGCCACCAAACATGCAACCCCCGATTCGTGGGATCTTGTCCCCTCGCGCTGGGACAAGATGTTTTCCCGCGATCGTTTCTTCTGAAAAAATCCCGAACGGTCCCAGAACATTTCCGGTACCCTCTAAAATTATTCTGGGCTCATGCCGAAACATTTATGGTATGGTGGTTTTTATCAGCGAAAAGCAACAATAGCAGTTCCGGCGGCTCCGAAACATTTCCGGGTTTTTTCTCTTGAAAAATCCCAGAAGTTCCCAGACCAATTCTGAGACCCTCTAAGAATTCCAGGCGAGTGCTCAAACCATTTTGACCTAATAATATATTCCGAATCAACTTTTCGGTTTTACCGAAACTCTTTCGGTGTTCTCTCTCCGGAACTCTTCTGTCGTCACCGAAACTATTTCAGTGACTTTCTCTCGGACTCGTTGTCTAGTATTCAGCAGATAGATGACCCTTAAGTGTGTGACCCTATAGGTTCGGTGAAGCATAGACATGACCCGGAACCCCTTCCGATCAATGATCAACATCGGAGCCATGGACACCCATATCGATCCCTATACCCACACGAATAAATATTCGAGTGAACCTCCAGTTGCCGTGTGCTATTCCTGTTGCTTCACGATATGTTACAAATACCCGAGGTGAGACATGTTGGCATCCCCATGGATCAACAACTTGTCCACTATGCCAGTTACCTCGTTACGGGTATTGTTCTCTTTTCTCATTCCCGTGTTTTGGCATCCCCGTGATCAAATCACAAAGGGTCTGGACAGACGATGATGGATGCCAAAACACTGAGAGGGCCTAGAGATATCTCTCCATCATTGGAGGAGCAAATCCCAATCTTGAGCTATCAAGTTACTTGACATACTTTTCCATGAACCCGTAAGCCGCCGTAATAGCCACCCATTTACGGATGACGTTTAACAAACCCCAAAGTTCATGAAGCAAGCATGAAGAAACTCGATACTCTCATGGTCTAAGGAATTATGCAAATATTAAATTCTCTGTGTTATTAACCATTAACTTATGACGAATGTATCTCATAGCATAACATCAATTCGGGTCGATTCAACACAAATGTTCTTCTAATATTGTGCCCTCAAAATTGCCGGCATAGCCATGCCCATGATCAGGAAAACAGGATCATCATGCAATACTTGAGCCAGTCTTAGAGGCCAGACTAGGAATACAATTTACCGCTTATTATTCCACATGTGCATATGAGTCTTCCTTCAAGCCTGGTGGTTATTGTAGACTCGAGAACCATAGCAGTTATAGCATGGAACATAAACCTAATTATGAACAGGGAGATAATAAATAACATTTATTATTGCCTCTAGGGCATATCTCCTACTGTAGGCGATGAAGAACCGGACAGCGTGACGAAGACCAGCACAGACGGTGGCGTTCCCGCGCTAAGGGAGGCGGCACGACGCATACCAAGGAAGTCGACGCGCGGGGACGGTGGAGTGCACCGTGAGCAGCGACGCTACGGCCCGAAGGGGTAATGCAGCGGCAACACGCGGGTCGGGGCGACAACGGGAAAATCTCAGGCGGCGATGGTGACCGCGGGCCATGGTGCTACGGCCTGAAGGGGAAGCACGGCGAGGAAGCACGTGTCGGTGCGACCGTGGGGACGACCTTAGACGACGACGGAGACCGCACGCCACGTTCACTACGGCCCGCTTGGGCGACGCAGCGGCAGCGCAAGGGTTGGTGCAGCCAATGGGACGGGCTGGAGGGGACGACCTCGGGGCGGCGGTGGACCACGGGCTGTGACACTACGTCCCGAAGGGGCGACGTGCGACAGCAGGCGGGTCGATGCGGCCGCGGGGAGAACCACGGGGCGGCGGCGCTGCGGCCCAATGGGATGTGGCAGCAGCAGCCCGGTGCTCGATCGGTGGAGGGGCGCTATTGACTCGTGACCATTTTCACGGGTCCCGCAGAGGCGCGCGCAACCGACGGGCTAGGTCGGTCGCACGGCGTAGATGAGGCGGATCGCGGCAGCGAGCGGGTGATCAATCCGATCGCGGCAGCGAGCGGGTGATCAATCCGATCGCGACAGCAAGCGGGTGATCAATCCGATCGCGCGTGAGGTCGTGGATGTCGCTCGGTGGAGGTGTGGTGGCGGCCGGAGCCGGTAGCCGGTCCTAAACAGCCGGCCCGAAGCAGCCAGCGTGACGCAGCCGGCCCGACAGCCGACAAGGCCGACGCGAGGCTGTTGGCGAGGCCTACTCAGTCGGCGTGAGGCAGCTGGCGAGGACGGAGTCGGGAGCTGACCCGACGCAGCCGGCCCGAGGCAACTGGTGCGTGATGGGACGAGGCGACGGTGAAGATCGACAGGCAGGCCTGCGCGAGAACGACGGTTGTGATGGCCCCCCGCACGGCGCGAGGCCGTCGGGTCAGGGCGATGCAGGAGTCCCAATCGGAGCAGGGCGATGACGGTTGGCATAGATCGACGGGCATGACGGCGCGCGGACGATGGCGTTGAGAGGCCGCCGGGTTGCGCAAGGCCGCCGAGTCGAGGGTAGAGGTCGGGTCGCGCCGATGTCGGAGTAGAGGCGCAGTGGTCGACAGCGGCGGTGGGCGACACAAACTGATTTAAGATCGGAAAACCGAAAACAAAACACCGATCAAAGCGACCGGCGGACGAGAGAAAACCCGGATCAAGAGATCGGGAAAAGACTCTATAGGGCAGCCGATCAACATGACTGGCGGACGAACCCTAGGTACGGGCGGCACGCCCCCAGCGGCGGTCATGGAGGCAGACCATCCCGGGGCGACGCGGAGCGGAAGCGGCGGCGACGGCGGCTAGGGTTGAATCGGTTAGGCTAATACCATGTTAAAAGGGAGAGAGGGTTTGGTGGAATAGTTATTGTATTGCTTGAGCCTCGTGGGATATATATAGGAGTACTTTATCTACTTGAAGTACAAGACAAGTCAGAATATTTCCTAGTCTATCCTATGTTTCCAATACAATCACGATACTCAATATGTTTCAAGTTGGTTGTAATGGATAGTATCATAAGAGAAACTTCAACGCAGAGACCCAAACGGACACGCGGTTTGTCCGCTTTTCGTCCGTTTGGGTCGCCCGTCCACCTGTCCGTGTCCACTTTTTTAAATGGGTCAGCCGGGACACCCAACAGGCAGCAGGTGGACGGCAACGCTGTGGCAATAGAATAATAGGAAAAAGGTGGGTGGGGTGGGCCAGCGAATTAAATAAGAAGGGAGAGGTGGGTGGGTGACAAGTGGGTCTGCCCGGACATAGGCGGACGACGCAGACGTAGAAAGCGTCTGCTTTGTGTCTGCCTGCAACCCAAAGTTGGCCCAAATTTGAGCCGGAAATGGGTCGGCGCGGACGCCAAGGAGACGTGATTTAGGACGCGTCAGTTTGGGTCCACGCGTTGGGCCATCTTTTCTGTCCGCGGCGACCCAAACGGACGCGGGCGGACGAAATGGGTTGGCCGGTTGGAGTTGCTCTAAGTTAGCATGGTGCATATAATATTAGTGTATGATACTATCTTTTTAATGCATAATACGTATTATATATTAGTATCATAGATCACTTTATTTATTGCCATGCATGACACGTAATAGTATAACATTTATGATGTTATGATATCATGATATATTACTCAATAATTTTTTTCTTTATTTAATTCTATGTCATGTTAACAAAATTTCCTAGTTGACATACATACTAGTTATAATACTTTTATTACGATTAGGCTCAGAGGTTCTGGTTTCTTTGTTCCGGGTGGAAGGAAGAAGATCCGGTGAAAGTGGGTTGAACTTGAATTACTTGGCCGCTTGCAGTGTAGTGGTAGGATCGAAAGTAGTGCTAGAGGGGGGGGGGGTGATTAGACTACTTGACCAAATAAAAATCTAGTTTTTCCAAATGTTAATTCTTGGCAGATTTTAGCATTCATAGTATGTTAAGTACATCCTATATGTGCATGTCTAAGACTATAGCAGCGTAAAGTAAAGACAAGCATGTAAATAAAGAGAGTGTAGGAAGGTCAAATGCAATTGGTGACACGATGATTTTTCCCATGTTTACGATAGGTTAAGCTATCGTACATCCACGTTCATTGAGTCTTCAACCCACGGAGGATAACGGTCGCGAGAGTCCATCGAGGGCTCTACCCATGGAGGGTTTCACGAAGAAGCAACCTTGAGTATACCATGACGGCTTCCATCCACTAAGGACTAGCCTTACTTGGGGTAGATCTTCACGAAGTAGGCGATCTCCTTGCCCTTACAAACTTCTTGGTTCACTCCACAACACGAAGTAGAAGGCTCCCAAGCGACACCTAACCAATCTAGGAGGCACCACCCTCCTAAAGGTAATAGGCTCGGTAATGCGATGAACTCCTTGCTCTTGTGCTTCAAGTTGATAGACTCCTCAACATACAATCACTCTTTCACAGATATGGCTTGGTAGAAGAGATGGGATTGGTAGAAAGCAACTTGGGGAGGCTAGAAATCAAGATACATATGGTTGGAGTGGAAGATCTTGACCTCAACACAAGGGTAGGTGGTTCTCTCTTAGAAAACTGATAGGATAGGTATGGAATAGTCCCGAGTGCTTCTCTTTCGAGTAGGTGGTGGTGAAGGGGTATATATAGGCATCTCCAAAAATCCAACCATTACACACAATAAGTCAAACTAAGTGGAACCGATGTGTGAAACTCGGTTGTACCGAAGTGACTTAAAGTTAGCAACTTTTGAATCTCGGTGAGACCGATATAGGAATCTCGGTGAGACCGATATAGGAATCTCGGTTGCACCGATAAGGTGATCAACGGTCAGAATGTCCAATCTCGGTGACGTAGATTCAACAATCTCAGAGGGACCGAAACTGTGAACTTGCGTAACAAAAAGTTGGCAGCCTAAGTCGATGGCACCGAATGTAGTATCGGTTGTACCGAAAGGGTAGGGATTGTGTCTAGGGTTTGGAATTAGTGGCACCAGAATGGAAATGTTGGTTGCACAGATTTTGAGTATTTGGCTTTGGACATCCTTTGGTGGGAGAGTTTGTGGGTGTCTTTGGTGACTATCACTTGTGCACGTATAAGCATTTTGTTCACCAACAAAACCTTACCCCCTTTTAATAGTATTGGCTTTCCTATGGACTCAAAGTGATTTCTCACAAATGTAAAATGTAGATTCCTCTTGCTTGAAGCTTTGCCAACCTATTTCCTTGCATCTTGGGGTATTCCACAATCTTTTTCCAACCCATCATTGAACTTTTCCTGAAACATTCTTAGTGGAAACATTAGTTCAATGACATATATGTGGTTATTAATTACCAAAACTACCAAGGGAGCAAATGTGCTTTCAATCTCCCCTTTTTGGTAATTGATGACAACATATAGATAAAAGCTTCGACAAATGATATAATCAATGAATATAATCGTTGCTTTGAGAAGTATGTGATAAGCAAGAGCTCCCCCTAAATTTGTGCATTATTTGAAATTTTCGGTTGAATGCAAACGCACAATCGATTAGGTACATGGGGCACTTCTTACATGTCACATACAACTTGGTGGTGTGTGAGAGTAATAAGAGATAATCAACATAGCACAACACAACAAGCAAAGTGAGTGATCATCACATAATCATCAAATGATAGGAAATAGTAGCAACACACATAACATCATATGATCACACACAAACACAAAAGTATCTCACGTCAAACCAAAAGAGCCAAATGTTTTGTAAAACCAGCAAATAAAAATAGACGCTCTCTCACTCGAAGCCTAAGATCTATATACAACTTCTCCCCCTTTGGCAACAAGTTACCAAAAAGTTCAAAGAGATATATCTAATCGTTCTACGGCTGCTCTCCTCCGGTAGTCGATGTCGAAGTCAAGAGAACTGTGTCGCCGAAGATTTCTACTAAAGTCCTGGATGGAGCTGGTGTTGGAAATATGCCCTAGAGGCAATAAATAAAGTGTTTATTATTGTATTTACTTGTTCATGATAATCGTTTATTATCCATGCTATAATTGTATTAATTGGAAACATGGATACATGTGTGGATACATAGACAAACACAATGTCCCTAGTATGCCTCTAGAGAACTAGCTCGTTGATCGAAAGATGGTTAAGGTTTCCTAGCCATGGACA
This sequence comes from Hordeum marinum, assembly GCA_022496015.1. NCBI lineage: Eukaryota > Viridiplantae > Streptophyta > Magnoliopsida > Poales > Poaceae > Hordeum > Hordeum marinum. The sequence continues at coordinate 418,059,172 of CM039675.1, forward strand.
TGAGATGTCATTTGATAACGGGATCACATCATTAGGAGAATGATGTGATGGACAAGACCCAAACTACAAACGTAGCTTATGATCGTGTCAGTTTATTGCTACTGTTTTCTGCATGTCAACTATATGTTCCTATCACCATGAGATCATGCAACTCACATATATCAGAGGAGTGCCTTGTGTGTATCAAACGTCGCAACATAACTGGGTGACTATAAAGGTGCTCTATAGGTGTCTCCGAGGGTGTCTGTTGAGTTGGCATGGATTGAGACTGGGATTTGTTACTCCGTGTGACGGAGAGGTATCTCAGGGCCCACTCGGTAATACAACATCACAATAAGCCTTGCAAGCAGTGTGACTAAGTGTTAGTTATGGGATCTTGTATTACGTAACGAGTAAAGAGACTTGCCAGTAACGAGGTTGAACTAGGTATGGAGATACCGACGATCGAATCTCGGGCAAGTAACATATCGAAGAACAAAGGGAACATCATACGGGATTAACTGAATCCTTGACATAGAGGTTCGACCGATAAAGATCTTTGTAGAATATGTAGGAACCAATGTGGAGATCCAGGTCCCGCCATTGGTTATTGACCGTAGAGGTGTCTCGATCAAGATGGTGGAGATCGTCATCAAGCTGTACGTGTGCTGAACGCGGAGGTGCCGTCCGTTCGGTGCTAGATCGGAAGGATCGTGATCAAGTTCATGGGACTGATCGTGATCAAGTTCGTGGGACGAATCGTGATCGGATCGCGGGACAGATCATGATTGGATCGTGGGACGGATCGTGATTGGATCACGGGACACACGGCGATTTGGATCACGAAGACATTCGACTACACCAATCGCGTTTCTTAACTCTTCCCGCTTAGCGATCTACAAGGGTATGTAGATCCACTCTCCCTCTCTTCGATGCTCATCACCATGGATAGATCTGCGTGTGCGTAGGAATTTTTTTGTTTCCCATGCAACGTTCCCCAACAGTGGCATCATGAGCTAGGTCTATGTGTTGATGAGATCTCGACTAGAACACAAAAGGTTTGTGGGCGTTGCTTAGATTGCTTCCTCCATTGGTCGGATTTTGGTTCAGCGGTATTGTGAGATGAAGCGGCCCGGACCAACATTACTCGTATGCTTATGAGAGACCGGTTCCCTCGACGCAACTTGTTGCCTAGATGGCTTGCGGGTGGCAGTTTCTCTCACTTTAGTTGGATCGGATTCGACAAAGGCGGTCCTTGAGAAGGTTGAAAAGAAAATTATGTATCACCGTTGTGGTTTATGCGTAGGTGAGAATCGTTCTTGCTAGAAACCCGTAGCAGCCACGTAAAACATGCAACAACAATTAGAGGATGTCTAACTTGTTTTTGTAGGGTATGTTGTGATGTGATATGGCCAATTACATGATGTGATATATGTGATGTATGAGATGATCATGTGATGTATAGAATTTCACGACTTGCATGTCAATGAGTACGGCAACCGGCAGGAGCCATAGGGTTGTCTTTAATTATTGTATGACCTGCGTGTCAATCATTAAGCGCTATGTAATGCTTTACTTTATCGCTAAACGGTAGCAATAGTAGTAGAAGCACGTTGGGCGCGACAACCCCGATGGCGACACGTTGATGGAGATCAAGATGATGGAGATCATGGTGTCTTGCCGGTGACGATGGAGATCATGCCGGTGCTTTCAGGATGGAGATCTAAAGCACAAGTTCATGGCCATATCATGTCACTTATGAATTGCATGTGATGTTAATCCTTTTATGCACCTTGTTTTGCTTAGTACGATGGTAGCATTATAAGGTGATCCCTCACTTAAATTTCAAGATAAATTGTGTTCTCCTCGAGTGTGCACCGTTGCGAAAGTTCGTCGTGTTGAGACACCACGTGATGATCGGGTGTGATAGACTCTACGTTCACATACAACGGGTGCAAGCCAGTGTTGCACGCGTAGAACACTCGGGTTAAACTTGACGAGCCTAGCATGTACAGACATGGCCTCGGAACACAAGAGACCGAAAGGTCGAACATGAGTCATATAGTAGATATGATCAACATAATGATGTTCACCATTGAAGCCACCTCAACTCACGTGATGATCGGACTTGAGTTGGTGGATTTGGATCATGTGACACTCAGATGACCTGATGGATGTCAATTTGAGTGGGAGCTTTAGTAATTTGATTAACTAAACTCATTATCTTGAACAATAGTCTAAGTAAACTTTGCATATTTATGTTGTAGATCAATGGCTCGCGCAGTAGCACCCCTGAATTTTAATGCGTTCCTAGAGAAAGCTAAGATGAAAGATGATGGAAGTAACTTTGTTGACTAGGTCCGTAATCTAAGGATTATCCTCACGGCTTCCCAGAAATCATATGTCCTTGATGCACCGCTTGGTGACCAACCAGAAGACATGACCTCCGAAGATGTTAAGAACGCTTGGGAGGCACGTACTGGAGATTACTCAATAGTTCAGTGTGCAATATTGTATGGCTTAGAACCGGGACTTCAAAGATGTTTTGAACGTCATGGAGCATATGAGATGTTCCAGGAGTTGAAGTTTATCTTTCAAAAGAATGCCCGGATCAAGAGGTATGAAACCTCCGATAAGTTCTATGCTTGCAAGATGGAAGAGAACGGGTCTATCAGTGAACATATACTCAGAATGTCAGGGTATTCAACTCGTCTAGCGGAGTTGGGAATTGCCCTTCCGCCAGAAGCGATCACTGACAGAGTTCTTCAATTACTGCCACCTAGTTACAAGAGCTTTGTGATGAACTATAACATGCATGGGATGAACAAGTCAGTCGCCGAGCTGTTTGCGATGCTAAAAGTCGCTGAGTCTGAAATCCAGAAAGAACATCAAGTGTTGATGGTCAATAAAACCACTAGTTTCAAGAAAAATGGCAAAGTCAAGGGCAAGGGCAAGAAGGGTAAAACCAAGAAGGATGGAAAAGCAGTTGCTACTCCTACAAAGAAGCCCAAGCATGGACCCAAGCCAGAAACTGAGTGCTTTCATTGCAAGGGAACTGGTCACTGGAAGCGGAACTGCCCCAAGTACCTGGATGACAAGAAGGCGGCCAACGACAAACAAGGTATATGTGATATACATGTTATTGATGTGTACCTTACTAGCTCTCGTACTAGTGCCTGGGTATTTGATACCGGTTCGGTTGCTCACATTTGCAACTCAAAGCAGGAACTACGGAATAAACGAAGGCTGGCAAAGGACGAAGTGACGATGCGCGTGGGAAATGGTTCCAAGGTTGATGTGATCCCCGTCGACACGCTCTCTCTTCGATTACCATCGGGATTAGTGATGAACCTGAATAATTGTTATTTAGTGCTTGCGTTAAGCATGAACATTATATCTGGATCTTGTTTATTGCGAGACGGTTACTCATTTAAATCAGAGAATAAAGGTTGTTCTATTTATATGAGTAATATATTTTATGGTCATGCACCCAATGTTAGGGGTTTATTCATATTGAATCTTGATAGTGATGACACACATGTTCATAACATTGATGCCAAAAGATGAAGAGTTGATAATGATAGTACCACTTTCTTGTGGCACTGCCGTTTAGGTCATATTGGTGTAAAACGCATGAGGAAGCTCCATGCTGATGGACTTTTGGAGTCACCTGATTTTGAATCACTTGACACATGTGAACCATGCCTCATGGGCAAGATGACTAAAACGCTGTTCTCTGGATCAATGGAATGGGCGAGTGACTTGTTGGAAATCATACATACTGATGTGTGCGATCCAATGAATGTTACAGCGCATGGTGGATATCGTTATTTTCTCACCTTCACTGATGACTTAAGTAGATATGGGTATATTTAATTAATGAAACACAAGTCTGAAACGTTTGAAAAGTTCAAGCAATTTCAGAGTGAAGTTGATACATACTGATGTGTGCGGTCCAATGAATGTTATAACGCGTGGTGGATATCGTTATTTTCTCATCTTCACTGATAACTTAAGTAGATATGGGTATATTTACTTAATGAAACACAAGTCTGAAACGTTTGAAAAGTTCAAGCAATTTCAGAGTGAAGTTGAGAATCATCGTAACAAGAAGATTAAGTTCCTGCGATCTGATCGACGAGGTGAATATCTTAGTTATGAGTTTGGTAGTCACTTAAGACAGTGTGGAATTGTTTCACAGTTGACACCGCCCGGAACACCACAGTGTAATGGTGTGTTCGAATGTCGTAATCGAACCTTATTAGATATGGTGCATTCTATGATGTCTCTTGCTGATTTGCCACTATCGTTTTGGGGTTATGCATTAGAGATAGCTGCATTCACTTTAAATAGGGCACCATCAAAATCCGTTGAGACGCCGCCATATGAACTGTGGTTTGGCAAGAAGCCAAAGTTGTCGTTTCTTAAAGTTTGGGGATGTGATGCTTATGTCAAAAAGCTTCAGCCTGAAAAGCTGGAACCCAAAGCGGAGAAATGCGTCTTCATAGGATACCCGAAACAGACAGTCGGGAATACCTTCTATCTCAGATCCGAAGGCAAAGTGTTTGTCACTAAGAACGGAACATTTCTTGAGAAAGAGTTTCTCTCGAAAGAATTGAGTGGGAGGAAAATAGAGCTTGATGAGGGTATTGAACCTTTACTTCAACCAGAAAGTAGCTCAGCGCAGAAAGATGTTTCTGTGGAACCTACGACGGTAGAAGAGGAAGTTAATGATGATGATCATGAAGCTTCGAATCAAGCTACTATTGAACCTCGTAGGTCGACAAGGCCGCGTACTACCCCTAAGTGGTACGGCAACCCTGTCTTGGAGGTCATGTTGTTGGACAACAATGAACCTACGAGCTATGGAGGAGCTGTGATGGGCCCGGATTCCGAGAAATGGTTAGAGGCCATGAATTCCGAGATGGGATCCATGTGTGAAAACAAAGTATGGACTTTGGAAGTATTACCTGAAGGGCGGAAGGCCATTCAGAACAAATGGATCTTTAAGAAGAAGACAGACGCAGACGGTAATGTCACCGTCTATAAAGCTCGACTTGTGGCAAAGAGTTTTTCACAAGTTCAAGGAGTTGACTACGATGAGACGTTCTCACCCGTAGCGATGCTTAAGTCTGTTAGAATCATGTTAACAATATCTGCTTATTTCGACTATGACATTTGGCAGATGGATGTCAAAACAGCGTTCCTCAACGGTTTCCTTGAGGAAGAGTTGTATATGATGCAACCCAAAGGTTTTGTCGATCAGAGAGTGCTGACAAAGTTTGCAAACTCTAGCGATCCATTTATGGACTGGTGCAAGCATCTCGGAGTTGGAATAAGCGCTTTGATGAGGTGATCAAAGCGTTTGAGTTTATACAAGTTTACGGAGAAGCTTGTATTTACAAGAAAGTGAGTGGGAGCTCTATAGCGGTTCTAGTATTATATGTGGATGACATATTGCTGATTGGAAACAATATAGAAATGCTAGAAAGCGTGAAGGAATATTTGAACAAGAGTTTTTCAATGAAGGACCTAGGAGAAGCTGCTTTCATATTAGGCATTAAGATCTATAGAGATAGATCGAGACGCTTAATAGCACTTTCACAGAGCACATACCTTGATAATGTTTTGAAGAAGTTCAAAATGGAACAGTCCAAGAAGGGGTTCTTGCCTGTGTTACAAGGTGTGAAGTTGAGTAAGACTCAATGCCCAGTAACTGCAGAAGATAGAGAAAAGATGAGTGTCATCCCCTATGCTTCAGCCATAGGCTCTATCATGTATGCAATATGCATGTTGTGCACAAGACCCGATGTCAGCCTTGCCATAAGTATGGCCGGAAGGTTTCAAAGTGATCCTGGAATGGAGCACTCGCAAGCGGTCAAGAATATCCTTAAGTACCTGAAAAGGACTAAGGAAATGTTTCTCGTTCATGGAGGTGATGAAGAGCTTGTCGTAAAGGGTTACATCGATGCAAGCTTTGACACTGATCCGGACGACTCATTACAATGTAAATCACATAATGATGTGAACTAGATTATTGACTCTAGTGCAAGTGGGAGACTGTTGGAAATATGCCCTAGAGGCAATAAATAAAGTGTTTATTATTGTATTTCCTTGTTCATGATAATCTTTTATTATCCATGCTATAACTGTATTAATTGGAAACATGGATACGTGTGTGGATACATAGACAAACACAATGTCCCTAGTATGCCTCTAGTGAACTAGCTCGTTGATCGAAAGATGGGTAAGGTTTCCTAGCCATGGACATGAGATGTCATTTGATAACGGGATCACATCATTAGGAGAATGATGTGATGGACAAGACCCAAACTACAAACGTAGCTTATGATCGTGTCAGTTTATTGCTACTGTTTTCTGCATGTCAAGTATATGTTCCTATGACCATGAGATCATGCAACTCACAGATATCGAAGGAGTGCCTTGTGTGTATCAAACGTCGCAACATAACTGGGTGACTATAAAGGTGCTCTACAGGTGTCTTCGAGGGTGTCTGTTGAGTTGGCATGGATCGAGACTTGGATTTGTTACTCCGTGTGACGGAGAGGTATCTCAGGGGCCACTCGGTAATACAACATCACAATAAGCCTTGCAAGCAGTGTGGCTAAGTGTTAGTTACGGGATCTTGTATTACGGAACGAGTAAAGAGACTTGCCAGTAACGAGGTTGAACTAGGTATGGAGATACCGACGATCGAATCTCGGGCAAGTAACATACCGAAGAACAAAGGGAACATCATACGGGATTAACTGAATCCTTGACATAGAGGGTCGACCGATAAAGATCTTCACAGAATATGTAGGATCCAATGTGGACATCCAGGTCCTGCCATTGGTTATTGACCGTAGAGGTGTCTCGATCATGTCTACATAGTTCTCGAACCCGCAGGGTCTGCACACTTAAGGTTTGGTGACGTTTCGGTAGTATAGAGTTATGTATGTTGGTGACCGAAGTTTGTTCGGAGTCCCGAATGAGATACCGGACATCACGAGGATCTCCAGAATGGTCCGGAGGTAAAGATTCATATATAGGAAGTCCTGTTTTGGTCACCGGAAAAGTTGCGGGCTCATGGTAGTGTACCGGGAGTGCCGGTAGTGTACCGGGAGACCTCCGGGAGGGGTATTTCGACCCAAGAGGCTACATGGGCCATGGGAGAGTGTAAACCAGCCCTTTGTGGGCTGGTGGAACAACCACAAGAGGCCCATGCGGCTGGAAGAAAAAAGCCCAAGAGAAAAGGTGGAAAAAAGGCAAAGTAGGTGAATCCTAGTCCTACTAGGATTGGAGGTGGACTCCACCTCCTCCACCTCCTTTCGGCCGAAGCCCTTGGCTTGGGAAGCCAAGGATGCCTCCTCTCCTCTCTTTCTCCTATATATACTGGTGGTATTGAGGGTTTTTGCATTAGAATTTCAGCCACGTGCTACCCGTTCCTCCAGTGCATAGTTTCTCCTCTAGATCGGATTTCTGCAGTGCTTAGGCGAAGCCCTACTCGAATTACTCCACCACCATTGCCGGAGCACCGTCAGGCTGTCGGAGAACTCTTCTTACTCTCCACTCCTTCTTGCTGGATCAAGACAGTGGAGATTGTCATCATGCTGTACGTGTGGTGAACGCGGAGGTGCCGTCCGTTCGGTGCTAGATCGAAAGGATCGTGATCAAGTTCGTGGGACGGATCGTGATCAAGTTCGTGGGACGGATCGTGATCAAGTTCGTGGGACGGACCGTGATCGGATCGCGGGACGGATCATGATCGGATTGTGGGATGGATCGTGATTGGATCACGGGACGCACGGCGATTTGGATCGCGAAGACGTTTGACTACACCAACCTTCTTTCTTAACGCTTCCCGCTTAGCGATCTACAAGGGTATGTAGATCCACTCTCCCTCTCATCGATGCTCATCACCATGGATAGATCTGCGTGTGCGTAGGAATTTTTTTGTTTCCCATGTAACGTTCCGCAACAGCTGGAGTAGATATTGGAGGCACTGGAGTTGATGGAGCCGAAGATACTGTGGCTAGAGCAGAAGATGAAGGCCTCGTCTCTGGAGCTGGTACTGTAGGAGTCCTGGCCTTAGTCGTGAACTGGGCAGTCGTCCTGACAGGTGCACTATCCTCGTCCTCATTAGAAGACTCAGACTCTGAAGAGGTGCGACGGATTGGGGCTTCATCAACGTCCTTCTTGAGCTCATTTACTGTCTTAGTCAGCCCATCAACCTTGTCATTTAGAGTTTTCACTCTATCATCAATGATGTTTGCAAGGCTCTCCTGAGTATCCATGATGGTCTTGATCTCCTTATTCATCTCCAGGACAGTAGTGATCAAGAGATCCATCTGCTCATTCCTGGACCTGGGAACATGAGCACTAGTGGCTTGAGCTGCCTCTGCTTCTGCCTCTGCATGTGCCTGAGCTACAGCTGATGTGGGATGGTCTGGGTCCATCACCATAATGTTATCCTCAAAGTCCAACTGAATTGGCAAATGGGGATTGTCCAGAGCAAAGATGTGCTTCTCAAGCTGAGAATTGATGAGCATCTGGATATAGGGTGCATAGCAGCATGAGCGCTTCTGATCAATAGCAACCCTCTTCATAGTCTCTACTATCAAGTCCATCACTCGAATCCTGGTGTGACGATCAAGATGGATGAGCATGTTGATGGAATATCCACGAATCATCTTCTCATCTCTAGACTTGGGCATCAAGGTATGCCTCAGGATAGTGTTAATGGTACAGAGGCCTGGCTGGAGAAAGTAGATAGAACCAAGCTTGTGAGATTGCACTTTATCTGCAGGGATAGGATTATACATATCCTTCATAGCATTGTGGCTCTCCTTGGATTTTGTGTAGACATCCAAATCTCCATCCTGAACCTCTGGGACTCCTAAGATGATAGCCCACTCATCAACAGAAGTTTCATGCCACTACTAGAATCAGGATCTTTGCCGTCTGCCAGCTCTTTGCCGTCTGCCAGCTGATGGCAAAGAAGGTCTTTGCCATCAGCTTAAACAAAACTGATGGCAAACAAAGAGCTGACGGCAAAGATATCATTGCTATCAGCCTCCTCTTTGCCATCTGCTAGCAGACGGCAAAGCCTTTTTGCCGTCTGCTAGCGGACGGCAAAGAGGAAGGGTGGCCCACAATTAGAACCAACTAAGGGCCACTCTCTTTGCCATCTTCTAGCAGACGGCAAAGAGAGTGGCCATCTAACGGCCATTTCCCCTGGCCCCACCCCACTAACTAAGGCTCTTTGCCGTCTGCTAGCACACGGCAAAGAGCCTTAGTATACTTGTTAGCATGCCCCACCCCTCTCTCTCCCCTCCCTGCACCCCCTACTCCCTCGTGCCCGAGCCGCCGCCGCACCCCCATGCCATCGGCCGCTGCCGCCGCCCCCCGTGCCACCGGCCGCTGCCGCCACTCCCCGTGCCATCGGCCGCCACTGCCCCCGCCCCTACAGCCGACCGATGGCTGCCCCCGCACCCCCTACTCCCTCGTGCCCGAGCCGCTGCCGCCCCTCGTTCCACCGGCCGCCCCCGCCCCCGCCCCTGCAACCGGCCGACGGCCGCCCCCGCCCCTGCTGCTGGCCGCCCCCGCCCCTGCCGCCGCCCAAGGTGAGTCTGCCCTCTCTTTTTATGGTTTAATTTAGATTTTGTTTAATTTAGTTTTTTTTTAATTTAGGTTTAATTTATATTTTGTTTAATTAGGTTTAGTTTAGGTTTAGTTTAGTTTAGGTTTAGTTTAGTTTTAGGTTTAGTTTAGGTTAAGAAGAAGAGGAGGAGGAGAAGAAGAAGAAGAAGAAGAAGAAGAAGAAGAAGAAAAAGAAGAAGAAGAAGAAGAAGAAGAAGAAGAAGAAGAAGAAGAAGAAAAGAGGAGAAGAGGAGAAGAAGAAGAGGAAAAAGGAAAAGAAGGAAGAAGAGGAAAAAGAGGAAAAAGGAAAAGAAGGAAGAAGAGGAGGAAAAAGAAGAAGGACGCCACCGACCCCCGACCCCCGACCACCGACGCCATTGCCCCCCGACCACCGACACCACCGACCCAGACCACCGACGACATCGACCCCCGACCACCAATGCCACCGACCTCCGACTCCACTGACCCCTGATCACCGACCCTCGACCCCCGAAGCCACCGACCCCCGACGTCCCGGACCCCCGACCCCCAACCACCGACGCCATCGCCCCCCGACCACCGACACCACCGACACCATCAACCCTCGACCATCAACGCCATCGACCCTCGACTCCACTGACCCCTGATCACCGACCCTCGACCCCCTACACCACCGACCCTCGACGCCCCAGACCCCTGACCCCTAACCACCAACGCCATCGCCCCCCGACCACCGACACCACCGACCCCGAATCGCCGACACCATCGGCCCCCGACCACCAACGCCCCGACCCTGGACTCCACTAACCCTTGATGCCACTATCTCCCGATGCCATTGACCCCCCAACCCCCGACACCTATTCTGCCTCCTGTTGACCAAAAAGGTGCTTTTCGGCCTTCATGAGGCCGAGGAGGTCATAGTTTTGTAAATTGTGAGCTAGGTCACATATTTTCCTATTTTGTTATAAAAAACATCATATTTTGTGTTGATCGGGTGAGTTTCAACGTGCAGTTGTTCGACGACCTCCCCATGCATTTGACGAGCTCCCATGCTGCGTTCATTGGTGAGCACAAATGACATCTTCTCCCCCAACACCCTTAAAAAAATTGCTCTGTTCTGGTCTTCATGCCGATGAAACTTGCTAGCTATAGGTGTCTTCAATCATTAGTATGCGTGACCATTAAGCGTCTCCCCTTCGAAAGGGTTACATCTCTAATAATGCATTCATTAGCATATTTATAACCGTGATTCTTTCGAATTGTCCAACGTTATCCATGGACAACCCGAGTATGTGTAGATTGGGTTCGTTTTCCCATATGCTCTGCTCTGGATCCGATGCAGAATTTTGTCAGTGCCTCCCTGTTGTTCTCCGGGTACACATCCTCTCTGCTTATTGCCGAGACGTGTATCAGGAGAACAACAAGGAGGTGCTGCCAAAATTGTGCGTCAGATCCGAAGCGGAGCATGGGAAAACGAACCCAATCTACACATACTCGGGTGGGATTAGGACCTATCTTTACCTACTAGTGTCTAGGTTGCATCGACGTAATAAAACTGACAAACTCTATTAACTGATGAATATGGTTTGCTGAATTATGTATATATTTTTAGTGTGTCTAGTAGCTAGGCAAGATGAGTGATCGTGGGTGGATGTACACCGGTCACACTAGTCAGAACGACATGACCCGTGAATGGATAACAAAAACGAAGGAGTTTGTGAGAGTCGTATTTGCAAATGGACAGAAAACAACCTGGTGCCCTTGTGTCGATTGCGATAACTCTAAGAAGAAGTCAGAGTTTGAAATGATCAAACACCTACAGAAGTGGGGTTTTACGCCTAATTATACGGTCTGGACATTTCATGGTGAGTCTGCCCAACGTGCCAGAGCTGAGGTGGTTCGTCGTCGCACCAATGAGCATGGTACCGGGATTGAAGACATGGTGCAACACTTTGATGGTGCTCAGGATTGGGACAATGAGATGGAGGAATCTGCAAAGGCCTTTTATGAAATGTTGGAGTCTTCAAAACGTCCTCTCCACCAGCACACCGAGCTTTGTCAGCTGGATGCCATCGCGCAAGTAATGGCTCTGAAGGCTCAGTTCAACCTGGGCAGAGAATGCTACGACACGATGATGACGATATTTGGACACTTTCTACTCACAGGCCATGTATTGCCAGCAAACCTGTACCAGTCGGACAAAATCCTACGTGCGCTTAAGATGCCCTATGAGAAGATAGATGCCTGTGAGAATGGATGTGCCTTATTTAGGCTTGAGTATGCGGGCTTGAACTATTGCCCCATTTGCAATGCTTCCAGGTATGTTCTGGTAGACAACAGTATGGGTGAGAAGATTCAGACCAAAATCCCCATTAATGTTCTTCGGTATCTGCCAATCATACCAAGACTTCAACGTCTTTTCATGGTCGAAGAGACGGCCAAACAGATGACGTGGCATAAATTGGGCAAAAGAATAGAACAGATGCAGATGGGAATCCGATGTTGGGACACACTTCAGACGCTTTTGCATGGAAGCACTTTGATGCATTACATAAGGATAAAGCGGCAGATCCAAGGCATCCTCGAGTTGCCATCAACATGGATGAGTTCAATGTGTATGGTATGACGACAGCACAATACAGTTGTTGGCCTGTATTTGTCATTCCACTCAATCTCCCCCCGGAGAGATTATGAAAAGAAAGAACATTTTCCTGACGTTGATAATTCCAGAGCCCAAATATCCGGGGCAGAATATGAATGTGTACATGTAGTCGCTTAAGGATGAATTGCCAGAAGCCTGGGATAATGGGATCAAGACATGTCACGCCCAAGATGCGGTCCTATCCTTATTTTGGCATGAGGGCCTCGACAGGGATAGAAGCGCATCTCGTCGTGTTGCAAGAATGGATATCATTACAAGTACATGTACAAAAGAGATGAGTATATGGAATTGGCTTACACTCGCCACAAGCTACATCAGAGTCACATCAATACAACAACATATTCAGTCATCATACAGAAGAGGAGGGTTCGACTACGGACGAAAACAAACGACTGAATGATATCCATCCTTGCTATCCAGGCTGCCGCCTGGAACCCGTCCTAGATCGATGAAGAAGAAGAAGAACTCCAACAAACAAGCAACGCTCTCACATTCAAGCATCTCAATACCTGCACCTGCAACTGTTGTTGTACTAATCTGTGAGCCATAGGGACTCAGCAATCTCATTTCCAAGGGTATCAAGACTATTAAAGCTTAATAGGTGAGGTTTGGTTAAGTGGTGAGGCTGCAGCAAGCGACTAAGCATTTATTTATGTGGCTAACTTACGAATACAGAAATTAAAGTATGGCGGTCTACGCATAACGGACGTGAACTAGTAATGATCACTAACTGATCCTGAACACCTACTTACGTCAAACATAACCCCACCATGTTCTCCCTCGGATAAGGACTCACGAGAAGAGACAGTCACGGTTATGCACACAGTTGGTGTATTTTATTAGAGTATCCAAGTTTGCCACATAACCGCGGGCACAACTTTCCGAAAGATTTAACCCTGCAGGGGTGCTCCAACTCATCCATCACAAATTAACCACATGCATTGGGAATAACCTCGACCACGGATCTCGTGATCATCCTAGGCAATTCCAAAGGAATTACGACACCTCGAGATAGCCCGAAGAAAATCAGAGTTCCTCACTCAAGACGTTCGAGAAAGGTAAAACAAATCCAGCAAGGCCTCCCGACGTGTCGACGATCCTGATAGGAGCCGTGTATCTCGTTCTCAGGACACGACGGATAAGCTAGTGTATGGTGGCCTGATAGAAATCTCCCGAGTTGCCCCGGGTTGGCCCTGCACAGTGCTCTAGTTTGGACCAACACTCATAAGGAGCACTGGCCTGGGTTGTTGATTAATCCATGGGGTGACCATGCCCTATGCAAATTTTAGTTGTTATTAAGCAAATAGTACCAATGTTGGGCCTTTCCAGACAAGCTTTATCCTAAAACGAAAATCAAGGGGGTCCCCATAACAACCCCGAGCATGTTAGGAGCGCTCATTTATAGAACATAACACCGGTTCACAAGTAACTAGGGCGGCAAGAGTGGAACAAAACACCGAGCAAAAGGCCAAGCCTTCCACCCTTTACCAAGTGTATATGTGCATTAAATAAATACAAATAATGTTGTGATAACAAAAGAATGTCCATGTTGACACATGGAAGCAATTGCACCTGCAACTAGAAATGCTATAAGAAGGGCTGAGCAAGCGGTAACATAGCCAAAGAATGGTTTCCTGGGATGTGGAGGGGTTAGAGGCTTTCATGGCAATGTTGGGAGGCTTGACAAAGAAGTGGTAGGTAGCGTGACATAGGAAAACAAAACGAGACATCTAGCATGGCAATGATAGTAATGGTATCTAGGGAAATGTGTCATCTTGCCTAAGATCCCGCTCGGAAGAAGACCGAGTCCATGAAGAAGACATGCCAACATAGTCGAACGAATCCTCACACTCCGAATGCTTTCGAAACTCTATCGAGAAGAAGCAATCCGGAAACAACAATCAACACAAGATACACCTCAACATATGCATGACATGATGCGCAAACAAATATGAGGCATGTCCGGTTTAATTAGGCAAGGCATGACAATTCACATCAAACAACTACTACACATTAAAGTGAAGCTCAATATGCAACGAGTTGCATATTGACGAAACTCCACGTTCGAATTATTTAGTTCACTCCCGTTTAGGTACTCATCAATATTAAATGTTGGTTAACATGGGTGGTCATGGCATAAGGCGAAGATGGAATTTAGCAATTTTAAATGGAGAGGGACAACATACATATAAAAAAATAACTCTCCATATTATGAGAAAGTTTTTAATGTTGTTTATCATGGCAAGAGGTGAAACAATAACAACTATATCATCTAGGCATTTTAAATGGGGCTGGAAGCAATATATATCATTTCCGAAACAACCCCATATGCATATTATGAATTTGGTACATATCTGTACTAACCATATTTTAGAGCTGTTAAACAGCAAAATAAATGTCACCATGTGATTCTACACATTTTTCTAGCCAAGTTACATATGTGGAACATTTTTATCGGAGCTACGGTTTAGTAGTTATGAAATAAATCATTTTAACATGGCATTTATGCAAAATATGCAAACAGCAAGTTTCAATCATTTTATCATTTGTGAAAGTTGGATATTATGAATCTACACGAAATTCTAGCCAAGTTTCATATATAAAGTTTTTTAATCCGATGCACGGTTATGGAGTTATTAAATGCATGATCATTAGGGTCTTCTCTGAAATTCTGAAATTCACAGGCTAATTGACAAAATCGTTAACAGGGAAAAAAGGAAACGTGACGAATCTGGAGCTACACGGGCCTAACAGAGGCGAGCACAACATAGCAGCACTGTGCCTGGGCGAGGGATAGGAAAGTGGCGCTCACCCTGGGCCTTGGGCCGGTGGTGAGGGGAGATGTTGGGCTGGGCCTTAGCGCCTGGTTGTCCACGAGCGGAGCCGAGCGGGAGGCATGGACGAGCGGCTCGGTGGTCAACACTGTGGGCAGCGCTCGAACTCCGGCGCCGCAGCACTGCAGAAGAGGTGGGATCTGGCAAGGCCATGGCCGGATCCGGGCGGATCTAGGCTTGAGGACCCCATTCCCGGCGACAAGAAGGCTTGGGGCGGCGGGAGCTTGCAGATCCGCTGCGGCCATGGAGATGGGGCCCTACAACAGAGAGAGGGAGAGATGAGAGCGGTCAGGGAGGGGAGATGGGAACGAGAGAGAGAGAGGGCGAGCGACGAGGTCCGGCTTGGTCGACCTGGCGCGCTCCGGCGGCCGGAGTGGCGGCAGGGCGAGGCCAGCAGGCGGCGGCACTGGATCGAGGTTGCTCCCGATCCACGCTCGGGGACGGGCGACTGGTGCGCACGGGCTTGCTCGGGCCCAGATGGGCTCTGGTGGTCCGGCATCGGTTGGGAGGAGGTAGCGGCACGGATTTTGAGGGGAGACCTAGGGTTTCCCAAAATGGACGTCCAGGGTCTATAAATAGGAGTTTGGGAGCTAGGGGAGGGGTTTTGCACCATTTTCGGACAGTTCGATCTCTATCGGATGGCCCAAAAGCGGAGGGGGGGCTAAGTGGGCTATGTAGATGGGCCAGGGGGAGATGAGAGGGAAAGTTGGTGGACCGTGACACAAGGTTTTAAAACACCAAAAACGTCTGACGATTAACCGATGACCGCACTGCTACGGTTGACCGACGGGGTATTAAACGAACTCGGAATGCGACGAAATTTGGCAGGCGGCCTACCTACACTATGAAAAGACCGCACGCGAAGTTTCAACCCAATCCAAGAATATTTTTTGCGTGCTTTAGAAATGGTTGTTTTAAACGATGTCACGGACGCATGCGTGTGTGGTTGGTCTCGAAACGATCGTCAACGAGAACGGGAAGAACTGGCAACTACGAACGGATGCAAGTTTTCAAAAACAAATGACGATGCTATGCCGATGATGCGAATGATGTGATGATGAATGCAACAACCAAACGAAACACAGACGAGAATGGAATTAAAAGGGGAATTTTCTGGAGCATCGGTCCCGGGCTGTTACAACTCTCCTCCACTACACGAGGATCTCGTCCGAGATCTAGAATGAGAAAGGGAAGAGAAAGAGCAAGAGGTAAAACTTAGTTGCTTCCTGACAAACGAGTGAAACCATGATCATTAAAGGTTTTAACGACACGAAGAATGACATGAGGACAAGCAAGAATTCACAAGAAATTTCGGCAGCACTTCGGTAGGATGGAGGGGCAAAATTGATATGAAGGAAAGAAATTGAAAGAGAGACACCCCACTTCGGTTCGATTAGAATCAAAACTTCATAATATGGAAGGATCATGAAAAATTCCACAACACTCCGGTTAAATGAATAAGCAAAGAAAGAACATGATATTGATTAAACAAGATGATGGTTGAAAGAGAGCAACATGACAACGCCTCCGGAAGAAAAGAATAGAACTAGATCATTGGAAGGAAAATAACGGAGAACAAAATGACAACTCCTACTTCAAATGGATTTGAAAGCATATTTAGGAACACGAGATTGAACGGAGTTGTTGGAACACCAACAACGAAAAGAACAAGCTTGTTGTGGACTTATGGAAAACATCTCAAAATTATGAGGTGACAACATACCACAACAAAAACAATTGATTGATTGAGAGGAACAGGATATGCAAAGCTTCTTTCACCAAGAGGTGGAGGAGACACTTGAATTATTTATGACACCATGATAGCAACAATCCTTAGGAAATGCTTAAGGTGAAATCCAACCCAAGATAACTCCGGGAAGACAAGATGGGTTTACTTATCTCATTCTTTACAATTTTCCTTCGAGACTCCTCATAATCAAGAATTTAATAACACCATCTCAAAAGACAATGGAGAAGGAATTGAACTTAGAAATCCAAGATAAGGAACACTTGAGCATCTCCAACAAGAATCTTGAAAAAACACTTCAAGAAAGAATTAACTCCTTGACGAACCAGCATGAAGAAGCATCAGGATGAACTATGAATTAAAGGATGATAGAAAAGAATTGAAGGATTCAAAAAGAACAAGATTGGGGCCTTCCAATGAATTAGATGTACCTTCGCGACGAGATACTTGAGAAAACATGGAACTCCGGAAAGAAAAGATGAGAACACTTGAAACCCAGAATTGATAACATGAACAACTCCAGAAGAAGGATTGAGATCACCTTGACCAACAAGAATAAGAATTATGTTATGCTTATCCTTCATCAAGTTAAATTGATGACAAGTAACAGATTTCACACACCACTTATTCTTCTTGCAAGGAATTGAAGAGAGAGAAATAGATCACAAACTTGAAGAAGTCTTGAATGAGAAACTAAAGAGGATAATACAAATGAATGATATAACATGAGAACAAATGCATGGTTCAATCTTGGAAGGCCAGCTATGAGGGAAATGATCTTGTGGGTGAAAATGCAGTTGATGTTCCTCGATGGGTATGCAGCGAATCTAAAGAGGGGAGTGAGTCTTGACAAATTGAAAATATTTGGTCTCAAGAGTCATGATTGGCACGTATGGCTTGAGCGGGTAATGTCGGTGATGTTACGTGGCTTTATCCTTGAGGATGAATGGCTAGTACTGGTAGAGCTGAGCTATTTCTTCCGTGCTCTTTGTGCGAAAGAACTATCGCCTGACGTGCTAGACGAACTGGAAGAGTTGGCGCCGGAGTTGATCTGCAAGTTAGAAAACATATTTCCATCGGGCTTCTTTAATCCAATGCAGCATTTGATTTTGCATCTCCCGACCGAGGCAATATTGGGGGTGTGTGTGTGCAAAATCGTTGGTGTTTCACAACTAAGAGGATGCAGAAGACGCTTAGAGCAAAATGCAAAAATAAACATAGAGTTGAAGCATCGATTGCCGAGGCATTCATTACTAAGGAGGCGGCAAACTTCGTGATAGCACAGTACAAAGCCAAGAATCGTCATTTGCATAATCCGAAGCCTCAGTACAATGATGGCGACCGTGAAAAAGGTCGATCCAACCTCAGCCTATTCAAAGGGAAGCTCGCACTAGCCGGTGCTTCGAAATCAATAGCGTTGGATGTCGAAGAATGGTGGACCATTTCATTGTATATCTTCAACAACCTAACAGAAGTGTGACCGTACATCGAGTAAGTTCTCAGTACATTGTTTCGCAACTTCTAATTCCTTTGAAATGTTCTTATTCTCGGATATGTGATACAGTCGATATGTCGCCAAATTCTCGGATCGAGCGGTGATCCAAAAGGATTCCCTCAAAGAGTATGAGCTTCTGGCAAAGCATGGAGGCGGCTATCCCGGTTTCATCTCTTGGTTCAAGCAAACAGTAATTTCCATTAATTAGACGATTTCATTTCTTCGCCTAGTTTGCGGGCTAATGCAACAATCCTTTCGTATTAAACTTGTAGGCTATTGTAGAGTCTATGGATTCTGAATTGAGACAAGTCGCTAAACTATAAGGTCCGTTCATTTGACAAATACGACATCAACGGGTATCGCTTTCGTACTTTTGGCAAAGAGCTATCTATGGCTGACCGAAAGTCTACAAATTGTTGTGTCTCCGCTGTCGATGAAGGAGGGGTCGAGTATTATGGAAGAGTTGAAGAAATTTATGAACTTACATTCTTTGGTGAAAACCCACCAAACGTCATAGTCTTCAAATGTTATTGGTTCCAGCCGAAGGAGACTAGAAGGACTCATGAACATATAGGGCTAGTCAAAATCAAACAAAGCACCCATTTAGATGTTCCCAATGTCTATATTGCGGCTCAACAGGCGACCCAAGTTTTCTATCTACCGCGGGCCTGCCAAACGGATCCAAATTTGAAATGTTGGGATGTCGTTTATGATGTACCGCCACATTTTAGACCACCTCCCCTCAATGAAGATGATTATGAACCTCACATTAACCCAGACACATATGAAGGAGAATTCTTCCAAGAAACACGTGTTTCCAAAAAATGTTTCAAGAACTGCTCTACTTCACCCCAGAACATTGAGGTCGACAACGATAGTGAACCCGACTTCACCCCTGAGCCAGAACAAGAAGAGACGGAAGAAGAAGAGGTTACTGCTGCGGATGACCTGACAATGATTGACCGATTACATAGAGGCCTTCCACATGTTGATGCATTTATTGATGATGCTGATGAGCACGTCATTACCAATAGTGATGATGATTATGCATTTATTGATCCCGAAGCATATATAGACCATGAAGATTAATATTAGTAATGTGAGGTATTCAATTATTATTATGTACATATATATTATTAATTAGTTCATGTTATTAGGTATTCAATTTTTTTATGTTGAACTAATTTCGTTCACTCTTTGTCATTGCAGGTGTTGACAGATGGTGGGCTCGGATCGAGAGCGCTCTGAGCCTCCTTCCTCGGCGCGTGCTTGGAGGGGTGCTATTATTCCACCCCAGCAACTCTGGAGAGCACTGGTATACTGCATGCAGACACCGGCGGGCGCTTCTTCTTTGACCGGGAGAGGTTAGGGGAAGACGAAGAGAGGTGCTAGAAGTTGGAAGGCTGATGTGCCTTCCTCGACGCCACCCCTAGTTGATTCTCCCGACCACAGGAGTGGTCCATCTCAGGTGGACCCGTCTGACTTGGACCCGTCTCGGACTCCGGTCCACGAGCCTCGGGTAGACGAGCCTCGGGTCACCGAGCCTTCGTCCCAGGAGACTCCGGTCCCAGAGTCTTCCTCCCAGGAGACACGGGTCCGAGAGTCTTCGTCCCACGTGACTCCGGAGGCTAGTGGCCATGCTGATGGTGACGAGGACAACTTGTCTGAGGACACCTATATCGAGGGCGAGCTGGTTGAGGAGGGCAAGAAGGTCTACCTGCGTGGTTGTACAAAGCTCCCGCCCGTGCCAATGACCTGCGAGCAAAGGTGGTTGATTGCGCCTAATGCGGAGAAGTAAGTGCATTTGCTCTTTTTTAACTTTTTTTAACCTTTTGCCTTCATGTGTTGGCCTTGTCATACTGCAGGGGTTGGAAACACGAGCGTGGTGTCCGCAAGCCCAACCAGGTCTTTGGTGTGCTTATCCGGCACCACTTCCCGGGGAAGGTCCAGTTGCCCGGTGAGGGTGAGGCTCCACAGGTAGCACTAACCTGGGAGCTGTACATGGTTGCCCCGGCCCTGCCGGAGGAGATGGTCGACAGTGTCTTGTGCGAGACGGTGGATGACATTGTGATTCGTCACTTTTGGGTAATTTCTCCTTTACAGAATTAAAAATCAACAACACCTAGTGATTGTACTAATCAATGTTGTCTTGTTTGATTGCAGACCTTCTACAGGTGTCTTGAGGAACACGAGGCGAAAGCAGTTGTTGTTCTCGAAGTCGAGTGCAAGCGCCTACTTCAGAACTTATGGCACGAGGCTCGGGTGCAAGATATTTGAGACTACTACGCCTCGACTAACATTAAGAGGGCCAAGAAGAAGTGCCGCAAAAATTATCTGAGTAAGGATAAGTTAATGAAGGTAATTATCTATTGTTAAGGCCTTGTACTTAGTTTCTTTGATTTGATTCGTAGGCGTAGCGCAAAAATTTCTCTTGTCTAACTTAGGTGCCCCTAAGATGGTGTGTGGATAGGATGGACTGTTGGGAGGCATTGGTGGATGAGTGGTGCTCTCCCGAATGGCTAGCCGAACATAACAATGCCAAGGATAAGCGTGCCCAAATGAGAGGTGTGCCACACCATCAAGGGAGCTCCAACCTGTTTGAGTACGGGGATAACTGGGTATGTGGTTTGCTTCATGATTCATGCAATTTCATTCTTCATGCTAGCTTGAGCCCTTAACTAATATTTTGTTCCTCTCTTTTAGGCGCGAGAAAACAGGAAGGAGGTGCCACCTCTGTTCGACCTCTATGCCATGGCCCATACTACCTCGTACAAGAAGGCCAAGGCATTCTCTGAGGATGACCTCGATCATCCAGAGAGCTTCAACAACATCTCCTCCCACAACAAGCTCGTGAGGTACATAAATGAGGGGAAGGCGAGGACTTCAACCCGAGCCAGAGTCCTTTTGATCCAGAGCTCGTGATGATATCTGGTGGCGGGAGGCCCCATGGCTCGATAGCCATTAGGGATGGACTGATACGCTGTCCTAGAACTCTCCTAGAGATCAAGAAGCTCCAGACGAGCTCTGATCCTGAGATAAGGCCTCGTCCACGGCCAATGGAGCTCGCCATTGAGGCTAGGGCCCAGGAGCTTCTGGCAGAGGCAAACAGGCAGGCGGTGCAGAGGGAGAGGGACATGAAGGAGAGGACGGCTAGGCTGTTGGAGGAGGAGAGGAACCGGAATGACGCGTCTCACCAGGCCCTATACGAGCTCCTCGTGGTAAGTTTCTCCTGCATATTAGCCAAATCATGCATGTAATCTTCGTTTCATCACTAACTAATATGAATGACTCGTGAAAGCAAAATGTGCATACCGTGTGCCAGAACAATGGTCAGACCCCTCCGTCGATGCCCCATATTGCTATAGCACCCACGGTGAGTTTCATTTGAATGGTCATTAGTTACTAGTATTCACATTTGAGTTGCATCATGCTAAGGAGACATTGCTTGCAAATGATCTTTGGTGCAGCGTGCCTCCCGACAAGCATCGACCGATCCTTTTGCGTCTGCTGCAACCCCGATCAGTCCTTCTACGTCTCACCCTGGCGCAAACCCGACCGGTCCTTCACCTCCGTGATGATGGTAAGTTTTCCCAAGTGTTTTCATTAACAAATGCATACTTAGCTCAAGAAATGACGTACTTAGCTCCAAAATGACCTATACTTAGCTTATTTTCCTCAAAAATGACATAATAACCTTACTTACCTCCAAAATGATATATTCTACCTAGGATAGCTATAAAATGACCTATACTTAGCATTTTTTCCTCCAAAATGACTTGATATGCTTAGTTAGCTAGAAAATGGCATAACTACCTAGGATAGCTCAATAATGATCTATAGCTAGCTTAGCTAGTTCATTTATGACATAATTAGCTCACTTACGTACAAAATGGCATAAGTACCTAGGATGGCTCAATAATGATCTATAATTAGCTTAGCTAGTTCATTTATGACATAATTAGCTCACTTAGGTAAATTGTTTTGGCATAATAACCTTGGTTTAGCTCCAAAATGACCTATACTTAGCTTAGTTTCCTCGAAAATGATATAATAACCTTACTTACCTCCAAAATGATATATTCTACCTTGAATAGCTATAAAATGACCTATACTTAGCATTTTTTCCTCCAAAATGACTTGATATGCTTAGTTAGCTAGAAAATGGCATAACTACCTAGGATAGCTCAATAATGATCTATAGCTAGCTTAGCTAGTTCATTTATGACATAATTAGCTCACTTAGGTACAAAATGGCATAACTACCAAGGATAGCTAAATAATAATCTATACTTAGCTTACCTAGTTCATTTATGACATAATTAGCTCACTTAGGTACAAAATGGCATAACTACCAAGGATAGCTAAATAATAATCTATACTTAGCTTACCTAGTTCATTTATAACATAATTATCTTACTTAGGTAAAAATGTTATACTAACCTTGGTTTAGCTCCAAACTATCATATAATTAGTTTATTTTCCTCCAAAATGACAAAATAACATTACCTAGCTCCAAAATGACCGATTTTAACTAGGATAGCTCTAAAATGACCTACACTTACCATTTTGTCCTCCAAAATGAATAAATATGCTTAGTTAGCTAAAAAAGGCATAACTACCTAGGTTAGCTCCAAAATGACCTATTTACCTATCTTAGCTCTAAAATGACCTACACACTTAGCATTTTTACCTACCTTAGCTAACAATGGCATTTTTACCTACCTTAGTTACAACAAGAAGAAGATAAAGAAGAGGAGAGGAGAAAAAGAAAGAGAAGATAAATTCTTCTTCTTCTTCTTTTTCTTCTTTTTATTATAGCTAGTATTCTTGTTCTAACTTTCATCTTTCCTAATTTGCAGATTTGCTATCGATGAGGAAGCTTGCATTGATGGAGTGTACTCTTCTACTTGTGCTTCCTTTTTGTTTATGGAAACTTGTTGGAAACTTGTTTTCGATATGCATTTATGTATGGATATGTTGTTGGAAACCATTGTATGTTGGATATGTTGTTGGAGACTTGTATGTTGGATATGTTGTTGGAAACTTATTGTTGGTATGCTTGAAACTTATTGTTGGTATGCTTGTTGGAAACTTGTATTGTTGATATGTTGGATATATATGTGAAATTCTGTCAAATTGAATGAATTTAAGAAAAAATAGAAAAAACAGGGGCTATATAGCAACTTTGCCGTCTGCTGGCCGACGGCAAAGGTCTTTGCCGTCAGCCGACAGACGGCAAAGCTGCCACGTGGCAGCTACCTGTGCAACCTGGGGTAGCACTAGGCTGGCATAGGTCGTTTCTTTGTCATCCACTGATAGACGACAAAGATCCTTAGGTCTTTGCCGTCCGCCAGCGGACGGCAAAGAAACGACCTGGGCCGGCAAAGAAACAGGTGCTTTGCCGTCCGCTAGCAGACGGCAAAGACCTAAGGTCTTTGTCGTCTACCAGCGGACGACAAAGCACGCGGTTAACCCCTTAACGGTCGTAAGCTGCCATGTGTGCCGTCCACGGTCTTTGCCGTCCGCTCGCAGACGACAAAGACCTAAGGATCTTTGTCGTCTGCCAGCAGACGGCAAAGCGCCCTTTACCGTGGCTTATTCAACCGGACGGTTGGCCGTCTGCTGGCGGACGACAAAGCCTTTGCCGTCCGGCATGCATGCCTTTGCCGTCTGGGATGGCTGACGGCAAAGTACCTGATTCCTGTAGTGTACCTTGCTCCTTCAATCATCCAGATAATCCTACCATCTCCATAGAAATGTGAAGTGGAGTATAATTGCATGATCATCTCATCGTTCCAAGCAGTGAACTCCTTCCCAACAAATTGATCAAGGCCAATGCGATGGAAGTTGTCTTGGACACATGGAAAGTAATCCTCATTATCTTTGATGTACTTCCAGTCAACATATCTCATGTCACTGGTTGCAAGGCTCTTGTCTAGCAAAACTGTCTCATAGAAGTCTTGCTGCTCTTTGGTGTAAAACCTATAGTCCACAACAGTCTTTCTCCTCTGGGCATATGGATCAATAGATCTCCATGCCCTCAAGCCAGAATCCTTCCTCTTCTTCATATCCTCAGCTAATGGTTGGCTAGCATCATGAATTGGAAGGTGAGGTCTGAGCTTCATCAGAACTGTCATAGCATCATCATCATCAGCTTCTCTGAAAGTTGACTTCTTGTTCTTCTCAACAGCAGGTATGTCTTTGGTAGTCCTCTTGGACTTCTGTGCAGCAACTTTCTTTGAAGTTGCCTTGGTGCTCTTGGAAGTGCCTGGCTTGGGCATAGCATCAACCAAAAGTTTATTGGCTTTCTTCTTAGGAGGGGCTTGAGCAGCAGGTTCCTCCTGTTCCTCCTCTACAGCAGCAGCACCATCAGCAGCAGCCTCCTCTGGATCCTCATACATTGAGGTAGGCCTGCCCTGCACACGGATGATCCTCTTCCTGGTTGTCTTGTTCTCCCCTGCCTTCTTAGGCATAGACTTCTTTGGGAGCTCAATGGTCATTGTAGCTCTGGCACTCTCAGGTGCTTTGAAGGTTCCTGTAGGAGCATAAATTTTGCTGACCACCCTCCTAGATGAGGTGGCCTCAGTGGCAGACTTCCTAGCAACCTTCTCTTGCTTCTTAGCAAGAATCTCTTTCGAGACAAAATCAGAATCCTCTTCCTCTGAGTTGAGTCTCATACTTGTCCTAGTGGCAGCCTTAGGCAACCCATGAGAATTGGGAGTGCCTGGATCTGTGGACGAACTAGACTCAGGACTCGTGCCCGAACTCATCTCGACGTTCTGCTCTGGCAAATTCTGACTGTCTGAACCTGACATGCTAACCCTGTGAATAGAGTATAGAAGAGTAGAATAGGATAAGTCATCACAAAATGAGGCTGATTTTTGAAAGTTTGAACAAAAGACTTTCAAAGTTTTGCATTCTGTCAAATGAAAATCGGTACTGCCAAAGCAAAAATATCGGAGCTACCGAGACAGACTTTCTCCTTAGCCGAAACTTGGTACCCCTTTCGGTGAGATTGAAAGGTGCACTCGTTTCACCGAGAAAGTTCTCATCAACAAAGATATACAAATCGGTGACACCGATTAGCTTGCTTCGGTTCCACCGAGTTTCATCGGGCTGACGGCAAAACCCTAAAAATCCATGGTTCTCTACTCTACGGGATTTTCTTGTGGATGGAAAGTTCTCAAACTGTGGATAGATGGGAAATATGCCCCAATGCGCAAGATTTGGATAGAGGAGCGTGAGAGGGGGCGAATCCATACCCTAATGCGGCAATGGATCCGCTATGGCGGCGACGTTGGTGAAGAAAACATTGACGGTGGCGATTCCCAACGACGGAGGAGCTCGGGGAAGGCAAGGCGATGTCCGGGGTCTTCAGGCAATACCTAGGGTTGTGGAGGCGCGACGTTTGACAAGTGAAAATTCAAAGAATCGGGGTCCACCGATTATATACCCATCGCCGTCGGTGACACCTATTCGAGATTTTTGGTGTCACCGAGTTTCACAACTGTCAGCTGACAGGGAAACTCGGTGTAACCAAGAATATGGAATCGGTCTTACTGAGGTAAGAAAACCATATCAACCCTAGGATTTGGTGAGACCGAGAATTGTGGGTTGGTTCCACCGAGATGCACTTGGGACGTTTTAATGGTTAGTCCTTGACTATACGGAACTTCGAGTGCTCCTCACACAGAGAGATCGAAAAGTACTTGTTCAAATTTTGTGATGCAACATGAATAGAGTATGAGGTGAGAAAGCATAGATAGCTAAAGGAGTGGTCCTAGGAATTCTTGTATATCCAATTGGCAAATAAATCTGAAAAGTCGAATAGCAATAATTGGATATCCTCGAATGAGTAAATAAATGCAGACCACCATGCTCACACAATAAGATGTCAAATGAAATCATGGCAAACATGCAAAAACACAATAGCATCTAACAAGCACTTGGGCGATCACGAAGTCATCTATATATGAGTATATTGACTTAGGAGCGAAGTAAGAATACTTGATCATAGGTCATACTCATCGTTTAAGCACAAGTGGGGTTACCACTTTTACATAAAGCATTTAATGTTGTCACATTCTAAGAGATGCTTTAACTCAAGTCTTAGAGTAAAGATCCCCCTTGATGTGACATCCCCCCCATAGGAGGGACAAACTAACCTTGAGTTTTGTCGATGAAGACTTCTTGTTAGTGAGGTAGTGGTGGATGCTCAAATTTGATGAAGATCACCAAGAGTTGGGAGCGTCACTGTTGTTTCATTACTCTTCTCACCTACATGGGTTAGTCCCAACACACAGGAGACAAATACAAGGATATCTATGGACATGGAGTGCAAAGCATATTTTATGATGTCCATTGATTTGTTGATTACCTTGTCCCTTGCTTACCTTTGAGGGAATGTGTGACTCCTTGAAATATTGCATAGAGTTGATGTTGTTTGCAAATAGTTCTTGCCAATAATGAGTATGAATGAATTTCATTAGCGGAGTCACCCCTCAAGAACTTCTCTAGTTCTTGTTCTTGGGGACCCACATCAAGTTGATGGGGATCCTTGGTGTTGAAGTAGCACTTGTAGAAGTTGAGCTTGTAGTAGCCTTTGGAACCCACTTCACCAAAGCTTGGGATTCGTCTTCATAAGAGTCAATGTCCTCTTGAAGCTTGTTCTTGTCCTTGAGCTTGGTGTCTTGTGGTGGAAGGTCATCTTGAGATTTTGTTCCCTTGGGAAGAGTATTTTCATACTTATCCTTTTGAGGAACAAACTTGGGATTGGGGTATTGACCTTCTTCCCATTCAACTCCATTAGCGTTGAAGTAGCCAACACCACGATTCTTCCGGTACCTCCCTGCTTGCATACAATCTCCTCAAATTGTTTGCACCCTTCAAGACTCTTGTAGATACCTTTCTCTATAATCCCTTTTAAGAGTTCATTTTCTTGATCAAGTGTAACTTGGCTAAGAGAAGAGTTAGTGGGATCAAGAGAACTACTAGAAGCAATATTATTACATTTATCATTTTTATTGCTACTAGTTGAAGAACGTTCCTTTCCTTTGTTACTAGCTTGCTTAGACTTAACTTGTGGCATGAATGTAGATAAGAGAAGTCGCTTGGCTAGATAAGAGGAAGTCTTCTTTCGAAGATCGTCATTGATAGGTTTAAGGAACTCATGCTCTTGCTCTAAGTTGAGCTTCTCGAAGCGTAACTTCTCATGTGTCCTTACAATCTCTCTATGATATTTTAGAGTTGACTCGTGAGCTAACTTAAGAGTTTTTAGTTCTTGATTTAGTCATTCTATTGCCAACTTATCATCATCACGCGACTTATCTACACTAGAGTGAGTACTGGCAAGTTCATTTTGACTAACATTACTGGATTTGTCAAATAGCAAGTCATCTTCAATTAACAAGTCATCTTCATCACTATTGAAATTAAGATACTCGGGGTGTGATACCTTGGGGCCTTTAGCCATGAAGCAATTTCCACTCCCTTCGTTTGGTGAATCAAATAGATCATAGGAGTTGGTAGTCACTAGTGCAAGTCCGGCAACACCTTCATATTGACTATAGTCGGAGTTGGAGTGATAGCTTCTCTCGGAGTGGTTGTCGGATTCGGAGCCGGAAACCCATTCACCAACATGAGCTTGATGTTTCCTTCTTGAGTAGCTCTTGGTGTACTTATCCTTCTTCTCCGAGTCCCTACTTTTCCTTGAGGGTCTTCGTTCATAAGGATCATCTCTACTCCTTCTCTCTCTTCGAGGTGACTCGTCTCTTCAGCTTTGTCTTCTTGGTAACTCTTCTCTTCGCTTGTAGGGAGCCGTGCACTCATTGGAGTAGTGTTCGGGCTTCCCACAATTGTAGCAGTTTTGGTCATGACTTGAAAAATGCTTCTCTTCATATCTTGAGTTGGAGCTTCGATCTTTGCTTCTATTCTTGTAGAACTTGTTGAATTTCTTGACCATGAGGCTTATCTCTTCATTTATGACAAGGTTGTCGCTTGAGGTAGCGGGAGCATGGCTTGTGGCTTTGTAAGCACCGCTTGACTTGTGGTGAAGCTCTGACTTCTCTTTGAGTGTCATCTCACGAGCAACAATTCTACCAATCTCTTCCGTTGGCTTGAGATCTTTATAGTTGGGTATCATTTGGATCAATGTGCAAACGGTGTCATATCGATCATCCAAAGCTCGAAGTATCTTCTTGATGATGAATTTGTCAGTCATTTCTTTGCTTCCTAAGCCGGCAATCTCATTGGTGATGAGTGCTATCCTAGAGTACATCTCAATGACTCCTTCACCATCCTTCATCTTGAACTTGTCAAGTTGACTTTGAAGAACATCTAACTTGGATTCTCTCACAGATTGTGTACCTTCATGCATATCAATCAAAGTATCCCAAATCTCTTTTGCATTCTCAAGACTGTTGATTTTGTTGAATTCCTTGGGGCATAGGAAGTTGAAGAGAATGTCACATGTTTGAGCATTGAGTTGCAACATCGTCCACTCATCTGCGGTCGCTTCACGATCAGGTTCCTTTCCTTCCGCAAAGAATTCACCTTGCATGCCAACACGAACAACAACCCAAACAGAGGGGTTATGACCAAGCAAATGCATTTTCATTTTGTGCTTCCAACTAGCAAAATTAGTGCCATCAAAGTACGGACCTCTACGGTGATAATTTCCCACACTAGACACCATACTTCTCCTAGGTTGTGAGACTAATGCAATGGAGACCAAAGCTCTGATACCACTTGTAGGATCAAAAGTAGTGCTAGAGGGGAGGTGATTAGACTACTTGACCAAATAAAAATCTACTTTTTCCAAATTTTAATTCTTGGCAGATTTTAGCATCCATAGTATGTCAAGTACACCCTACACATGCATGTCTATGAGTATAGCTGCGAAGAGTAAAGACAAGCATGTAAGTAATGAGAGGGTAGGAAGATCAAACGCAATTGGTGACATGATGATTTTTCCCGTGGTTCCGATAGGTGGCGCTATTGTTCATCCATGTTCATGGAGTCTTCAACCCACGGAGGGTAACAGTTGCAAGAGTCCATGGAAGGCTCTACCCACGGAGGGTTCCACGAACAAGCAACCTTGAGTATACCATGTCGGCTTCCATCCATGGAGGACTAGCCTTACTCGAGGTAGATCTTCATGAAGTAGGCGATCTCCTTGCCCTTACAAACTTCTTGGTTCACTCCATAACATGAATTAGGAGGCTCCCAAGCGACACCTAACCAATCTAGGCGGCACAACCCTCCAAAAGGTAATAGGCTCGATAATGCGATGAACTCCTTGCTCTTGTGCTTCAAGATGATAAGACTCCTCAACACACAATCACTCTCTCACAGATATGGCTTGGTAGAAGTGATGAGATTGGTGGAAAGAAACTTGGGGAGGCTAGAAATCAAGATCCATATGGTTGGAGTGGAAGATCTTGACCTCAACACAAGGGTAGGTGGTTCTCTCTCAAAAAACTGATAGGATAGGTATGGAATAGTCCTCAGTGCTTCTCTTTTGAGTAGGTGGTGGTGAAGGGGTGTATATAGGCATCTCCAAAAATCCAACCATTACACACAATAAGTTAGACACGGTGGAACCGATGTGTGAATCTCGGCTGTACCGAAGTGACTTAAAGTTAGCAACTTTGAATCTCGGTGAGACCGATATAGGAATCTCGGTTGCACCGATAAGGTGACCAATGGTCAGAATGTCCAATCTCGGTGACGCCGATTCGACAATCTCGGAGGGACGAAAACTGTGAACTTGCGTCATAGAAAGTTGACAGCCTAACTCGGTGGCACCGAATGCAGTATCGGCTGTACCAAAAAGTAGTGTTTGGCTGAGTCTGTCTAGGGTTTGGAATCGGTGGCACCGGAATGCAAATTTTGGTTGCACCGATTTTGAGTATTTGGCTTTGGACATACTTTGGTGGGAGAGTTTGTGGGTGTATTTGGTGACTATCACTTGTGCACGTATGAGCATTTTGTTCACCAACAAAACCTTACCTAGCTTTCCTATGGACTCAAAGTGATTTCTCACAAATGTAGAATGTAGAGTCCTCTTGCTTGAAGCTTTACCAACCTATTTCCTTGCATCTTGGGGTATTCCACAATCTCTTTACCAACCCATCATTGAACTTTTCCTGAAACATTCTTAGTGGAAACATTAGTTCAATGACATATATGTTGTTATTAATTACCAAAACCACCAAGGGAGCAAATGTGCTTTCAGCAGTCCAGTCCAGTCCACCAGGTTCCGTAGACCCAGTGGCAGTTTTACAATTGGGGCGAGCTGGGGCGGCTGCCACGGCTCTTCGACGACGGAGCAAAGTATCTCCTGTGCCTAGCGACCATTAGCGCAGTGTAGTGAAGCTCCATCGTCATTCGTCGCCCCAGCAACCCTCAATATCTAGGTCCGCCACTACGTAGACCCTTCGATGCAGGGACTAGACCCCCCCCCAACGATCACCCCCCTCAAAGAAAGGGCCTAGTACTAATATATGCGCTAATGGCCGTAGATAACTGCCTGATTATGTTATTTAAGCCCAAATTCACGTACTTGGCCACGCACAACCCAGGAAAAAAAAATAACCCATCTACCTGATGTCCATGTATCGACGATAGATCGTGGATGCGGTCGTTCGTTCTGCTCCCGCCTCAGGATTATATCGATCGATCTATCTCACCGTCATAGCGCTAGGACTTCTGCCGCCGGTCCCAAGTCGCTGACCTTGGACTTGATTGCCGCCTAGTCGAGGCACCGGAGTAGCGGCGAGTATGGCAGCCGCCGCTGGTAGTCCTTGGTCTCTTGCGGCCATCCATCACAACGAGATAATTAGGCAAGGTACATATATGGAATTTTGCTACATACGTTTTTCTTGTTGATGTAACCCTCTTTTGCTTTTGTTTGGCTATACAGTACTCCTTCCATCCGGAAATACTTGTCCTATAAGTGAATGTATCTAGTCTTATTTTAGTTATAGATACATTAATTTTATTTATTTTTAGGACAAGTATTTCCGAACAAAGGTAGTATTTCGTTAGTTGATTGAAAAACGAAGAATTTCTTTAAGAGTATCTCCAACAGGCACGCTTTGCTCAGCACCCAAAAAATGGATTTGCAACGCGCGGCCGAGCGCTGGCTCCAGCAGCCGCGGCATAATATAGCGCGTGCGCGGCGCTCTAGCGGACATGCAAAACTACAGCGCACGAGCAGCCAGCGCTTGCAATATGCATATTTCAAAGACAATTTAATGGATTTTGGATATTTGAAAGACAAATGAAATGCAAAAAACATAGAAAATTCAAAAGCACATCATCCCATCATCTCATCATCCAACCAAGTTCAAGATCACAAACAAAGTTTAAACATATAGGGAACAAGTTCACACAAACAAATGGCACATGATCAATCATGCTGCATCCTCGTCTTCGTCGTCCTCCTCCTCCGATTCTTCTTCCTCATCAGAAGTCTCATCTTCGTCCTCATCATCATTGTCTCTCAAAGATGTCGAAGGTATGTGAGGCACACCCGAAGCCATTCGTCCACCCATGTCACCCGGAGGTGCTCCCATGCCTTCCATGAGTGACGCAAAACTCATGCTTCCCATGGTTCCTCCGAAGCCACCCATGCCTCCCATGCTGGCCATGGTAGCTCCAAACCCACCCATGCCTCCCATGGTAGCTCCCATGCCACCAATCTCTCCCATGGTAGCCCCAATGCCACCCATCCCTCCCATGGTAGCTCCCATGCCTCCCATGGTTGCTCCCAATCCTCCCATGCCTCCCATGGTCATGGCTCTTTTTTGGACCAAGACTTCTTCACGGGAAAGATTGATGTACTGCTTTTACTTCTCATCGAGTGTAGATGTGTCTATGATGAACAAGTTCTTCTTCCATTCCAACAATCTAGTGTGCTCCTCCATGGCCAATTTCTTCTCCTTCAATGTCACCTTCCTCTCCTCGGCCGCCACCCTCCTCTCCTCGGCCGCCGCATCTTGGTTCCTTGCCATCTTCCGATGCTCGTTCGCTTCCTTTCTTGCATTCAAAATAGCTTCCATAACATTTTTTAATTCATCATCTCCTTTTCTCTTCTTCTTCTCTTGTCTTTCTTTTTTGTCTCCATTTGGTCTTCTTGGCTTCGAGTAGGCAACCGAGTTTGGTGTGGGGCTTCTCTTGCCGTCATCAGTTGATGCCTCCTCCTCATCATCATCCAAATCAATAGATCGCTTGTGTTTGTTGGTCTCCTTATCGACACCTTCACGTGACTTCCATTTCCCATCATCCTTCAACTCTTCATAGCAATGGGGCAAGGTAAATGGTCTTCCTTTCTTGGGCTTCCCCTTCTTGTTCTTCTTCTCCTTTCCTTGAAATAAGTTTTGTGCGATAGTGAGCTACACAAAAAGCATGGACATGGAAGAACTAGTTAGCACTTGAAACACCGAAGAAAGGAGATGGACATGAAAGAAACATGAACATGAAAGAAATGACACTTACTATATCATCATCATTAGTTCCACCTGGGTTTAGCGTGTCAACCGCCTTAAGTGCGGCCACCCATCTTTGACAATCTTGTCGTGCGCTCCATTCCA
Organism: Hordeum marinum; assembly: GCA_022496015.1. Taxonomy (NCBI): domain Eukaryota; kingdom Viridiplantae; phylum Streptophyta; class Magnoliopsida; order Poales; family Poaceae; genus Hordeum; species Hordeum marinum. The sequence goes on from CM039675.1 coordinate 418,092,104, forward strand.
CTATTGTTGTGTAAATCAGAGTGCTCCTTCATTCGGATTCAATAGGCATCTCTAGTTTGATTTCCTCCAACGATAGCATCCCTAGACACTTGCAACCATGCATTGCATATCAATCTGTCTTCGTCTGTGGTGTAGTTGCCCGCTCTTCCTTTCGGTGCATCGAAGATACCCTCACCATCTTCGTCTTCTTCAAATTCTTCATTGGTTTGAGACCAATGAGAATTGTTGGAGCTAACACCCATAGTTGACATATAGGTCTCATCATTGAAACTACAAAGTATATACAACAAACCAAATATATAAACTATCCATATGTATCCATTCATGTGAAAAAACAACAAAGGAAAAAATTAACGAAGTCACACCTTGTTGGCATTTCATCAAACACATTGTGTGCATCGGTCGTTGGCGCAACAAGCGAGCTCGCCGGCGCTTCGCTCGCCCGCGCATCGGCCACGCGCCTTGCAAGCCTCTTCCTAGGCCGCCTAGAGGAGCCGTCTGTCGCCTTCTTCTTCTTCCCGGCCACCTTCCCTGCCTTTGCCGCCGCCGCATTTAAGAGCTTCGAGAGGGGGTCACGTGGCTTCACGATGGGCGCTGGCGCAACGCCACCCTCCGAGGTCGTTTGCGGCGCCATGAAGAGCCCGCGCGTGAGTCCGGTGCTTGGAGGAGCACCGGCGGAGGCGAAGCCAAAGCTCCACGCGCTAGGGTTGACGGCCGCGTCGGCGGCGGGCTCACGGACATAGAAGGGGTGAGGGGGATGTCGCCGCGGTCATCCATCGGGCGGTTGCGCCGGCGGCGACGCGAGAGAGGCGCAGACGGCGGCAGAGAAATGAGCGAGCGTTCGAGCGGTTTCGCGCACGGTAGCGGACGCACGAAATAAACGACGCGCGATACCGTTTCGCTCCGCACACGAAACGACTTATACCGCGCGCGGGGTTTTAGCGCGGCCGCTGGAGCGCTATGTTTTTTTACACGGGCGCTATATGTGCGTTTTTTGTAGCGCGGGCGATCTTTTTGAACGCTTGTTTCGAGATGCTCTAAGACCAATCGCCCTAATCCCAAATTTGTGCTAGTACCGAAAACTTGGATCGAGACAATAGAGCTATATACGTTTTTGTTAGAACTTAGAAAAATAGACATATGTATGCGGTCGTTTTCACTGCGTCGTCGGCGTGTTTCGGCCTTTTGGTAAGCAGCATCGGCTGGCAACTCCGCGAGGGCAACGGTGCGTGCCACGCCACTGTACGTAAGCGTCGGGATCAGATTTGACACCCTGTTACGTGCCGGAATGAAATGGTGCAGATCACGTACGTACTGCATCTGCATAGCTAGTGGGAGGAAAACAAGTCAAAAGTAAGCAGCACCGTGTGTGGCAAATGAAGTGGCCGAGGCGTGTAGAGGGGTGGAAAAGCCATGACCGTGTGACATGAGCGCTAGACATGTTGCCACTCGTGTCGCATGCACTATCCATTCTACCCAGCATCCAGTCCCAGTGGATGGATATCTTCGGTTGCGCCGACCCAGTCTGTTGCATATAAAGCAGAGGCCTCCGTCTCTTCTGTTGTCTTTACACCGAAAAAAGGCGAACGACCAATTGATGCATCAAACCTGCCAAGTGGTGACTAGAGTCAATTACGATTAGAGAGCGCAAGTTGCCTAGCTAGCTTTGATATGTTGGGTTTTCAAAGATAGCACATCAAAGCTAGTTAAAAAAAAATAGCTAGCTAGCTGCCCATGATGTAACGGAGAATTGGTGATTGGCACGTAAGTAGGAAAAGTCACCATCGCCCGAATCGCCGAATTCCGTAGCTTGGCAACTAGCGCTAGAAAGGCCAAAAACTTAAGGAGGATACTTGGGGTACCCGTTTCGTAGGGTCTCTTTTTCTCCAAAAGAAAAGAAAGGGTCTGCTTGGAACGAAGGAACAGGCAAAATACATGAAAAGAAAATCGTAGGAATCAGATGCCATGTCTTCTGAAATTCAATAGCAATTGAAACACATGAAAATTGCATATTTTATATTTCCCTTTTTAGGGTTCACTTTTGACATGGGTGAGAACGGAATCAAAGTATAAGCATCGTTGTCCAAACTGTTCCCTGCATGAGGACCAAATTTTTGTGTGATAATAAAATGTAGCGATCAAATATAGATAGACACAGACAACAAACTTGGGGCCGAACAAAACTGTGTTTCCCATATTCACTTGTACATTGTAAATACATACAAAGAAGTTGAATACAAATCCGTAAACCTAAATTTCAATCTGTATTGTAGATCAATTTTTTGAACACAGTACATATATAGACACTCATACATACATACACACACTCATACCTATAAATGCGCGCACACACATCCTATCCCTGCGAGCACATCCGAGAGACTGAATCAGCACATCATCATGAGATTGAGAAAATCGACATAGACATCTTCGTAGTCAACTTAAACGTCTCTGTGCACTGAACACACATCACCGAAAGGCCTGAAATAAATTCAGAAAATGCAAACACCACTGTCAAATCTCACACTTGAACTTTGATGAGAGGGAATACCGCTCTACTACTAATCATCCAACCACAAATTGGTTCATATGTATACTAGACTATGACGTGGATTTAACACTAGAAAGTGAACTAACACTTATTTTTTACATAGCACAAACACATACACTCACTACAGACACATACACTCATACATACACGTACCCTGACCCTATGAACACACACATGCACACCTTACCCTATGAGCATCTTCAAGAGACTAAGCCGGCACATCGTCTTCAGATTGACGAAGTCACCATAAACACCTTAGTAGTCGACGAGAACATCTTCCCCCACCAAGCGCACATCACAGGAATGCCTGAAATAAATCCAGAAAAATGTGAGCACTAACGTTAACTCTAGGACTTGAACTCTCATATGCTGAAGATACCACTATCGTCCTAACCATCCATCTACATCTAAAAATGTGAGCTAACACTTGTAAGAAACATTATTCATAACAATTTCTCCGTGTCGTGCAGAGAGAAATGCTATGCATGACCACGAAAGCAAATGAAATTATTTACACTTACCTTCCCTAAAGAAGCAAGACACCCTGAAAGAAGCCTAGAAAGTGGCAAACACATCTACAGCCGGGCGCCCCAAACTTCTCCTATATGTTCGGACGGACATCGCGGTCACTCATCGAAAAAAACCTAATGTAGACGAACGCCCTAAACGCACGGACTATCGATACCTCTCATATCTAATCAAAATTTGAGGCGGAAATGGTGAACCGGGCACGTCCGCCACGTCGGACCCGACCCAAGCTAGCCCATCCTGATCCCACATATATTCGTCCCCACTCGCTCCTCGAACCAAACCCTAGTCACTCTACCCCACTCTGATTCGCCCCCAAGCAGCCAAGCTCCCTTCTCGCGATCTCCGGCCCTTCCGGGCATGTAGGGCAACGGATTTGACTCCTATCACTCCCAATCCGTCGACTAGGGCATTGTCCCATGTGGGTTGGAGGAGGCAATGGTCGTCTGCCTAGCCTTCTGCCACTCTCAAGAGGATGCACCCGACCGACATCGGAGTCTGTCCGTCGTGAATCCATTGCGTCGGCGTGATATATCAATTTTGCATGATGTTTCCTACTATTATTTATTATGTTCTTGGTCATTATTTCATTATGATGCAATTTTAATGCCTTTTCTCTTATAATTTGCAAGATTCACATGGAGAGAAAAATTACCGACAGTTGGAATTCTGGAGCTAGAAAAGTTACAACAGAGATAGCAATCCTAGGAGCACTAGATGACCTGAAATTATATGGAGATTTTTTATTGAATATATATAAAAATATTGGAACGAAGAACCACCGAAGGGGGTGATACGTCTCCATCGTATCTACTTTTCCAAACTCTTTTGCCCTTGTTTTGGACTCTAATATGCATGATTTGAATGGAACTAACCCGGGCTAACGCTGTTTTCAGCAGAATTGCCTAGGTTTTATTTCTGTGCAGAAATAAAATTTCTCAGATTGACCTGAAAATTTACGGATAATACTTTTGGAATTAGTAAAAAATACTGGCGAAAGAATTAACTAGAGGGCCCCCACCCATTGGCCACAAGCCAGGGGGCGCACACCTAGGGCGCGCCTAGGTGGCTTGTGGGCCCCCTGTAGCTCCACTGACCTCAATTCCAACTCTATATATTCACATCTGTGGAGAAAAAAATCAGAGAGAAGAGTTCATCGCGTTTGACGATACAGAGCCGCCGCCACCTCCTGTTCTTCCTCGGGAGGCTAGATCTGGAGTCAGTTTTGGGCTTCGGAGAGGGGAAATCGATGCCATCATCATCACCAACCAATCTTCATCACCAATTCCATGATGCTCTCTGTCGTTCATGAGTAATTCCATCGTAGGCTTGCTGGACGGTGATGGGTTAGATGAGATTTACCATGTAATATAGTTAGTTTTGTTAGAGCTTGATCCCTAGTATCCACGATGTTCCGCGATTGATGTTGCTATGACTTTGCTATGCTTAAGTCTTGTCACTAGGGCCCGAGTGCCATGATTTCAGATCCAAACCTATTATGTTTTCATGAATGTTCTTGATCCTATCTTGCAAGTTGTAGACACCTATTACGAGTTATGATCCGCATCCCCCAGGGTGACAATAACTGGGATTCTTTCCGGTGATTACCGTAGTTTGAGGAGTTCATGTATTCACTAAGTGCTAATACTTTGGTCCGGTTCTCTATTAAAAGGAGGCCTTAATATCCCTTAGTTTCCATTAGGACCCCGCTTCCATGGGAGGGTAGGACAAAAGATGTCATGCAAGTTCTTTTCCATAAGCATGTATGACTATATATGGAATACAGCCTACATTACATTGATGAATTGGAGATAGTTCTGTGTCACCCTATGTTATAACCGTTGCATGATGAATGGCATCCGACATAATTATCCATTACTGATCCATTGCCTACGAGATTTTCACATATTGATCCTTGCTAAGTTACTTTTCCGTTGCTATTGTTACAATCACTCCAAAACTGCTACTGTCACTTGCCACGTTACCGTTACTTCCATACTACTTTGCTACTGAATACTTTGCTGCACATATTAAGTCTTTCAGGTGTGGTTGAATTGACAACTCAGCTGCGGATACTCGAGAATATTCTTTGGCTCGCCTTGTGGCGAATCAATAAATTTGGGTTGAATACTCTACCCTTGAAAACTGTTGTGATCCCCTATACTTGTGGGTTGTCAAGAACTTTTTCTGGCGCCGTTGCCAGGGAGCATAGCTCTATTCTCTGAGTCACTTGGGATTTTTATCTCTTGATCACTATCGTTGGGGATATAACCCCGTGGTAAGACCCACCCAGGTGGGGCCGGGTTATACCTGGCGGCTCATAAGCCAGGCCAAGGCAGATGGGCCTGGAGATGTAAGCCTAGACATCAGGCGGTTCATCAAGATGGGCTTAGGCAAGGCCTAGACAAAGAAGGCATAAAGACCCGGGCGGTTAAGCCGCCCGGAGACAACTTGCCCAGGAAGGCAAGGCGACATAGAGATAGAGTCGGATATGTTGTAAGAGTCGGTATGAGACTTGTCACCCGTGGTCTTGGACTCCTATATAAAGGTCGATACCCGGGGCGACTTAAACAAGAAACCAACTAATCGAGAACTAGGTCAAGCGAATCCGCTCCCTTGTAATCGATACTCCAATCAATACAACACAAGCAGGACGTAGGCTTTTACCTCCTCTCGAGGGGCCGAACCTGGGTAAACTCGTGTCCTTCGTCCCAACCAACCCCTTTGAGTCCATCACCTTAGCGATGGCCTTGAACCAAAGTCCTCGTACATCTGCCGTGATAAAACCACGACAGTTGGCGCCCACCGTGGGGCTAGTGCTCGATGGTGTTGAGTTCTCAAAGGGCTCTCTTCCAGGGATCAAGGGATACGTTGTCGGCAGGATGAACAAGAGTCGCCGCGTCCGGCTCTACATCGACGACGCCGGCTGGGGCCCCGAGGCCGATTTTGTCGAGTATGGCTTCCGAGTCCCCTTCGGTGGAATCCATGTTTTCATCGGCAAGGACAGTGGATCTACACCCGGGCCGGACGTCTGCACCAACATCATCGAGATGGCTCGGCGCACGCAACCTGCTCGGCGCGTGCAACCCACTCACGTTAACCCGGGAAGGAAGCATGTCTTCGTCGGTTTTACTCAAGGCACGTTTCTAGAGGGGTCCATGTCACAGGGAACTCTCGTCTCTTCGGAGGATGAATCTTCGAGCGGAGAGACGGAATCAATCGGTCCGCTTCACGATGGTAGGCTCGGGGGCTACAACGAGCTTTACCCTGAGTCGGAGTGTCATGAGTCGGAGGACTATAGGCTGCCGATGCATGCGTTCGTCTTCATGGCGGGTTCAGCACTAGGCACGAGCAGTACAGCCGCTAGGGCAGCCGGGTTGGGGGCCGACCCACCGCCGGCTCAAATTCTCCTGGATCTGATGAATGAGCTTACATACCTGATGGCAACTAAGGTCAGCCAGAGAATCAAGCCGCCCGGAACACAGAGATCGCAAGGATAAAGGACCAAATGACTGAAGTCCAACAAGGGATCAGCGTGCTAAAGGCCCAGATGGACGCCGAGGCGGAGCGCCTTAAGGCGAACGCTTTCCGCCTTGAGCTGGAGCAACAATCTACGGCGGTGGTTCAGTGGATGAGACATCAGTCCCGCTTGCCGGAACAGTTCGAGGTCAGGAATCTTTTTAACACGCAGGGGGCGGACGAACCGCGGAAGCACCAAAGAGTCGGCCGACGGCTCGACAGCAGCGCCCCAACCCGCCCTGACGGAACCAGCCCTCACCAATGGCTTTCCCAATGCCGGCGGGTCACTATTCAAACCCGGCAGAGAACATGGTGGCAGTGGCAACCCAGCTTGGTACGATTCCTATCCCGGACGAGGCGCCTTTCGCAGAAGAGGTGCGGAATGCTATTAGATACCTGCAGACGGTGATGGCCCAGCAGGAGAAGTACACCTATAGCCGGAGTCATGTGCACTCAACCCCCATCCCTAGCTTCAGCCGACGTTATGAGTCATCAGCGGTTTCTAGCAGTGATTGACACCGGAACCCTCCACGAGACGATCAGGCGGTTCTGGATGCTCAGGCCCTGGTGGACCGAGCAAGGACATAGCGCGAGGCAGCGGCTCGGGCGGTGACGGCTCATCAAGAACCGGCACCTTCCATCTCGGTAGGAGCAGGAGTAACCACCAGGGCCGTGGGAGTGCCATGCTTGGCGCCGGCTTTACGGAACGAACGTCTGCAGAAGGATTTCAAGGGCCCTCGCGAAGTCCCAAACTATACTGTTGATCTGCCTCCGGAGGCGTGGATTGAGAGCTATGAGTTGGCTATGGAGATGTTAGATGTCAACGACCCAACACCATTAATTCTTGGCCCGAGTTAAAGGCGAAGTTCATCAAAATTTTCCAGGGAACGTGCAAGCAGCCCATGACGATTGTGGATTTGGATCATTGTGTGCAGCGGGAGAATGAGTCGTCTCATCATTGGGTCCGACGGGTCTCAACCATCATCCACTCGTCTGAACAGATTACGGTGGCTCAAGCAGTTTTGATCCTGGAGAAGAATTGCCACTTTACACCTCTGAAGCAGAAGCTTGGTCGGCTCAAGCGCTCGTGTCAGGACATGGGGGAGCTCATGGCGGCTCTCACAAAATACGCTGACTCTGAAAATACGAAGGATCCAGGCTCTAACGAGGAGAAGCCTAGTCAGAGCAAGAAGAGTAACAATGGCAAGGGTCAAGCAAGCAATGGCAACCAAGGCAAGAGGAAGAATCCGGACGGTGGGTCAGAATTAGTGGCCAACGCCAGCACCGGGAACAATCATGCTAAAGACAATGGGAACTTCAGACAACCCTTTAATAAGGGTAAAACTCCGTTTAATTTGGATGAGATGCTCAATAAACCTTGTCCAGAGCACAGCCGGCCCGATAAGGTGGTGAATTACTCGTGGAGGAATTGCCACATTATGCAAAAGTTTTGAGATTATAGTGTGTGCCAGCATAAAAACAATGGTGGAGGCCCGCCAGGCAGCTCAGGGCCAGGCAGGTCAGGTGCCGGCCTAGGGTCTGGCGGTTCAGGATCTGGCTACCAGGGCCAGGGCAGTCAAGAAGGGCATCATCAGCAATCCAGTGGCAATAATCAGCAGCAAAATAACTAGTGTAGGTATCAGAGTAGTCATAAGCAACTCAGCTTGGGTCAGTATCATGTTTTTACAACCGGCCTTAACAGGCGAGACCAGAAGTTACACAAGCGGGCGGTCAATGTCGTTACACCGGCTCTCCCGCAATACTTGAAGTGGTCAGAGTACGACATAACCTAGAGCAGAGAGGATCACCCGTCGCGTGTTGACGACCCGGGACGGCTGGCATTGGTAGTTGCCCCCCAAGTTGTAGGATATGTGTTTACCAAGGTGCTTATGGATGGTGGCAGCATCATCAATATTTTATACTATGACACTTTCTGCCGGATGAAGTTGCTTGATAAGGATCTTAAGCCTTCCTCAGCAGTCTTTCACGGTGTGGTGCCTGGCAAGTTAGCTTATCCAGTGGGGAGGATTTCTTTGGAAGTCGCCTTCGGTGACGAATACAACTACAGGGTAGAGACCTTGTGTTTTGAGGTGGTCAAGATCAAAAGTCCGTATCATGCTCTGTTTGGACGTCCGGCTTACGCCAAGTTCATGGCTAGGCCTTGTTATGTGTACTTGCAGCTCAAGATGTCGGGTCTAAGAGGAACGATTATGGTGCATGGTGATCAAGAGACGGCTATTGAGTGTGAGGAAGGAGATGCAGCTTATGCAGAGTCAAGTTGCGCGGAAGCAGAGCTCAAGTTCTATAAGGAAAATGTTGACCCGGAGGACATGACTCCGCTCAAAAAGCCCACCATAGAATTAGAGCCGCCCCTCAAGTTCTAGGCGGATGACACCAAGCTAGTGGATTTAACTCCAGGTTACTCATCGCAACAGTTTACTATTGGGGCCAATATGGATCCCAAATAGGAAAGCGCGCTCATCGAATTCATCCGTGAGAATTGGGACATCTTTGCATCGAAGCCTTTTGACATGCCGGGTGTACCAAGAGAGTTCGCTGAGCATCACCTTAATGTGGATCCTAAGTTTAAGACGTCCAAACAGTTTCTACGGCGGTTCAATGAAGAGAGGCGCAAGGCCATTGGGGAAGAGCTGGCCCGGCTCCTGGCGGCGGGTTTCATCATTGAAGTGTTTCACCCAGAGTGGCTTGTTAACCCGGTGCCAGTGCTTAAGAAGAACGGCATGTGGCGTATGTGTGTGGATTACACAGATCTTAATAAAGCATGTCCGGCTGACCCGTTTGCTCTCCCCCGTATCGACCAGATCATCGATGCAATGACGGGTTGTGAGAGTTTATGTTTCCTGGATGCTTATTCTGGCTGTCATCATATCAAGACGGCTTTCATCACGCCTTTTGGGGCCTTCTGCTATGTGGCTATGCCTTTCGGGCTCAAGAGTGCCCAAGCGACTTACCATCATTGTGTGCAAAACTATCTTCACAGCCAAATTGGATGCAACGTTCATGCATACGTGGATGACATTGTGATTAAATCTAGGAAGAAGGAGACTCTGCTTGATGACCTGAAGGAGACCTTTGACAACTTACAAGTCTACAAGATGATGCTTAACCCGACTAAGTGTGTTTTCGGTGTTCCTGCAGGCAAGCTCTTGGGATTCCTAGTCTCTGAGCGTGGCATTGAGGCTAATCTAGATAAGATCAAGGCTATCACTTCCCTGTATGAGCCGGAATGCATCAATGATGTTCAGCGCCTGGCGGGATGGATCGCTGCGTTAAGCCGGTTCATAAGCCGCCTTGGTGAGAAGGCCATCCCTTTGTACCAAATGATGAAGAAGACATACAACGTTGTCTGGAGTGCGGCGGCGGGTGAAGCATTTGAGGCCCTCAAGAGGCAGCTCACAGAGCCGCCGGTTTTAGCAGCTCCATGCGGAGAAGGAACCTTTGCTCTTATATGTGGCGGCTAATAACAGGGCAGTCAGCACCGCGATCGTTGTTGAGCGTAAGGAGGCAGGGAAGGAATATCCGGTTCAAAGGCTGCTTTATTACATCAGTGAGGTCCTGACAGAGTCCAAACAGAGGTATCCACATTGGCAGAAGCTGGTATATGGGGTGTTCATGGCCAATCGAAAACTAAAGCATTACTTCTTGGGGCACCAGATCATAGTGGTTAGTTCTACCCCGTTGGGAGACATAATTCAAAACAGAGAGGCCACCGGCAGGATTGCTAAGTGGGCATTGGAGCTTGGACCTCTTAATCTGAAATGCGTGCCTCGCATGATGGTCAAGTCTCAAGCCCTGGTGGATTTCATAAACGACTAGACAGAGTGTCAGGCACCCAAGGAAAATCCAGATAACACATATTGGACAATCCACTTTGATGGGTCCACGCAGCTGGAAGGATCAGGGGCAGGGGTTGTTTTAACTTCCCCCAAAGGTGACAAGTTTTGTTACGTGTTAAGGTTGATGTTTCCTTGTACTAATAATGCAGCTGAGTACGAAGCACTACTTCATGGCCTCCGGGTGGCTAAGGATATGAACTTGAGCCGGGTTAGGTGTCTTGGTGACTCAGACCTTGTGGCCCAGCAAGTTTCAGGCACTTGGGATTCCAAGGACCCGCCGATGGCGGCTTATCGTGAGGCGGTGGATGTCATCGCTGGTCATTTCAAGGGTTATCAGGTGGATCATATTGATCGCCACAGGAATGAGGCGGCTGACGCCCTGTCAAGGTTGGGTTCTCAGCGTAAGCCGGTACCGACTAACATTTTCTTAGATGTATTACATCACTCGTCAGTTAAGTTACCTTCAGAGGAAGACTTGGATGTACCTGACCCAAAGGGGCAGCTGGTGGCGGCTCTACATGCTATCCCTGACTGGATCGTGCCTTACTTGGCATACTTGACTTGCCGCGAGTTACCAGATGATGAAAATCTGGCTAGATAGATCACCAGGCGGTCTAAGTCTATGACCATAATCAATGATGAGTCACATAAGTGCAGCGTTACTGGCGTTTTCCAACGTTGTGTTTCACCTGAAGAGGGCAAGGAAATCTTGAATGAAATTCATGCTGGCGATTGTGGTCATCATGTCGGCTCAAAATCTCTGGTGGCCAAGGCTTTTCGACATGGTTTCTTCTGGCTTACGGCTCATAAGGATGCGGAGGACTTGGTTCGCAAGCGTGATGGATGTCAGAAGTTTGGCCGGCGTGCTCACGTCCCAGCTTAGGAGTTGCACATGATTCCAATTACTTGGCTGTTTGCAGTCTCGGGGCTTGATATGGTCGGGCCTTTCAAGAGATCCAAGGACAAGAAGACCCACCTCTTGGTGGTGGTGGAGAAATTTACCAAGTGGGTAGAAGCTGAGCCGGTCAGCAAGTGTGACGCGGCTACGGCGGTTCAATTTATTAAGAAGTTGATCTACCGCTTCGGTTACCCTCACAGTATCATCACATATAATGGTACGAACTTATCCAAGGGGGCTATGCGAGCGTTCTGTGAAAGTGAGCACATCCGACTTGACGTTTCTGCGGTGGCTCATCCACAATCAAATGGTAAGGCAGAGCGTGCTAACCAGGAAATCTTGAGAGGTATCAAACCCCAGCTTATGGTTCCTTTGCAGCGCATGCCGGGTTGTTGGGTAGAGGATTTGTCGTCCGTCTTATGGAGCATCAGAACCACTCCCAACAGATCAACAAGTTATACACCTTTCTTCATGGTTTATGGCGCAGAAGCCGTGTTACCAAGCGATATCCGTCATGACTCACCACGGGTGGCGGCTTATGTTGAGGAGGATAACGAAACAACACGTCAAGATGTGTTGGATGCCTTGGAGGAAGAATGTGATCTGGCGGTGGCTCAGTCGGCGATCTATCAGCAAGACCTGCGTTGCTACCATAGCCGCAGAGTTAAGACCCGGATGTTTCAAGAAGGAGACTTAGTGTTGCGGTTGATTCAAGATCAGATAGATGCACACAAGATGTCCCCTCCATGGGAAGGGCCTTTCGTGGTCAGCAGAAATCTCAACAACGGGTCATATTACCCCATTAACATCTGAGATGACTCAAGCACTTCTGGGCAGGAGACCCGCCGGCTGTGGAACATAGCTCATCTGCGGCCTTATTATGCCTGAGTCGTTGAGACTTGCCATTGTACACCATCATTGTACATATCACATATATATATATATATGAATAAAGTTGGCATCCCTGCAAGCCGGGGCCTCTGTCGTTTCACATATCTCAGTTGTGCAAAAAGGTCGTCTAGGGGGCTTCCAACTCGCCGGGTTTAGCTTATCACACCCTATCGATCGGCTCTCAAGACAAACAGTTGATTTCGTCAACAAAGGTCATCTAGGGGGCTTCCAAACTGTCGTGTTTTGCTTATCACACCCTATCGATCGGCTCTCAAGCCAAACAGTTGATTTCGTCAACAAAGGTCATTTGGGGGCTCCAACCCACTGGGTATAGCTTACATACCCTCTTGATCGGCTCTTAAGCCGCCAGAGTTAAACCTGCCCGTTTGCAACTTGCTACTCCACCAGGTGACCCACCGAACTCTTACCAGTTAATCTCGCTTAGAGACCCTGAGCCGGTTCAAAGAAATTGATGGCCAATCTCGTTAGAGACCATATACTGGTTAAGGTTAAACCGGTGGTTCTTGTCACGTGAGGGTTGGCTTACGGAAAGCAAGGATAAACTCTCTCATCTACTACCGACTCTCCGCTATGTGGCCCGTTCGTACTCTTAGACAGACAATCTTTTGAAGACCCTGAACTGTTTAAGGTTAAAACGACGGATTTATGTCACGTGAGAGGCATTTTTTGAGCTACCAGGGTACTCATGCCCTGCCGTGTCTCTCTCTGGGACACTACACTTCCTATTAGTTAATCTCACTTAGAGACCCTGAGCCGTTCTAAGAAATTGACGGCCAATTTCGATAGAGACCCTGTACTGATTAGGAGTTTTAATTAGCGAATCCACCCAAAAGTACCGGCACATGAGTTCAATTTTTTTTTCAAAAAACAAATCCGGGAAGATATAACATCTTCGGGTTGTGCGGTTCTAAGCCGCCCTACTAAACAGTATGGAACATATGTTGTTTCCACAGGTTGGTTATCTCAAGAAGAGCCACCACGACATCTGGTATTAATTGAAGCACAAGGCGAATACAATATGTTAAGGCAGTGCGATTTCCTATGTGCAATATGGCATAGTTCAGGCAAGACAAATTTTTTACTAAAAGCCTATTACAATGCTCTCCACGGAGCTCAAAAGCAATGACTTAAAGTTTTTTACAAGCCCAAAAGTTCGGCGGGTCACGAGAGCCGGATTATCCATGGCACTATCAAAGGGCTCAGCTGGACGGCAGGTCACCCTGCGCCGAGTCTTCGACCTCCTCGATCTGGAGATTGTCAATGTCCCAGTTGCTATTGGTTAAAGCTTCAAAGGTTGCCTCTTCAAAGAGGGGAGATAGGTCAAGATCAGGAGCAAAGAAGTGCTTACGGTGTGCAGGAATTAAGTCCATGGCCTCAAAGGTTGGGCCGCGCACTCGCTTGTTCTCGGCATTGTAAGCCGCCTGATATGTTGATATGTTCACTTCTTCCGCTAATACCGATGCAAGGACTCTTGAGGCCTTCATGCAACGGGCGTAATCGGTTTCTGTGAACTCTGAGCCGTCGTCCTTCTTTGATGGAAACCCGTCGATCATCTCTTCAGGAGTTAGCTCTGGGGCGAAGGCTAAAGCCCGGCTTATGGCTGCAATGGCTCCCTTTCTGGTGAATGATTTCTTGAGCTCCTGGATTTGCTTGGGCGGGGTGGACAACATTTCCATGACTCCCTTCATGGACTGGGGGATACTCTCTTTGTTAAGCATCGCTTTGATGGTGCAAAGCATTCCGCAGTACATCTATTCTGAGAGGGTGTAGATGGCTTTTAGAGACAATAGGCTGTCAGCGGCAAGTTGACGGCTCCTTGGACCTGTATAAAACAGATTTTTTGTTATAAGCCGACTGTATAAGTCTTCATACAAGGGTATTGGCTAAGTCTTTAGTACTTACCAAAGATAACAACAGACATCTTTGCAATATGGCGCTTCAGGGCGTGAAGTTTATCGGATACCTCCACGAGCCGCTGGTCAGCATTATCTGCACGTTGAGCTAGGGCAGTTTTCTCCGTCTCAGCAGCTTTCTTGAAGGCGGCAAAATCAGCTTTAGCTTTTACAAACTCTTCGGCCACAAGCTGACACTTCTCTTCTGTTGCACTCCTGGCGGCCTGCTGGGAGGCCAGATTGCTCTTCAAGCCGGTCAGTTCAGACTCGACATTATTTAAAGCTTGTTGTGACAGAAAAAGGTACAAGAAGGGTAAGTTGCCAGGATAGCATGTCGTCAGATGGTTTAGTTAACAAATATAATGCAAGTCTCAAGCAGATTGCAAGCAATATACTTGACACTTGGGGGCTAATGTCTATTTGCTCTCCAAGACTACAAGTAAGTTTCGGCTCATCTTTGTCAAGTTAAGCCGGCACTTGGGAGCTACAATTGGCTCTTTGTTCAAATCTACCATGAAGTTCCGACTCATATTTGGCAAAGATAAGTCGGCACTTGGGGGCTACAATTGGCTCTTTGTTCAAAACTACCATGAAGTTCCGGCTCATATTTGTCAAAGCTAAGCCGACACTTGGGGCTACATTTGGCTCTTTCCACGGGGAAGTTCGGCCCATTATTTCTATACTGACCCAAACTTGGGGGATACAGTTGATCAACTACTTAAAACTGAGTACCAGCTCAATATTTGCATATTAAGCTGATACTTGGGGGCTACAGGTTAAGTGGTTCTACTTAAGGCATGGTTTGGAAGACCCAGTGTTACCATTAACAAATACTAAACCGGATCTTGGGGGCTACATAAGGATATAAGGAAAGGAAAGAGTACCTCGTATTTTTTTCTTCATCAAGTTGACGAGCTTGAGTTCCATGTTCCGGCTCGTGGTGAGGCGGTTCAGATAACCGGCGTGTAGTTCATCAACATTTAACTTCTCCAACACGGGGAGCTCAAGGTCCAGCTTGTCAGAGGCTTCAGTTTTCTCAGTGTGCTTTGTCAACACACGAGGTTTAGGAGTTTGAAAGTTGGTGCCAGTAATGATGAGGTCTGGAGCATCCAAGTTGTCAACGGCTGTTGAAGGGCTCGGCGGCTTAGAATTGGTCCTCGGAGGGCTCTCAACGGTCGTCTCATGGGCTGCTGGCTCGGAAGAATGACGAGCGTCTTCGGGCGCATCCCGAGAGGCAGCAGAAGGATCAACATGTGCAACTAGAGAGTCCGGATTGGTAGCCTCCGACTCTTGGGCAGTGGGGGCCGAGGTAGATCTGACGGTTTTCCTTTGCTTGGCCTGAGCCCTGGAAAGCATAGAAAGTTATTATATAAAATCCAAAGGATGACAAAGGATAGGATGCAAATATGAAAGCACGTACTCTGGGTTGATCTTCAGAGGCGGCAGCTTGGTCGCCGTAGAGTCACCTGAAGAAGGGGGTGATTCCTGAAAGCAGTTAAAGCATTATAAAGACAGAGTAAAGTTGTAAGGCAAGGAGGACAAAATTAAGCCAAGAGAAACAAATACCTCAGCTGACCGTTTTCATTGAACCGGAGAGTGAGATAACCCGGCCATAAGGTCTTCAGAGCCGGTGCTCCGGGTCTGGCGTCGGGAGATTTGTTGTTGCTTTTTCAAAAGAAAGTTGGGGTCTAAGTAAGCAAGAGGATGAGAAAATGGGACTTTTCGGATGACCCGCCGTATCTTCTATGGTGCAAGATGTTCTGAGTCAGATGAGACATAGGTTACCTCAGGGGCGTTGGCGTGGCTTGTCTCCGTCTCGTCCTGTGAAGTTATTATTGTCAGTAAATGGTATGAAGAGACGGCCAAGAGAGTCAAGTTTTACCTCGGAGTCGTCAGCCTCAGGCTGTTCTTGAGGTGCAGGTTTCTTCTTTCGGCCGATGGCCTTTTCCTTCAACTTCTTTGGAGGTGGAACGTATTTAGTTTTCCAGAAGCTAGAGTTAGCCTGGAAGTAAAAGCGGCCAAAAGAGGTTAAAGATTATAAGACATACATAACTAACACGGAAGACAGAGATTGAGAGTCTCCCTTACATCCGAGGCCGGGTTTGTGGCGCAGAAGGGTGGTAATCCAATGGCGCGGCAAGAATCTTGAGATTCATGGATAAGGCTTTTGACAGCAGCAACGATGTTGTCTTCTGACAAAGTGGTAGGATTAAAACAGAGGGGATCGTTGGCGTCGCCCGTATATTCACACATGAGGCGGCTTCTCCGTCTTAGAGGCATGACTCACCAAGAGACCCAACAACGGGTCAGATAAATCCTTGTCAGACCGTTGGCCATGAGTGCTTTGATTTTGGCATAAGCCGGAGCATATTTCGCCCGTTCATAAGCTGACATCTGGTCAGGGAGTTCGATTATGGTCTTGAGTCGGGACGGGCGATAACCCGGCAATGAATGTTCTCCCTCTGGAGAAGTATCTTTGCAATAAAACCAGGTCTTGTTCCAGACTTTGGGATGACTTGGCATCCGAGCAGCCGGAAAAGTCATGTCCCGTTTTCTTTGAATGGAGATTCCGCCAAGCTCCAAGCTTGGGCCAACTGATACTTTTGTCTGGCAGTTTGCATAGAAGAACTCACGAAAGAGGTCAACAGACGGCTCTTCTTGTAAGTAAACTTCACAAAGAATTTGGAAGTTGCACATGTTTGAGATAGAATTGGGTGCACTATCTTGAGGATGCAGCTTGAAGAAGTGAAGGACGTCTTGGAAGAATTTGGAGCCGGGCGGGCTGAAACCGCGTACAAGGTGGTCTGCGAATATAACCACTTCGCCCTCTTGGGGGATGGGTTTCTTTTCTCTGCTTGGAACCCGCCAATGAATGATATTTTTGGCTGGCAAAGTCCCTGTGTCTACGAAATCCTTCGAAAACTCCTCAGTAACGGCATAGCCAACCCAGTTACAGGAATTGGAAGCACGAGGCATGATGGCATCTTAAAGCTGTGGAAAGTAACAGTGTGTGGCGAGTTATAAGGTGACAGACAACTAAGGGCGGCTGGTGAATCTAAGCTCTATGAAGCTAAGCCGCCAGAGCAGTTTGTGGTGAGAGCCGGAGGTTTAAATGGCGAGTTAACTTTGCAGGGCAACGGAGCAAAATGCTACTAAGTGTGGAAAACAGGTTTCACATGCTATCTATATAAGTGCAGATCTACAAACAGAGAAAAAAGCAGGTTTATTCTAAACCTAACGATGAGTGGAGGAACTGGCAAACGTTCGAAGACAGTAAAAGGAGGCAACTACGAATCTGTATTGTGCTATTACTGGTTTCCTATGATTAACCGCAATGGGAGGAGGATCATTATAAGGTTCGCTGATCTATATGTCATCTGGCATTACGAAGAACTCGTGTTCTAAATGGATGGAAAAACTCCATGGATTCACTACCCTAAGCTATAGATCTAAGGGACGAAGAAGGATGTATCAGAGGAGATGTGACGGGCGCGGGTGATGATCTGGCCCGTTCAGGTCGATGCAGCGGCCTCGGGCGATGATGGTGCAGGAGCTTCACCGGAGCGAGAGAGCTCGGGGGCGATGACGTCGAGAAGAAGAAGAAGAGGCACAGGTGGCAGAGGAACATGAGAAAGACTGTTCGCGGTCCTATTTAAGAGGCAGGAAAGTGGAAACATGCGCGGGAATCAAGGTGACTAAAACTGACCGACTGAGACGAACGCCTCGATTTTCGGGCCGTCGGTTTAATGATGAAAGATCCGTTGCGGTCGTCAGGGAATCTTTTTGGCATATCCAATATGACGTCACGGCGGGTTACATTTCCTACTTTCAGGTGTTCAAGGGTGAGACTCGCCGCCAAGTAAAATGGACGATTGACATGAGCAAGCTCAAATCATCATGGGGCCTAATGTTGGGGATATAACCCCGTGGTAAGACCCGCCCAGGTGGGGCTGGGTTATACCTGGCAGCTCATAAGCCAGACCAAGGCAGATGGGCCTGGAGATGTAAGCCTAGACATCAGGTGGTTCATCAAGATGGGCTTAGGCAAGGCCCAGACAAAGAAGGCATAAATACCCAAGCGGTTAAGGCGCCCGGAGACGGCTTGCCCAGGAAGGCAAGGCGACATAGAGATAGAGTCGGATACATTGTAAGAGTCGGTACGATACTTGTAACCCGTGGTCTTGGCCTCCTAGATAAAGGCCGAGACCCGGGGCGACTTAGACAAGAAACCAACTAATCGAGAACTGGGTCAAGCGAATCCGCTCCCTTGTAATCGATACTCCAATCAATACAACACAAGCAGGACGCAGGCTTTTACCTCCTCTCGAGGGGCCGAACCTGGGTAAACTCATGTCCTTCGTCCCAACCAACCCCTTTGAGTCCATCACCTTAGTGATGGCCTCGAACCTAAGTCCTCAGACATCTGCCATGACAAAACCACGACAACTATGAAGAATCTGAAAGATCCAAAAACCAAGACCTATCCCTCTACTAGGAGGAGAGGTAAGGAACTGCCATCTAGCTTTGCACTTGATTCACCTTTTGTTATGAGTAAATTTGCGACACCACCACCTGCTAGTACTTCTGATATGTCGCAAGTTATTGATGATGCCACTTGTGCTATGCATGATGCTTATGATGATACTTTGCTTGATAATACTGTGCCACTGGGTAAATTTCCTTATGAACAAATTGCTAGAGGCAATGCTGAAAATGATGATATCTCTGAAACTGATGACATTATTGAAACTGAACATTATGAGACACCTGCTAGACCTAGCTCTCCTAGATATGAATTGCCTAATATACCTAAGGGTTATGTTATGGAAGGAGAGGTAGGTAGGGACTTTCTTGCTTGTAAGGATAGAGATGATCTTAAGAAATTGCTATGCAAGTGGCAGGAAAAATCTTTGAATACTAGAATGCAATATGATCCTAAGTTTTCTACTTCACCTATCTTTGTTACTGATAAGGATTATGAATTCTCTGTCGATCCTAAGATAATTACTTTGGTTGAATCTGATCCTTTCCATGGTTATGAATCTAAAACTGTTGTGGCACATCTTACTAAACTAAATGATATAGCCACCCTACTTACTCATGAGGAAAAAATTCGCTATTACTATATTCATAAATTGTTTCCTTTCTCATTAAAGGGTGATGCTAAGATATGGTTTAATTCTCTTGCTCCTGGTTGTGTGCATAGTCCCCAGGATATGATATATTACTTCTCCGAAAAATATTTTTCTGCCCATAAGAAACAAGCTGCCTTGCAGGAAATATTTAATTTTGTGCAAATTGAAGAAGAGAGTGTCCTACAAGCTTGGGGGAGGCTTCTCCAATTACTTAATGCTTTTCTTGATCATCCTCTCAACAAAAACGAAATACTTGATATCTTTTATAATGGACTAACCGATGCTTCTAGGGACCACCTAGATAGTTTTGCTGGTTGTGTTTTCAAGGAATGAACTGTTGAACAAGCTGAACTACTATTGAATGATATATTGAGCAATGATAATGATTGGGCTATTCCCATACCACCTCCGAAGCCAACTCCAAAGATAAAAGGTATTCTATTTCTCGGTCCTAAATATATCCAAGAGGCAAAGAAATCTATGAAACAAAAAGGTATTAAAGCTAAAGATGTTAAGAATCTACCACCTATTGAAGAAATATATGGTCTTTATAACCCAACACAGGTAGTAGAGGTAAATTTTCTCCGTAGATTTGATGAAGGTGTTATTCCTTATAATAAGTCTGCTAGCCAATGCTTGGATGAGTTTGATAACTTTGTTATTAAGCAAGAAATTTTTAATGTTTATGTTAGTAGACAATTGAAACATAATGCTTACATGGTTGATCGCTTGGGTGATTATATGAGTAGAACTATCGATGATCTTAAACTTATTAGTAAACATGCTTCCATGGTAACTACTCAAGTAGAACAAGTACTTAAGGCACAAAATGATTTGCTTAATGAGATGAATAGTAAGAACAATGATCATTCTGTTAGAGTTGTGACTAGAGGTGGTAAAATGACTCGGTAACCTTTGTATCCTAAGGGCCATACTAAGATAATTGAGCAAGATTCTCAAGGAATTAATACTGATGCACCTAGTCGTTCCGGTAATAAGAGGAAAAATGATGATGATAGAACTTTGCATGGTACTAGTGAACCTGTTATAGATACACCTGAAAACCCAAATTATATTTCTGTTTGTGATGTTGAGACACAATCTGGTGATGAACATGAGCCTAGTGATAATATTAATAATGATGTTGATGTTGATGATCAACCTAGTAATGATAATGATGTTGATAATATTAATGATGATGTTGATGTTGATGATCAACCTAGTGTTGATCTTGATAACCCACAACCTAAGAATAAAAGATATGACAAAAGAGACTTTGTTGCTAGGAAGCATGGTAAAGAAAGAGAACCATGGGTTCGGAAACCTATGCCCTTTACTCCTAAACCATCCAAGAAAAAGGATGATGAGGATTTTGAGCGCTTTGTTGAAATGCTTAGACCAGTCTTTTTACGTATGCGCTTGACTGATATTCTGAAAATGTCGCCTTATGCTAAATATATGAAAGATATTGTGACTAATAAAAGAAAGATACCGGAAGCTGAGGTTTCCACCATGCTTGCTAATTATACTTTTAAGGGTGGAATACGAAAGAAATTAGGAGATCCCGGAATACCAACTATACCATGCTCTATTAAAGGGAATTATGTTAAAACTGCTTTATGTGATTTGGGAGCTGGTGTTAGTGTTATGCCTTTCTATTTATATCGTAGACTTGATTTGAATAAGTTGACACCTACTGAAATCTCTTTGCAAATGGTTGATAAATCAACTTCTTTACCCATAGGTATTTGTGAGGATGTGCTTGTTGTAGTTGCAAATGCTACTTTCCTAACGGACTTTGTTATTCTTGATATTCCCGAGGACGGTGGTATGTCGATCATCCTTGGTAGACCCTTTTTGAATACTGCAGGGGCTGTTACTGATTGCAACAAGGGCAATGCCACTTTTCATATTAATGGTAAGGAGCATACGGTACACTTTCCGAAGAAACAACCTCAAGTTCATAGTATCAACTCCATTGAAATTTTTTCAACAATTATTATTGGAGACTTTGAATTCCGTATTCCTACTATCAGGAAGAAATATGATATACTTATTGTTGGGGATATGCATATCCCCATTGAGGAAACTTAGTGTTATTCGAAGATTCTCTGGTTTCATGCTACTCGAAAGAAGTTTGTTAATAAAACTTGATAAACCTTATTGATGGATTCCTTTTGATGAGAATGAGATGGTTGAATTTAGGAAGCACAACTTTCTGTACCCAACCTTTACTTTCTATTAGTTAGATAAAATAAAGTAAAAAATGCTATTATTTTTCTGTTCTGTGAGTTTTCCGTGCAATAGAAAAATGACCTGAAAATAAAAGTTCTTCAAATGTCGTGAAAATGTAGTATGATTTTTTCTGGAATATTTCAAAATATCTGGCACTAAGTACATACTAGGGGGCAGCACCAGTGGGTCACAAGCTCATAGGGCGTGGCCACCCCCTGGCCACGCCTAGGTGGCTTGTGGGTCCCACATAGTCCCTCTTCACTTATTCCAAAGCCCATTTACTTCGTATTCCTCCAGAAAAGACCCTCCATTGCTCAGACCCATGTTCTAGCTCATTTTGCTGCCATTTTCGATCTCCTTGTGCAAAGCTCCATTCGCAAAACTGTTTTAGGAGATAGTTCTTCGACATGTGACTCCTCCAATTGTCCAATTAGTTTTTGTTCTAGTGCTTTATATATTGCAATTTTTTGCTTCTGTGGTAACCTTGTTCTTGAGCTTACATGTCAAATTTATATGGTCCCAAGTAGTTTTGATGCATGATATAGGCTCTAGGCACTTGTGGGAGTACTTGCTATAAGTTTTATTGAGTTTTCTTCACCTTTATTTTGAGTCACTAAAAATTTCAGAATTTTTCGGAAAAAGAAATGATGAGGAGATTGTTAAGAGGCTCTTCAAGATGGAGTTTTAAAGAAGATGAAAATGAGATGAAGAAGAAGTCCAAGTACAATCTTCCTCGCGTCGCAGAAGTTCGACCATGTGAACGACCAAGTAATGCATTCCCGAGGGCAGCCGAAATTTATGGATATTTCTATTATTTGGCCGAGAATGCATGCATCACCGACCTCCTCAACGATAAGTGTGACCAGTACCTCTTGCTCACTAATACCTTTGTGCAAAATTTTAAATTTCATTATAGGACCCTCCTACGGTAGAATTTCACATATATGATATGCCTAAGAAAATGAACCTTGATGATTTTTGCAATGTTTGCAAAATACCCTATGAGGGCAGCATCACGGAACCACGTCCCATGGACATGGAAGATTTTATTGCCGCAGTCACAATAGGAGAAGAGAGAAGGGTGTCAAAGGCAAGAGCAGCTAGTTTACATTTTCCTGTTCTATGTTATTATTCATTATTTGCGGGAAGATGTTTATTTGGTCATGGGGAGAGTGGAGGCCTTAGTTCTCCCAACCTCGTCATTCTTCGCCACGCTTTATTTGCTGATAGAACTTTTAGTCTGGGCACTATGGTGGCCCAATGGTTGAACTTAAACCATTCAAAGGGGCCCATATTCGGAGGTATCGATGCATCTCATCTAGCCAAACACTTTAAGATACCCATTAGGCTTGACGAGGAAGAGGAAATGCTACTACCCACGAAATATTTAGATTATGACTGTATGGTAACACATGATTTTATTAGGAAGAATGATGATAGGAGGATGCTTTACAACTTAGTTTTTAGTCAAGGTACCTATGAGATTATTGTTCTGTTTGCTTCTTCCTTGTTCGATATCCATTCCGACAGGTACACTATTATGTCCGAGTACATTTACAGATATTGGTGTCTATCGCAATCCCCAACACCTGAATCGGCACCAGCCCTTGATCCATAGCCGAAGCCAGTTTTTTAGTGGGAGCCACAAGAGCTCGCCAACCAATGGAACCCTCAGGACCCTATGGAGTATCTAGGAGAAGGTTATTTCCAGCCATGGCACTAGACCAAGGCCAAAAGCCTAAGCTTGGGGGAGTATGTATTTCTCACCGACTCTACATTCATGTTCACACATTCATCTTAGTAGTCGGTGTTCATAGTTTTTCATTGTACCATCCATGGTAGTTTATTTCTTATTTCCGCTTTCTTCTTGTGTTTCATTAACTTTGATAAAAATTCAAAAAAAATTAGTTATAGCTTTATCTTCTAGTTTGTTTAGTTGTAGTATTAAAAGAAAATCCAAAAAGATATCTCATTCCTCTTTTGCTTGTTGGGAGCTTTCCCGTCTAAATAGTTTTTCTCATTCTTGTTTTCAATTTTCTTTCTTTCGGTCGTATGGAGAAGACCACAATGAAAATGTCGAGTGTCTCTCATATGCATTATTGTTTACCTATTAGAGAGCCCATATTGCCTTGTCTTCTCCTTTGATTTATTGTTTGTAGATTCCAGCTTAGTCCAATGCATGCGCACTCTTATTATTATTCACACCGTTCGGTTGTGCAAATGAAAGGCAATAATGACGATATATGATGAAAAGATTGAGATGGAGAAAAGCTGGTATGAACTCGACCTATTTTGCTTTTGTAAATATGATTAGCTCATCATTCCGAATGCAGTTCATTATGGGTGAAACATATTTGCAATGACAATTAGAGATTATAGTTAATCATGCCATGCTTAATTAGCTAAGAGTGGATAATGGTTTGTCTTGAGTGCCAACATGCATATTAAAATGGTTGTGATGTAGTATGATAGGATGGTATCCTCCTCTGAATGGTTGAAGTGGCTTGACTTGGTATATGTTCATGCATGTAGTTGAAACAAAATCAACATAGCCTCTACGATATTTATGGTCATTGTGGTTTATATCCTACTCATGCTTGCATTCAATGTTGGTTAATCTCAAAGCATGTTGATGACTGTTGTCGCTCTCTAGTTGGTCGCTCCCCAGTCTTTTGCTAGCCTTTACTTGGACTAAGCGGGAATTCGGCTTGCGCATCCACTTCCTTAAACCCAAAGTTGTTCCATCTGAGTCCACCATACCTACCTATATGCGGTATTCACCTGACATTCCAAGTAAATTTGCATGTGCTAATATCTAAACTTCAAATAATATTCTATTTTGTATGCCTGAATCGCTCATGTAGCGACTCGGGACGGTCAGTATCTTCCATGCTAGGTGGGTTATTCTCACGATATGTGTTGATTCACTATCACTCACGAGAAAGTGGCTGGTATTCGGAATGCCCAGTTCCATGCTCAAAATCAAATCAAAATATAATGAAACAAAACTCCCCCAGGACTTTGTTTGTATGGACGGTACCCGTGAATTTGGCTCACCGTGGAGTGTGATTGATTGGTGGAGGGGGAGTAAAAACTTTATCATTTTATTTGGGAACCGCTTATAATCTATCTAGCATGGAGGATGGTGAAATCTCTTGGTCGTTATGATGACAATGAAAGCATACCGCTCAAAATTGTTATTCATCCATGTTTTAAAAGCTCGAGCCCTGGCACCTTTGCAAGTCAATGCTCCCCTCTGCGAAGGGCCAATCTATTTACTTTATTGCTGAATCGTCATATTCTTATAAAAAGCACCAGTTAGAGATAATGTCTACTACGCAACTTTATTCTTGTAGACACGTGTTGGGCCTCCAAGTGGATGACCTAAGGTTTATCAATCCGTGAGAGGTGTAGGATGAAGATGGTCTCTCTCAAACGACCCTGCAACCAAATACAAGAAATCTCTTGTGTCCTAGGCAAATTGTATAGGTGCACTAGTTCGGCAAAGTGTAATATGGATGGTAGAAATATATTTTTATAATCTGAATAAATAAAAACAGCAAGGTAGAAAATAACAAAAGTGAGCACAAACGATATTGCAATGATTGAAAATGAGGCCTAGGGTCCGTACTTTTGCTAGTGCAATCTCTCAACAATGCTAACATAGTTGGATCATATAACCATCCCTCAACATGCAACGAAGAATCACTCCAAAGTTCCTATCTAGCGGAGAACATAAGAAGAAATTGTTTGTAGGGTACGAAACCACCTCAAAGCTATTCTTTTCATTCAATCTATCCTAGAGTTCATACTAAAATAACATAAGCTATTCTTTCCGATCGATCTAATTAAGAGTTCGTACTAAAACAACACCAAATAATTTCAGATTCATAATACTCAATACAACACAAAGAACTTCAAGGAGTGCCCCAAGATTTCTACCGGAGAAACAAAGACAAGAACATGCATAAACCCCTATGTATAAATTACCCCAATGTCACCGCGGGAATCCGCAAGTTGAATGCTAAAATACATATCAAGTGAATCAATACGATACCCCATTGTCACCACGAGTATTCAATTGCAAGACATATATAAAGTGTTCTCAAATCCATTAAAGTATTCAATCCGATAACAACGATATCTCAAAGGGAAAACTCAATTCATCACAAGAAGACTATAGAGGGGAGAAACATCATATGATCCATCTATGTTAACAAAGTCCATGATATATCAAGATCGTGACATCTCAAGATCACGAGAGAGAGAGAGAGATTAAACACATAGCTACTGGTACAAACCCTCAGCCCCAAGGGTGGACTACTCCCTCCTCATCGTGGTGGCCGCCGGGTGATGAAGATGGCCACCAGTGATGATATCCCCCTCCAGCAGGATGCTGGAACAGGCTCCCGATTGGTTTTTGGTGGGTACAAAGGCTTGCGGCGGTGAAACTTCTGATCTAGGGCTACCCCGAAGGGTTTCAGAATATTTGGGAATTTATAGTGCAAAGAGGGGATGCGGGAGGCCACCGAGGTGGGCACAACCCACCTGGGCACGCCAGGGGGCCCTAGCACGCCCTAGTGGGTTGTGCCCCCCTTGGGGCACCACCCAGGTGCAGCTCTGGCCCATTGGGTTCCTTCTGGTCCAAAAAAATCTCCAAAAAGTTTTGTGGTGTTTGGACTCCGTTTGATATTGATTTCCTGCGATGTAAGAAAACAAGCAAAGAACAACAACTGGCACTAGGCACTGGGTCAATAGGTTAGACCCAAAAAATGATATAAAGTTGCTATAAAATGATTGTAAAACATCCAAGAATGATAAAATAACAGCATGAATACTTCATAAATTATTGATACATTGGAGACGTATCAGCATCCCCAAGCTTAATTCCTACTCGTCCTCGAGTAGGTAAATGATAAAAGAAATAATTTATGAAGTGTGAATTCTAGCAAAGTGCATAAGTTTGATCAATGATAAGTTCAATCACTTTTCCAAGCATCATAATAGCAATTCTTTCTTATAAAACTTCTCATGTTAAAGTAGAAACCAATTCACATGTTAAGGTTCAAACCATGAATTCTCTTGAAACTCAACAACCTATGTTCTCAGTCACCAAGCAATTGCAATTCAACTTATTCAACAGATTTTAAGTAAGAGCTCCACATACTCAACCATCATGTAGTATTTTATGATTGCTAACACTCACCGCGTACACATGAGCAAAATGTTTCAACCGGACACATAGAAAGATAGGGGCTTATTGTTTTGCCTCCCAACGTATTCATCTCAAGGGTGATGTCAACAATAATAACTCATGCTAACCATATTCAACTAGACATATGTGCCGAGATCTTTCCTCACCACATGATGCTTGCCAAAGGAGAAAAATAAAAAGGAATAGAGAGAAAAACTTTGACTCTTGCATAAAAGTAAATACATAAATTAAAAGATAGGCCCTTCGCAGAGGGAAGCACCATGCGCTTATCTGTTTGTATGCTCAACCCCTTATAGAAAAAGAACGTCACGTTATATTGCCCCTTATGATAGCAACCTTTATTATGCAGTCCATCGCTTTTATTACTTTGCCATCACAAGTTCGTACAACACTCAATTTTCTCTTACACTAAATGATCTAACACTTTTAGAAGAAATTTTTATTGCCTTATTGCACCTATG
The DNA here is from genome assembly GCA_022496015.1 of Hordeum marinum. Lineage (NCBI taxonomy): Eukaryota > Viridiplantae > Streptophyta > Magnoliopsida > Poales > Poaceae > Hordeum > Hordeum marinum. The sequence goes on from CM039675.1 coordinate 418,119,307, forward strand.
AGAACTTACTTGAAGGATATTGCTCAATCCTTAGGTAGGTATGGTGGACTCTTGAAAATAAGATTTGGGTTTAAGGGTTTTTGGATGCACAAGTAGTATATCTACTTGGTGCGGAATTTTTGGCTAGCAAATATGGGGGGCAAGCACCACATGTTGAAGGTTCTATGACAATATAACTTCCATGTGAATATGAACAAACATAAATCATTACATTGTCTTCCTTGTCCAACGTCAACAATTTTGGCATATAATATTTTGATGGGGGCTCACACTCACAAAAGTCCAGGATAGTGTATCTGCATGTGAAAGTTCTCTTCCTTATACTAATTATTCATGAATTGCTTGTATGACCAATATTGTGATTGTCAATCCTCAAAAGATTTCACTTTCTAAACCCAATGTGAATCTACCACTAAGAATTATATGATTTAAACTTCATGAAATTCAATTTATTCAGAAATTTACTCATAGGATATAAGTGAAGCACAAGAGCAATTCCAAAGAAAAGAGCTTCATTGACGGGATGTGAATGCCGCTTACTTAGCCTCCTTGTTTACTATTTGAGGACTCTATTTTATTTAAAACTTTAAGATATAATTATTTTATTAAAACAGAAAGTAAAACAAAAATAAAATGGCATTCTAAAAATAGCACAACTCATGTGACGAAACAAAAACTTAGGCTCAACCGATACTAACAGATAATTGTTGAAGAAGAAAGTTGGGATGCCTACCGGGGCATCCCCAAGCTTAGATGCTTGAGCCTTCTTGAATATTATCTTGGGATGCCTTGGGCATACCCAAGATTGAGCTTTTGTGTCTCCTTAATTCTTCTCATATCATGGTTTTCCTAAATCTCAAAAGCTTCATCCACACAAAACTCAACAAGAACTCGTGAGATAAGTTAGTATAAACCAATGCAAAAACCTTATCATTCTCTATTGTAGAAAATAACTAAAATTATTAATAAACGTTGCATAATAAATTCCTCTGCATATTTAATACTCCTATCCTCAAATAGAATCATTAAACAACCAAACATATGCAAACAATGCAAACATAACAGCAATCTACCAAAACAGTACAGTCTATAAAGAAGGCAAGAGTATCAATACTTATTAAACTCCAAATGTTATAAAAATTTACCACCCTGTAGAAAATTTATCAGATCTTATTATGCAAAACAAAATTCAACATTTTATCACATTCTTACCTTTCTAGGGAATTTTTGCAACAGCGGTAAACTTTCTGTTTTGAAACAACATGTATACTTGCAAAATAAGCATGGTGGGGGCTATCCTTGACATTTTTATTGAAATAAAAGATGAAAAATATTATTCTAAATAAAATCAAACAAATACTAACAATATAAATTGATGCTCCAAGTAAAACACATATCATGTGACGAATGAAAACATAGCTCCAAGTAAGGTTACCGATAATGTTGGAGACGATAGAGGGGATGCCTTCCGGGGCATCCCCAAGCTTAGTTGCTTGGATATTCCTTGAATTTTACCTTGGGGGTGCCTTGGGAATCCCCAATCTTAGGGACTTGTCCCTCCTTATTCTACTCATATCGATATCTCACCCAAAACTTGAAAACTTCAATCACACAAAACTTAACGGAACTTCGTGAGATGAGTTAGTACGATAAAGAGCAAACCATTCACTTTGGTACTGTCAAGACAAGATCCATAATTGTTCTCACACAATGACTACTGTATCATATCATTTCCAAAATTTATATTGAGTAATATAAGACATAGAAACTAGATAAAAAGCAAACTATGCATTGAAAATAGAATTTGTCAAAAATAGAACAGTCTGTAATAATCTGTACTCCAACCATACTTCTGCTACTCTAAAAATTCTGAAAAATTAGGACCACGTGTGAAATTTGTATATTAATCTTCTTAAAAGTATCAACTCAAAATCACTCTTCTATTAAAAATTAGAATTATTTTCATGAGCGCAAAAGTTTCTGTTTTTCAGCAAGATCAAATCAATTATCACCCCACATGATCCCAAATGCTTTACTTTGTACTTTATTGAAACAGAAGCAATAAAACATGATTACTAAAGTAGCTTAATCATGTGAACACACAAAAACAGTAGGTAAAAGTGTTGGGTTGTCTCCCAACAAGCGCTTTTCGTTTATGCCTTTTAACTAGGCATGATGATTTCAATGATGCTCACATAAAAGAAAAGAATTGAAACATGAAGAGAGCATAATGAAACACATGTAAAGCACATTTAAGTTTAATCCACTTCCTATGCATAGGGATTTTGTGAGCAAGCAACCCATGAAAACAAGAACCAACTAGCATAGGAAGGCAAAACAAGTACAACTTCAAAACAATCAACAAATAGAGAATAAACTTGATATTATTGAGATATGTAAGAGCATAAGTTCCTCTCTCATAATAATTTTCAGAGGCATCACGAACGGATTCAAGAATATAACTATCACATACAACACTCTTTTCATGATGCACAAACATAGAAAATTTATTACTCTTTATGGCATACGTGTCATCATAATAATCATCATAGATAGCAACTTTATTGTCATAGTCAAGTGAAACCTCTTCCAAAATAGTGGATGTATCACTAAATAAAGTCATGAACTCTCCAAATCCACTTTCATCAATATTTTAATCATCATAAATAGGAGGCATGCTATCCTCATAATAAATTTTCTTATCGAAAGTAGAAGGAATCAAAGGATCATATTCATTAAGCAAATCATCCCCAAGCTTAGGACAAGCACTATTTCCAGCAAATAAATATTCAAACATATCACACTCATTAAACATAGCATCCCCAAGATTGTGGTTTTGCATATCATAACAATCATTCTTATCAATAGCATGAATGGCACCAATAGTATAGCAAATATTATTATCATATTCTTCCTAGCAAGTGCTAAAAAGATTCTCAAGATCATAAGGGACATCATTGCCTTCCCAATCATAATCATTAGAAAAAGTAGTAGGTATCAAAAAATCATACTCAATATCATCATCCTCCATCAACATATTTGATTCACTTTCAAGAGGCACAATGGTTATAGGAGCAACATTATTTGGGGGAGATACCTTTTAACCTCTATTCTTTCTTCTTTTCTTCTGCACCACATCATGTGTGGGTTTAATTAATTTTTTCAAGCTTCTTCTTGAAGAGATTGATTGGATAGGAAGCTCCTCCTCGTTACTTGATTCATCATAATAAATACGAGGAGGGTATTGGGAAATATTTTCCCTTTCATTAGTACTCTCTTCATATTCTATTTGTTTTCTTGTCCTTAGATAGTTGGCAATATAAGTATTCTCAATGCAATTTACCACACAAAACATATAAATTTCCTCTAGATCATAATTAATAAATCTCTCAGGTTTTGGAAAACCCTTAGTTATACGTTTCATTTCTTCATACCCCAAAAGAATACTAAGCTCTTTATGATGCTCAAGGGTAATCAAGTTGTCACAATTTTTGAACACGATTTGATCATGAAATAATTTGCATTGGAGATTTAAATGACCACGTTCATTGCAAAGTTCACAAGGATGGCGAAAGAAATTACATATTTCAGTACAATCATCTAGCCTATCTTGCAACTTTTTCATTTCAAAATATTTATGCTTCTTACAAAATCTATCTTCCCTTTTTGGTGTGCATTTGCACTCCCAATTCACTCCGCAAAAATTGACATGCTTATAAGAAACATTTTTGTTATGACTTGTGCAATCATCATTAACATTTTGGATAATCAAAGAATTCATACTAAAAACATTGCAATCGTGCTCATCATTCAAATATTTTGTGCCAAACATTTTATTGACTTCTTCTTCTAACAATTGGGCACAATTTTCCGATCCATCATTTCCAAGAAAGATATTATAAAGATGATCAATAATATGATGCAACCTCAATTCCATTTTTGTAGTTTTCTTTAATAAACCAAACTAGTGATAAAACAAGAAACTAAAAGATTCGATTGCAAGATCTAAAGATATACCTTCATGCACTCACCTCCCCGGCAACAGCGCCAGAAAAGGGCTTGATGTCTACTACGCAACTTTATTCTTGTAGACACGTGTTGGGCCTCCAAGCGCAGAGTTTTGTAGGACAGTAGCAACTTTCCCTCAAGTGGATGACCTAAGGTTTATCAATCCGTGAGAGGTCTAGAAGAAGATGGTCTCTCTCAAACGACCCTATAACCAAATACAAGAAATCTCTTGTGTCCCCAACACACCCAATACAATGGCAAATTGTATAGCTGCACTAGTTTGGCAAAGTGTAATATGGATGGTAGAAATATATTTTTATAATCTGAATAAATAAAAACAGCAAGGTAGCAAATAACAAAAGTGAGCACAAACTATATTGCAATGATTGAAAATGAGGCCTAGGGTCCATACTTTCGCTAGTGCAATCTCTCAACAGTGCTAACATAGTTGTATCATCTAACCATTCCTCAACGTGCAATGAAGAATCACTCCAAAGTTCCTATCTAGCGGAGAACATAAGAAGAAAATGTTTGTAGGGTACGAAACCACCTCAAAGCTATTCTTTTCATTCGATCTATCCTAGAGTTCATACTAAAATAACATAAGCTATTCTTTCCAATCGATCTAATCAAGAGTTCGTACTAAAACAACACCAAATAATTTCAGATTCATAACACTCAATCCAACACAAAGAACTTGAAGGAGTGCCCCAAGATTTCTACCGGAGAAACAAAGACAAGAACTTGCATCAACCCCTATGCATAGATTACCCCAATGTCACCGCGGGAATCTGCAAGTTGAATGCCAAAATACATATCAAGTGAATCAATACGATACCCCATTGTCACCACAAGTATTCAATAGCAAGACACATATCAAGTGTTCTCAAATCCATTAAAGTATTCAATCCGATAACAACGAAATCTCAAAGGGAAAACTCAATTCATCACAAGAAGAGTATAGAGGGGAGAAACATCATATGATCCATCTATGTTAACAAAGCCCATGATATATCAAGATCGTGAGATCTCAAGATCACGTGATGATCTCCCCCTCTGGCAGGGTGCTGGAACGGGCTCCCGATTGGTTTTCGGTGGCTACAGAGGCTTGCGGTGGCAGAACTTCCGATCTAGGGCTACCTCGAAGGGTTTCGGAATATTTGGGAATTTATAGTGCAAAGAGGGGGTGCGGAAGGCCACCGAGGTGGGCACAAACCACCTGGACACGCCAAGGGGTCCTAGCGCGCCCTGGTGGGTTGTGCCGCCCCTCGAGGCACCCCCAGGTGCAGCTCTGGCCCATTGGGTTCCTTCTGGTCCAAAAAGTTTTGTGGTGTTTGGACTCCGTTTGATATTGATTTCCTGCGATGTAAAAAACAAGCAAATAATAGCAATTGGCACTGGGCACTTGGTCAATAGGTTAGTCCCAAAAATTATATAAAGTTGCTATAAAATGATTGTAAAACATCCAAGAATGATAAAATAACAGCATGAATACTTCGTAAATTATAGATACGTTGGAGACGTATCAAGAGATCACCACCGTCATTTGTATGCCTTGTTCTTCAGGGGTGCTCTGCCTTGTTATTAATTAATATTGAGTACGAGTGTGACTGGATCTCTTGTACCGTGAATTAGAATGTTCAGTCAGTCCTTGTTCTTCAGGGGTGCTCTGCATTTATGTTTTGCGGCCTTAGAAAGGGCTAGCGAGATAATATTTCATCATATTGTATCATGCTTGTTTTTATAAGAGTTTTGTCATCTGAGAGTTATCATTATTGCTCGCTAGTTGGTTATGCTACTGATATGAGTAAATGTGAGACCTAAATGTTATTGTGAATGTGGGTAGTCTATAACCTTTGCTGAAAATCTGAACATCAGTTAGACATATTTACAACAATAAGATCAAACAGAGTTTGTAATTTTTTTCTTTATCACTTTTAGTTTATCAACTGAATTGCTTGGGGACAAGCAATGGGTTAATCTTGGGGGAGTTGATACGTCTCCATCGTATCCACTTTTCCAAACTCTTTTGCCCTTGTTTTGGACTCTAATTTGCATGATTTGAATGGAACTAACCTGGACTGACGTTGTTTTCAGCAGAATTGCCTTGGTGTTATTTTTGTGCACAAATACAAGTTCTCGGATTGACCTGGAAATTTACGAAGATTATTTTTGGAACTAATAAAAAATACTGGCAAAAGAATCAACCGGAGGGGGCACCCACAGGTCACAAGCCCACAAGACGTGGACACCCCCCGGTCGCGCCTAGGAGGCTTGTGGTCCCCGTGGGGCTCCGCCGACCTCAATTCCAACTCTATATATTCCTATTCATGGAGGAAAAAATTAAGGAGAAGAGTTCATCGCGTTTCACGATATGGAGCCGCCGCCACCGATACGTCTCCAATGTATCTATAATTTTTGATTGTTCCATGCTATTATATTATCTACTTTGGATGTTTTATATGCATTAATATGGAATTTTATATTATTTTTGGGACTAACCTATTAATCTAGAGCCTAGTGCTAGTTTTTGTTTTTTCCTTGTTTTTGAGTTTCGCAGATAAGGAATATTAAACGGAGTCCAAACGGAATAAAACCTCCGGAAAGATTTTTCTGGAAAATATGGAAACCTAGAGAGTTGAGAACCAAGGCAGAGGAGCTGCCATGGGGCCACAAGCCTGCTTGACGTGGCTAGGGGGCACCCGCGCCAGGCAGGCTTGTGGGCCCCTGGCACCTCCTCTAACCGTAATCTTCGTCCTATAAATACCCAAATGTTCCATCATTATCAGAAAAAGCCACGGAAACACTTTTCCACTCCCAGAAGCCTCCATTCCTGAGAGATCCAATCTTGGAGCCTTTTCCGGTAATCTGTCGGAGGGGGATTTGATCACGGAGGGCATCTACATCAACTCCATTGCCCCTCCGATAATGCGTGAGTAGTTCACCACGGACCTACGGGTCCATAGCTAGTAGCCAGATGGATTCTTCTCTCTCTTTGCTTCTCAATACCATGTTCTTCATGATCTTCATGGAGATCTATCCGATGTAATACTCTTTTGCGATGTGTTTGTCGAGATCTGATGAATTGTGTGTTTACGTTCAGATTATCCATGAATATTATTTGAGTCTTTCCTGAATTCTGATATGCATGATTTCATATCTTTTCAAGTCTCTTCGAATTATTGTATTGGTTTGGCCAACTAGATTGGTAATTCTTGCAATAGGAGAAGTGCTTAGTTTTGGGTTCAATCTTGCGGTGTCCTCACCCAGTGACATAGTAGGGGTAGCGAGGCACATATTTTATTGTTGCCATCAAGGGTAAAAAGATGGGGTTTTCATCATATTGCCTGAGTTTATCCCTTTACATCATGTCATCTTACCTAATACGTTACTCTGTTCTTCATGAACTTAATACTCTAGATGCAGGCAAGAGTCGGTCGATGTGTGGAGTGATAGTAGTAGATGCAGAATCGTTTCGGTCTACTTGTCACGGACGTGATGCCTATATGCATAATCATTGACTTGTATATCTTCATAACTATTCTCTTTTCTATCGATTGCTCGACAGTAATTTGTTCACCCACCGTAATACTTGCCATCATGAGAGAAGCCATCTAGTGAAACCTATGCCCCCCCGGGTCTATTTTCCATATTATATTTTCAGATCTAAAACCAAAAACACCAAAAACACTTGCTGCATTGTTTTTACTTTTAGTTTTACTTTCCGTTCAAGCATCCTATTATATCTATCTCTACTAGATCTCATCCTTGCAAATAACCGTGAAGGGATTGACAACCCCTTTATAGCGTTGGGTGCAAGAGTTTGATTCCTTGTGCGGGTATATCTATTGGTGGCTTGCTTGTATCTCCTACTGGATTGATACCTTGGTTCTCAAAAACTGAGGGAAATACTTATCTACTTTGCTGCATCAAACAGTCCCTCTTCACGGGAAACCAACGCATGCTCGAGAAGTAGCAAGAAGGATTTCTGGCGCCGTTGCCAGGGAGATACATAGCAAGTCAAGAATACCAAGTACCCATCGCAAACTCATCTCTTTCATTTACATTATTTTCCATTTGCCTCTCGTTTTCCTCTCCCCGCTTCTAAAACGATTTTCAAAAAGATTTGCCTTTCGCCTTTCTCCGTTCGTCTCCCCGTTTGCTTTTTGCTTGCTTGAGTGCTTGATTGCTTGCTTTGTCACAATGACTCAAGATAATACCAAGTGGTGTGAATTTTCCAATACTAATAATAATGATTTTATTAGTACTCCGATTGCTCCCGCCACTAGTGCGGAATCTTATGAAATTAATGCTACTTTGCTCAATCTTGTTATGAAAGAACAATTTTCTGGCCTTGCTAATGAAGATGCCGCATCCCATCTAAATACTTTCATTGAATTGTGTGATATGCAAAAGAAGAAAGATGTGGGTAATGATATTGTTAAATTGAAGCTATTTCCGTTCTCACTACGAGATCGTGCTAAAACTTGGTTCTCATCTTTGCCTAAAACTAGTATTGATTCATGGAATAAGTGTAAAGATGCTTTTATTTCCAAGTACTTTCCGCCCGCTAAGATCATCTCCCCTAGGAATGATATAATGAATTTTAAGCAACTTGATCATGAACATGTTGCACAATCTTGGGAGAGGATGAAACTTATGATTAGGAATTGCCCCGCACATGGCTTGACTTTATGGATGATTATACAAATTTTCTATGTTGGATTGAATTTTGCTTCTAGGAATCTCTTAGATTCCGCCGCGGGTGGAACTTTTATGTAAATCACATTAGGAGAAGCTACTAAACTCCTAGATAATATTATGGCAAATTACTCTCAATGGCACACCAAAAGATCTCCTACTAGTAAAAAAGTGCATGATATTGAAGAAATTAATACTTTGAGTGAAAAGATGGATGAATTGATGAAATTGTTTGCTAGTAAGAGTGATCCTATTGATTCTAATGATATGCATGTGTCTTCTTTGATTGGAAATAATAATGAATCTATGGATGTGAATTTTGTTGGTAGGAACAATTTTGGTAATAACGCTTATAGAGGTAATTTCAACGCTAGACCATTTCCTGGTAATTCCTCTAATAATTATGGTAATTCCTACAGAAATTCTTATGTAAATTATAATAAGATACCCTCTGATTTTGAGAGTAATATTAAAGAATTCATTAGTACGCAAAAAGGTTTCAATGCTATGATTGAAGAAAAATTGCTCAAGATTGATGATTTGGCTAGGAACGTTGATTAAATTTCTCTTGAGATTGATTCTTTAAAAACTAGATCTATTACTACCAAGAATTATTTTAATGAGTCTTTAAAATCTATGAGAATTTCTATTGATGAGTGTAAGGAAAGAACCGCTAGAGTTCGTGCTAAGCGTGAATGGCTGGAAAAAGTATGTTCTCGTGATAATATTGATGAAGATCTTAAAGTAATTGATGTGACTCCTATTAAATCTTTTTTTCCAATGTTAATCTTGATAATGATGGGACTGGAGATGAGTCAACTTTAGTTAAAAGGCATCCCAATGATTCGGAGTTTTTAGATCTTGATGCTAAGATTGATAAAAGTGGGATAGAAGAGGTCAAAACTTTAAATAGTAATGAACCCACTCCTTTGGATTTAAAAGACTTTAATAATGGTAGCTGCTCTTTTATAGATTGTATTTCCTTGTTGCAATCCATGTTGAATTCTACTCATGCTTATAATCAAAACAAGGCTTTTACTAAACATATTGTTGATGCTATGATGAAGGCTTTTGAACACAAACTTGAGTTGGAAGTTTCTATACCTAGAAAGCTTTATGATGAGTGAGAACCTACTATTAATATTAAGATTAAACATTATGAGTGCCATGCTTTGTGTGATTTGGGTGCTAGCATTTCCACTATTCCAAAAGCTTTATGTGATGTGTTAGGTTCCGTGAATTTGATGATTGCTCCTTAAATTTGCATCTTGCAGATTCCACTATAAAGAAGCCTATGGGAAGAATTAATGATGTTCTTATTGTTGCAAATAGTAATTATGTGCCCATAGATTTCATTGTTCTTGATATAGATTGCAATCCTACATGTCCTATTATTCTTGGTAGACCTTTCCTTAGAACGATTGGTGCAATTATTGATATGAAGGAAGAGAATATTAGATTCAATTCCCATTAAGTAAGGGTATGGAACACTTTAATAGAAAGAAAATAAAATTAACTTATGAATCTACCATGAGAGGTACTTATGGATTGCACAAATATGACAATACCTAGATCTATTGTGTTTTGCCTAGCTAGGGGCGTTAAACAATAGCGCTTGTTGGGAGGCAACCCAATTTTATTTTGCTTTCAGTTTTTTGTTTATGTTTTGGTGTGTTTGGCACATTATTAATTCTTTAGTAATTGTGTTTTTTTTAAATTAGTGTTTGAGCCAAGTAAAACCTTTGGGGTGATCTATGGTAGTTGTTGATTTGATCTTGCTGGAAAACAGAAACTTTTGCGCTCAGTCCAAGATTTTTATGAATTTTGAAGGACGTCAAATTGATCTGAAATTTTTACACCGGATTTATATACAAATTTAACTGGTTTTCCTAATTTTTCAGGATTTGTAAAGTTCCATAAGTATTCGAAGTTTACAGATTTCTACAGACTGTTCTGTTTTTGACAGATTCTGTTTTCTTTGTGTTGTTTGCTTATTTTAATGTATCTACGGGTCGTATCGGGGGGTATGAGTCATGGAAAAAGTTATAATATAGTAGGTATTACACAAATATAAATAAAGAATGAGTTCACAACAGTAAATAAAGTGGTGATTTATTTTTATTATACTAACAGATCTCCTGAGTTTTCTGTTGAGTTTTGTGTTGTGAAGTTTTCAAGTTTTGGATGAAGATTTGATGGACTATGGAATAAAGAGTGGCAAGAGTCTAAGATTGGGAATTCCCATGGCACCCCAAGTCATATTCAAGGATACCAAAGAGCCTAAGCTTGGGGATGCCCCGGAAGGCATTCCCTCTTTCGTCTTCAATCCATCGGTAAATTTATTTGAGGCTATATTTTTATTAACCACATGATATGTGTTTTGCTTGGAGCGTCTTGTATGATATGAGTATTTTCTTGTTAGTTTGCCACAATCATATTTGATGCACACATCTTTAGAGAGAGACACACTGAATCGTGAATTTGTTAGAATACTCTATATGCTTCACTTATATCTTTTGAGCTAGGCAATGTTGCTCTAGTGCTTCACTTATATATTTTTAGAGCATGGTGGTGTTATATTTTATAGAAATTATTGAACTCTCGTTTCTCACTTATATTATTTTGAGAGTTTCTTAAAACAGCATGGTAATTTTTTTAGGTTATGAATTTAGTCCTAATATAATGGCATCCAAGAGGGATATAATAAAAACTTCCATATTTAGTGCATTAACAACTATGAGAAGTTAGAATCCTTGCATACAGTTTTGAGATAATAGGGATGGTAATATGAGAGTCATGCTAGTGAGTAGTTGTGAAATGAAGATATGCGTGTGTTAAAGCTTGTGATTCCCATATCATGCACGTATGGTGAACCGCTATGTAACAAAGTCGGAGCATGACATGTGTAATGATTGTCGACCTTTGTGTGAGGGTCGTGAGAGCGTGATGGTTAACTCCTACCAACCTCTCCCCTAGGAGCATGCGTCTAATGCTTTGTTTGATGACTAATAGACTTTTGCAATAAGTATGTGAGTTCTTTATGACTAATGTGAGTCCATGGATTATACGCACTCTCACCCTTCCATCTTTGCTAGCCTCTCTAGTACCGCGCAACTTTCGCCGGTGCATCAAACCCTTCTTCCTCAAAACAGCCACCATATATTCCTCAAAACAGCCACCATACCTACCTATTATGGCATTTCCATAGCCATTCCAAGATATATTGCCATGCAACTTCCACCATGTAGTTTTTCTATGACTTGAATCATCACTTCATATTGCATATAGAGTTTTATCTTGTCATAGGAATCAAGTTTTTTTTCTTTGAGTTATAAGTAAATAAAAGTGTGATGATTTTTCATTAATAGAGCATTGTCCCATGAGAGAAAAGGATGATGGAGGCTACGACTCCCTCATAAGTTGGGATGAGTATCCGAACTTTACATAAAAATAAAAGAGGCCAGCAAAGCCCAAACCAAAAAAATAAAAGAGGCCAAAGAAGCCCACCAAAAAAATGAGAGAAAGAGAGAAGGGACAATTGCTACTATCTTTTTCCACACTTGTGCTTCAAAGTAGCACCATGATCTTCATGATAGAGAGTCTCCTATTTTGTCACTTCCATATAACTAGTGGATATTCATTTTTGCACGACCACTTAGTTTACTTTTTGAGCTTTCATACACTTATAGCTCTAAGTGCATTTGTTGCATGGCAATCTCTACTCACTCACATTGATATCTATTGATGGGCATCTCCATAGCCCGTTGATACATCTAGTTGATGTGAGACTAACTTCTCCTTTTTCCCTTACACCTCCACCATATTCTATTCCACCTATAATGCTATATCCATGGCTCATGCTCATGTATTGCGTGAGAGTTGAAAAGGTTTGAGAACACCAAAAGTGTGAAACAATTGCTTGACTTGTTCATCGGGGTTGTGCATGATTTAGATACTTTGTGTGGGGAAGATGGAGCATAGCCAGACCATATGATTTTGTAGAGATAACTTTCTAAGGCCATGTTATTTTGAAAGGACACGACTACCTTGTTGGTGTGCTCAAAGTATTACTATTTTCATGTCAATATTAGACTATTGTTTTAATCTAACGGATCTGAATATTCATGCCACAATAAAGAATATTAAATGGATAAATATGTTGGGAAGCATTCCACATCAAAAATTGTGTTTTTATCATTTACCTACTCGAGGACGAGCATGAATTAAGCTTGGGGATGCTGGTACATCTCCAACGTATCTATAATTTTTGATTGTTCCATGCTATTATATTATCTGTTTTGGATTTTTTTATATGCATTAATATGATATTTTATATTATTTTTGGGACTAACCTATTAATCTAGATCCTAGTGCCAGTTTTTGTTTTTCCTTGTTTTTGAGTTTCGTAGATAAGGAATATTAAATGGATTCCAAACGGAATAAACCCTCTGGAAATATATTTTTCTGGAAAATATGGAAGCCACGAGACTTGAGAACCAAGGCAGAGGAGCTACCACGGGGCCACAAGCCCGCTTGCCGCGGCCAGCGGGGCACCCACGCTGGGCAGGCTCGTGGGCCCCTGGCACCTCCTCTAACCCTAATCTTCGTCCTATAAATACCCAAATATTCCATCATTATCAGAACAAGCCACGAAAACACTTTTCCGCTCCTAGAAGCCTCCGTTCCCGAGAGATCCAATCTTGGAGCCTTTTCCGATAATCTGCCAGAGGGGGATTCGATCATGGAGGGCATCTACATCAACTCCATTGCCCCTCCGATGATACGTGAGTAGTTCACCACAGACCTACAGGTCCATATCTAGTATCTAGATGGCTTCTTCTCTGTCTTTGCTTCTCAATACCATGTTCTTCATGATCTTCATGGAGATCTATCCGATGTAATACTCTTTTGCGGTGTGTTTGTCGAGATCTGATGAATTGTGTGTTTATGTTCAGATTATCCATGAATATTATTTGAGTCTTTCCTGAATTGTTATATGCATGATTTCATATCTTTGCAAGTCTCTTCGAATTATTGGTTTGGTTTGGCCAACTAGATTGGTAATTCTTGCAATAGGAGAAGTGCTTAGCTTTGGGTTCAATCTTGCGGTGTCCTCACCCAGTGACATAGTAGGGGTAGCAAGGCACGTATTGTATTGTTGCCATCAAGGGTAAAAAGATGGGGTTTTCATCATATTGCTTGAGTTTATCCCTCCACATTATGTCATCTTACCGAATGTGTTACTTTGTTCTTCATGAACTTAATACTCTAGATGCAGGCATGAGTCGATCGATGTGTGGAGTGATAGTAGTAGATGCAGAATCGTTTCAGTCTATTTGTCACAGACATGATGCCTATATGCATAATCATTGCCTTGGATATCTTCATAACTATTCGCTTTTCTATCAATTGCTCAATAGTAATTTGTTCACCCACCGTAATACTTGCCATCATGAGAGAAGCCATCTAGTGAAACCTGTGGCCCCCGGGTCTATTTTCCATATTATATTTTCAGATCTAAAACCAAAAACACCAAAAATACTTGCCCCATTCTTTTTTACTTTTAGTTTTACTTTCGTTCAAGCATCATGTTATATCTATCTCTACTAGATCTCATCCTTGCAAATAACCGTGAAGGGATTGACAACCCCTTTATAGCGTTGGGTGCAAGAGTTTGATTCCTTGTGCAGGTATATCTATTGGTGGCTCGCTTGTGTATCCTACTGGATTGATACCTTGGTTCTCAAAATTTGTGGGAACTACTTATCTACTTTGCTGCATCAAACCGTTCCTCTTCACGGAAACCAACGCATGCTCGAGAAGTAGCAGCCACCTCCTGTTCTTCCTCGGGAGGCCAGATCTGGAGTCAGTTTTGGGCTCCGGAGAGGGGAAATCGACGCCATCGTCATCATCAACCATCCTTCATCACCAATTCCATGATGCTCTTCGTGTTGGAAATATGCCCTAGAGGCAATAATAAATTAGTTATTATCATATTTCCTTGTTCATGATAATCGTTTATTATCCATGCTATAATTGTGTTGATCAGAAACTTAGATACATGTGTGGATACATAGACTACACCATGTCCCTAGTATGCCTCTAGTAGACTAGCTCATTTATCAAAAGATGGTTAAGGTTTCCTAGCCATGGACATGAGATGTCATTTGATAACGGGATCACATCATTAGGAGAATGATGTCATGGACAAGACCCAAACTACAAATGTAGCATATGATCGTGTCAGTTTATTGCTACTGTTTTCTGCATGTGAAGTATATGTTCCTATGACCATGAGATCATGCAACTCACAGACATCGGAGGAGTGCCTTGTGTGTATCAAACGTCGCAACATAACTGGGTGGCTATAAAGGTGCTCTACAGGTATCTCCGAGGGTGTCTGTTGAGTTGGCATGGATCAAGACCTAGTACGCAATGTAGCTCCCTTGTATTTTTATATGTTCCTAGAGAAATAGAGTTGAAAGATAATGGTAGCAATATTGCAGACTGGGTCCATGATCTGAGGATTGTCCTCATTGCTGCACAGAAGGCTTATGTCCTTAATGCACCACTCGGTGCGCCAACCCCTTTAGCGTCGTATGTAGATGTTGTGAACATCTGACAGGCACGTTCTGATGACTACTTGATAGTTTAGTGTGTCATGCATTACAGCTTAGAATTGAGTCTCCAAAACATTTTGAACGTCACGGAACATATGAGATGTTTCTAAGAGCTGAAATTAGGATCTCAGGCTCGTGCCCGTGTTGCGAGATATGAGATCTCCAACAAGATTCTTTGCCTGCAAGATGAAAGAGAATAGCTCAATCATTGAGCATGTGCTCAGATTGTCTGGGTGCTACAATCGCTTGAATCAAGTGGGAGTTGATCTTCCAGATAAGACAGTGATTGATATAGTTCTCCAAGTCACTGTCACTAAGCTACTAGAACTTGGTGATGAACTATAAAATGCCAAGGACAAAAATAATGATCCTTGAGTTGTTCGCGATGTTTGACACCACGAAGGTAGAAATCAAGAAGGAGCATCAAGTGTTGATGGTTTGTAAAACCACTAGTTTCGAGAAGGGCAAGGGAAAGGAGGAAACCTTCATGGATGGCAAGTCAGTTGCTGCTCCAGTGAAGCAACCCAGAGTTGAACCCAAACCCGAGACTAAGTGCTTTGATTATGAGGAGAGCGGTTGCTGAAGCGGAACAACCCTAGATACTTGGTAGATAAGAAGGCTGGCAACGTCGACAGAAGTATATTGGATATACGTGTGATTGATGTGTACCTTGCTAGTACTCCTAGTAGCACCTGGGTATTGAATACCGGTTCAGTTGCTAAATGTTAGTAACTCGAAGTAAAAGCTACGGAATAAACGGAGAACTAACTAAGGGTGAGGTGACGATGTGTGTTGGAAATGTTTCCAAGGTTGATGTGATCAACATCGCACGCTCTCTCTACCTTCGGGATTAGTGAAGAACCTAAATAAATGTTATTTGGTGTTTTGCGTTGAGCATGAACGTGATTAGATCGTGTTTATTGCAACATGATTATTCATTTAAGTTAGAGAATAATGGTTATTCTGTTTACATGAATAATACCTTCAATGGTCATGCACCCAGTGAGAATGGTTTGTTGAATCTTGATCGTAGTAATACACATGTTTTTTATGCCAAAAGATACAAAGTTAATAATGATAGTACCACATACTTGTGGCACTGCCGCTAAATCTCATATTGGTATAAAGCGCATGAAGAAACTCCATGCTGATGGATCTTTGGACTCATTCGATTTCGAATCGGTTGAGACATGTGAACCATGCCTTTTGGGCAAGATGACTAAGGACCCCGTTTTCCTGATTGATGGAGCGGGCAAGTGGTTTATTGGAAATGATACATGTTGATGTATGCAATCCAGTGAGTCTTGTAACATGCGGTGGATGTCGTTATTTTCTTACCTTCACTAATGATTTGAGTAGATATAGTGGATATTTACTTAATGAAACCCAAGTATGAATCGTTTGAAAGGTTCAAGCAGATTCAGAGTGAAGTTTAAGATCATCGTGACAAGAAGATAAAGATGTGTACGATATGATCGTGGAGGTGAATATCTGAGTTACGAGTTTGGCATACAACTTTGGACAATGTGAAAGTCGTTTCACAACTCACGCCACCTGGAACACCATAGTGTGATGGTGTGTCTGAATGTCATAGTCGTGCTCTATTGGATATGGTGCTTGCTATGATGTCTCTTATCGATTTGCTACTATAGTTTTGGGGTTATGCATTAGAGACAACTACATTCACTTTAAATAGGGCACCATCTAAATCCGTTGAGATGACACCATGTGAATTATGGTTTGATAGAAACCTAAGCTGTCATTTCTTGATGTTTGGGGCTACGACGCCTGTGTGGAAAAAATGTTTTCACCTAATAAGCTTGAACCCAAAGAGGACAAATACATCTTCATAGAATACCCTAAGAACAGTTGGGTATACCTTCTATCTCAGATCCAAGTGCAAAGTGTTTGTTGCTAAAAATGGGTCCTTTCTCGAGAAAGAGTTTCTCTCGAAAGAATTGAGTGGGAGAAAGATAGAACTTGATGAGGTTGTTAAACCTTTATTCAACCAGAGAGTAGCGCAGCATAGGAATATGTTCCTGTGAAGCCTAAGTTAGTTGACGAGGAAGTTAATGATGATGATCATGCAGCTTCAGGATCAAGTTACTATCGAACTTCGTAGGTCGACAAGGATGTGTACTGCTCCTGAGCGGTACGACAACCCTATCTTGGAGGTCATATTGTTGGACAACGATGAACCTACGAGCTATGGAGAAGCGATGATGGGCCCAGATTCCGAAAAATGGTTAGAGGCCATGAAATCCGAGAAAAGGATCCATGTATGAAACCCAAGTATAGACTTTGGTAGACTTGCTCGTTGGACGGCAGGTCGTTGAGTACAAATGGATCTTTAAAATGAAGACAGACGCTGATGGTAAATGTCACCATTTGTAAAGCTCGACTTGTTGCAAAGAAGTTTGTGGCAAGTTCAAGGAGTTGAGTGCGATGAGACTTTGTCACTCGTAGCGATGCTAAAGTCTGTTGGAATTATGTTAGAAGTTGCTGCATTTTTCAATTATGAAATCTGGCAGATGGATGTCAAAACATTGTTTCCTTATAGGTTTCATTGAGGAAAGGTTGTATGTGATACAACCAGAAAGTTTGTTAGTCCTAAGGATGCTAAAAGGTGAGCAAGCTCCAGTGATCTTTCTATGGACTAAAGCAAGCATCTCAGAGTTGGAATATACACTTTGATGAGGTGATCAAAGTTTTTGAAATTTATACAAAGTTTACGAGAAACTTGTATTTACAATAAAGTGAGTGGGAGCACTATAGAATTTCTGATAAGTATATGTGGATGACATATTGTTGATCGGAAATAATGTAGAATTTCTAGAAAGCATAAACGGTTGTTTGAAAAGTGTTTTTCAAAGGAAGACCTGGATAAAGCTACCTAATTGTTAAGCATCAAGATCTATAGAGATAGATCAAGATGCTTGATGAGACTTTCAATGAGTACATACCTTGACAAGATTTTGAAAGAGTTCAAAATGGATCAGTCAGAGAAAGAGTTCTCACCTGATTTGTGAGGTGTGAAGTTGAGTGACACTCAAAGCTCGACCACGGCAGAAGAAAGAGAAAGGACGAATGTCGTCCCCTATGCCTTAGCCATAGGCTCTGTACAGTATGCCATGCTGTGTATTGCACGTGTGTATGCCTTACCATGAGTCCGTCAAGGGGTACAAGAGTGACCCAGGAGTGGATCACTGGACAGCGGTCAAGATTATCCTTAGTAACTCAAAGACTAAGGAGATGTTTCTCGATTATGGAGGTGATAAAGAGTTCGTCGTAAAGAGTTACGTCGATGCAAGCTTTAACACCAACCCGGATGACTCGTAGTAGCAATCTGGATATGTATAGTGGAGCAGCCATTTGGAATAGTACCAAGTGGAGTGTGGTAGCAGTGTTTACGGTTTGACATAGAGATTTGCAAAGTATACACGGATCTGAATGTCACAGACCCATTGACTATAAGACCTCTCCCACATGCAAAGCATGATCGAGCCCCAGAACTCATTGGGTGTTAGACTCATAACAATGTGAATCACATAGTGATGTGAACTAGATTATGGACTCTAGTGCAAGTGGGAGACTGTTGGAAATATGCCCTAGAGGCAATAATAAATTAGTTATTATCATATTTCCTTGTTCATGATAATCGTTTATTATCCATGCTATAATTGTGTTGATCGGAAACTCAGATTGATACATAGACAACACCATGTCCCTAGTATGCCTCTAGTAGACTAGCTCATTGATCAAAAGATGGTTAAGGTTTCCTAGCCATGGAGATGAGATGTCATTTGATAACGGGATCACATCATTAGGAGAATGATGTGATGGACAAGACCCAAACTACAAACGTAGCATATGATCGTGTCAGTTTATTGCTACTGTTTTCTGCATGTCAAGTATATGTTCCTATGACCATGAGATCATGCAACTCACAGACATCGAAGGAGTGCCTTGTGTGTATGAAACATCACAACGTAACTGGGTGGCTATAAAGGTGCTCTACAGGTATCTCCGAGGGTGTCTGTTGAGTTGGCATGGATCAAGACTGGGATTTGTTACTCCGTGTGACGGAGAGGTATCTCAAGGCCCACTCGGTAATACAACATCACAATAAGCCTTGCAAGCAATGTGACTAAGTGTTAGTCATGAGATCTTGTATTACGGAACGAGTAAAGAGACTTGCCGATAACGAGGTTGAACTAGGTATGGAGATACCGACGATCGAATCTCGGGCAAGTAACATACCGAAGAACAAAGGGAACATCATACGGGATTAACTGAATCCTGACATAGAGGTTCGACCGATAAAGATCTTCATAGAATATGTAGGAACCAATATGGGCATACAGGTCCAGCTATTGGTCATTGACCGTAGAGGTGTCTCGGTCATGTCTACATAGTTCTCGAACCCGCAGGGTCTGCACACTTAAGGTTTGGTGACGTTTCGATAGTATAGAGTTATGTATGGTGGTGACCGAAGGTTTTTCGGAGTCCTGGATGAGATCTCGGACGTCACAAGGAGCTACGGAATGGTCCGGAGGTAAAGATTCATATATAGGAAGTCCTATTTTGGTCGCCGAAAAAGTTTCGGGCTCATCGGTAGTGTACCGGGAGTGCCGGGAGTATACCGGGAGACCATCGGGAGAGGTATTTCGACCCAAGAGGCTACATGGGCTGTGGGAGAGTAAATACCAGCCCTTAGTGGGCTGTTGTAAATCCCACACAAGGCCCATGAGGCTGGGAAGAAAAGCCCAAAGAGAAAAAGGTGGAAAAAGGCAAAAAATAGGGTGAATCCTAGTCCTACTGGGATTGGAGGTGGATTCCACCTCTCCCACTTGATTTGGCCGACCCAATTGCTGGTCCTTTTGAGGGACAAGCCTCCTCCTCTCTTCCTCTTATATATACTAGAGATTTAGGGTTTTTTGGCACCAGATTTTAGCCACGTGCTACCCGTTCCTCCAGTGCATAGTTTCTCCTCTAGATCGGATTTCTGCAGTGCTTAGGCGAAGCCCTGCCGGAATAGCTCCACCACCATCGCCGGAGCGCTGTCATGCTGCCGGAGAACTCTTCTACCTCTCCGCTCCCTCTTGCTGTATCAAGAAGGCGGAGATCGTCATCAAGCTATACGTGTGTTGAACGCAGAGGTGCCGTCTGTTCGGCGCTAGATCGGAAGAACCGTGATCAAGATCGTGAGACGGGTCGTGATGAGATCGCGGGACGGATCATGATGAGTTCACGGGACAGATCGTGAGACAGATCGTGATGAGATCGCGGGACATATCGTGATGAGATCGCGGGACGGATCGTGATGAGATCGCGGGACGCTCAGCGATTTGGATCGCGAAGACGTTTGACTACACCAACCGCGTTTCTTAACGCTTCCCGCTTAGCGATCTACAAGGGTATGTAGATCCACTCTCCCTCTCGTAGATGCTCATCACCATGGATAGATCTGCGTGTGCGTAGGAATTTTTTTATTTCCCATGCATCGTTCCCCAACACTTCGCCGTTCGTGAGTAATCCCATCGTAGGCTTGCTGGACGGTGATGGGTTGGATGAGATTTATCATGTAATCGAATTAGTGTTGTTAGGGTTTGATCCCTAGTATCCACTATGTTCTGAGATTGATGTTGCTATGACTTTGCTATCCTTAATGCTTGTCACTAGGGCCCGAGTGCCATGATTTCAGATCTGAACCTATTATGTTTTCATGAATATATATGTGTTCTTGATCTGCATCCCCCAGGGTGACAATAACTGGGATTCTTTCCGGTGATTACCGTAGTTTGAGGAGTTCATGCATTCACTAAGTGCTAATGCTTTGGTCCAGTTCTCTATTAAAAGGAGGTCTTGGTATCCCTTAGTTTCCATTAGGACCCCGCTGCCACGGGAGGGTAGGACAAAAGATGTCATGCAAGTTCTTTTCCATAAGCACGTATGACTATATATGGAATGCATGCCTACATTGCGTTGTTAAATTGGAGCTAGTTCGGTGTCATCCTATGTTATGACTGTTGCAGGATGAATGCCATCCGACATAATTATCCATCACTGATCCATTGCCTACAAGCTTTTCACATATTGATCTTTGCTAAGTTACTTTTCCATTGCTACTGTTACAATCACTACAAAACTGCTACTGTCACTTTTGCCATCGTTACCGCTACTTCCATACTACTTTGCTATTGAATACTTTGTTGCAGATATTAAGTCTTTCAGATGTGGTTGAATTGACAACTCAGCTACGAATACTCGAGAATATTCTTGGGCTCCCCTTGTGTCGAATCAATAAATTTGGGTTGAATACTCTACCTTCGAGAACTGTTGTGATCTCTTATACTTGTGGGTTATCACCTATCTGTAGGGATCACAACCCCATTGTCGCTAACAAGTGTGAAGTAACGTACGACATTAAGAAGGTGCCACTGATCCTTGCTAGTCCCATTCTAGGCTCCGTGGTCAACGCTATCGCTACAGCGCTGGAATATCTACTAACTTTGGTTATTAAGCATGATACAATGGAACTCTACCACGGTGTTACCAACTTGAGTTCCATTGCCCACCAATGATTTGATAGTACTGAATATAACTTTATTTAATGCAATGAATATATATTGAATGTAGATAATTTTGTAAAGATGTTTTTATTAAAGCATAAACATATCGCATGCAAGGTATGAACTTGTGTGGTAATCGACAAGTAATGTAACTCGAGGCTTTGAGACTCACGGTTGCTACGGGTTCTGAAAACGACATATAGTCCAATAAGGACTAATGTTGCAACAAATGTGCAATATGATATTATGCATAGAATGACATGGGTTTCTACTCGTTAAATCCTAAGGTGTGGTTAAAGTTATTTAGCTTATTTCATCATTCACAAAATTGTTGTCAACTCTTGTTTCCTATAATTAACACAGTTGTTCGCTTAATTAATTGAGCTAATTATTATCCTATTTTTTCTATTATCTTAAAATTATGGAACATTTTTAATAATTTTATTTTTACCTCCATATATTACTTTAAAGATTTAATAAGTAATAAATAACTATTATTAGAAAACTAATTCTTCGACCATTTCCACCGCCGTGCTTAATAAAAAAACTCTTCCTCTCCCTCTCTCTCCCTGCTCTACCTTTCTATCCATCTATTTGTCTCGATTTATTCCTCCTCTCAACGATCCCCTATGATTTGGGTATTATAGGGTTTTAGTGGTGGTATTGTTGTGGTGCTCCGGTTGTCGTGAGGGTTCTTCGGTGCGTTTTGGCATGTCGTGGCGTAGGGGTGCCCTTGGGTGGCGCCTCCATGTTGCGGCACCCTCGGGTTGGCATCTTTGTCCCATGCACGGCTAGACGTCGCCATGGTGGTGCACTGGTGATGTTGCGGTGGTGCTAGTGGTCACACCATGGCTATGATGTGGCTGAGTTTCTGCTATGGCTGCATACTCCCTCTGGTGAGCTCCTTCATGTTCCTCCTCCTTTGATCTAACTCCTGCATGGACTGATCATTATTTGATTGAATGTGGGGCTCTACTAGTTGTTTTCTGATGATGTGATCATGCATCAGCTCCTACTGGAGCTCTCCAGTGATGGATTCATATTTGTTCTAGTATTCGCCATATATGTTCATGTGTAATTGTTGTACTTATTTGTTCATGTGTTGCTCTGGTGATATGGGGATGCTTTGATGTATGTGGTTGCTCTAGTGATGTGCTAAATTGCTCGTGAGTAGTGTGGTGCTCTAGTTGCTGCGAGGTAGATTTTGTAGTTCCTATTAACTGAAGAATTATTCGGTTAGCAGGTTAACTACTGTTACTGTCAGTTTCTACACTGGATGTGAGTGGTGGATTGGATTCATTAACTAAATTTGTGGTTATTTGTAGAAGTGTAGTCGTATGATCATACTTTCATTGGTTAGTTTAACTTATCCTATTATAACTAATGTTGTTGTTGTGTAGTGCTAGTGTTACTTGATTTGTTCATATAAGTTCTCTAGTTTTTCTATTCAAGAACATATACTGCTTGATCTAGCCCACATCTTCCTCTCTTGTCTATCTTTCTATCCTTTCATATAATAATTTGACAGAACAGATGCTCACTTGCTCATGCCTGTGGTTCTGGTCTGAGGCTCCCCACTGGGTTTGTAATTACATCTTGTGGCTTTAAAGTATTCCCTAAACACCCTATGATGCCCAACACAACATCCCCGTGCAATCCTAGGGGTTTTCCACCAAATTCTACCTTGGGTCTTATGTAGCTTGGTCTTGGGGGATTCTCGTAAAACCTACTTCTTGTGGTGTGAATCCTCCTCCTAGCTGCTTCAGTCTCCTGACTAGGATTTGGCGTTAGTCGAGTCTTCTTTGATGCAGTTGCATCAAGTGGCTCACAAACTTTACTACATGGCTGGTTGTTCCTCTTTATAGTGTGCTAGCTTGTGTTGACTTAGTTGTGTGCCTACTATGTGTGCTGCTTGTCCCGTCCTCGTATGATACTGTGGTATATGTGGTGTTGACAATATCAAAGCATAACTCTATGCTCATCCACTTAATCTGCTCGGTGTCTCTCTGGCTTTGAAACTTGTTCCACTCAGCTGGCTAGCATGTTTATCCAACGGCCATGACTTGTATGTGCACATGAAGTTCATTTGTCCATTGTCACTTGGCAAATGAATTACTACAGTAAAGGTTAGTTGGATATAATTTGAAAACTAACTGTGACTATGTGAGGGATTATCTAATTATGGACCTAGTGCTAATTAGTGTGGTATTTGACTTGTTTTCTATCTTGGTTTGACTATTGGCTTGCTTGTTGTGCCTTACTTTTGTCATTCTCCTATTATGCGATGTTGGACTAGTTGATGTGTCACTACACCTGATCTATAAGCTTTCGTTGGTTATTGTTCCATCAATCATTTGTTCCATGTTTATTCCTGGTTGGCTATTCTTATGATTTTGACCAGTCTAAAGTTTCATATTGGAATTTAACTAATATTGTCCAAGTTCCAAACTGCTAGATCCTAAAGCAATCCATTTCCAAAATGGAAATGCTATATTTATAACATAATACCATCTCTTTTTATTTGATGTTTATTTTGCAGGTTTGGGAAAATAAGAAAATGAAGATCAAGAGAAGATCTTAGTTAGGTAGTGTAGGGAATTAGTTAGCTTAGTTTAGGTCTTTTATTTCCTTCTCGATCTTTGTAAAACAAGATTGTAATCTTAGGTCTTTTATTATTTATTTCTAATTTAAAATTGTAAGATTCTTTGTAGAATTTATTTCAATTATTAATGAAGTTTGAATTTCCTTTATTGTTTATAGTTTTTATTCAAATGTGTTTCCAAAACATAATTGAGTTGATCTTAGGTACTTAAGTCCCTTAACCCATTTAAATTATAGTTTTAAACACACAACTCGAAAAAGTGCATAGGCCATGCCAAACAATTTATGAGATACAACTTTGACTTAGCAATTTTGAATGCAAATGAGTCGTGGTTCAATGCAAGTTGAAAGTTAACTCCCAACTATATGCACGAATGTAATAACATTCGGAAAGAAAATTTCCGCTTTCTCAACTATGGATCATTATAGGACGTTTGCCGACAGTTTAAGGAACGACGTTGGAGATGCGCTAAGTGGACGAAGACCACCCAACCAACCAACCAACTGATTTCCACACCTCACAATTATAGTATGCGCTTAATACTGACCAAAGCATATAAACGTGTAGTTTTGAAAAAAAAAGAGAAATAGAAGAAGAAGCTCCTCATAGTATAATCGTAAATGTTTATATACATGATATGCACTCACATCTATAAACGACTACCGTACGTTAGCCTTACGAGCATCTTTGAAATACTGAAGTTGCACTACATCTCAGATTAGAGAAGTCACCGTAGGCACATTCGTAGCCAACGGGGCATCTTCTCTCACCGAACGAATATCAACGAAAAGACCAAAATAATTTCAGAAAAATGAGAGCATCAACACCTAATATAGAACCTTTTATCCTGATGAGTTGGCTCCACTACAAGGAATCGAACCATGTGATCGATGACCGCTTCATAGAAGAGTCTGCTAGTTCTAATCAGGCGGTAAAGATAAGTTCGTGTGCTACTCTCGAGACCGAGGACTCAACCTAACTTCTAAGAGCAATTCCAACAGGGCGACCCAAAAGGACGGCGGATTTTTCCACTTTTTGTCCGTATGGGTCGGCCGCCCGCGCGGTGTCTGCCCACTTTACCATTTGGGTCGGCTGTACGCCCAACGCCCGTGACCCATTTCATGTCCGCAAGCAAATTTCTAAAAAAGCCCGCGGTCATAGATCATGCTAGCGGCCATCATCGCTCGAAGTTCATGTCGTCACCGTGCCAGCGCCGGCATACAAATGCCAGCTTCAGAAAGAGCACACAATTCAGTTGGCGCACTTGCCAGCGGACGACACACATGCCAGCACATAAAAAGGGTGGGGAGTTCGACCAAGTAGTCATGTCAGCACACTTGCTGGCATACAAAAAAGGATGGCGCATGTTGCCATAGATCACTCGTCGTCAAACTTGATCATGTCGGCCTGCATCTTCTCGAACCACGACCTCTTCCTTGGCGACACGGTATTGAGATCCACCTTCATGATCTCCACCTCCGTCATCATCCTCGCGAGAGCCACTTCTTTCGCCTTGGTCTTGGCATTGGCGGCCTCGATCTCTAGCATCTTCGCTTGCTTCTCTGCCTCCATCTCAGGCATCTTTGCTTCCTTCTCCGCCTCCATGTCAAGCCTCCTTCTCTGAATCTCCATGAAGGCATTCATGGACTCTTCCTTGTATTGCCGGTGCTCCTCGTCCCTCGAGTCCTTCTTTCTCATCATGCCCTCGACCTTTGCGATCAAGGCGTTCGCCACCGCATCCCGGTTTACGGTGTCCTGGACTAGGGGTACTCACCACGTCTTCTCCCAATAGGTGGGTCGGGCCGAGGACCCCCAAGGCAGTTCATTAATGGGCCAATTCAGAAAGCCCATGATGCATACGAGGAAGAATCCACAAGACTTGGTGATCAAGACAAGGACTCCTCTCCACCGACGTAGCCGACTAGGACTCTTGTTATCCTAGGCCTCTAGTGTGTTATATAAGTCGAGGCCAGGCTAGTCATTAGGAATAATCATATCATCATAGATCATATCATCATACGAGCATAGCTCTTAGGGTTTATACCACTACATACGATCTCGCGGTAGATCAACTATGTACTCGATACACCATCATCAATACAAACAAAGCAGGACGTAGGGTTTTACCTCCATCAAGATGGCCTGGACCTGGGTAAATATCGTCTCCCTTGTCTCCTGTTACCCATCGATCCAAGACCCACAGATCAGGACCCCTACCCGAGATCCGTCGGTCTTGACACCGACATTGATGTTTTCATTAAGAGTTCCGTTGTGGGATCACTAGAAGGATCGATGGCTCGTCTGCATATTGTAGTTTTTCTGGACAGCGAATTTGTGTTCGTCGTCCCCATTTTCTCAAGCGTCGCTTTGACGATTGCTTCGGTGGAATTGTGCGAAATTGTATCTACAACAACCCTGCTAAATTTTGTCTTGTTCCGATGGAAGAATCTATGGCAATCTCTGATATACCAGAGCCATGTCGAATCTGGACGGGAATCTGGATGAGTTTAGGGCGAGGTGGCAAGTATCTAGATCGGACATCCGTTGGAAAATCCCACCATTCACCAGCTGCATAATTCCTATACCGACCACCCCTCAAAATTTCAGCTCGATCCGACCATCCAAACTCCACGAAACGTTCGATGAGTACAACAAATTTTTGATCTATTTTCTGCGCGAAAACGAATCCGACCCGAGTTCATATTTTTCATGAATGGGTTGTCAGACGCCCTTTTTGAAGGAAATTTTCTCATCATCTTGGTTAGCCGACCAAGAGTTCGGCATCGCGAGTGCCGAATAATCATCCAAAGAACCTCGTCATCCACAGGTTGTACGGGTCGGGCGCTTCGTTGCTTCACCAATCGAGCATTGACCGCGTCACGAATTCCGACCTGCGTCAGCATTGCGGCACTATCACTTTTTCAAGCCGACGCCCACCACGCCGATCTGCTTTGACACGTCGACTAGCATGGGGCTATAGCATCATCTTATCGACTTGCTCTGTCACCTCAGCTAGACTGGGGGCTTCGTCATTTCCTCATCAACCTGCTCTGGGGACTTCGGCGTCACCAGCCGATCAGCTTCGACACCTCGGCTGGCATGAGACTTCGGCGTCACCAGCCGACCTGCTTCGACACCTCGGCTAGCCGGAGACTTCGGCGTCACCAACCGACCTGCTTCGACACCACGGCTGGCATGAGACTTCGGTGTCACTAGCCGACCTACTCCGTCACCTCGGCTAGACCGGGGCTTTGCCATCTCTTCATCAACCTGTGCCAGGGACTTCGATGTCACCAACCAACTAGCTTCGCCATGTTAGCTGGACCGGGGACTTTGCCTCACCACATCGATCATGTAGCGTCACCACTTCGTCAAGCTGAACTCTTTGCTGAGCCACCTCGGTGCCCAGGACATATTCTTTTAATTATTTGCTTCATTTAAATTAACTAAGTAGAAGAACTTTAAAAAAAATACATTATTACCTTTATTTGTTATTACTCTTGGCTTGCACTATATTGTGTGCACATGTAATGGACTTCGGTTGTGTCATCCGGTCACCTTGGCATGCCTACATTGTTGCCCCGTTTCCATCAACCAAATTGTGTCATCAACATGGTCGAAGGACGTGGGGACTTCGACGTCACGCTGCCGAACTACTCTGTTTGCTCGACTGGACTGGGGGTTTCTCCTCGGCCCTTCGGAAGTGTTGTGTTGTCAATTCATCAAGCCGAGATCTTCTTCGGCTAACTCGTGACCGGCTTGGGGCTGGGACCTTGACCTACTACAAGCTCGACACACGTCACAAGCACATTAACCAACTAAGTCACTTTCATGCTCAATTTTTTTAACTTTTGTTTGGTTCGACCAAGCATTATATATGTGTTAAATAAAAAAGTTTGTTTATTAAAAGCACTTTCTTTTCCCATGATAATTGGGGGCTTCGTCGTCACGCTCCCAAACTACTCTCCTCGGCTGGACCGGGGGCCTCGCCACAGCAACCGTGTTGCGATGCCACTTCTCAATCCGAGCTCTTCACTCGATTACCTCTGGCTTGGGGGCTAGGACATCGGCCAAACCGAGGACTACGTCTTTAGACCGCCACAACCCCGAACCACACCGAGCATATTAACCAGCTAAGTCGTTTTCGTGCTCAGCTCTCTTTGAAATTTTACCTTTTGTTCTGTGCAACCAAACATTATATTTTTTGTTAAACAAAAAAAACTTTGTTTTTTAAAAATTAAATTTACCTGATTTAACTAGGGGCTCTTAAATTTGTATGAGCCATTTTATAATAACGGTGTTTTCTTCTTAGTCGTTGCAAAGTCTTTCTACTACTCCTTTTTCCGACACTAGCGTGTGGTCAATAGCCGGATAGCTTGGTTTGTTTGTAAAGCCGCTCGAGTTTAGTTCGCTAAACATGCCTCCGAGAAACACTCCGTCTTTGGGATATGGAGGTTGAAGCAAAAGGTTGACCCGCTTGGAGTTTGGAGATCGGATGTATCATGTTAAAGCACGAGCGACGCACAAATTAAATTTTAGACTAATTTTGGATTGGCACAATTTTCTTTTGTCTCAATATAAAGTTTTTTACATAAGTTTTTTGTTATTTCCAAGCATAACTCTTGCAGTACAATGCCACATGCATTTCACGCATCGGCAGTATTAAAGGGGGTCTGCGGTTAACACCGAACCCACCAAACACCGAGGTACTCCATGCAGTCCTTGGCAAAATGTCCTCGGTATTTCGCATTTATATGCATTGGTTTCGAGTTGTGTCTTTGGTCTATAGCTAGATTTCCCGACTCTTGTGCTTACCTCTTACATTTCCGCTTTGTTCGGCTAAGGGGTAAAGGGAGAACCACTGCGATTGTCCCTTCCGGTTTAACTGATTAAGTGCCTCAGTTGGAGAAAGCCAAAAGCTGACTGTCACAACAAGCGTAAATCGATCAACAAACCACATGCGGTGTTCAACCAGATATAGCCGATCGAGGTTATCCGAGTAAAATGAAGGGCCTTTCTTTCTTGAAAAGGCCAAGTTGTGGGTGGTTTGACCTCGAATAATCCGAGGAGTCGACGTGTACCAGGGGCTATTAAGTTGCCCCCAAACATATGCTCTTATGACTAAGTGAAAGTTATAAAGCCTGGATATCTGATTGCCTTGTTTACGCTCATACAACCGCCTTCGGGCACTGAGACGTCGGCTAAGGGTTGTCTTGTTATTGCGTAAACACCCCGTGTAGCATCTACAAAGGGGTAGAAGCCGACGATGGGCCACTCTCAAATGATAAACGGTCACAAAGGAGTCAAAATAGCATATAGCATAAAAGCATTTGTATTCAATATGTGAGTATTGCCTTTCGTAATCATCGCTATAAAGCCATAAATATGCATCAATTTGATTTAAGATTTTGGCCAAGCTAGGTTGCCTGGCTCCTGTGCTTATCCCTTGTGTTCTCGATTGTTCAGCTAGGGGGTAAAGGGAGCACCTCTATGATTGTCACTTCCGGGTCATCCGGGTTAGTACCTCAGATTGGGTGAAGCCGAAAGCTAGCCATCTTAAGAATATAATTGGTCGGCAATGACGAAAGTGGAAATTTTGGTCCATTAAAGAGCACAAAGTTCGGGAACGTTCGCCAAACTAAATCCTCAATATTTTTCCTCCTGCATTGATCGGAGTTGGGGTTTCATGATCATGGTCAACATGATATCCTGGGAAAAGGAACTTATAAATGAACTATTTCTTCCAGAACATGTTTCTTACATAGTAATATAACATATCTCTCTGTGTACCTTTGTTTATAAAACCGTATGGCCGGATTGCCTTGTTTGCCGTAAATATTTGCCTTTATAAAGGCTTTATAAAGTAGAACAAACATTCCTCAGCTACTGGCCGAGGAGGTTGAAGCCGATGGTCGGTCAACAAAGTATTGTACAATGCGGACCAGAGCATTAATGATGTAAAGTACTTGGATACATAGAATCATTACACATAAATTGTGTCAAACGTAAGAATGTTTGTGTCAAACAAATATCGATCCTTAATTTGACCACTCGTGTCCAGATTAAGGCTTGGGGGCTATTGCATTGCCTATTCAATACAGCAATTCAAAGTGCAATACGGTTTCTAAGGAGATTCGATCCTTAGGTTGGTCGGCCGCACCCAACCCGAGTTTCAGAAACTACTGTGTACCGCGTTTACATCCCTAACGAATGCCGCCGAGCAAGAACTTGATCCCGAGGCCGATTTTGCAAATCGACCTAAGTCTTAGGGGCTACTGGGATTAGTGGTTTTATTTTGATTATTATTTTTTCCTTCAGGGGCATCTCAGGTTTTAGACTGACACGCACCTTGAGGGCTACTGGCTATATATCTCGGCAGAGAATAAATTGCACCAATTGAAAGTATCCACAAAAAATCAGCCCCCGACCGGGGTGGTGCAACACTTTGGAAGCAGTCCGACATTAAGCTCGGGCGCAAGTGGCTGGCTCCATAGAGGGCATTTCCAGCATTAAGCTCAGCTGAAATCGTTCAATCTTTTAAAGACCGTGGTAGTTTATGACGCCTCAGACGCTGATCATCGTTGGAGCTCGGATGCGGTCTGGCATTGGAGCTCGGAAGCATTCCTGCATAAATCTCAAGATCGAAGACACTTTGAAAGCAGTCTGGCATAAAGCTCGAATGCGAACGACTGGCTCCATAAAAGACTATCCCGATATTTAAGCTCGGATGAACTACTTCAAATATTCAGAGACCGAGGTATCCTATGACACCTCGGATGCCGATCAACGTTGGAGCTTTGGCTCAAAAAGACATGTCGGATACAGTTCAGCGTTGGAGCTTACACGAGAAACACTTCGGACCCAAGTTGTGGCATAAAAATAATGAGGCATTAATACAGACCGATAACTTAAAGGGGGTCCTCGAATGCCCGACTTGTGAACTCTTCGAATTCACCTCGGCGATCCTCAAGATCAGTGATGGGAAGATTTATTGAACCAGTTTTCAAGACCGATGGCCGAAGACGAAGAACTATTCGGAAGAACCGAGGAGCGTCCCTAACTTGAAGACCGGTTCAGGGGCTACTGACGGTGTCCTGGACTAGGGGGTACTCACCACGTCGTCTCCCGACAGGTGGGTCGGGCGAAGGACCCCCAGGGCGGTTCATTAATGGGCCAGTTCAGACATCCCATGATGCATACGAGGAAGATTCCACAAGACTTGGTGATCAAGACAAGGACTCCTCTCCACCGATGTAGCCGACTAGGAATCTTGTTATCCTAGGCCTCTGGTGTGTTATATAAGCCGATGTCGGGCTAGTCATTAGGGACAATCAAATCATCATAGATCATATCATCATACGAGCATAACTCTTAGGGTTTAGACCACTACATACGATCTCGAGGTAGATCAACTCTCTACTCGATACACCATCATCAATACAAACAAATCAGGACATAGGGTTTTACCTCCATCAAGAGGGCCCAAACCTGGGTAAATACCATCTCCCTTGTCTCCTGTTACCCATCGATCCAATACCCACAGATCGGGACCCCCTACCCGAGATCCGCCGTTTTTTACACCGACACCAGTGGTCCTCCTTCTTGGAGTTGCCCTTTCCATGCGGTCGTGGCTGCTCGCCGTCTTCCTCCTCCACGGCCATCTTCCCCCCACGCACCTTGATGGAGGCATATTGGGCCTTGAACTTCTCCTCGTCTTTGACGATCCTCCAACAATGGGAGAGGTTGAAGCACTTTCCAGCATGTTGGACCTTGAATGCCTCCAAAGCTTGGAATACCTACAAATGAATTGCATCCAAGCACATTGACAAAATCGATATGGAAATGAACATGCAAGCATCAAGCATTAACGGAATGACACAAAAGAGGACCGCTTGCTAGCATACCATGACTTGCACGCCGATGCCGCTCACGGGGCGTGCCTTGATGCTCTCAAGAGTGGCACAAAACTTGTTGCACTCTTGTTGGATCACCTTCCAACGCTTCGAAACGGACACCATCCGTGCACGCTTTGCATTTGATATGGTGGAAACTTCTTGCGCTCATGGTACTCACGATGGACACGAATCCAAAAGGTTCATGCCTTTTGTTCGGCGCCGGTCTTGGGGTCTTGCCCAATGTCCCTCCAACACTCACAAAGAAGCTTGTCCTCGGACGCCGAATACGCCTTCATCCGCTTGCTCTTGCGCTTTGTTTTCTCCCCGGCGGCTTGGTCGGCGAGCTCATCCTCGAACAAAGGCTCCCCATCGATGTCCACCTCATCCTCTTCTTCGAGACCATAGTCGTCCGAAAACTCGTGGTCGAGCGGGAAGCCGTCCAGGTCCACGCCGACCTGATCATGCATGAAGGTGCCTTGATTTGGACCAAAGGTGTACGACGCTCGGCCGTCCTAGCTTTGTGTCTCGTCGGGATCAAAACTAGCCACGGCGGCACATTTGGCGGTCGGCGCACTTGCCCTTGAAGATCACGTGTTGCATGAAGTCATCGTCGTCGGAGGCCGGCATTCCGTCGAACAGGTTTCGTGCGCCCGACAACACTTCCGCTGGCATCTTTCGCACGCGTTTCCTCGCCCCTCCGGATGACGAGCCACCGGACACCGGTGTGGCTTTGAGGTCGATGGGCACGGGAGCGGGCGCAGGAGTGCTAGGCGCAACCATGCTCACCTTGGGCGAGCACTCCCCGGAGAGTCGGGAGGCCTACGGGTGGACATGGAAGCCGGGCACCTGCTGCGTCGCCGACACGCGGGACGAGTCGGGCAGCAACCACAGAAATGCAGATGATCCGGTGCTGGCCACGGCCATGGCGACGTTGACGAGACCATGTTGGCCAGGGTTTAACCCTAGGTACATTAGCGCCTCCCTCGTCGCCGCCGCGACGCGAGCGTTGGTGGCCTCCTGCTACGCGGCGGCGGCGATGGCAGCTGTCGCGATGGCTTCCTCCCCCACGTTCGCCGTGTGCCTCCGGTTCTTTCTCTTCGTCGACTCCCATGCCTGTTCCTCTGGCATCAACTCCTTCTTTGTCTTGGGCGCGGCGGCGGTCCTATGGGGGGCGCGAGGCTTGCCTTTGCCGGAGGGGGCGCGATGCTTGGGGGGAGGGGGGGACGAGGCGAGGGAGGCGAGGGGCGACGGCATCCAGGTATGCGTCCATGGCGTCCATGGCGAGAGCGCGCGCGGCGGGAGTTTTTGGGTGAAAATGGAGGGAAATGATGGAGGCTGCCACCGACAAGCAGGTCAGGGGAAGGAGTAGGCGGGCGAGCGCGCGTCCGTTTCGTGTCCGCGCCGATGCAAATTCGGCTTAAAAATGGGTCGAAAATGGGTCCGCAGGCGGACGAAAAGCGGGAGTGCGTCCGTTTGAGTCAACGCGTTAGACCGACTTTTCTGTCCGTGCCGATCTAAACGGACTGGCGCGGACGAAATGGGTCTCCACGTTAGTGTTGCTCCAATCTAACTAAAAAATCAGATATTCCTTTTGTCTAATATAATGCAATACTTTTTTTTTACGCTAGTGTATCGTGTAAAAAACAGCCAGACGAAGGGTGTATAGAACTGTAATCCAATAGTCCCAATGTCAACGACCCGGAGTAATTGTTTAGTGGTAGATGCCACATTCTGTCATGCGCAAGCGCCATGCATCGTGTCCACAAACAAACTAAAGCACTCCACACCAAAACATACGGTGCGATTTTCTCCGAGGCGTTGCTTGAAGCAACTTTACTCCATGGCCTCATTCTTCTTGAATTTTCTGGCTTCCAAAATAATGAGATAAAGTAAGTAGATTTTTTTCTTCGACGCCACATGCCAGAAACAGTTAATGTTGGATTAGGAAACGGAACTATAAATTCGTTCTAACAGAAACAGAGTCCCGATTTCACGAAGTAGGAAGGAACTCCCATCTCCCAACCCACGCCACGCTCCACTCGCGCACGCATCCTCCTCCGCTCCCATGGCGTCGCGCGACCTCGCCGAGAGCCTGCTCCCGGGCGGGGGCGCCTCGGCCTCCTCCTCCCACGACGAGTACGAGGAGCGCGCGTACGATTCGGACGACAAGGTCTCCATCTCCATCTCCGACTCGGAGCCCGACGACGACGACGGCTCCGGCGCCGCGCGCGCGCGCCCGGCCTTCTCCTGGCGGAAGCTCTGGCGCTTCACGGGCCCCGGCTTCCTCATGTGCATCGGCTTCCTCGACCCGGGCAACCTCGAGGGGGACCTGCAGGCGGGCGCCGCCGCCGGGTACCAGCTCCTCTGGCTGCTGCTCTGGGCCACGGTCATGGGCGCGCTCGTGCAGCTGCTCTCCGCGCGCCTCGGGGTCGTCACCGGGAAGCACCTCGCCGAGCTCTGCCGGGAGGAGTACCCGCTCTGGGCCACGCGCGCGCTCTGGGTCATGACGGAGCTCGCCCTCGTCGGCGCCGACATACAGGAGGTCATTGGCAGCGCGATTGCCATCAAGATCCTCTCCGGCGGCATCGTGCCGCTCTGGGGCGGCGTCGTCATCACCGCCTTCGACTGGTCAGTTTGCCTCCTGCTCCTCTGCTCATGGCTCCTGCCGGGAATCAAATTACGGCCCCCCTTCTGTTCTTTTCCTCTTGGCACCCAACTCGAACTGCGTAGATTTCGGTGGCCTGCGTAAATTCGAGCCGCAATGTTCTTATCTGTTTGGAGTTGTCGAGACTAGAGCTCGCGAATAAGTTGGTTCAGGGGTTCCTTTCTCTGGTAGGTAGTAAAAATCTGCGCAGCGATGGCATCTGAAGA
Source organism: Hordeum marinum (assembly GCA_022496015.1). Classification (NCBI taxonomy): domain Eukaryota; kingdom Viridiplantae; phylum Streptophyta; class Magnoliopsida; order Poales; family Poaceae; genus Hordeum; species Hordeum marinum. Next base: position 418,154,576 of record CM039675.1, read on the forward strand.
TATTCGATGCCTTTCTTCGCGTGAACTGATTCTGCTTCCATTTCTTTACCTCTTCTCCTGCTTGCCCTTGGATTCGTTCGGTTCCATCTCGTTTGTTGGGTAATAAACAAATAATGCAGCCCGAGTGTTTCTGGTGTGCTGTGCTTGCAGGGAATCGATCCCGAGTGGGACTGCTCCTTGTTTGCTTCCTCTTGTTGGTTTGCTGCACATCTGGGTGCTGAAAATTGCCACACAAATATGAAAACATTTCTGGGCTAGAGGGGCTTCCCTATTCTTGCTAATCGAACGGAGCTGTTGTTGTTGTTTGCTCTTTTTTTTTTTCGAAACATGCAGACAAAGGAGTTCTGTTAACTTTGTCCATATCACAACTTCACCATGTCCGAAGGTTGCAGAATGTTTGGGACCTTTCGTTCCAGTTGTGGCTTCACTCTCTTAGTTTTGTATAATTCTGTGTGAGTCAGGCGGCACTGCATGTTCATTGGTCAGTTTAGTACCTTCTGTTAGGTTCCTCTTTGATCAGAGACTTGTACTCCATTCGTTTCTAAATATAAGACCGATAGGGACTACATGTGGACATATATAGATGCATTTTAGAGCGTAGATTCATTTATTTGGCTTTGTATGTTGTCTGTATTGGAATCTTTAAAACGTACATTTACGCAACGGAGGGAGTAGTTGTTGCAGAGATTAAAGTATGGACGTGTTCTTGTCTATTACCCGTACAATTCTACTACTGCCTTTTCTGAATCACTAACTGCCACAACGTTTTGCGATTTTTGGGTGATGAGATTGATAGCAATGGCAGGAACAAAAGTGATCAAATAATTGTTTGGAGGAGTCCTGCCAAAAAACTCAAGGGTGGATAATGTTAGACAAAAGTTTCTGTTTATCCTTTGTCTGCTATGGTGGTGTTATTCAATCCTTGTCTGATTTTGACGTCAGCTTTATTTATGTGCCACCAACTGCCTCTTTCCTCTTATGGTGTAGAACTTTTCAGAAGAACTGATATATGTTGCTATATTTTGGCTCATATGACATGTTTTTCATGCCAGTTTCATCTTTCTATTCCTGGAGAACTATGGTGTGAGAAAATTGGAAGCGTTTTTCGGCGTCTTGATTGCAACCATGGCTATATCATTTGCGATCATGTTTGGTGAAACAAAGCCTAGTGGAAAGGAGCTTCTGATCGGTAATTCTCAGTCTGATATGTTGACAAATGCTTTTGTTTATGATGCACTCGTGGGAAATAGAAGAATTTATTCAACCTTTGTCATAATTAGGTTTGGTGGTTCCAAAGCTGAGCTCAAAGACCATCAAGCAGGCAGTTGGAATTGTGGGCTGCATCATCATGCCCCATAATGTTTTCTTGCACTCGGCGCTAGTGCAGTCCAGGAAGATTGACACAAAAAAGAAATCCCGTGTTCAAGAAGCAGTGTACTATTACAACATTGAGTCGATTCTTGCTCTCATCGTGTCTTTCTTTATTAACATCTGTGTTACAACGGTATTCGCTAAAGGATTTTATGGATCCGACAAAGCTGATAACATAGGTCTTGAGAATGCTGGTCAGTACTTACAGGAGAAATACGGAACTGCTCTGTTTCCTGTCCTCTATATCTGGGCTATTGGGTTGTTAGCGTCTGGACAGAGCAGCACGATCACTGGCACATATGCAGGCCAATTCGTCATGGGAGGTTTCCTTAATCTTCGATTGAAGAAGTGGTTACGAGCAGTGATTACTCGAAGCTTTGCCATTATTCCGACTATGATTGTGGCTTTATTTTTTGATACCGAAGATCCTACCATGGATGTTCTGAATGAGTCACTCAATGTTCTTCAGTCCATTCAGATTCCATTTGCACTAATTCCTCTCATCACCCTTGTTTCGAGTGAGCAGCTCATGGGGTCATTCGTGGTTGGTCCAATCACCAAAGTAAGTTTGCTTTGACTTTCTGTTTCTCATAAAATATATAGTTTTCATGCTAGCAGTGAACTTAACTAGTTTTTCATGTGTTACATTTTTCATTTGCTGCTGTATGAGTTGTTGGTTGTGTCACTACATAAGATTGTGTAATTCGTCTGAAATGACTAAAACGCTCCCGTAATTACCAAGCATAGATCCCTTAATTTCAGATCCCAGTTTTAGTTAGCCACATATACAGCTGTATCCACTCAATGTTTTCCAACTTCGGCAGATTCTCGACCAGTTTTTTTGTTTATTTAGTCTGCAATTATATGTTTGATGATGAAATTGTATTCAGATTCTCGGCCACTTTTTTTGTTTTTGGCGGGTGGCGACAATGCAGCATTGCAGAAATGGTAACGCTGCCGGTCCCTCGTTTTCTATGCTAACTTAAATTTGTGCTCTTGTTTAGGTGATAAGTTGGATCGTCACAATCTTTCTGATGCTCATCAACGGATACCTCATACTGTCCTTTTACACCAACGAAGTGCGGGGCGCAGTCGTTCGTTCAAGCTTGTGCGCTGTGCTGGCTGTTTACCTCGCGTTCATCATGTACCTCATCCTGAGGAACACCACGCTGTATTCTCGCCTTCGCTCATCAGTCTCAAAGAGCTCATGAGAAAGACTGTTAGTCATTTCATCTCCACGATGAAGAAGATGAGTGGGAGTGGATAGATAATATTGGAAGGAAACTGCTCCCCATTGTACAACCTGTACGGCTGCCTATTTGTATTAGCTCCGGGGGAGAGGTCTATATTGTATATCACTTGCTGTTGTATAACTGTATTTGTGGATTAGCAGCCTTCCCCTTTAGGCTTCGTTTGGCGCAAGGGGTTTGGACGGGGTTCGAGAGGATTATCCTCGCGGGGGTTGTAAACCCCCAAATTCTGCCAGGGCTCATTTGATACGCGTGTTTTTCATGGACCGATCCCCTCTAATCTCCTTCCATCCCCTTGTACCCACGCGACTCAGAACCCTTGTCGAGGGACTCAGGGAAGCACAGCCCGAGCCCAAGCTTCGCCGTCACCAGCCTCCTCCATGCCCGCTGGAGATCTGTCTTTTCCTCCGGTATGTAACTCTGTGCCCCCCCCCCCCCCCGTCCAGTCTGTCCCCCTTTTCTCGTCGTCCCATGTACCCGCTGCCGCTGCCGCCGCCGCACGAGGCACAAGCTGCCGCCGTCACAGCAGTATGACGGGCCTCCGCACGGCTGCCTCTTTGAAGTCGCCGGTGCCGCCTAAGCCGGGTGCTGAGGTTGGTGGTGGCTGGGATATGCCGGCAGTTGCAGCTAAATAAATCATGGCTCGCCTGATTTTTTCTGATGTGTAGTGAGGTCGATTAGTTCATACTAGCAAATAATATTCCTACTTGTGGCAACCAGACGTGGATGGGAATAAATTCAGTGTTATTTCCAAGCCAACCCTGCTTATTTAATTTGTTGCCGCCATGATTTTGTTACTGTTGCTAGAGTGCTGGGTCTCAGTGAAAACATGCTTACCATGCGTGCATGCCCCCCCCCCCCCCGTCTATTCAACTGTTGGGATAAGACATTGGAGGAAGACAACATCAAAAAACACCAGTGGAGAGAACTTGTTGATGCTGAACCTGCCCTACATATGTTGTTCCATCAGTACATATGATATGATGTGAGCAAATAAACAGGACTAGTATTGCATGTCTATGTACTTGTGATGTGAGCAAACAAATTGAGCTAAGTAGGCAATTCTGCTGTGCTAATTGCTGTGATTAAGTCGTGAACTCTACTCTGGGTTCTTGTTGATATGTTCTTATTTTGATAGCCTGCTACTTCGGTTCTTTTTTTGGGTGGACCATGTTTTGAAGTCTGAACCTGGTGTTAAGCTCGTGTCATCCATACGTGCGTGCACTTTCAGTAACCTGACAGCCTATCCATTCCAGCTAGCGGTGTGTGCCATTTTTAATAGATAAATAAATTCATACTCGTAGATAGATAAATGGATGGATGAATTTGTGTGTCATCTTTGATTTTCAAAGTTGACTGAGATAAATTTGGACTTGAAGAGGAGGCCCAAGCAGAATTAATGTCTGATGAGCCAACCTGAATGTGCTTGTTTCCGAATACTGGACTTTCAATTTGGCTTATCATCATACCTTCTACTTGAATATTATGCAAAGAATTTCCTTATGACTGTAGGTAGTTCGGTTTTGGTTCAGGAATCAGAGGCTTTTTTTTGACTGGACATTATTCGGAAAAAAGCACATTCAGGTTGGCTCATCAGACATTAATTCTGCTTGGGCCTCCTCTTCAAGTCCAAATTTATCTCAGTCAACTTTGAAAATCAAAGATGGCACACAAATTCATCCATCCATTTATCTATCTACAAGTATGAATTTATTTATCTACTAAAGATGGCACACACCGCTAGGGAATGGATAGGCTGTCAGGTTACTGAAAGTGCACGCACGTATGGATGACACGAGCTTAACACCAGGTTCAAACTTCAAAACATGGTCCACCCAAAAAAAGAACCGAAGTAGCAGGCTGTCAAAATAAGAAAATATCAACAAGAACCCAGAGTAGAATTCACGACTTAATCACAGCGATTAGCATAGCAGAATTGCCTACTTAGCTCAATTTGTTTGCTCACATCACAAGTACATAGACATGTAGTACTAGTCCTGTTTATTTGCTCACATCATATGTACTGATCGAACAACATATGTAGGGCAGGTTCAGCATCAACAAGTTCTCTCCAATGGTGTTTTTTGATGTTGTCTTCCTCCAACATCTTATCCCAACTGTTGAGCTCTGAATAGACGGGGGGTCATGCACGCATGGTGAATCCCAGCATGTTTTCTCTGAGACCCAGCACTCTAGCAGCAGTAACAAAATCATGGCGGCAACAAATTAAATAAGCAGGGTTGGCTTGGAAATAACACTGAATTTATTCCCATCCACGTCTGGTTGCCACAAGTAGGAATATTATCTGCTAGTATGAACTAATCGGCCTCACTACACATCAGAAAAAATCAGGCGAGGCATGATTTATTTAGCTGCAACTGCCGGCATATCCCAGCCACCACCAACCTCAGCACCCGGCTTGGGCGGCGCCGACGACTTCGAAGAGGCAGTCGTGCGGAGGCCCGTCATACTGCTGTGGCGGCGGCAGCTTGTGCCTCGTGCAGCGGCGTCAGCGGCTTGTGCCTCATGCGACGGCAACAGCGGCGACGGGTACATGGGACGACGAGAAAAGGGGGACGGACTGGACGGGGAGGGGGGGGGGGGGGGGACACGGAGTTACATACCGGAGGAAAAGACAGATCTCCAACTGGCGTGAAAGAGGCTGGTGGCAGCGAAGCTTGGGCTCGGGTCGTGCTTCCCTGAGTCCCTCGACGAGGGTTCTGAGTCGCGTGGGTACGAGGGGATGGAAGGGGATTAGAGGGGATCGGCCCATGAAAAACACGCGTATCAAATGAGCCCTCGCGGAATTTGGGGGTTTACAACCCCCGCGAGGATAATCCTCTCGAACCCCGTCCAAACCCCTTGCGCCAAACGAAGCCTTAGGATTGGGCTAAACCAACGCCAACACCAGCATTCATGTACTTGAGGTGATAAATGGTAGATAGTTCTGTTTTATCTCTTCCGGTTTTTTGGAGGATGGTTGACGGAATGGAATCCAGCAAACCCCTCGATGGAGTGGCGACTAGCCGGAAAGAGCAGAGGGGAAACAGGAGAGCAGATTACCCAGGTTTAGGCCCTCACGGTGCAGGTAAAGCTCCACTCCTGCTCGTGTTAGATTGATGTGTATGGGCGTACAAAGTACAATGATGAACTGAGGGGTGATGGTAGATGTTGAAAGGGAATATGATGGATGATATTATTGAGCCTCATGGGCGAGTATATATTGGGTGCAAGACTTGGAGCGCAAGAAGCCTCTCCTAGAGATAAGTTAGGAGACGGATTACAAATCCTAGACTACCAAATACATGGACTCCAAATATATCTCTAACATCCCCCCGCAGTCATAGCGGTAGCATTGCGAAGAATAGGAGCGTGGCGGACGGTCAGACTGGAGAGAATAACAATCGAAGCGTTGACATCCCTCCGCAGTCACAGCGGGAGCGTTGGGGACAGTGTCGCATCGCGGACGCGTTGACTGTAGAGAAAGATGATGAGTTGCTCAAGAGAGGTGATAGCCCTTTGTGCCGATGTCGAGGTAGTCGAGAGCATAGGGTGGTGTAGCCATGATCGAGGTAACCGTGCGAAGAATACCGTGGTCGATATCGAGTCATGATAGCCTGTGTCGAGGAAGTCACCGTGGAGCCGCGAGCGAAAGGAGGCGCCGAGTTAGTCATTGGCGCAGTGGTGTCGAAGTAGTGGGGTGCCGGGAACAAGACATAGTTGAGATGTGTCATGCCGGGTTTGCCAAGCCTGGGGACTCATCATGGAGGAAGGCACGCATTGGTGTTGCCAGCACTATGCATGCATAGACGGACGAAATCGATGTTAACGATGCGTCGCTCCAGGCTTGCCAGGCCTGTGAACACACTGGGAACGAAGGCACGCGACGGTTTTGCTAGCACCGGGCATGCGTAGACAGGGACCTGCACACAACTTGAACGCCATGTCGAGGAGCTACCAGAGAAGGACTCGACGACGGTTGCGGCGCAAATCGGCAGGGGGTGATGTCGCCCGCGCTGGTCGGAGTAGATGAAGTGGTCGGGGAAGACGACGGTGACGCTGGCGATGAGCCGGTGCTCGACGAGGATGAAGGGGGTGGACGGGCAACACGGCTCGGATGAGCGAGTTGCAACAGCAGCGAAGAAGAGTGGCAGCGGCGGCCTGACGGCGGCGGCGGCTGGTTAGGATCGCGGCGGCGATGCTCAAAGTAGGAGAGGAAGAACCCGACAGCATAATGAAGACCGGCGCGGACGGTGGCGTTCTCCCACTAAGGGAGGCAGCGCGGCACATGCCACGTAGATGTCGACGCGTGGGGACGGCGGAGTAGACCGCGCGCGCGCCGCGACTCTACGGCCCGAAGGGGCGATGAAGTGGCAGTCCGCGGGTCAGGGCGACAACGGGAAGACCTCGAGCTGACGGCATGGACGTGCTGCGGCGCTACGGCCCGAAGGGGTGAGGCAACAACGGTGCGTGGGTCGATGCAGCCACGAAGACGGCCTCGGGCTGCCGACTGGACCGCATGTCGTGGTGCTACAACCCGAAGGGGCGGTGTAGCGTGTTGGCGCAACCCCGGGGAGAACCATGGGGGCGACGTTGCAGCCCGATGGGGCGATGCAGCGGCAACCCGTTGCTCGATCAATGGAGGGGTGCTATACTCATGGACAACCTTCACAGGACCTGCGGCGGCGCATGCAACTGACTGATCAGGTCAATCGCACGGCCTAGATGGAGTCGATCGTGGCGCGCGGGTGATCAATCCGATCGCACGCGAGGTCGGGGGCGTTCCTCGGTGATGATGACGGCGTCATGGACGGTGAAGTGGGGTGGTCGAGTAGACCAAGGCAACATCGGCCGACGGGAAGCGGCATACTAGAGGAGGCTGACGATGGGCCGGTGAGCCCGAGGCAGTCGGCAGGCCCGGCGCAGCCAGCGAACCTGGCAACCGGTGACACAGGGCAGCCGACAACCGGCAAGCCCAAGGCAGCCAGCAGGCCTGGCACAGCCGGTGAGCCCGGCAATCGGCAAGCCCAAGGCAGCCGACGAGGTGGCTGCCAAGCGTAGGCAGCCGATGATCCCGAGGCGACCAGCGAGTGGCGACAGAGACGGTAGGTAGGTAACGCAGGCATCCAATTCGCCACGGGGTGACAACGGCCGGCGTACAGCGACGAGCTGGCAAATGCGCGGGCGACGGCCATGATGGGCTGTCGCGGTGCGGGGGCCACCGGAGCGGATTAGAGGCCGACTGGTCGCGCCGGTGTTAGAGTAGAGGCACGGGGTTGACGACGATGGGGGGAGGGGGTGACGCAAACTGATCTTAGATCGGAAAACCAAAAAGAAAACATCGATCAAAGCGACCGGCAGAAAAGAGAAAACCCGGATCAAGAGATTGGGAAAATGAATCGCTAGGGCAGCTGGTCAACACGACCGGTGGACGAACCCTATGTATGGGCAGTGCGGCCCCCAATGGCGGTCATGGAGGCCGACCGTCCCGGGGGCGGCGCGCAGTGCGGAAGCGACGGGTGGCGGCTAGGTCTAGAAACTTGTGACAGATACCATGTTGAAAGGGATAGATGGTTTTTTGGGATAGTTGATGTGAAATATGATGGATGATATTATTGAGCCTCAAGGGCGAGTATATATTGGGTACAAGACTTGGAGCGCAAGAAGCCTCTCCTAGAGATAAGGTAGGAGACAGATTACAAATCCTAAACTACCAAATACATGGACTCCAAATATATCTCTAACAGTAGCTATGAGATTGGTTCTCCATGTTGACTAGCTTGAACCCCCGTCTTATAAAAGATTCCCGGGGCCTATGGTTACAAGTCCTAGACAATTTAAGGCGGTGGAGGAATCCTCGTGGGACATCGGCTTCCTTGTTGGTCACCCCTAGTAATTTGGGCCCTTCATTCTACATGGGTCAATGCCACGATGATGGGGGAATCCTCCTGGGACATTGACTTCCTTGTCGTCCGCCCCAAGTAATTTGGGTCCTTCATTCTAGAGGGGTCGATGCCAAGATGATGGCACAAGGCATGTATTAACCCTAGGGGCCTCGGGCCAGTCTGATGGGGCGACTGTTGGGGAACGTTGCATGGGAAACAAAAATTTTCCTACGCACACGCAGATCTATCCATGGTGATGAGTATCTACGAGAGGGAGAGTGGATCTACGCACCCTTGTAGATCGCTAAGCGGGAAGCGTTAAGAAACGCGGTTGGTGTAGTCGAACGTCTTCGCGATCCAAATCGTCGTGCGTCCCGCGATCCAATCACGATCTGTCCCGTGATCCAATCACGATCCATCCCGCGATCCAATCATGATCCGTCCCACGAACTTGATCACGATCCGTCCCACGAACTTGATCACCATCCTTCCAATCTAGCGCCGAACGGACGACACCTCCGCGTTCAGCACACGTACAGCTTGATGACGATCTCCGCCGTCTTGACCCAGCAAGAAGGAGCGGAGAGGAAGAAGAGTTCTCAGACAGCGTGATGGCGCTCCGACGATGGTGGTGGAGCTATTCCGGCAGGGCTTTGCCTAAGCGCTGCAGAAAAGCGATCTAGAGGATAAACTATGCACTGGAGGAACGGGCAGCACGTGGCTGAAAACTCTGTGCAAAAACCCTAAAAACTCCAGTATATATAAGAGGAAGATAGGAGGAGGCTTGGCACAAGGGCTAAGCCTCCAAGGAGTCGGCCGAACCAGGTGGAGGAGGTGGACTCCACCTCCAATCCTAGTAGGACTAGGATTCACCTTATTTTTGCCTTGTTCCACTTTTTCTCTTTGGGCCTTTTTCCCCCAAACTGCATGGGCCTTGTGTGGGACTTACACCCGCCCACTAAGGGCTGGTAAACACTCTCTCACATCCCATGGAGCCTCTTGGGTCGAAATACCCCTCCCGATGGTTTCCCGGTACACTACCGTCACTCCCGGTACACTACCGATGAGCCCGAAACTTTTCCAACGACCAAAATAGGACTTCCTATATATGAATCTTTACCTCCGGACCATTCCGGAGCTCCTCGTGACGTCCAGGATCTCATCCGGGACTCCGAACAACCTTAGGTCACCACCATACATAACTCTATACTACCGAAACGTCACCAAACCTTAAGTGTGCAGACCCTGCGGGTTCGAAAACTCTGTAGAGAAGACCGAGACACCTCTATGGTCAATAACCAATAGAGGGACCTGGATGCCCATATTGGTTCCTACATATTCTACGAAGATCTTTATCGTTCAAACCTCTATGTCAAGGATTCAGTTAATCCCGTATGATGTTCCCTTTGTTTTTCGGTATGTTACTTGCCCGAGATTCGATCGTCGGTATCTCCATACCTAGTTCAATCTCATTACCGGCAAGTCTCTTTACTCGTTCCGTAATACAAGATCTCACAACTAACACTTAGTCACATTGCTTGCAAGGCTTATTGTGATATTGTATTATCGAGTGGGCCCTGAGATACCTCTCCGTCACACGGAGTAACGAATCCCAGTCTTGATCCATGCCAACTCAACAGACACCCTCGGAGATACCTGTAGAGCACCTTTATAGTCACCCATTTACGTTGCGACATTTGATACACACAAGGCACTCCTCCGGTATCCATGAGTTGCATGATCTCATGGTCATAGGAACATATACTTGACATACAGAAAACAGTAGCAATAAACTGACACGATCATATGCTACGTTTGTACTTTGGGTCTTGTCCATCACATCATTCTCCTAAAGATATGATCCCGTTATCAAATGACATCACATGTCAATGGCTAGGAAACCTTGACCATCTTTGATCAACGAGCTAGTTCACTAGAGGCATACTAGGGACAAAGTGTTGTCTATTTACCTACACATGTAATGTGTTTCCAATTAATACAATTATAGCATGGACAATAAACGATTATCATGAACAAGGAAATATAATAGTAAAAACTTTATTTATTTCCTCTAGGGCATATTTCCAACAGTCTCCCACTTGCACTAGAGTCAATAATCTAGCTCACATCACTATGTGATTTACATTGTAATGAATCGAACACCCATGTAGTTCTGGTGTTGATCATGTTTAGCCCTTGGAAGAGGTTTAGTCAACGGGTCTGCAACATTCAGATCCGTGTGCACTTTGCAAATATTTATGTCGTTCTCCTCGATGTAATCACAGATGGAGTTGAAGTGTCGCTTTATGTGTCTGGTCCTCTTGTGAAACCTTGATTCCTTGGCCAGAGCAATGGCACTAGTGTAGTCACAGAACAGGTTCATTGGATTCAGTGCACTAGGCACTACTCCAAGTTCTGTCATGAACTTCTTCATCTAGACACCTTCCTTCGCCGCCTCCGAGGCTGAGATGTACTCTGCTTCACACGTAGAATCGTCTACCATGCTTTTCTTGGAACTACACCAGCTTACCGCTCCCCCGTTGAGAATAAATACGTATCCGGTTTGTGACTTAGAGTCATCCGGATCAGTGTCAAAGCTTGCATCGACGTAACCCTTTACGACGAGCTCTTCATCACCTCCATAAACGAGAAACATTTCCTTAGTCCTTTTGAAGTACTTCAGGATATTCTTGACCGCTGCCCAGTGTTCCATTCTAGGATCACTTTGAAACCTTCTGGCCATACTTATGGCAAGGCTGACATCCGGTCTTGTGCACAACATTGCATACATGATAGAGCCTATGGCTGAAGCATAGGGGATGACACTCATCTTTTCTCTATCTTTTGTAGTCACTGGGCATTGAGTCTTACTCAACTTCACACCTTGTAACACTGGCAAGAACCCCTTCTTGGACTGATCCATTTTGAACTTCTTCAAAACTTTATCAAGGTATGTGCTCTGTGAAAGTGCTATTAAGCGTCTCGGTCTATCTCTATAGATCTTAATGCCTAATATGAAAGCAGCTTCTCCTAGGTCCTTCATTGAAAAACTCTTATTCAAATATTCCTTCACGCTTTCTAGCATTTCTATATTGTTTCCAATCAGCAATATGTCATCCACATATAATATTAGAAACGCTATAGAGCTCCCACTCACTTTCTTGTAAATACAAGCTTCTCCATAAACTTGTATAAACTCAAACGCTTTGATCACCTCATCAAAACGCTTATTCCAACTCCGAGATGCTTGCACCAGTCCATAAATGGATCGCTGGAGTTTGCAAACTTTGTCAGCATTCTCTGGATCGACAAAACCTTCTGGTTGCATCATATACAACTCTTCCTCAAGGAAACCATTGAGGAACGCTGTTTTGACATCCATCTGCCAAATTTCATAGTCAAAATAAGTAGCTATTGCCAACATGATTCTGACAGACTTAAGCATCGCTACGGGTGAGAAGGTCTCATCGTAGTCAACTCCTTGAACTTGTGAAAAACCCTTTTCCACAAGTCGAGCTTTATAGACGGTGACATTACCGTCCGCGTCTGTCTTCTTCTTAAAGATCCTTTTGTTCTGACTGGCCTTTTGCCCTTCAGGTAATACTTCCAAAGTACATACTTTGTTTTCATACATGGATCCCATCTCGGATTTCATGGCCTCTAGCCATTTCTCGGAATCCGGGCCCATCATTGCTCCTCCATAGCTCGTAGGTTCATTGTTGTCCAATAGCATGACCTCCAAGACAGGGTTGCCGTACCACTCAGGATTAGTACGCGGCCTTGTCGACCTACAAGGTTCAATAGGAGCTTGATCCGAAGCTTCATGATCATCATCATTAACTTCCTCTTCTACCATCGTAGTTTCCACAAAAACATCTTTCTGCGCTGTGCTACTTTCTGGTTGAAGTAAAGGTTCAATAACCTCATCAAGCTCTATTTTCCTCCCACTCAATTCTTTCGAGAGAAACTCTTTCTCAAGAAATGTTCCGTTCTTAGCGACAAACACTTTGCCTTCAAATCTGAGATAGAAGGTATACCCGACTGTCTCTTGCGGGTATCCTATGAAGACGCATTTCTCCGCTTTGGGTTCCAGCATTTCAGGCTGAAGCTTTTTGACATAAGCATCACCCCCCAAACTTTAAGAAACGACAACTTTGGCCTCTTGCCAAACCACAGTTTATATGGCGTCGTCTCAACGGATTTCGATGGTGCCCTATTTAAAGTGAATGCAACTGTCTCTAATGCATAACCCCAAAACGATAGTGGCAAATCAGCAAGAGACATCATAGAACGCACCATATCTAATAAGGTTCGATTACGATGTTCGGACGCACCATTACGCTGTGGTGTTCCGGGCGGTGTCAACTGTGAAACAATTCCACACTGTCTTAAGTGACTGCCAAACTCATAACTCAGATATTCACCTCCTCGATTAGATCGCAGGAACTTAATCTTCTTGTTACAATGATTCTCAACTTCACTCTGAAATTGCTTGAACTTTTCAAACGTTCCAGACTTGTGTTTCATTAAGTAAATATACCCATATCTACTTAAGTCCTAAGTGAAGGTGAGAAAATAATGATATCCACCACGCGCTGTAACATTCATTGGACCGCACACATCAGTATGTATGATTTCCAATAAGTCACTCGCCCGTTCCATTGTTCCAGAGAACGGCGTTTTAGTCATCTTGCCCATGAGGCATGGTTCACATGTGTCAAGTGATTCAAAATCAAGTGACTCCAAAAGTCCATCAGCATGGAGCTTCCTCATGCGTTTTACACCAATATGACCTACACGGCAGTGCCACAAGAAAGTGGTACTATCATTATCAACTCTACATCTTTTGGCATCAATGTTATGAACATGTGTGTCATCACTATCAAGATTCAATATGAATAAACCCCTAACATTGGGTGCATGACCATAAACGATATTACTCATATAAATAGAACAACCTTTATTCTCTGATTTAAATGAGTAACCGTCTCGCAATAAACAAGATCTAGATATAATGTTCATGCTTAACACAGGCACTAAATAACAATTATTCAGGTTCATCACTAATCCCGATGGTAATCGAAGAGAGAGCGTGCCGACGGCGATCACATCAACCTTGGAACCATTTCCCACGCGCATCGTCACTTCGTCCTTTGCTAGCCTTCGTTTATTCCGTAGTTCCTGCTTTGAGTTGCAAATGTGAGCAACCGAACCCATATCAAATACCCAGGCACTACTACGAGAGCTAGTAAGGTACACATCAATAACATGTATATCATATATACCTTGTTTGTCGTTGGCCGCCTTCTTGTTAGCCAGGTACTTGGGGCAGTTCCGCTTCCAGTGACCAGTTCCCTTGCAATGAAAGCACTCAGTTTTTGGCTTGGGTCCATGCTTGGGCTTCTTTACAGGAGTAGCAACTGCTTTGCCATCCTTCTTGGTTTTACCCTTCTTGCCCTTGCCCTTGACCTTGCCATTTTTCTTGAAACTAGTGGTTTTATTGACCATCAAAACTTGACGTTCTTTCTGGATTTCAGACTCAGCGACTTTTAGCATCGCAAACAGCTCGACGACTGACTTGTTCATCTCGTGCATGTTATAGTTCATCACAAAGCTCTTGTAACTAGGTGGTAGTGATTGAAGAACTCTGTCAGTGATCGCCTCTGGCGGAAGGGCAATTCCCAACTCCGCTAGACGAGTTGAATACCCAGACATTCTGAGTATATGTTCACGGATAGACCCATTCTCCTCCATCTTGCAAGCATAGAACTTATCAGAGCTTTCATACCTCTCGATCCGGGCGTTCTTCTGAAAGATAAACTTCAACTCCTAGAACATCTCATATGCCCCATGACGTTCAAAAAATCTTTGAAGTCCCGGTTCTAAGACATACAATATCGCACACTGAACTATTGAGTAATCTCCAGTACGTGCCTCCCAAGCGTTCTTAACGTCTTCGGATGTCATGTCTTTTGGTTGGTCAACAAGCGGTGCATCAAGGACATATGATTTCTGGGAAGCCGTGAGGATAATCCTCAGATTACGGGCCCAGTCAACAAAGTTACTTCCATCATCTTTCAACTTAGCTTTCTCTAGGAACGCATTAAAATTCAGGGGTGCTACTGCGCAAGCCATTGATCTACAACATAAATATGCAAAGTTTACTTAGACTATTGTTCAAGATAATGAGTTTAGTTAATCAAATTACTAATACTCCAACTCAAATGGACATCCCTCAGGTCATCTGAGTGTCACATGATCCAAATCCACCAACTCAAGTCCGATCATCACGTGAGTTGAGGTGGCTTCAATGGTGAACATCATTATGTTGATCATATCTACTATATGACTCATGTTTGATATTTCGGTCTCTTGTGTTCTGAGGCCATGTCTGTACATGCTAGGCTCGTCAAGTTTAACCCGAGTGTTCTGCACGTGCAACACTGGCTTGCACCCGTTGTATGTGAACGTAGAGTCTATCACACCCGATCATCACGTGGTGTCTCAGCACGATGAACTTTCGCAACGGGGCACACTCGGGGAGAACACAATTCATCTTGAAATTTAAGTGAGGGATCACCTTATAATGCTACCGTCGTCCTAAGCAAAACAAGGTGCATAAAAGGATTACCATCACATGCAATTCATAAGTGACATGATATGGCCATGAACTTGTGCTTTTGATCTCCATCTAGAAAGCACCGGCATGATCTCCATCGTCACCGGCATGACACCATGATCTTCATCATCTTGATCTCCATCAACGTGTCGCCATCGGGGTTGTCGCGCCCAACATGCTTCTACTACTATTGTGTGATAGCCTGGCATATTAGGGATGATAGACTACTCATATCAATAAGGAATTCCTTCTTTTCCGGGAGCCCATTCGAACAGAACTCACAGGTTAAGCGTGCCTAGCCTGGAGTAGTTCTAGGATGGGTGACCGATCGGGAAGTTGGTCCTGGGTGCGCATGAGTGAGGACAAAGTGTGCAGAAAAGACTAGTATTGATCTGTGAGGCCAGTCTAGATCCTGCCAAGAGTAACGACCATCGGCGGGTGTGTCCGGGGCACTACAAGTTGGTATCAGAGGGTCGCCGGTGTGTCCGGAGTGTTACAAGTTGGTATCAGAGCCGACACTCGCGGTTACACGGATGTTTGCCAACAGGTGCGCGGTCATGTTGTTCATGAAGTTTGTGACCCGTTGTGGCACACGGAATGACACATGTCTCGGACTAGAAGCACAAACGTTTGTGCCAAGAGGGAACGTTCCTATGACCCGACGAGGACGTCGGTTCCTCTGAGTGGTGGTGTATGTGATAGCCTGGCATATTAGGGATGATAGACTACTCATATCAATAAGGAATTCCTTCTTTTCCAGGAGCCGATTCAAGCAGAACTCCTAGGTTAAGCGTGCCTGGCTTGGAGTAGTTCTAGGATGGGTGACCGACCGGGAAGTTGGTCCCGGGCGCGCATGAGTGAGGACAAAGTGTGCAGAAAAGAGTAGTATTGATCTGTGAGGCTAGTCTAAATCCCGCCAGGAGTAACGACCACCGGCGGGTGTGTGCGGGGCGTTACATATTGCTACTGTTTAGCGATAAAGTAAAGCATTACACAGCACTTAATGATTGACACGCAAGTCATACAATAATTGAATACAACCCTATGGCTCCTGCCGGTTGCCGTACTCATCGACATGCAAGTCGTGATAATCTATACATCACATGATCATCTCATACATCACATATATCACATCATGTAATTGGCCATATCACATCACAACATACCCTGCAAAAACAAGTTAGATGTCCTCTAATTGTTGTTCCATGTTTTACGTGGCTGCTACGGGTATCTAGCAAGAACAATTCTCATCTACGCAAAAACCACAACGGTGATACACTAGTTGCTTTTCAACCTTCTCAAGGACCGCCTTTGTCGAATCCGATCCAACTAAAGTGAGAGAAACTGGCACCCGCAAGCCATCTATGCAACAAGTTGTGGTCGAGGGAACCGGTCTGTCGTAAGAGTACGAGTAATGTTGGTCCGGGCCGCTTCATCTCACAATACCGCTAAACCAAAATCTAACCAAGGGAGGAAGCAATCTAAGCATCAACGCCCACAAACCTTTTGTGTTCTACTCGATATCTCATCTACACATAGACCTAGCTCATGATGCCACCATGGGGGAATGTTGCATGGGAAACAAAAAAAATTCCTATGCACATGTAGATCTATCCATGGTGATGAGCATCTACGAGAGGGAGAGTGGATCTATGTACCCTTGTAGATCGCTAAGCGTGAAGCGTTAAGAAACGCGGTTGGTGTAGTCGAACGTCTTCATGATCCAAATCGCCGTGCGTCCCGCGATCCAAACACGATCCGTCCCGCGGTCCAATCACGATCCGTCCCATGAACTTGATCATGATCTGTCCCACGGTCCAATCACGATCCGTCCCGCGGTCCAATCACGATCCGTCCCATGAAGTTGATCACGATCTGTCCCACGAACTTGATCACGATCCTTCCGATCTAGCGCCGAACGGACGACACCTCCGCGTTCAGCACACGTACAGATTGATGACGATCTCCGCCGTCTTGATCCAGCAAGAAGGAGTGGAGAGGAAGAAGAGTTCTCCGACAGCGTGACGGCGCTCCGGCGATGGTGGTGGAGCTATTCCGGCTGGGTTTCGCCTAAGCGCTGCAGAAAACCGATCTAGAGGAGAAACTATGCACTGGAGGAACGGGCAGCACATGGCTGAAAATTCTGTGCAAAAACCCTAAAAACTCCAGTATATATAAGAGGAAGAGAGGAGGAGGCTTGGCACAAGGGCTAAGCCTCCAAGGAGTCGGCCGAACCAGGTGGAGGAGGTGGACTCCACCTCCAATCCTAGTAGGACTAGGATTCACCTTATTTTTGCCTTGTTCCACTTTTTCTCCTTGGGCCTTTTTCCCCCAAACTGCATGGGCCTTGTGTGGGACTTCCACCCTCCCACTAAGGGCTGGTAAACACTCTCTCACAGCCCATGGAGCCTCTTGGGTCGAAATACCCCTCCCGATGGTCTCCCGGTACACTACCGTCACTCCCGGTACACTACCGATGAGCCCGAAACTTTTCCGGCGACTAAAACAGGACTTCCTATATATGAATCTTTACCTCCGGACCATTCCAGAGCTCCTTGTGACATCCGGGATCTCATCCGGGCCTCTGAACAACCTTCGGTCACCACCATACATAACTCTATACTATCGAAACGTCACCAAACCTTAAGTGTGCAGACCCTACGGGTTCGAGAACTATGTAGACATGACCGAGACACCTCTACGGTCAATAACCAATAGCGGGACCTGGATGCCCATATTGGTTCCTACATATTCTATGAAGATCTTTATCGGTCGAACCTCTATGTCAAGGATTCAGTTAATCCTGTATGATGTTCCCTTTGTTTTTCGGTATGTTACTTGCCCGAGATTCGATCATCGGTATCTCCATACCTAGTTCAATATCATTACCGGCAAGTCTATTTACTCGTTCCGTAATACAAGATCTCGCAACTAACACTTATTCACATTGCTTGCAAGGCTTATTGTGATGTTGTATTACCGAGTGGGCCCTGAGATACCTCTCCGTTCACACGGAGTAACAAATCCCAGTCTTGATCCATGCCAACTCAACAGACACCCTCGGAGATACCTATAGAGCACCTTTATAGTCACCCAGTTACGTTACGACATTTGATACACACAAGGCACTCCTCCGGTATCCGTGAGTTGCATGATCTCATGGTCATAGGAACATATACTTGACATGCAGAAAACAGTAGCAATAAACTGACACGATCATATGCTACGTTTGTAGTTTGGGTCTTGTCCATCACATCATTCTCCTAATGATGTGATCCCATTATCAAATGACATCACATGTCAATGACTAGGAAACCTTGACCATCTTTGATCAACGAGCTAGTTCACTAGAGGCATACTAGGGACAAAGTGTTGTCTATTTACCCACACATGTAATGTGTTTCCAATTAATACAATTATAGCATGGACAATAAACGATTATCATGAACAAGCAAATATAATAATAAACACTTTATTTATTGCCTCTAGGGCATATTTCCAACAGCGACTTCTGGTGGTACGAGCCAGACTTTCGGTGGTACGAGGCACCCTTGAGCCATAATTTCGTTAATAGCCCTTGGAGTGTGTGAGTACTCGAACTACGAATCCATGGTTCAATGACAAACCAGTCTAAGTTTAGCGATTAGAGACGAGAATTTGAATTCACTCTCTATCCTATCCTCTACTCTCTTTGCCCTTTGGCCTCAGCCACCCTTTCCTTCCAGCCTATCCTCACACGGTAAGGGAAAACATCTACGTATAGTTTGTATTACTGGGCCCACACAGGGCTGGAGTTGCGGGTCGGCCGGTTGGCCCTTCTCTTAGGCCTGACGACCAGATCTTCACTGGTGTCGCCATGTAGTGCTTCATGCCTTGTCGTTCACCTTCGGATGTTGTCATGCCTAGGTTGCTGACAATCCCCCTTGACCATATGGTTTGCCCCCAAGGCAACACGCGGGGAAGGTTTGCTTGAGCAGTTCAAGGTCTTCCCAAGTGGACATGGTTTCAATAGAGTGGCTCCACTTGATCAAAAGTTGAGTGATAGTCTTATCTCCTCGCGTAATGAGACGGCGATCTAGCACACGATTTGTCAATTGAAACGGGCATCGGGAAGAGGCAAGGAGGGAAGAACCTGTCGATCCGACTTGAGATGTCGCTTGAGCAAGGACACATGGAAAACCGGATGAAGTCGACAACACTCTAGTAAGCCCAGCTTATAAGCAAGAGCTCCCATACGAGCCAGAATGGTGAACGGTCCAAAATATTTAAAAGCCAGCTTGCGATTAGCTTGTGGAGAGCTTGAAGCCTATATATATTGTTGCATTTTAGGAAATACAGAATCCCCCACAACAAACTCAAGTTCACTACGATGCTTGTCAGCTTGGTATTTCGTATGCTGATGGGCACGTAAGGAATGATGCTTCACTGACTCCAGTACTAAGTGTGTGTCCTCAAGCCATTGTTGAATGTCGAAGTTGGCGACAACATCTACATAGGAAATACCAAAGTAGTGGGGAGGATGGCCATATATTACCTCAAAAGGAGAATGCCCCGTAGAGGAATGCCAATGGGTATTATACCATAGCTCACATAACATCAACCATTTCACCTAGTGTTGAGGATGAGCAGTGTAAATAGCCCTCAACCTGCTGATTGTCTTGTTCGGTCTGGCCATCTGTTTGAGGGTGTTGACCTGAACTCGTGCGCTACTGAATCCCAGATTGCTTACACAACTCTTGCCAGAATTTGCTTGTAAAAACGGATCTATGTTAAATACCAAATAAAGGGGAAGACCATGCAAACGATATACGCTATCCAGAAATGCTTCAACAACCTTATTGGCAGTATAAGGATGATGTAATGATATGAAATAGTCGTACTTAGATAATTTGTCAATGACAACAAGGATACAATTATAATGGCCTAAAGTTCGCAATCCATCAAAGAAATCCATAGTCATCATTTCCCAAGGAACTTTTGGAATTGTGATAACCCACAAGTATAGGGGATCAATTGTAGACTTTCTCGCTAAGTAAGAGTGTCGAACCCAACGAGGAGCTAAAGGTAGAACAAATATTCCCTCAAGTTCTATCGACCAATGATACAACTCTACGCACGCTTAACGTTCGCTTTACCTAGAACAAGTATGAAACTAGAAGTACTTTGTAGGTGTAACGGGATAGGTTTGCAAGATAATAAAGAGCACATAAATAAAAACTAGGGTCTTCTTAGATAAAGAAAAAACTAAGTTGGTCTTAGTAGAGAGCTTTTTGTCACAAGAAAGTTATTTGTCCCTAGGCAATCGATAACTAGACCGATAATCATTATTGCAATTTTATATGAGAGAGAATCATAAGCTAGCATACTTTCTCTACTTGGATCATATGCACTTATGATTGGAACTCTAGCAAGCATCCGCAACTACTAAAGATCATTAAGGTAAAACCCAACCATAGCATTATAAGGTATCAAGTCCTCTTTACTCCCACATGCAACATCCCACCTACTCGGGTTTATGCTTATGTCACTCAAGCAACCCACCATAGGAAAATCATGAACACATTGCAACACCCTACAGCGAGGATCCCTCATGCTTGCACGACATGGAGAGCACCATAGGACCACACCAATAATAAAACATGCAACTCAAACCAAACATGATCATTAATCAACCCATAGGACAAAACGGATCTACTCAAACATCATAGGATAGCCATACATCATTGGGAAATAATATATAGCCTTGAGCACCATGTTTAAGTAGAGATTACAGCATGGAGAAGGGGCGTTACACCGCTGCATATAGGGGGGGAGTTGGTGATGACAGCGGTGAAGTTGTTGGTGTACATCGCCGTCACGATGATGGCCCCGGCGGCGTTCTGGTGCCACCGGGAGAGAGCGGGAGAGAGACCCCTCCTTATTATTCTTCCTTGGCCTCCCCCTTATATGGGTGGAGAGTTTCCCCTCTGGTGCATGGCCTCCATGGCGGCGGAGGGGTGGGAGCCCCTCCAAGATTGGATCTCTCTCTTTGTGTTTCCTTTTGTTTCTGCATTCCCAGATTTTGGCCTTACACCGTTTCTTAAATATCCGGAGAACCGTAACTCCGACCGAGCTGAAATTTTGAGGGGATTTTTACTATAAAAATATCTTCATTGTGGCAAAAGGTGATCTCCAACAGACCTAAGGGCTGTCCACAAGGGCCGAGGGCGCGACCAGGGGGTAGGTCGCGCCCCTGGCTTGTGGGCACCTCACGCATCGGCTCGCGTTGATTCTTTTTCCCACAAATCACATATATTCCAAAAAAATCTCTGTAAGTTTTTATCGCGTTTGGATTTTGTTTGATATAGATTTTCTGCGAAACAAAAAGCATGCAACAAACAGGAACCGACAGTCGGCAGTGGATCAATATGTTAGTCCCAAAAATAGAATAAAAAATTGCCAAAGGTATATGAAAGTTGTAGAATATTGGCATTAAACAATCAAAATTATAGATACGATGGAGACGTATCAGCATCCCCAAGATTAATTCCTGCTCATCCTCGAGTAGGTAAATGATAAAAACAATTTTTTTGATGTGGAATGCTACCTAACATATTTATCAATGTAGTATTCTTTATTGTGGCATGCTATCTAGCATAATCTTGTCCATATAATCTAATCATGGCATGAATATTAAGACACAAGTGATTCAAAGCAATAGTCTATCATTTGACATTAAGACAATAATACTTCAAGAACACTATTTATGCAATCATGTCTTCTAAAAATATCATGGCTAAAAGAAAGTTATCCCTACAAAATCATATAGTCTGGCTATGTTCCATCTTCCCCACACAAAGTATTTATATCATGCACAACCCCGATGACAAGTCAAGCAATTGTTTCACACCTTTTATGTTCTCAAACCTTTTCAACTCTCACGCAATACATGAGTGTGATTCATGGATATAGCACTATAGGTGGAATACAATATGGTGGTGGTTATGAAGAAAAGGAGAAGATAGTCTCACATAAACTAGTCAAATCAACGGGCTATGGAGATGCCCATTAATAGATATCAATGTGAGTGAGTAGGGATTTCCATGCAATGGATGCACTAGAGCTATAAGTGTATGAAAGATCAAAAAGAAACTAAGTGGGTGTGCATCCAACTCGCTTGCTCAAGAAGACCTAGGGCAACTTGAGGAAGCCCGTCATTGGAATATACAAGCCAAGTTATATAAAGAAAAAATTCCCGCTAGTATATGAAAGTGACAAAATAGGAGACTCTCTATCATGAAGATCATGGTGCTACTTTGAAGCACAAGTGTGGAAAAAGGATAGTAGCATTGTCCCTTCTCTCTTTTCTCTCTTTTTTTTAATTTTTTGTGGGCATCTTTGGCCTCTTTTTTTATTTGGGCTTCATTGGCCTACTTTATTTTTTAAAAGTCCAGAGTCTCATCCCAACTTGCGAGGGAATCATAGCTTCCATCATCCTTTCCTCACATGGGACAATGCTCTAATAATGATGATCATCACACTTTTATTTACTTACAACTCAAGAATTACAACTCGATACTTAGAAGAAATTATGACTCTATATGAATGCCTATGGCGGTGTACTGAGATGTGCAACGATCTAGCATAGCAAATGACATCAAAAAAATGGACAAGCCATGAAAACATCATGCTAGCTATCTTACGATCATGCAAAGCAATATGACAATGATGGTGCATGTCATAATAAACGAAATGGTGCAAGTTGCATGGCAATATATCTCCGCATGGCTATGGAAATGCCATAATAGTAGGTATGGTGACTGTTTTGAGGAAGGGTATATGATGGGTTTAATGCACCAGCGAAAGTTGTGCAGTACTAGAGAGGCTAGCAAAGGTGGAAGGGTGAGAGTCCATATAATCCATGGACTCACATTAGTCATAAAGAACTCACATACTTATTGCAAAAGACTATTAGTTATAAAAGCAAAGTATTAGATGCATGCTCCTAGGGGAGAGGTTGGTAGGAGTTAACCATCACGCGGTCCCAACCCTCACACAAAGGATGGCAATCAATAAACAAATCATGCTCCGACTTTGTTACATAACGGTTCACCATATGTGCATACTACCGGAATCACAAACCTTTAACACAAATATTTCTACCAATCCACAATTACTCACTAGCATGACTCTAATATCACCATCTTTATATCGCAAAACTATTGCAAGGAATCAAACATATCATATCCAGTGATCTACAAGTTTTATGCAGGATTTTATGGCTAACCATGTGAATGACCAACTCCTGTTAACTCTCTAAATAGATATAAGTGAAGCTTGAGAGTTTAATTCTTTCTACAAAAGATATTACCATGCTCTAACAGATATAAGTGAAGCAAAAGAGCATTTTACAAATGGTTTTACAAATGGCGGTTTTCTATGTGTAGAGAAACAGGCAATCCAAACTTCAAATGATATAAGTGAAGCACATGAAGCATTCTATAAAGCCATACTCAAAAGATATAAGTAAGGTGAAAAGAGCCTTCTATAAATCAACCAAGGACTTTCTCATAACAGCATGGTGCATTATTGAAAAAATGAAAAGCACACAACCCTCCAAGATTTACGCATATCATGTGACGAATAAACATATGGCTCCAAGTAAAATTACCGATGGTTGTTAGAAGAAAGAGGGGATATCTTCCGGGGCATACCCAAGCTTAGTTTCTAGTACTTGAATATTATCTTGGGGTGCCTCGGGAATCCCCAAGATTAGTCTCTTTCCACTCCTTATTCCTTCATCCATCGTGATCTCACCCAAAACTTGAAAACTTTATTCACACAAAACTTAACAAAACTCTC
Organism: Hordeum marinum; assembly: GCA_022496015.1. NCBI lineage: Eukaryota > Viridiplantae > Streptophyta > Magnoliopsida > Poales > Poaceae > Hordeum > Hordeum marinum. The sequence continues at coordinate 418,178,542 of CM039675.1, forward strand.
GTGAGATACGTTAGTATAATAAAACAAATCACCACTTTAAGTAATGTTGCCAAACAATTCATATTTTGTTTTTTGCATTTTAGATACTATAATATAACTTTTCCTTGGCTTATACCACTGATACAATCGATGGTTTCATCAAAACGAGAAAAACAACGCATCAAAAACAGAATCAGTCAAAAATAGGACAATCTGTAGTAATATGAACATTCACAATACTTACGTAACTCTAAAAATTCTGAAAAAATAGAACTAAGTAAAAGAATTTCATTTATGTACTGTGTAAAAATTTCAGAAACTTTTGGCATTTCAGTAAAAAATGTAAATTCACGCACTCAAGCCAAAGTTTCTGTTTTTGCACTGCACACACCAAACAAGCAATCTAATCATCCTAAAGGCAAATCTTGGCACATTATTTTTATAATACAATGGATTTGTACAAGGGGATACTAATTTTTGTTGAAAATTTTCTATAATCAAGATTCACAAAGTTTCCATGGGCATGAACAAAGTTCAAGGCTAGCCCCCACTTCAACGTTGCTCGTCTTTTTCACTTTCACTTTTCTTTTTGAAAAAGTTTTAAGTTCCGCACTTTATTTTTTTAAAACTATATAAAATCACACAATATAATAAAATGACTCTCTAAAACTTCTGGGTTGTCTCCCTAGCAGCGCTTTCTTTAAAGCCATTAAGCTAGGCATAAAGTGTTCAAGTAATGGATCCACCCGGATCCCAAGGTATATGAAAGCCAATTTTAATTAACAATGATTTGTAATTCAGTAGTGAGCACAAAGTAACATATATCAAGCAACAACAAAGTCTAACTCTCTTCCTATGCATCAGCATGTCATAAAAGAACAATTCACGCACACAAAGTAAAGGCCAATGCATAGTATAAACAGTTTCTTGCATTTTATTGTATTGGAAACATAGAGAGCGGAAGATGTAGTTCCTCTCTCATAATAATTGCAAGTAGGAGCAGCAAGAACATGCATATTATATTCATTAAAATCATCATGTGCAATAGGAAAACGCAACCCATCAATATAATCCTTAATAAGTGAAAACTTCTCTGATATAGTGTAGTTTGGAGAATTCAAAAAGATAATAGGACTACCATGTGTGGGTGCAATAGCAACAATTTCATGCTTAACATAAGGAACCATAGCAAGTTCATATTCATAAGCATAATTCATATTGGCATCATGGCCACAAGAATAGCAAGCATCAAGTTCGTCAAAAAGGGGTATTTCAAATGAATTCAAGGGATCATAGCAATCAACATAGCATTCATCCTTCGGTAAGCACGAAGGGAAAATAAATAATGTATGAGTTGAAGAGTTACTCTCATTAGAAGGTGGGCACGGGTAGCTAATCCGCTCTTTCTCCTTTTGTTCTTTGCTCTCCTCGTCATCTTTTTCATCTAATGAGCTCACAGTGTCAGGAATTTCTTCTTCCATAGATTCCTGCAAAATATTAGTCTCTTCTTGGACAGCGGAGACTTTCTTAATAAAAGCATTAATACCAGCATTATATTTATAATTCTCATAGCAACATCGAAGTATAGCAAGATTTTCATATCTATAAACAACATCATCATAATCTTCATACTTTTCAAACAAAGCTTCAATTTCATAAGCACCCTTAAAAGCAACAAACTCTTCTATTTGTTCCACATCATAATAATCATATATACCATTAGCATAATAATCCAAGGTTTCATTATCATTAAATTTACATGAAAAGGGAAGGTGTTTAGCCTTCATCCTAGAGCAACAAGTAATATCATATCTCAAGCATAGATTCCAAGCATACCATTTCAACATATGAATTTGATCCCATAACAGTTTCCCTTTTTGAGTCAAGCGATAATCCCTAAAGTATTCACGTTGATCCAACGTGTATCCCATTATATAATTGAATGGAGTTTTCTCACGATGATCAAAGTAGTGCATAATATCTTTCACATAACGAGCATCGAGGGTTTTAGGAGGTTCCCCATCTCCATGAGTAGCAAGTACACCTAATTTTTTGGGTATTTCTTGTTCCATATTCATAACTAAATATAGAGAACAACTTAGAACAGCAACAAAATCTACTTAGTGATAAAGCAAACAAGCACACACGAGAATATTCACCCCACGCTATTGCTCCCCCGCAACGGCGCCAGAAAAAGGTCTTGATAACCCACAAGTATAGGGGATCAATTGTAGACTTTCTCGATAAGTACGACTGTCGAACCCAATGAGGAGCTAAAGCTAGAACAAATATTCCCTCAAGTTCTATCGACCACCGATACGACTCTACGCACGCTTAACGTTCGCTTTACCTAGAACAAGTATGAAACTAGAAGTACTTTGTAGGTGTAACGGGATAGGTCTGCAAGATAATAAAGAGGACATAAATAAAAACTAGGGGCTGCTTTGATAAAGAAACAACTAAGTTAGTCTTAGTAGAGAGATTTTTGTCACAAGAAACTTATTTGTCCCTAGGCAATCGATAACTAGACCGATAATCATTATTGCAATTTTATATGAGGGAGAGTCATAAGATAACATACTTTATCTACTTGGATCATATGCACTTATGATTGGAACTCTAGCAAGCATCTGCAACTACCAAAGATCATGAAGGTAAAACCAAACCATAGAATTATAAGGTATCAAGTCCTCTTTACTCCCATATGCAACAACCCACCTACTCGGGTTTATGCTTCTGTCACTCAAGCAACCCACCATAGGCAAATCATGAACACATTGCAACACCCTACAATGAGGATATCTCACGCTTGCGCGACATGGAGAGCACCATAGGACAACACCAATAATAAAATATGCAACTCAAACCAATCATGATCATCAATCAACCCATAGGACAAAACGGATCTACTCAAACATCATAGGATAGCAATACCTCATTGGGAAATAATATATAGAGTTGATCACCATGTTTAAGTAGAGGTTACAGCGGGGAGAAGGGGTGTTACAACTCTGCATAGAGGGGGATAGAGTTGGTGATGACGACGGTGAAGTTGTTGGTGTAGATTGCCGTCACGATGATGGCCCGGGCGGCGTTCCGGTGCCACCGGGAGAGAGGGGGAGAGATCCCACCTTCTTATTCTTCTTCCTTGGCCTCCCCCTAGATGGGAGGAGTGTTTCCCCTCTGGTACATGGCCTCCATGGTGGAGGAGGGGCGGGAGCCCCTCCGAGATTGGATCCTCTCTTTGTTTCCTTTTGTTTCCGTGTTCCCAGATTCTGGCCTTTCACTGTTTCTTAAATATCCGGAGATCTGTAACTCCGATCGGGATGAAATTTTGAGGGGATTTTTATTATAAAAATATCTTCCTTGCGGAAAAAGGAGAGATCCAACCGACCTAAGGGCTGGCCACAAGGGCCTAGGGCGCGGCCAGGGGGTAGGCCACGCCCCTGGCTTCTGGGCCCCTCGGGCATCGTCTTGCGTTGATTATTTTTCCAAAAATCACATATATTCCATAAAAAATCTCCGTAAATTTTTATCGCGTTTGGACTTTGTTTGATATAGATTTTAGGCGAAACAAAAAAACTTGCAACAAATAGGAACTAGCACTCGGCACTGGATCAATATGTTAGCCCAAAAATAGTGTAAAAAATTGTCAAAAGTGTACAAAAGTTGTAGAATATCGGCATGAAACAATCAAAAATTATATATACGATGGAGACGTATCAAATTGGCAGAGGATGAAGTAAATAGGGTAGGGTACACACTCAGATTTTGCAAATTGACAAGTTTCACACCGGTGTGGTTGCATTTTGATCATGTGCTTCATGCCCTTCCTATGAAAGAGTTGAGACACTCTTCTAGGAGGTAAAGGAAATCCTGAGTACCCACCCATTGGTCTAGCAAGTAATTGTTGTAAAATTTGTTGCTGCAATGGAGGATGATCCCCAACCCATATACACCCCTTGTTCTTTTAAAGTCCCCCTTCCAAAGTAAGAAATGGAACTGCAGTAGGGTCAACTGCAAATTTCTGGATAGGTTCTTTAGTCTTTGGATCAAACAATAATTGTCCATAATTTCTTGTTTCCAAGCAGGCTGAACTGGAGACAATGCCAGAACCGCAGAGTTAGTAGTTGGTCTATGATGAGTGATATTTTTACACTCATTCACCCTTTATTTAAACCGAGATATTTGCTCCAATATTGGTACTAATGACTAATTAATGTAAAGGATTAGAAAAATACTATCTTTATTGTGTATCTATAGGAAATGAGTTATAAATAGACAAAATCAAGCCAAAACAAGGAAATAAGTAAAAGAGGAGATAGGGGAGATCAAGAAGAGGCACACCAGAAGCCACAGAGCAAAAGACGATGTTCCATACGATCGCAAGTGCTCGTATGAGAGGTCGTATATCATGGATTCCGAGGCTCTTCGTCCACCTCAACCTAATTTATAAAGGGGACTGATTCTTTTCCATCGCATCTATAATTTTGATTGTTTCATGATAATATAGTACTATTTCCACATACCTTTGGCACCAATTTATATAATTTCTCAGACTAATATATTAATCTAGTACCCGGTGCCAGTTCCTGTTTTTTTCATGTTTTGTATTTAGCAGAAAATCCATATCAAAGAAAGTCCAAACACGATAAAATTATACAAAGATTTTTTTATGGAATATATGTGATTTTATGGCGCAATAATTAATAGAAGAGGAGGACCACATGCTCCACAAGGACGAAGGGTGCGCCCTAGCCCCAGGGCGTGGGCTGCCCCCTTCTTGCCACCTAGTATGTAGGTTGGAGCTCTCCTTTGGGAGAAAGGAAGCTTATATTGAGAGAAAAATCATGTTAAATTTTTCAGCCCAATTGGAGTTATAGATCTCTGTCTATAAAAGAAGTGTTTTTTTCCAGAAATGGGGTTGCACAATAAAGAATAAACAAAGAGAGAGATCCAGTCTCTAAGGGGGCTCCTCCCCTCTAGTAGGCATGGTGTCCAAGGACCATATGTGAAACCTTCCTCCCATGTAGGGGGGAGGCCAATAAAGAAGAAGAACGAGGGGCTCCCCCCTCTATTATCCGTCGGAGCGCCACTGAGGGAACCATTGTGACGGCGTTCTACATCAACAACTTCGCCTCCATCAACACCAAATTTCTCCCCTCTATGAAGCGGTGTAACCATACTTTTCCCATTGTAATCTCTACTTAAACATGGTGATTTATGCTTCATATTATTATCCAATGATGTGTTTCCATCCTATGATGTTTGAGTAGATTCGTTTTGTCCTCTGGGTTGATTCATGATCGTGATTGGTTTGAGTTGTATGTTTTATTTTGGTGACTTCCTATAGTGCCTTCCGTGTCGCTTACACATGGGGGGTTACCGTTGTAGGGTGTTGCAATATGTTAATGATACATTTATAGTGGGTTGCGAGGGTGTTGTTAGCTTAAACATGAGGGTGCCTTCCATGAACCCTAACCGTCGCCATATCCATCTCCATATCCACCATACCACCATAGTTCCTCTTCCTCTAGTTCATACTTGTAATCGTGCATCGCACAAGGCCACCATTATAAGACATATTATCAATCGATCGATCTTCAAGATGTGTTCTTCAATGTTTTGTTCGTGCGATGTGATATCCATGTGTGAGTAGTTCAGTAAGGTATGGTTCGAGGCATATTCCTAGAAACCCTTTGTATTTGTTGTGGGGATTAATGAAAGAGCTTTGAATTAACGCCTCGTATGTGCGAAATAAAATTGTTTCGTAGATGTCTATTTTCTTGTCCGCGTTCTTCATCCCTGCAGGTACCCAGGATCATGGAGAGCAAGACACGGTGAGTCTAAGGGGAGGGAGAACGTGAAGTGTTATTCTGAACACCAATGATAGAAAAGTTTAGTACGGTAACACAGATCCAATTCTTGGGGATTCATTAGGTGTAGTCACTAAAAACACAAAGCTCTTATGTGATTATTATAATCTTAATTATCGAGGCAACCCCGCGCGATAGATAGGGCCTTCGGTAGGACAAGTGATTCTTAATGCAGGACACATGTCGATCAAGATGTTACTTGGACACATCCCCCACTTCGGTTCACAAGCTCATTTGTTGCATGTTCTCTTCATATAACATGTCCCATTGAACCAAATAGTTGTCCATTATGCATAATTACTGGTATTTATGCTTTTTTACTGTAGGTATTTATACTTTTCCTTATGAGCATTGTACATTTAGTGTTTTATCTAGTTTTTATTAGTTTTTTTGTTTTCTTGTGTCTACAGGTGTTTGCAGTAACCTAGGACCAAGCACGATGAAAGGACCAAGGATGGTTTCAATACAGAGTCACCCAGGGGCGGGCTTAGCCATTCCGGAGGTTGGAAAAAGTGATTTTTCCAAAGTGATCCATTTCAAGATCTAAGACCAACAACGGATCAGCGTAGTTCATATAAATCCAACGAGCCCAAGACTGTAAAATTCCAAGATCGTATGAACAAATGGCGGTCATTTTATCGGAGAAGGTCGGGACAAAAGACGGTGTCCCATGTGACTGGAGCTGGTCGTGTTGCCAGTCGTATAACATGCAAAAAGCTCCGAAAGTTGCCCTTCCATATGGGATTCTTTATCAATTATGTCCCCGTTTGATGCCACGGGATCCTTGGCTCATAAAGAAGAGATTTTCAGACGATTTGGATCATCAAGAGCCCTTTGATAAAGCCCATCAAGAGAGGAGGCTAGGGGGATCCTTATTTGTGTCATCCTCAACCCTAGGCATCGCCATCTATTCTCATTCATCACTGACACATCCAAGACCACTTCCATTGTCGCTCCACCACCTGAGAAGAAGGGACAACACCAAGGGAAGGAGTAGCAGGCTCCGTCACCATGGGCACCGGCCCGGCCTTCGGGCCACTGACATCGCGTTGGCACCACCACCACCAGTGGTGCCCCCATCATCATCATCACCGCATGGTCATGCCTCCTCCCTTCAATGGTTTGATGTCGTCTTGTAACTTGTCCCTAACTTTCATGTCTTTGATTGAGTAGTTGAACTAGTTCTTGAGGATATGGTTGAATCTTATACGGTATTTGATACGATCCAATATTACCTGTTCATGATTCCAGCTAGTAGCCTTCACGAATGTCGAGAGGAATCACTGACATTTATTCCTTGTTTTTGTGAAGTATATTACTTCCGTTCTGAAGGGTTGGGTTGGGATGTTGGGGTAAATCGAGGTGACAGTAAAAGCCTTGATTCTTCGCCATCAGAATTGATAGGGGAGTTATGAAGAACCCTAGGAGAGGCCGCATCCACGGGGTAAACCCTTGATTATCATGAGGTGTGACCCTATGGGGGAGACTATGATGGTGGCGTGCATGGCACAAAGTCTATGTTAGAGTAGAACATGTTATATACCCAACTCCGCCCACTTATGCATTTGACTAGTGACTCGAGGATATGATAGTTCATATATGTGGTAGTGATTCTGGAACCCTCGATAACGCTTTACTACTCAGCATTGTCCTTACTAACTTAGTGTATTTTATTTACTATTTTTACCTTCTTGTTAGTAGTTTAGTTAATAAACTTTTTGTCTAGTTTCCCTATCAACTTATTGAGTAGACTATTTCCAAACTCTGGCTAGGGTGCGTACATAACAACTTGAAGTGACAACGTAGTTGCATGGTTGGTGGTGCCTTACTATCTGCTCTTTGTGGATTCGACACTTTACTTATCATGACAGTGCTACAACAACCATGTGAACTTGCAAGACATTAGTTATCACACCCCTTCTTGTATACAATCTTATAACTGAGCCCTAGAAGTTTGGTCATTGCTTTATGTTGCTATTCTGTATGCAAAAGTTGCTTTGTGAGGTTTACTGGAGCACGTTCATCAGTGTTGATAATAAACTCTCTCAGATGCAGATAAGAATGTTGTTGAGCAACAAGTAAAAGAGCTTGATTGTGTGGGTCCAATGCTCTACTGACATATGCAAGTGGATGTTGCTCCTGCATCAGACTGTCCCAATACCTACATCACAAGCATTTGTCTCAATCAAAAAAGGCTTCTGATATTAGGTAATGCCAGAACAGGTTCTGGAATTAATGCATCCTTGAGTGGTTGAAATGCATTTTGTTGGACTAAAGACTAGAAAAACACCACTCCTTTGCGCAAAAATAGTCAAACGTTTGGAAATATTGCCAAAATATCGAATAAAGTTTCTGCAATATCTTGCAATAATCACAAATCTCCTCACTTCCTTAACAGGCATAGGAACTGTCCACTCTTTGATGGTGTTGATCTTGGACTCATATGTAGCTACTCCATCCTTGATAATCACATGCCCTAAGTAATGGAGTTGCTGCTTGGCAAACTCACATTTGGAGCTCTTTACATACCACTGATGTTCTTGGAGTAGCTGCAAAACCTATGCCAAATGTTGCAAATGCAATTCCCATGTTGCACTGAAAACAAGAATATCATCAAAGGAAAATGAGGGCACACTTCCTAAGACAGGGAGAAAGGGTGAAATTCATAGCTCCTTGAAAAGTGCATGACCCACCAAATTCTAACGCCTTAAACTCAAAGTGGTCATGATGTGTTTGGAAAGTTGTTTTGTACTCTTCACTAGCCACTTGCCTGATCTGATGATACCCAGTACGCAAATTCAACTTGGAGAACCACTTAGCCCCATGCAATTCATCCAAGAGCTCATCTATAACTGGCAATGGAAAATTTCCTTTCAAAGTTAAGGCATTAAGATGTCTGTAATCAATCACTAACCTTCAAGTACCATCCTTATTTTTCACTAACATAATTGGAGAAGAGAAATGACTATTACTTGTTTGTATAATACCAGAGTCCAACATTTCTTGAACTTGTCTCTCCACTTCATCCTTGCGTTCTGGTGTAACTCTATAAGGCCAGATAGAAAAGGGTCTAGCTCCATTTACCATGTAATTCAATGATTGCACTCTCTATCATGAGGTAAAGTTGTTGGAACAAAATAAACAAAAAAATCTAGTCCGAAACTATTTGGATTTCAGGATCAATAGTTAGTTGCTCCTCTATAGTAAGGGATGACAACTCTGTCGGTGTTCTGGGACCGAGGGTACCTAGACCTGCCTGCCTGCAGCCCGGCGCGTGGCCCACCTCGCCGGGCCGATACGGCACAACGACAAACCCCTCAAGTCAAGGCCCTCGTGAGAGCTTCTACTTGCGAGGAGAAAAACACCAAGACCTCTAGAGGAGTGGCATCCCCTAGGATGCCTCCCGAGGAGCAGAGATTCCTATGCAGGTACTCGGCCTCATGAGGCCGGAATGACGTGGGCTCTAACAACTGAAGACAGGCGGGCACCATCAGGCGTAGAGAAGGACAATTTCCTCTTTCGTGCTAAGGAGGCAAGGACATACGCAGCGTCCCACGGAATCCCCCAAAGGTTTTCCTTTATAGTGCAACGAGACTGAGACCACAAGCTCGGTAGGATGAATGTCATCACCGAGCCCACCTCTGTGTCATGACCGGAAGCTTTGCAGGCGAAGACCACCTTTAGTCAGGATAGGATGTACCTCCTATCCCCCTTCGAATTTGGCTGTTGTGGGATCCCTTCCTGCCTATGCAATAAGGGAAGAGGACCGTGGCCACTATTAATAGGAACCAGCCTCCACCATAGATAGCGGGTTCGACACACCAGTTCATCCCCACGAAAGAGACCTCAGGAGGTCGCCCAACCACTGTACCAGTTCATCCACTACGTCCTCATGAGGGCAATCCACCAAAAGGAGGAGTAGGGTTTTACACTGCAAGGTGGCCCGAACCTGGGTAAATCTCTGAGTCCATCTTCCTCCCCGCTCTCATGCACCCGACGAAGCTAGGACATAGGGTGGTGAGGTTGATACTTTGAGCTGGTGGAGATCTTCGCACACGCCCCAGTGTTCCAACCTTGTTGGGTCTCTGGAGCCCCGATTCCGACAAACTCTATAATTGTATAAGAAAAATCAGACATCGTTCCCCGAGTAACAAATACCTGGCCAGCAAAATCAAAGGAAAGCCAATCCATGCTCATGGGACTATGCAATGCTAACCAATCAAGTCCCAGAATGCCATCATAGCTACTCAGGGACAAAATGTTAACTGTGTATGAAGCCTCACTTGGGAAGTGGACTAGGGACAATCTGGGATGTGTTTTGTGCAATCCAAAATTGCTCCATCAGAGACCTTAACTCGATAAGAGGACAGTCCTAACTCCAGACAATGTATCGGACAGTTTGCTATCAACAAATGAGTGAGTGCTACCAGAACTAATGAGATTTTTTAGAGCTCCTTGGATTTGCATGACAATCTGAAAAGATCTACTAGGACTATGCCTTCCTTGTGTTGCATCAGATAGGGCCATAAAATCAACCTCCTCGTCACTGTCATTGACTGTATCATCAATATGGGCAACACATTGATAGAACTCTACCATTTCATGTAATGTGTGCAATGTAACTATCTCTTTACAAGCATGATCTTTGCTCCATTTCTCACCACGGCTGAAACCAGAGACCCTTGGCATGTTTGTACGCTCTCACAGCACTTCAGTTGGCATATGCAATAGGAGATCTTCTCTCTTCAACAACTCTATTAAGGACATGTCATGCTACATGTGGAGGTGGTACGTAGGTGTTGGGAGACGTAGTAGTAAATCAAAAAAATTCCAACGTGTTCACCAAGATCTATCTATGGAGAAACCAGAAATGAGTAAGGGGAGAGTGCATCTTCATACCTTTGAAGATTGCTAAGCGAAAGCGTTACAAGAACGCAGTTGGTGGAGTCGTACTCGTAGCGGTTTAGATCGCGGTGGTCTCCGATCTTAGCGCTGAACAACGACGACTCCGCGTTCAACACATGTGCAGCCCGGTGACGTCTCCTATGCCTTGATCCAGCAAGGAGGAAGGAGAGGTTGAGGGAGAGCTCGGGCAGCACGATGGCGTGGTGACGGTGGAGCCACGTGGTACTCCGGCAGAGCTTCGCTAAGCACTACGGAGGATGAGGAGAGGGAGGAGTAGGGTTGCGCCATGGGAGAGAGAGATGCGTGTCTCCGGCTGCCCCAAGGGCTCCACTATATATAGGAGGAGGAGGAGGGAGGGCTGCGCCCTAGGGTTTCCACCCTAGGGTGGTGCGGCAGCCACCAGATCCGACCTGGCCGGCGGCCAAGAGGGAGAGGGGTGTGGATGCCCTAGGGTGGGCCTTAGGGCCCATCTGCCCTAGGGTTTGCCCCCTCCCACTTCAGCTGCGCCTTGGGCCCTTGTGGGGGCGCACCAGCCCACCTAGGGGCTGGTTCCCTCCCACTTGCGGCCCATGCATCCCTCTGGGGCTGGTGGCCCCACTTGGTGGACCCCCGGAACCCTTCCGATGGTCCCGGTATGTTACCGGTAATTCCCGAAACATTTCCGGTGACCAAAACCTCACTTCCTATATATGAATCTTGGTGGGCTGGTTCCCTCCCACTTGCGGCCCATGCATCCCTCTGGGGCTGGTGGCCCCACTTGGTGGACCCCCGGAACCCTTCCGGTGGTCCCGGTATGTTACCGGTAATTCCCGAAACATTTCCGGCGACCAAAACCTCACTTCCTATATATGAATCTTTACCTACAGACCATTCCAGAGCTCCTCATGATGTCCGGGATCTCATCCGGGACTCCAAACAACCTTTGGTAAACACGTACACTATTTCCCTGTAACATCCCAAAATTTCATTTTGGAATGTTATGATATAGTTATGCATCTATCATCATCATTGCTTGATTGTATGTAATAGTTGAAATGTCTTTTCTGACTTTCTGAAAGTTCTTTCTATCTTTTCCTATATTTGCTTTCACCTATTTGAAATTTTGGTTAAAAGTTCAAATAAGAGAGGAGGAACATGACACTCCACACCAGGGACTAATTGGTGATATATTTGAACAATAATAACCAGGGGTTATTTTGAAAATATTTGCAAAAAGGGTTTAAAAAACAATTAGACAATTTCTGAAAATAATATTTTTTTCAAAGTATTCAAATGACAGAATAGAAATGTTCATTAAATAGCATTTATTATTCTGTTAATTTTGATATATAATTCCCCCATATTTAGAGTCGATTTGAATGCTTTAAATGTATTTGAATGTCTCTGGAAAATTAGAAAAACAGTAACGGTAACCGTTTCCGGTATTAAACGGGCCGGCCCACGGCAGTTATTTCGCGCTTTTACTACGAGCCGGCCTACCGCGCGCAACGGACACGTCTCTCTCTCACTGACGCTGGACCCCACCCCCCGACCGACCGTTACCCTCGCTCGGTCATCCCCTTCCCCCGCACGCGCCGGAGATCCCGACGCCGACCGTTTCCCCCTCGCCGGATCTCTCTCCTCTCTCCTCCCCCGCACCCCTCGAGCGCCCTATAAGTAGCAGACCACTCCCCCGCATCCGTTCACCCCGAGTCCCCCTCCTACCTCGTCGAGGAGCTGCCGCAATTCGTCGCCGGAGTTCCACCACCACTGGATCTCGCCGTCGAGCGTAGCCACCGTCTCCGACCCCCGTTCGCCCCACCGTCGCCACCAATCGACTCCGGAGGACCGTCGCCATCGCCCGGACCACTTCCCCGTCTTCCCCGACCACCGGAGCGCCTCGCCGTCACGTTCACCACTTCCGGACTCGCCGGAGATCCCCACGCCGGCGACCTTTACACCGTGAGCTTCCCCAACCGTTCGATCTGGATCTTACGATCCAGATTAGAACATTATTATTACTCGAACCGGTATCCTCTTAGGATCGGCCGACTGCCCGTAACCCCGCTCGGACACCCACCTCAGCCACTCACGGGTCGCCACGTCACCCTAGTCGACCGTTAGTTAGTTTTTCTTTTCAGTTTTGTTTTTCAGAAAACAGAATGTATTCCAAATTTGCTTTAGCTATATCTTTTAATCTGTTTAGAGTTTTGAGTTGATTCTTTTTGCAATAGCTCACAATTTTCATGTAGTTTCATCCTGTACTTTTAAATTTCAAATTTGATCTATAAAATTTGGATTTAATCAAATTTGCTCAAAATCTTCAAATCTGAATAACTAGAGTTTGAAAATAGATTTTTATATGAATCCTTTTTCTACTGTTTGGTATTAGTTAGGACTACCTTCATGTTTAGTTTGAGGATTTTCAGGATATATTAGATTAATGTTTTTAACCAAAAACAGAATCTGCTTAGTATTATAATATAGTTTTATAAACTCAATTTTGATTAGTTTGGTTTAGAATTAGTTTTATTTGTTTATTAGGCTCTGTTAGTAAACATTTAGTGTTTTCACTCACTGTTAATAAAAAATATAAATTTGCCTAGTTTAATTTCATTTAACATAGGAATCACAACTTCTTTTCAAATAGGCATAATTTGATTAAAACAACTAACTAGTAATAGTTTTGTTTTCAACAAAGTTTTACATAGTTTAATTCTGTTTTCCTAAAACAAGTTTATTTGTAAATTATTTCCTGTCAAGAACATGTTTTGCTAATAAATAATAAGTTTAGTTTTCATTCTTTTGTTAATATAACTATAGTTGATTCATATAGTGTTTATCACAAACTTGTATAAACTCTACTAAAGTTTTCCCAACAAACTTAAATTGATTATATTCTGTTTATTAATAAAATATTCTATTGTTTCTTTGCTGACAACAATTGTCTTGTTATTTCAAAATAGTTTTATTATGTCAGTAGTGTTTTCATCCCTCACCTTTTGGAAAACAAAACTTTGTGTGTTTTTCTTGCTAGAGACTTTTGTGCATTGTTTGCCTTGTTTGTTTAGTACTTCTTTGCTGAATGTTATGAGTACTTATTTTGGTTGTATGCTTATTTGAGTGCATTGTTTGTTTCGTTAGATTATCCGGAGTGCGAAGCTTGTTACTTAGAGTCACTCACGTACGAAGATCATCAATCAGGCAAGTCACTTTGATCATGTTTTACCCATGTTTTATATGCATTAGTTCTACCATCTCCCCAGTTGCATGCAAGATAGGTTAGTTGGAAACTTGGTTACATTGTAGTAGTATCATGTGGTAGATACCCCTCTCAACCCTCTTTGACAACATTGGCCCCGGGAAACGTTGTTTTACTTTTGCTATGCTAATAGTAGACGGGGTTGGTTGTGTGATTCATGGGAGTTGAGAGAGTTAATAATTTCAAGACCTACATAATGAGCAAGATTTCAAGACTCCAAGTTTTCAACATACCTCTGGGTGGATGATGGTTGAACGGCGCCCTGGAGAAACCAGTGGTTAGCCTAGGTGATGCTGGAGATGGCCAGTATTCACGCGGAAAGGTCCACCCAGGCACAAAGGGATGGATGGGTGCGTCAAGACCCAAGGCTTACCTGCACAGCCACAAGTCATTATGGGCTCTGGCTTGGTTGGATATCATTGTGACTCTGGACAGGCGGTGCTACGAGAGGTAGAAGAACGGTAGGAAAGGATGGGCACCGTCAGAGTCGCAGGGAAACCCTTTGGAAGACCATGTTTTGGTCATCCGTTTCTCAAACACCCTGAAGTGCGAGAAATCAAACGGAGGCGACCAAATCTTGTGGGGAACGTGTGCAAAACTCTGCAGAGTACTCAAACCTAATCGATTAGCCGTGTCCACGGTCATGGACGACTTGAGCCAAAGGAATTGGAACTTCCGGAACTCTCAACACAAATAATATGATGATGTGGGAATTTAATAATTTTGGGTATGAGAACTGGTTGGTGGAACCATCTCATTAATCAACCAACTTAGTAATATTTTGCTTAGCCCCTTTTCTTGATGTAGGAAAAAATTGGCTTTATGCAAAACTTACCACCCCACCTGCCATATATGCATATAGACTAGATGACTACCTTTTTACCCTTCTCTTGTGACTTTGCCGGCATATTCCATATGCTGACCTACACGACTGCAACGTATCATGTTGCAGAATATTTTTCCGACCAGGAGTGAGGACACGTTCTACGCTCAGTGAGATGCCCTTGGAGTCAGATGGACTCATCTACCTTCGACGCTTCCGCAAGATTTAGATATTCTCATGAGTTGGCTTTTAGCCACTTTATTGTAATTTTTATTGTAATAAAGGACTCGATATGAGATTTCGATTAATATAATGCTGTGTGATTTCCCTTTGATATATACATTGATGTACCGTGTGTGTACCAGCATGATCTTGGGATGGTACGGAAACACCGGAGACTTGACCTTTTAGGTCGGGTCGCTACATTCCCTATAACCCTAGCGTCATCGAACCTTAAGTGTGTAGACCCTACGGGTTCGGGAGACACGTAGACATGACCGAGACACCTCTCCGGTCAATAACCAATAGCGGGATCTGGATACCCATGTTGGCTCCCGCTTGATCCACGACGATCTCATCGGATGAACCATGATGTCGGGGATTCAATCTCCCGTATACAATTCCCTTTGTCTACTGGTATGATACTTGCCCGAGATTCGATCGTCGGTATCCCTATACCTTGTTCAATCTCGTTACCGGCAAGTCTCTTTACTCGTTCCGTAACACATCATCCCATGGCTAACTCCTTAGTCACTTTGAGCTCATTATGATGATGTCTTACCGAGTGGGCCCAGAGATACCTCTCTGTAATACGGAGTGACAAATCCCAGTCTCGATTCATGCCAACCCAACAGACACTTTTGGAGATACCCGTAGTGCACCTTTATAGCCACCCAGTTACGTTGTGACGTTTGGCACACCCAAAGCATTCCTACGGTATCCGGGAGTTGCACAATCTCATGGTCTAAGGAAATGATACTTGACATTAGAAAAGCTTTAGCAGACGAACTACACAATCTTCTGCTATGCTTAAGATTGGGTCTTGTCCATCACATCATTCTCCTAATGATGTGATCCCGTTATCAACGACATCCAATGTCCACAGTCATGAAAACGTGACCATCTATTGATCAACGAGCTAGCCAACTAGAGGCTCACTAGGGACATGTTGTGGTCTATGTATTCACACATCCATTATGGTTTCCGGTTAATACAATTATAGCATGAGCAATAGACAACTATCATGAACAAGGAAATACAATAATAACCATTTTATTATTGCCTCTAGGGAATATTTCCAACAGTCTCCCACTTGCACTAGAGTCAATAATCTAGTTATATTGTGATGAATTGAACACCCATAGCATTCTGGTGTTGATCATGTTTTGCTCGTGAGAGAGGTTTAGTCAACGGATCTGCGACATTCAGATCCGTATGTACTTTACAAATATCTATATCTCCCTCCTAAATGTAATCATGAATGGAGTTGAAGCGGCGCTTGATGTGTGTTGTCTTCTTGTGAAACCTGGGCTCCTTGGCAAGGGCAATAGCTACAGTGTTATCACAGAATAGAGTCATCGGGCCTGATGCATTGGGAATCACTCCTAGGTCGGTGATGAACTCCTTCATCCACACTCCTTCCTCTGCTGCTTCCGAAGCAGCTATGTACTCCGCTTCACATGTTGATGCTGCCACGACGCTTTGCTTGCTGCTGCACCAGCTGACTGCCCCTCTGTTCAAAATATACACGTATCCGGTTTGCGACTTGGAGTCGTCTGGGTCTGTGTTGAAGCTAGCATTGACGTAACCCTTTACGACGAGCTCTTCGGCACCTCCATATATGAGAAACATGTCCTTTATCCTTTTTAGGCACTTCAGGATATTCTTGACCGCTATCCAGTGTTCCACTCCGGGATCACTTTGGTACCTCCCTACCAAACTTATGGCAAGGTTCATATCAGGTCTGGTACACAGCATGGCATACATAATAGAGCCTATGGCTGAAGCATGGGGGATGATACTCATCTCTTCTCTATCCTTTGCCGTGGTCGGGCATTGAGTCGTACTCAATCTCACACCCTGTAACACAAGCAAGAACCCCTTCTTGGACTGATCCATATTGAACTTCTTCAATATCTTTTCAAGGTATCTGCTTTGTGAAAGACCTATGAGGCATTTCGATCTATCTCAATAGATCTTAATACCTAATATGTAAGCAGCTTCTCCAAGGTCCTTCATTGAAAAACATTTATTCAAGTAGGCCTTTACACTTTCCAAAAGATCTTTATCATTTCCCATTATCAGTATGTCATCCACATATAATATGAGAAATGCTACAGAGCTCCTACTCACTTTCTTGTAAATACAGGGTTCTCCATAAACCTGTACAAACCCAAACGCTTTAATCACCTCATTAAAGCGAATGTTCCAACTCCAAGATGCTTGCACCATCCCATAGATGGAGCGCTGGAGCTTGCATACTTTGTTAGCATCTTTAGGATCGACAAAACCTTCCGGCTGCATCATATACAATTCTTCCTTAAGTAATCCATTAAGGAATGCCGTTTTGACGTCCATTTGCCAGATCTCATAATCATAAAATGCGACAATTGCTAACATGATTTGGACAGACTTCAGCATCGCTACGGGTGAGAAAGTCTCATCATAGTCAACTCCTTGAACTTGTCGATAACCCTTAGCGACAAGCCGAGCCTTATAGATGGTCACATTACCATCCACGCCAGTCTTCTTCTTAAAGATCCATTTATTTTCAATGGCTCACTTATCATCAGGCAAGTCCACCAAAGTCCACACTTTGTTTCTCATACATGGATCCTATCTCGGATATCATGGCTTCAAGCCATTTGTTGGAATCTGGACCCGCCATCGCTTCTTCATAGTCCGAAGGTTCACCGTTGTCCAACAACATGATCTCTAGGACAGGGTTGTCGTACCACTCCGGTGCAGAACGTGTCCTAGTGGACCTTCGACGTTCAATAGTAACTTGATCTGAAGTTTCATGATCATCATCATTAATTTCCTCTCTAGCCGGTGTAGGCTCCATAGAAACAACTTCCTGTGATGCGCTACTCTCCGGTTCGAGTGGAGGTACAATTACCTCATCAAGTTCTATTTTCCTCCCACTTACTTCTTTTGAGAGAAACTCTTTCTTGAGAAAGGATCCATTCTTGGCAACAAATAATTTGCCTTCAGATCTGAGGTAGAAGGTATACCCAATAGTCTCTTTGGGATATCCAATGAAGACGCACTTTTCCGCTTTGGGTTCGAGCTTCTCAGGTTGAAGTTCTTTCACATAAGCATCGCATCCACAAACTTTTAGAAACGACAACTTAGCTTTCTTTCCAAACCATAATTCATACGGTGTTGTCTCAACGGACTTTGACGATGCCCTATTTAAAGTGAATGCGGCAGTCTCTAATGCATATCCCCAAAATGATAGCGGTAAGTCGGTAAGAGACATCATAGATCGCACAATATCCAATAGAGTGCGATTACGACATTCAGACACACCATTTCGCTGAGGTGTGCTAGGCGGAGTGAGTTGTGAAACAATTCCACATTCCCTTAGGTGCGTTCCAAACTCGTGACTCAAATATTCTCCACCACGATCAGATCGTAGGCACTTTATTTTCCTGTCACGTTGATTCTCTACCTCACTTTGAAATTCCTTGAACCTTTCAAAGGTTTCAGACTTGTGTTTCATTAAGTAGACATACCCATATCTGCACAAGTCATCATTGAGGGTGAGAACATAACGGTAGCCACTGCGAGCCTTGACGCTCATTGGACCACATACACCGGTATGTATTATCTCCAATAAGTCAGTTGCTCGCTCCATTGTTCCAGGGAACAGAGTCTTGGTCATCTTGCCCATGAGGCATGGTTCGCACGTGTCAAATGATTCAAAATCAAGAGACTCCAAAAGTCCATCAGCATGGAGTTTCTTCATACGTTTGACACCAATATGACCAAGGTGGCAGTGCCACATATAAGTGGGACTATCATTATCTCCCTTACATCTTTTGGTACTCACACTATGGACATGTGTAACATCATGTTCGAGATTCATTAAAAATAAACCATTGACCAGTGGGCATGACCATAAAACATTTCTCTCATATAAATAGAACAACCATTATTCTCAGATTTAAATGAGTAGCCATCTCGCATCAAACGAGATCCAGATACAATGTTCATGCTCAAAGATGGTACTAAATAACAATTATTAAGGTTTAAAACTAACCCCGAAGGTAGATGTAGAGGTAGCATGCCGACGGCGATCACATCAACCTTGGAACAATTCCCGACGCGCATCGTCACCTCGTCCTTTGCCAGTCTCCGCTTATTCAGCAGCTCCTGCTTGGAGTTACAAATGTGAGCAACTGCACCGGTATCAAATACCCAGGAGCTACTACGAGCGCTGGTTAGGTACACATCAATAACAAGTATATCACATATACCTTTAACGTTGTCGGCCTTCTTATCTGCTAAGTACTTGGGGCAGTTCCTCTTCCAGTGACCGGTACCCTTGCAATAAGAGCACTCAGTCTCAGGCTTGGGTCCATGCTTGTTCTTCTTCCCGGCAACTTGCTTACCAGGCGTGGAAACAACTTTTCCGTCCTTCTTGAAGTTCTTCTTACCCTGGCCTTTCTTGAAACTAGTGGTCTTGTTCACTATCAACACTTGATGCTCCTTTTTGATCTCGACCTTCGCTGATTTCAGCATCGAGTACAACTCAAGAATGGACTTCTCCATGCCCTGCATGTTGTAGTTCATCACAAAACTATTGTAGCTAGGTGGAAGCGACTGGAGGATTCTATCAATGACCGAGTCATCCGGGAGATTAACTCCCAGCTGAGTCAAGCGGTTGTGCAACCCAGACATTTTGAGTATGTGCTCACTGACAGAACTGTTTTCCTCCATCTTACAACTTAAGAACTTGTCGGAGACATCATATCTCTCGACCCGGGCATGAGCTTGGAAAACTAGTTTCAGCTCTTGGAACATCTCATATGCTCCGTGTTGCTCAAAACGCTTTTGGAGCCCCGGTTCGAAACTATAAAGCATGCCGCACTGAACAAGCGAGTAGTCATGGCAGCGTGACTGCCAAGCGTTCATAACGTCTTGATCTGCTGGGAAAATGGGTGCATCACCTAGCGGTGCATCAAGGACATACAATCTTTTGGAAGCTATGAGGATGATCCTCAAGCCATGGACCCAGTCCGCATAGTTGCTTCCATCATCTTTCGGCTTGGTTTTCTCTAGGAACACGTTGAAGTTGAGAGTGACATTAGCGTTGGCCATTGGATCTACAATATAGATTGTAAAGACAATTTTAGACTAAGTTCATGATAATTAAGTTCACATAATCAAATTATTTCATGAACTCCCACTTAGATAGACATCTCTCTAGTCATCCAAGTGATACATGATCCATGTGAACTAGCCCGTGTCCGATCATCACGTGAGACAGACTAGTCATCCATGGTGAACATCTCCATGTTGATCGCATCTACTATATGACTCATGTTCGACCTTTCGGTCTTCTGTGTTCCGAGGCCATGTCTGTACATGGTAGGCTCGTCAAGTCAACCTAAGTGTTTTGCGTGTGTAAATCTGGCTTACACCCATTGTATGCGAACGTTAGAACCTATCACACCGATCATCACATGGTGCTTCGGAACAACGATCCTTAGCAAAGGTGAACAGTTAGGGTGAACACATTTCTTGAAATTTTAGTGAGAGATCATCTTATTTACAACCGTCTTTCTAAGCAAATAAGATGTAAACATGATAAACATCACATGAAATCAATATAGTGACATGATATGGCCAATATCATCTTGCTCCTTTGATCTCCATCTTCGGGGCACCATGATCATCACTGTCACCGGCACGACACCATGATCTTCATCATCATGATCTCCATCATCGTGTCTTCATGAAGTTGTCTCGCCAACTATTACTTCTACTACTATGGCTAATGATTAGCAATAAAGTAAAGTAATTACATGGCGTTTATGATTGACACGCAGGTCATATAATAAAATAATACAACTCCTATGGCTCTTGCCGGTTGTCATACTCATTGACATGCAAGTCGTGAATCCTATTACAAGAACATGATCAATCTCATACATCACAATGCATCACATCACATCCTTTGGCCATATCACATCACAAGGCTATGCTGCAAAAACAAGTTAGACGTCCTCTAATTTGTAGTTGCAAGTTTTTACGTGGCTGCTATAGGTTTCTAGCAAGAACGTTTCTTACCAATGCCAAAACCACAATGTGATATGCCAATTGCAATTTACCCTTCATAAGGATCATTTTCATTGAATTCAATCCGACTAAGGTGGGAGAGACAGACACCCGCTAGCCACCTTATGCAACAAGTGCATGTCACGCGGTGGAACCGGTCTCATGTAAGCGTACGTGTAAAGTTGGTCCGGGTTGCTTCATCCCACAATACCGCCGAATCAAGATAGGACTAGTAGTGGTAAGCAAATTAACAAGATCGACGCCCACAACAACTTTGTGTTCTACTCGTGCATAGATTCTACGCATAGACCTAGCTCTGATACAACAGTTGGGAGACGTAGTAGGAAATCAAAAAAATTCCTACGTATTCACCAAGATCTATCTATGGAGAAACAAGAACGATTAAGGGGAGAGTGCATCTTCATACCTTTGAATATTGCTAAGTGGAAGCGTTACAAGAACGCGGTTGGTGGAGTCGTACTCGTAGCGATTCAGATCGCAGTGGACTCCGATCTTAGCGCCGAACAACGGCGCCTCCGCGTTCAACACACGTGCAGCCCGGTGATGTCTCCTACGCCTTGATCTAGCAAGGAGGAAGGAGAGGCTGAGAAAGAGCTCCGGCAGCACGAAGGCGTGGTGACGGTGGATCTATGTGGTACTCCGGCAGAGCTTCGCTAAGCACTACGGAGGACGAGGAGAGGGAGGAGTAGGGTTGCACCGTGGGAGAGAGAGATGCGTGTCTCCGGCTGCCCCAAGGGCTCCACTATATATAGGAGGAGGAGGAGGAGGAAGGGCTGCGCCCAAGGGTTTCCACCCTAGGGTGGTGCGGCAGCCACCAGATCCCATCTGGCCGGCGGCCAAGAGGGAGAGGGGTGCGGCTACCCTAGGGTGGGCCTTAGGGGCCATCTGCCCTAGGGTTTGCCCCCCTCCCACTTCAGCTGCGCCTTGGGCCCTTGTGCGGGGCCCACGAGCCCACCTAGGGGCTGGTTCCCTCCCACTTGCGGCCCATGTAGCCCTCTGGGGCTGGTGGCCCCACTTGGTGGACCCCCGAAACCCTTCCGGTGGTCCCGATACGTTACCGGTAATTTCTGAAACATTTCCGGTGACCAAAACCTCACTTCCTATATATGAATGTTTACCTCTGGACCATTCCGGAGCTCCTCGTGATGTACGGGATCTCATCCGGGACTCCGAACAACCTTTGGTAACCACGTACACTATTTCCCTATAACCTTAAGTGTGTAGACCTTACGAGTTCGGGAGACACGTAGACATGACCGAGACACATCTCCGGTAAATAACCAACAGTGGGATCTGGATACCCATGTTGGCTCCCACATGCTCCACGATGATCTTATCGGATGAACCACGATGTCGGGGATTCAATCAATCCCATAAACAATTCTCTTTGTCTACCGGTATGATACTTGCCCGAGATTCGATCGTCGGTATCCCTATACCTTGTTGAATCTCGTTACCGGCAAGTCTCTTTACTCGTTCCGTAGCACATCATACCATGGCTAACTCCTTAGTCACTTTCAGCTCATTATGATGATGTCTTACCGAGTGGGCCCATAGATACCTCTCCGTCACACGGAGTGACAAATCCCAGTCTCGATTCATGCCAACCCAACAGACACTTTTGGAGATACTCGTAGTGCACCTTTATAGCCACCCAGTTACGTTGTCACGTTTGGCACACCCAAAGCATTCCTACGGTATCCGGGAGTTGCACAATCTCATGGTCTAAGGAAATAATACTTGACATTAGAAAAGCTTTAGCACACGAACTACATGATCTTGTGCTATGCTTAAGATTGGGTCTTGTCCATCACATCATTCTCCTAATGATGTGATCCCGTTATCAACGACATCCAATGTCCATGGTCATGAAACCGTGACCATTATTGATCAACGAGCTAGCCAACTAGAGGCTCACTAGGGACATGTTGTGGTCTATGTATTCACACATGCATTACGGTTTCCGGTTAATACAATTATAGCATGAACAATAGACAATTATCATGAACAAGGAAATACAATAATAACCGTTTTATTATTGCCTCTAGGGCATATTTCCAACAGTAGGAATGATGTCACCGCCCTAGATTAATGTCTGTAATCAATTACATTAGCATCATCATGTCATCATGTTTAATTTTCTGAAAGTTTGATTGACGGGACTTGGAATCCTCAAAATTCAATTAAAAGAAGGGCAAACAACCCTGAAAAAGGCATTCAATGATTCCAAAATATCATTCATTAATGCTCGATAATTTTGGCAAGGGTTCTGATCCAAACCAAATTTTGTGAACATTTTTGAGGAATATCTTGGGCACTGAATTTAAATAACTATTGTATTTGAATTTGGATCTTTATTCATATAACTAGAATATATTTTCAAATAACCCTGAAATAATCTATGTGCAAGTGCAATGTCCATTGAGCATCATAAAATATATTTAGAGGCTTTGGCACTGGTTTGAATTAAAAAGTGGCAACGAAATAAATAAAAAGAAAACAAAATATAACATAAAATAGAGCAGAAAAGTTACCTGTGCAGCCCAACACTGTAGATGGCTTAGCCCACCAGAGCAGAAAACTTATCTTGCTACAAAACTATCTATCATTGTATTCAACCTCTACCTACTGGCAGAAGCAAGCCTGAGCACGACGATCGCCACGCATGCACCATGCGAGTTGACTATCTGTTTCCCTCGCTAGCGCGAGAAAAGGGATAAATCTACACCACCGTCTCGACCTCGCTGACCCCTCCATTCTTCCCCCTCGCCCCTCTCTTGCTCTCTTGTTGCCATGGTGGAGCGCCACTGCTCGTTGCACCCATGGCCACCGGCCTCCATTCGCTAAGTCATCACGCCTAGAAGCCCCACCATGTCTTCTTCATCTTCGACGAGCCATGTAGCCGGGAAGCCCTGCAGCGTCTCCTGATGACCCACAAGTATAGGGGATCAATCATGGTCCTTTTGGTAAGTAAGAGTGTCGAACCCAACGAGGAGCAGAAGGAAATGATAAGCAGATTTCAACAAGGTATTCTATGCAAGTGATGTGAGTAACAATGATAGATAGTTTTGTAGCAAGATAATTTGTAACATGTAACAAGTAACAATAGTAGCAAGTGTGCAGCAATATATCCCAATCCTTTTTATAGCAAAGGATGGGCCCGAAAGTACTCTTATATGAAGTAAATCGCTCTCGAGGGTGCACCGGTGCTAATGTGCTATTCTTACTTGAACAAGCAGCCCACTTATGATTACCCCCTCTCGCAAGCATCCGCAACTACGAAAGAAGAATTAAGATAAATCTAACCATAGCATAAAACATTGACGTGGCTTGAGACTGCGTCGATATTTCCCCAAAGAGGAAGGATGATGTAGCACAGTGACGATAAGCATTTCCCTCAGTTGTGAAACCAAGGTATCAATCCGTAGAGGAAGATCACGCACCCACGTAAACAACACCTGCACACAAACAACAAATACTTGCAACCCGACGCGAAAGAGAGGTTGTGATGCTCTCTATGGTAATAAGATAGATTAGGTAACGATGGATAGGAGAGATAGATCTCTCAAGAAGAAAAAGTAAAAGATTAAATATGCAGCAATATATTTTTGGGTTTTTGGTTTCGTAGATCTGAAAACAAAGATTGCAAAAACGTAGGTCGGAAAGCAATATGATGGAAAAGTAGACTTGGGGGCCATCTGATTCACTAGTGGCTTCTCTCATGAGTATAGAGCACGGTGGGTGAACAAATTATTGTTGGGCAATTGATAGAAAATAGAATAGTCATGACGATATCTAAGGCATCATTATATAGGCATCACATCCAAGATAAGTAGACCGACTCCTGCTTGCATCTACCACTATTACTAGACACATCGACTGCTATCCAGCATGCATCTAGTGTATTAAGTTCATGGGAAAATGGAGTAATGCAGTAAGAACGATGACATGATGTAGACAAGATCTATTCATGTAGGAATAGACCCCAACTTGTTATCCTTAATAGCAATGATACATGTGTGTCTTGGCGCCCCTTCTGTCACTGGGAAAGAACACCGCAAGATCAAACCCATCACAAAGCACCTCTTCCCAAGGCAAGAAAAATCGATCTAGTTGGCCTAACTAAACCAAAGATTCAAACAAGAAATACAAGGCTATAAGCAATCATGCATATAAGAGATCAAAGAAGACTCAAATAATATTCATGGATAGAAACTAGCCATGAACTCAAAATTCATCGGATCCCAACAAACACACCGAAAAAGTTTACATCAAATAGATCTCCAAGAGACCATTGTATTGAGAATCATAAGAGAGAGAGAGAGAGCATGGAAGCCATCTAGCTACTACCTACGGACCCGTAGGTCTATGGTGGACTACTCACGCTTCATCGAAGAGGCACATATGATGAAGATGAACCCCTCTGTGATGGTGTCTAGATTGGATCTCGAGGTTCTGGAACTTGTGGCGGCTGGAATTGTGTTTCGTCGACTCTCCTAGGGTTTTTGGATTTTCTAGGAATTTATAGGCACGATAGTCGGTTGAGGAGGTGCCCGACGGCCTCAACACCCACCAGGTCGTGCCAGGGGACCTTTGGCGTGCCCTTGTGGGTGCTGGCCACCCTGGCCCCCCTCTTCTGATGCTCTTTGGCCCATATTCTTTCTTTTGGTCCGTAAAAAATCCACAAAAATCCCCACATTGTCTTGTCTCCGTTTGGTACTGATTTTGTGCAAAGTAAAAAAACAAGCAAAAACAGAAACTGGCACTTTGGTACTATGTCAATAGGTTAGTCCCAAAAAATGATATAAAGTTGTAATAAAAACATTGTAAAACATCCAAGAATGATAATAAAACAACATGGAACAAGCAAAAATTATAGATACATTGGAGACGTCTCAGCATCTCCAAGCTTAATTCCTACTCGTCCTCAAGATGTAAATGATAAAAACATAATTTTTGATGTGGAATGTTGGCCAACATGTTCATCATAATATTTTTTTTCTTTGTACATGATGGACATTATACTTGTAAATGATTCAAAGCAATAGTCTATTTTTAACATAATGACTTCAATACTGAAGCATATCAACAAGCAACCATGTCTTTCAAAATATCAACGCTAAATCAAGTTATCCCTGGCCCATCATGCTCCATCATTGGTCCATTCACAATACACACTATAATATTAGCTACACCTAACGCTCAAGTATGATCATAGTGCCCCCTATTTGGTGCTTTATAAGAGAAGATGGAGACTCAAATTTAAAAAATAAAAATTGCATAAAGTAAATAGATAGGCCCTTCGCAAAGGGAAGTAGGGATTTGTACAGGTGCCAGAGATCAAGTGTTTAAATTGACAGAGAAAATTATTTTGAGTGGCATGCCTTTCCTGTCAACAAAAATGACTGAGAGATTTCAATATCTTTCCACACTAGATGCATCATAGGCGGTTCCCAAACAGAAAATAAAGTTTATTCCCTTTTCCACCAAACTTTCACTTTCCATGGAGGGTCGTATCCATGGTTGCCTTCCATACCAACACCTTCCAAGGAATTTATTATTTGATAATATAAAGTAAATATTTTTTCTTTTTCATTTTGGGACTGGGAATCCCTATTACCGCCATACTCTCGTGGAATGACAAGTGAATAAACACTCATCTTGAGAATAACACATCTAGCATGAAAAAATATCGGTCGCCCCCTACCGTTTCATGAGCGGTACGAGCACACAAAAGAAAATTTTATTTTGAAATTTTAGAGATGGCACATACAAATTTGCTTGGAACGGCATGGAAATACCACATATAGGTAGGTATAGTGGACTCATATGGAAAAACTTGGTTTAAGGATTTTGGATGCACAAGTAGTATTTCTACTTAGTACAAGTGAAGGCTAGCATGAGGTTGAGAAGCATCCAACTAAGAAAAAAATCACATAATCGAGCATTAAGCATAACTAACACTAAATAATACACCACAAGTAGGATGCAATTTCGTAGCAGAACTATTGACTTTCGTGCTTACATAGGGAATCACAAACCTTAACACTAATATTCTTACTAAGCATAATTACTCACTGGCATAACTCACATATTACTATCATCATGTTTCAAAACTATTACAAGGAATCAAGTTTAATTTGTCCAATGATCTTCATGAAAGTTTTTATTATATCCTCCTTGGATATCTATCACTTTGGGACTAGTTTCATATATTGACATTGATTTTTTATAAGGTCACATGGATATAAGTGAAGAACATGAGCATACAAGTTTCATCTCTCAAAAAGGTATAAGTGAAGGATGAGAGGATTTCTTCAAAAGTTTCCAAGCACACCATGCTCAAAAAGGTATAAGTGAAGCACTAGAGCAATTCCATAGCTCAAAAAGTTTAAGTGAAGCACATACAGAAATTCTAACAAATAATAGCATGATTATGGCTCTCTCAAAAGATACAAGACACTCCAAGCAAAACACATGATATGTGACAAATAAAAATATAGCTTCAAGTAGTATACTGACGGTTGTTGGAAGAAAGAGGGGATGCCACTCGAGGGGCATCCCCAAGCTTAGTTGCTTGTTTCTCTTTGGATATATCTTGGGGGGTGCGGTAGCATCCCCAAGCTTTGGCTTTTGCTACTCCTTATCCCTTCATCCATCATGATCTCACCCAAAACTTGAAAACTTCAATCACACAAAACTTAACAAAATTCTTGTGAGATCCGTTAGTATAAGAAAGCAAATCACTACTTTAGGTATTGTTGCAAACCCATTCATATTTTGTTATTGCAGTATACCTACTGTATTTTAACTTTAACATGGCTTATACCCCCCAATACAAACCATGGATCACCAAAACAAGCACACAATGCAACGAAAATAGAATCTTTTTCAGATAGAACAGTCTGTAGTAATCTGTACTCTACCCATACTTCTGGAACTCTAATTTTTTTTGAAACATTAGGACAACGAATAGAATTTTTATAGCAATACCGTGTTAAAATTTCATCTCAATATGAAGTTAGAGTAAAAAATAAAATTAATATAATGGACGCAAAGTTTTTGTTTCAGATTCATCATTGTTTCTACTCTTCCCATGAATCATCCTAAAGGCTTTACTTGGCACAAACACTAAATAAACCATAAAAATGCAATCATAATAGAGGCATAATTGTGTCAACACACAAAAAATGAATTTTTGTTATTTATTCATCGGGTTGCCTCCCAACAAGAGCTATCATTTAACGCCTCTAGCTAGGCATAACGCATAGATTCAAGTATTGTCATCTTTGGTTTTGGATCCATAGGATGCCCTCATGATTGATTCATATGGTAGCCTAATTCTAGTTGTAGGGAAGTGTTCCATACCCTTTCGCAAGGGAAATTTAAGTATTGTCATCTTTGGTTTTGGATCCATAGGATGCCCTCATGATTGATTCATATGGTGGCCTAATTCTAGTTCTAGGGAAGTATTCCATACCCTTTCGCAAGGGAAATTTAAACTTAATATTGCATTCTTTCATATCAATCACGACACCTATAGTGCATAAAAATGGTATTGCAATCAATATCAAGCACAATAAATCATTGGGCACATAATTCCTATTTGCAAGAATAAGAGCATAGTTAATTCTCCACATAGGATTTTTAATAGTAGAATCCACCAACTGCAAATTAAGAGAGCATTCTTCAATGTTGGTTAGACCAAGCACATAACATAGAGATTTCGGAATCGTGGAAACACTAGCACCCAAATCACACAAAGAAAAGCATTCATAATTTTTAATCTTGACCTTAATAGTAGGTTCCCACTCATCATGCAATTTTCTAGGAATAGAAATCTCAAACTCCAACTTTTCTTCAAAAGATTTCGTCATGGCATCAACGATATGTTTAGTGAAAGCTTTATTTTGTGCATAAGAATGGGGTGAATTCAACATGGATTGCAGCAAATAAACACATTCAATCAACGCGCAACTATCATAATTAAAGTCTTTGCAATCCAAGATAGTGGACACATCACTAGTTAAAGTTTTGACCTCTTCAAACCCACTTTTATCAAAATTTTCATCAAGATTTTCACCGTCCAAATTATTGGGACACCTCTTAGATAAAGTTGACTCTTATTTGGTCCCTTCATTATCAATTGTAATATTACTAAACAAGGAATCAATAGAAGAAACACCAATCACTTTAAGATCTTCATCATTCTAATAGCGGAAATCACTAAAAGATGATTTTTCTAAGATTTTTCTTTTAGCTCTAAGCATAGCGGTTATTTTCTTACTCTCATCCATATAGACATGTAAATTTTTAATAGATTAATCAATATTAGGCACAAAATCTTTCAACTTGAAATTTTCAACATCATGAGAAATTCTATCAATGCTTCTAGACATATCATCAATCTTATTCAACTTTTCTTCTATCGCAGTATTGAAAGACTTTTGCACATTAATAAATTATTTAATATTACTCTCAATATCAGAGGTGTTCCTATTATTATTGCAAGAATAATTACCATAGGAATTACCATAATTATTAGAGGAATTTCCACGAAAAGTCCTAGGATTAAAATTACTTCTATAAGCATTGTTATTGAAATTGTTGCGCGAGACAAAATTCACATCTATGGACTCATTATTTTTCTCAGTCAAAGTAGACAAAGGCACATAATTAAGATCAATAGGAGCATTTTTACTAGCAACCAATTTCATCAAAGCATCAATTTTATCACTCAAAGTACCAATTTCCTCTACCGAATTAACCTTTTTTACTTGTAGGTGCTCTTTCGGTATGCCATTGAGAATAATTAGCCATTATATTATCTACCAATTTACTAGCTTCACCCAAAGTAATTTCCATAAAAGTACCACCCGTGGCGGCATCTAAAAGATTTCTAGAGACAAAATTCAATCCCGCATAAAAAATTGTATGATCATCCAATGATTTAAACCATGTGTAGGACAATTTCTTATCATCAAATTCATTATTTCCCAATATTGGGAAAGATGTTCATGCTCAAGTCGCTTAAAATTCATTATTTGTATCCTAAGGGAAATAATTTTCGTGGGAGGAAAATACTTAGTGATAAAAGCATCTTTGCACTTATTCCAAGAATCGATAATATTGCGAGGCAAAGATGAAAACCAAAATTTTGCATGATCACGCAAGAAAAAAGGAAATAGTTTCAAATTGACAATATCATTGTCCATATATTTTTTCTTTTGCATATCACACAATTCAACGGACGTGTTTGGAAGGGACGCGACATCCTCATTAGGATTATCGGCAAATTCCTCTTTCATGATAATATTCAACAAAGCAACATTAATATCACAAGACTCCGCACTAGTGGCGAGAGGAGCAATATGCATACTAATAAAATCATTGTTATTGGTATTGTAAAAATCACACAACTTGGTGTTCTCTTGAGTCAACATGACTACGCAAACAAGATTGCAAAAAAGGAAGAGATCCTGCAAGGAAAAGGGCAAATGAAAAAGGGAGAATAAAACAGAAAATTGGTG
This sequence comes from Hordeum marinum, assembly GCA_022496015.1. Taxonomy (NCBI): domain Eukaryota; kingdom Viridiplantae; phylum Streptophyta; class Magnoliopsida; order Poales; family Poaceae; genus Hordeum; species Hordeum marinum. The sequence continues at coordinate 418,209,202 of CM039675.1, forward strand.
AAGTGGGGGAGAGGAAAATGAGAGGCAAATGGAAAATAATGTAATTTCAAGGATATGAGATTTGTGATTAGGAACCTGGTAGATGAGATTGCTTCCTCTACGACAACGGTGCCAGAAATTCCTTTGACGTGGTTAGACACTGCGTCGATATTTCCCCCAAAGAGGAAGGGATGCATCACAGCGACGGCAAGTATTTCCCTCAGTTATGAAACCAAGGTATCAATCTGTAGAGGAAGATCACGCACCCACATAAACAACACATGCACACAAAAAACAAATACTTGCAACCCGATGCGAAAGAGAGGTTGTCATGCTCTCTATGGTAATAAGATAGATTAGGTAATGATAGATAGGAGAGATAGATCTCTCAAGAACACAAAGTAAAAGAGTAAATATGCAGCAATATTTTTGGGGTTTTTGGGTTTTCTACATCTGAAAACAAAGATTGCAAAAACGTAGATCGGAAAGCAATATGATGGAAAAGTAGACCCAGGCGTCGTAGGATTCACTAGTGGCTTCTCTCATGAGTATAGCGAATGGTGGGTGAATAAATTACTGTTGGACAATTGATAGAAAATATAATAGTCATGATGATATCCAAGGCAATGATCATTATATAGGCATCACCTCCAAGATAAGTAGACCAACTCATGCCTACATCTATGATACATCTCTATCGTATCTATAAATTTTGATTGTTTCATGCCAATATTCTACAACTTTCATATAATTTTGGCAACTTTTTATACTATTTTGGGGACTAACATATTGATCCAGTGCCCAGTGCCAGTTCTTGTTTGTTGCATGTTTTTCGTTTCGTAGAAAATCCATATCAAACAAAGTCCAAACGGGATAAAAACTTATGGAGATTTTTTTGGAATATATATGAATTTTGGAAAGTGGAATCAATCGAAGGCGGTGCCCGAGGGGCCCACAAGCCTGCCAAGCATGCCCTGGGGGGGTAGGGCGCGCCCTGAGGGCTTGTGGCTACCCCTTAGGTCGGTTGGATCTGTCCTTCGGCCACAATAAATATATTTTTATAAGGAAAATCCCCTCAGAGTTTTAGCCTGATCGGAGTCACGGATCTCCGGATATTTAAGAAACGGTGAAAGGCCAGAATCTGGGAGCACAGAAACAGAAGGAAACAGAGAGAGAGATCCAATCTCGGAGGGGCTCTCGCCCCTCCATCGCCATGGAGGCCATGGACTAGAGGGGAAACCCTTCTCCCATCTAGGGGGAAGGTCAAGGAAGAAGAATAAGGAGGGGGCTCTCTCCCCCTCTCTCCTGGTGGCGCCAGAACACCGCTGAGGCCATCATCATGACGACGATCTACTCAAACAACTCCATCATCTTCACCAACACCTCCATCACCTTCCCCCATCTATCTACAACGGCCCACTCTCCCGCAACCCGATGTACCCTCTACTTGAACATGGTGCTTTATGCTTCATATTATTATCCAATGATGTGTTGCCATCCTATGATGTCTGAGTAGATCTATTTTGTCCTATTGGTTGATTGATGATCATGATTGGTTTGAGTTGCATGTTTTATTATTGGTGCTGTCCTATGGTGCTCTTCGTGTCGTGCAATCATGAGGGATCCTTGCTGTGGGGTTATGCAATGTGTTCATGATTTTCCTATGGTGGGTTGCTTGAGTGACAGAAGCATAAACCCAAGTAGGTGGGTTGTTGCATATGGGAGTAAAGAGGACTTGATACCTTATAATGCTATGGTTGGGTTTTACCTTAATGATCTTTAGTAGTTGCGGATGCTTGCTAGAGTTCCAATCATAAGTGCATATGATCCAAGTAGAGAAAGTATGTTAGATTATGCCTCTCCCTCATATAAAATTGCAATAATGATTATCGGTCTAGTTATCTATTGCCTAGGGACAATTCCGCAACTCCTACCACCACTTTTCCACACTTGTTAAACTAACTTAGTTGTTTGTTTATCTTAGCAGCCCCTAGTTTTTATTTCAGTGCTCTTTATTATCTTGCAAACCATCCTATCACACCTACAAAGTACTTCTAGTTTCATACTTGTTCTAGGTAAAGCGAACGTTAAGCGTGCGTACAGTTGTATTGGTGGTCGATAGAATTTGAGGGAATATTTGTTCTACCTTTATCTCCTCGTTGGGTTCGACACTCTTACTTATCGACAGAGGCTACAATTGATCCCTTATACTTGTGGGTTATCAAGATCTTTTTCTGGCGCCGTTGCCGGGGAGCAATACCGTGGGGTGAATATTCTCGTGTGTGCTTGTTTGCTTTATCACTAAGTAATTTTTATTTTCTGTTTTAACTTGTTTTCTATCTTTAGATATGGGTAGGAATGCAAAATACCAAAAAATTAGTTGTACTTGCTGCTCCAAAAGTTGAGGAACTACTAGTGTTCCGTACCACCGAAGAATATTACTTGGGTCATCATCTATCCACCTGTGCTCGTGTTGAAAACCCAACTATCTTAGTTGAGGGGAAATCATTAAATGAGCATGCTCATTATGTGCGACACCGCATATCTCAAAAAGGGAAACTCTTGTGGCATCAAATTAATACTTTGTGTTGCTATGCTTGGAAGCTATGTGAAATTTATGATTTTACTTGTTGTTGTAAAGAAGCTAAAAAACACCTTCCCTACCAAGGTGTGTTTAATGATAATGAAATATGATCCTCTTATGCGAAGGAGGCCTATTGCTATAATGATGTTGAACAAATTGAAAATTTTGTTGCTTTTAAGGGTGCCTATGAAATTGCTTCTTTCATTGAAAAGTATGATGCTACTCTTTATGAATCTGAAAATTTTGCCATACTTAAATGTTGCTATGAAAAGTATGCTTCTAATGCTTATGTCAAAGATTTTATTGAAAGAATGACTGCTACTTTGGAAGAGACTAATATTTTGCAGGAATCTATGGAATAAGAAATTGCTGAAACTGTGAGCTCATTAGATGAAAAAGATGAGGAGGAGAGCGAACAACAAAAGGAGGAAGAGCGGATTAGCTACCCATACCCACCTTCTAATGGGAGTAACTCTTCAAATCATACATTGTTTAATTTCCCTTCATTCTTATCGAAGGATGAATGCTATGATAATTGCTATGATCCCTTGGATTCGTTTGAAATATCCCTTTCTGATGAACTTCATGCTTGCTATGCTTGTGGCCATGATGCCAATATGAATGATGCTTATGGAGATGAACTTGCTATAGTTTCTTATGTTAAGAATGAAATTGTTGCTATTGCACCCACGCATGATAGTCCTATTATCTTTTTGAATTCTCCCAACTACACTATATCGGAGAAGTTTGCATTTATTAAGGATTATATAGATGGGTTGGCTTTTACTATTACACATGATGATTTTGATAGATATAATATGCATGTGCTTGCTGCTCCTACTTGCAATTATTATGAGAGAGGAACTACATCTCCACATCTCTATGTTTCCAATTTCATAAAATTGCAAGAAACTGCTTATGCTATGTATTGGCCTTTACTTTGTGTGCATGAATTGTTATTTTATGACATGCTGATGCATAGGAAGAGAGTTAGACTTCGTTGTTGCATGATATATGTTACATTGCACTCACTACCAAACTACAAATCATTGTTAATTAAAATTGGCTTTGATATACCTTGGGATCCGGGTGGATCAATTACTTGAGCACATTATGCCTACCTTAATGGCTTTAAAGAAAGCGCTGCCAGGGAGACAACCAAGAAGTTTTAGAGAGTCATTTTATTATGTTGTGTGTTTTATAAAGTTTCAAAACAAAAAAATAAAGAGGGGAACCTAAAACGTTCTCAAAAAGAGAAGTGAAAGTAAGAAGGACGAGCACCGTTGAAGTGGGGGAGCTTCTTGAACTTTGTTCATGCCCATGGAAACTTTGCAAATCTTAATTACAGAAACTTTTAAACAAAAATAATTATCCCCTTGTATAAATCCATTGTATTATAAAAATAATGTGCCAATATTTGCCATTAGGATGATTAGATTGCTTGTTTGGTGTGTGCACTGCAAAAACAAAAACTTTGGCTGGCGTGAATTTACATTTTTTACTGGAATGTCCAAAGTTTCTGAAATTTTTATAAAGTACTGATATTTAAATTGTTTATTTTTTTCTAATTTTTCAGAATTTTTAGATTTACAAAAGTATGGTGAATGTCCAGATTACTACACACTGTCCTATTTAAGACAGATTCTGTTTTTGATGCATTGTTTTGCTCGTTTTGATGAAACTATCGATTGTATCGGTGGTACAGGCCATGGAAAAATTATAATACAATAGATATAATGGACAAATAAAGTACGAATTGGTTGGCAACAGTACATGAAGTTGTGATTTGCTTTATTATACTAACGGATCTCACGAGGATTTTGTTATGTTTTGTGTGATTAAAGTATTCAAGTTTTGGGTGAGATCACAATGGATGAAGGAATAAGGAGTGGAAAGAGACTAAGTTTGGGGATGCCCGAGGCACCCCAAGGTAATATTCAAGGACTCCCAAGAAACTAAGCTTGGGGATGCCCCGGAAGGCATCCCCTCTTTCTTCTAACAACCATCGGTAATTTTACTTGGAGCTATATTGTTATTCGTCACATGATATGCGTAAATCTTGGAGTGTCGTGTCCTTTTTTATTTTTATTTTAATAATGTACCATGCTGGTATGAGATAGTCCTTGGTCTATTTATAGAATGCTTCATGCACCTCGCTTATATCTTTTGAGTATGGCTTTATAGAATGCTTCATGTGCTTCACTTATATCATTTGAAGTTTGGATTGCCTATTTCTCTACCCATAGAAAACCGCCATTTGTAGAATGCTATTTTGCTTCACTTATATTTGTTAGAGCATGGGCATATCTTTTGTAGAAAGAATTAAACTCTCATGCTTCACTTATATCTATTTAGAGAGTTAACAGGAGTTGGTCATTCACATGGTTAGTCATAAAATCCTACATAAAACTTGTAGATCGCCGAATATGGTATGTTTGATTCCTTGCAATAGTTTTGCGATATGAAGATGGTAATATGAGAGTCATGCTAGTGAGTAGTTGTGAATTGGAGAAATACATGTGTTGAAGTTTGTGATTCTTGTAGCATGCACGTATGGTGAACCGTTATGTAACGAAGTCAGAGCATGATTTGTTTAATGATTGTCAACCTTTGTGTGAGGGTCGGGAGCGCGTCATGGTTAACTCCTACCAACTTCTCCCCTAGGAGCATCCGTCTAATGCTTTGTTTGATAACTAATATACTTTTGCAATAATTATGTGAGTTCTTTATGACTAATGTTGAGTCCATGGATCATACGCACTCTCACCCTTCCACCTTTGCTAGCCTCTATAGTACCGCGCAACTTTCATCGGTGCATCAAACCCACCTTCCTCAAAACATCCACCATATATTTTCCTCAAAACAGCCACCATACCTACCTATTATGACATTTCCATAGCCATTCCGAGATATATTGCCTTGCAACTTCCACCGTTCCGTTTAGTATGACATGCACCATCATTTTCATATTGCTTTGCATGATCGTAAGACAACTTGCATGATGCTTTCATGGCTTGTCCATTTTTTGATGTCATTTGCTAGGCTAGATTGATTCACATTCCGGTATCCTACCGGAAGCATTCATATCGAGTCATATTTTTGTTCTAGGTATCAAGTTGTAAGTAAATAAAAGTGTGATGATTTTCATTATTAGAGCATTGTCCCGTGTGAGAAAAGGATGATGGAACTTATGATTCCCTCACAAGCTAGGAGGAGTCTCCGAACTTTACAAAAAAAATAAAAGAGGCTAGCAAAGCCCAAATAAATAAATAAAAGAGGCAAAAGATGGCCACCAAAAAAAAGAAAAAGGAAAAAAATGAGAGAAAGAGAGAAGGGACAAATGGTACTATCTTTTTCCACACTTGTGCTTCAAAGTAGCACCTTGATGTTCATGATAGAGAGTCTCCTATTTTGTCACTTTCATATAACTAGTGGAATTTTTTGCACGACCACTTAGTTTTCTTTTTGAGCTTTCAAACACTTATAGCTCTAAGTGCATTCGTTGCATGGCAATCCCTACTCACCCACATTGATATCTATTGATGGGCATCTCCATAGCCCGTTGATACGCCTAGTTGATGTGAGGCTATCTTCTCCTTTTTCCTCATCACCTCCACCATATTCAGTTCCACCTATAGTGCTACATCCATGGCTCACGCTCATGTATTGTGTGAGTGTTGAAATGGTTTGAGAACACAAAAAGTGTGAAACAATTGCTTGACTTGTCTTCGGGGTTGTGCATGATTTAGATACTTTGTGTGGGGAAGATGGAGCATAGCCAGACCATATGATTTTGTAGGTATAACTTTCTAGGGCCATGTTATTTAGAAAGGACACAATTGCCTTGTTGGTGTGCTTGAAGTATTCTTGTTTTTATGCCAATATAGACTATTTATTTGAATCACTCGTATCTTAATATTCAAGCCATGATTAGATTATATGATCAAGATTATGCTAGGTACCATTCCACATCAAAAATTATCTTTTTTATCATTTACCTACTCGAGGACGAGCAGGAATTAAGCTTGGGGATGCTGATACCTCTCCATCGTATCTATAATTTTTGATTGTTTCATGCCAATATTCTACAACTTTAATATACTTTTGGCAACTTTTTATACTATTTTGGGGACTAACATATTAATCCAGTGCCCAGTGCCAGTTCCTGTTTGTTGCATGTTTTTTGTTTTGCAGAAAATCCATATCAAACGAAGTACAAATGGGATAAAAACTTACAGAGATTTTTTGGAATATATGTGAATTTTGGAACGTGGAATCAACAGAAGGCGGTGCCCGAGGGGCCCACAATCCTGCCAGGCGCACCCTAGGTAGGGCGCGCCCTGAGGGCTTGTGGCTACCACTTAGGTCGGTTGGATCTGTCCTTCGGCCGCAAGAAATATATTTTCATAAGGAAAATCCCCTCAAAATTTCAGCCCGATCGGAGTTACGGATCTCCGGATATTTAAGGAACAGTGAAAGGCCAGAATCTGGGAGCGCAGAAACAGAGGGAAACAAAGAGAGAGAGAGAGAGAGAGAGAGAGAGAGAGAGAGAGAGATCCAATCTCAGAGGGGCTCTCGCCCCTACGCCGCCATGGAGGCCATGGACTAGAGGGGAAACCCTTCTCCCATCTAGGGGGAAGGTCAAGGAATAAGAAGAAGGAGGGGGCTCTCTCCCCCTCTCTCCCGGTGGCGCCGGAACGCCACCGGGGTTATCATCATGACGGCGGTATACTCCAACAACTCCGTCATCTTCACCAACACCTCCATAACCTTCCCCCATCTATCTACAGCGGTCCACTCTCCCACAACCAGTTGTACCCTCTACTTGAACATGGTGCGTTATGCTTCATATTATTATCCAATGATGTGTTGCCATCCTATGATGTCTGAGTAGATCTATTTTGTCCTATTGGTTGATTGATGATCATGATTGGTTTGAGTTGCATGTTTTATTATTGGTGTTGTCCTATGGTGCTCTCTGTGTCACGCAAGCGTGAGGGGTCCTCGCTGTAGGGTGTTGCAATGTGTTCATGATTTGCCTATGGTGGGTTGCTTGAGTGATAGAAGCATATACCCGAGTTGGTGGATTGTTGCAAATGGGAGTAAAGAGGACTTGATACCTTATAATGCTATGGTTGGGTTTTAACTTAATGATCTTTAGTAGTTGCGAATGCTTGCTAGAGTTCCAATCATAAGTGCATATGATCCAAGTAGAGAAAGTATGTTAGCTTATGCCTCTCCCTCATATAAAATTGCAATAATGATTATCGGTCTAGTTATCGATTGCCTAGGGACAATTCTGCAACTCCTACCACCACTTTTCCACACTCGTTAAACTAACTTAGTTGTTTGTTTATCTTAGCAGCCCCTAGTTTTTATTTCTGTGCTCTTTATTATCTTGCAAACCTATCCTATCACACCTACAAAGTACTTCTAGTTTCATACTTGTTCTAGGTAAAGCGAACGTTAAGCGTGCGTAGAGTTGTATCGGTGGTCGATAGAACTTGAGGGAATATTTATCTACCTTTAACTCCTCGTTGGGTTCGACACTCTTACTTATCGATCTACCACTGTTACTCCACACATCGACCGCTATCCAGCATGCATCTAGTGTATTAAGTTCATGAAAAAATAGTGTAATGCAATAAGAACGATGGCATGATGTAGACAAGATCTATTGATGTAGGAATAGATCCCATCTTGTTATCATTAATAGCAACGATCCATGTGTGTCTTTCTGCCCCTTCTGTCACTAGGAAATAACACCACAAGATAGAACCCATCACAAAGCACCTCTTCCCATGGCAAGAAAAATCAATCTAGTTGGCCTAACTAAACCAAAGATTTGAAGAAGAAATACGAGGCTATAAGCAATCATGCATATAAGAGATCAAAGAAGGCTCAAATAATATTCATGGATAGAAACTGACCATGAACTCAAAATTCATCGGATCCCAACAAACACACCGCAAAAGTTTACATCAAATAGATTTCCAAGAGACCATTGTATTGATAATCATAAGAGAGAGAGAGAGAGAGAGAGAGAGGAAGCCATCTAGCTATTGCCTACGGACCCGTAGGTCTATGGTGAGCTACTCACGCATCATCGAAGAGGCACCTATGATGAAGATGAGACCCTCCGTGATGGTGTCTAGATTGGAACTCGAGGTTCTCGAACTTGTAGCGGCTGGAATTGTGTTTCGTCGACTCTCCTAGGGTTTTTGGATTTTCTGGGAATAAATAGGCACGATAGTCGGTTGAGGGGGTGCCCGAGGGCCCCAACATCCACTAGGTCGCACTAGGGGGCCCTCTGACATGCCCTTGTAGGAGCTAGCCACCCTAGGCCCCTCTACTGATGTTCTTTGGCCCATCTTCTTTCTTCTGGTCTGTAAAAAATCCACAATAATCCCCACAGCATTTTGTCTCTGTTTGGTAATGTTTTTCTGCGAAGTAAAAAACAAGCAAAAACAACAACTCACACTTTGGCACTATGTCAATAGGTTAGTCCCAAAAAATGATATAAAGTTGTAATAAAATGATTGTAAAACATCCAAGAATGATATTATAACAACATGGAACAAGCAAAAATTATAGATACGTTGGAGACGTATCGAACGTGTGGATCCAAATCAGCCCCTTATAAAGTAACGCATAACCTGGGGTTTAAGCCTCTGTCACTCTAGCAACCCATCATCTACTTATTACTCCACAATGCCTCCCCTTAGGACCATAATATGGTGAAGTTTCACATAGTCGATGTTCACACGGTACCACTAAGAGAAGCAACAACATACATGTCATAAAAATATCGAACGAATACCAACTTCACATGATTACTTATAACAAGACTTCTCCCATGTCCCCAGGAACAAAAGTAACTACTCACACATCATCAAGATTTTCAACATCATAGGTGTAATAATGATGATAAAGGATCTGAACATAATATCTTCCACCAAGTAAACCAACAAGCATCAACTACGAGATGTAATCAACACTACTAGTAACCCACATGTACCAATCTAAGGTCTTGAGACAAAGATTGAATACAAGGATGAACCATGGTTTGAGATGAGATGGTGCTGGTGAAGATGTTGATGAAGATTGGTCCTCCCACGAAGGAGGAAGCATTGGTGATGATGATGGCTTCGAACTCCCCCTACCATAGGGAAGTTTCCCCGGCATAATCTCTCTGTCGGATATCAAAAGGGCCTCTGCCCAGGTTTCCGCCTCGAGATGGAGGCGTTTTCGTCCTGAAAGTATCTTCTTAATTTTTGTTCTAGGTCAACACACACCTTATAGTAGAATAGGGGGCCAGGGTACCTGCGAGGGCCCCACAAGCTAACAAGGCGCGCCCACGGGGGTAGGCGCTCCTTGCTGGCTTGTGGCCAACATGTGGCCCCCTTTGGTATATTTTTGGCCCAATAATTATTATATATATTCCATAAAACTTCTCCATGAAGTTTTTGAGTCATTTGGAGTTGAGTGATTTTTCTCCCCTTTCTTGGTTTTCATGTCCAGAATTCAAGTTCCTGACAATTCCCCTCTTTGTGATGTACCTTGTAAATTCAGAGAGAAAAGACATTTTTTATATCATAAAGTGTAATAATGACCAAGAATAACATAAATATCAATAGGAAATATGATGCAAATTGGACATATGAACTCCCCCCCCCAAGCTTAGATCTCGCTTGTCCTCAAGCGAAAGCCGAACTCGATAATAATGTCCACATAATTTGAGAGAGAGGTGTCGATCAAAACAGAGTACATGCATGAAAGCATCATGAATAATAGCACAACATCAAGTTTTTCGTCATATAGCTTCTCAAAGCAAGTAACAATCTATCCATAATTATTAAAGTATGAAGCATAAACTTTATTGACAATCAACAAGTTGTGTTCTTAGACATTGAGACAATCATAATTCATCATATTTCAGAGAAGAGTCTATGTAAGAGCTTATATTTTAGCAAGTTCACATATTCAACTATCATTTAGTCCTCTATGATTGCTGACACTCATTGCATATTTTTGGAGCTAATGTTTCCATCGGACACATAGAAAGATAGGGGCATCTTGGGGAGCATTGTGCCTCCACACCACTCCGAACGGAGATTAGCATCTGCAAGGGTGTGAACTTTGGGATACATCGTCGTCTCCGCGTGCCTCGGTTATCTCTTACCCGAGCCCCTTTACTTATGCACTTTACTTTGTGATAGCCATATTGTTTCTTGCTTTCACTTAGTTGTTTATCTTACTTAGCATAAGTTGTTGGTGCACATAGGTGAGCCTAGTTGTTTTAGGTTTTGTGCTTGACTTATTAAACATTAGTTTTATTCTGAATTTGTTTAAGCCTAAACCGTAATTATTTTAAAGTGCCTATTCACCCCCCTCTAGGCGATATCCACGTCCTTTCAATTGGTATCAGAGCTAGGTCTCTCATTATTAGGTTTAACAACCTAGAGAGTAAGGATGTCGAGTAGGCGATTAGGATTCTTTAAAACTCTTAGTTTCAATGGCACAAATTTTGATGCTTGGGTAATTCGCATGCTTAATCTCTTTAGGGTCATGGACCCATCTTTAGAGCGAATTGTAGATATGGGTTTTCTCCTCCAGAGGATTCTCAACACCTATCTTTGGAGGATGAGAAAAAAATCTTATGTCAATGCTCAAGCTTCTAATGTGCTTTTTGATGCTTTGAGCAATGTAGTTATATTTGAACTCATGTCATTCAGGGATGCTCATGAGTTGTGGATAATGCTTCAAGATAAATTTGGTGAGTCCAAGATTTGTAGGGATGATTGTTCTCCCTCCACCTCCGGTCGTGTTGTCTTCTCACCTTCATCTACTTCACCTACATGTGCATTGCCACAAGGTAATTATATGGCGAGTAGTGATGATCATTGTAATGATGATAGTGGGCTTATTGTTGATAATTCTTGTTCACTATCTTATTGCAATGCTTCATCTTTGGACTTTAACACCTTGAGCACTTTAAATGTTTCACATGCTTGTGTTGATAGTCCTTGCATATCATGTACAAATTGCTTGACTAAATCTCATGATGATATGCTTGCTATATCTTGTTGTCATGATAAAAATGTATCTATTTCCTCCATTTGTTGTGCTAAAAATGTAGAGGAAACCCAACATTCCATGGAACAAGATGTGGTCTTGAATGGTGCTTCAAGGGATCCTACAGCATCATCTGTTATTTCTCACTTTTGCCTTATGGCTAAGGCTTCAAAGGTATCTCCTACTTTGAATCCCAATATATCTCACAATGATGATGTTGATGATAATTATGAAGAGAGTGATAATATTGCTTCCTTCAAAAATTAAGGGAGAAATGGTTTTTAAAGTTCTTCATAAGAATAAAATTGCTCATTCCAACTTCATGGAAATCATGTCTATTGCCATTGAGGGCAAGAAATATGTTGAGGAGTTGGAAGCTCATCTCGAGGAGCATGAGACCATCATTGATAAAATGGAAGGTCATGAACATGATTACGCTAATGAGATCGCAGAGCTATCTCAAGCTCTTGAAAATTAACAAACCACAAAGGAATCTCTTGAGGAGACCTTTGCTCTAGAATTATCTAGATTAAAGGAATCCCATGAAAGAGCTCTCAAGGTGGCTAATTGACGAGGATATGTACTTAGGGTAGGGTCCTAGGCAAGTCCTACATACCCTACCTAAGGACACTACATTGGAGGACTTGAAGATCAAGCATAAGATTCCGACTGGATTCCATGAGACGTTCAAGTCACTCGACATTCAATCCACTCGGAGTCTTCTTCCTTCACTCGATAATCGCATGTCACTCGGTGGACCTCATTCTCAGTCGACACTAGAAGACCAGGAGCCACCATCTGGAGGCCAATGGGCAGTCGTTAGTCCTTCATCATTAGTAGCATTTATTATGTACGTTACCAGTAACGTCAGTCTTGAAACCCACGATCGGACCCTTAGATGTCGGGCACTCATGAGGGGCAGCGAACTCTATATAAGCCACCCCTCCCCTCTGGCACAAGGGTTCGCAACCATTGTAATCTTAACATTCCACACAACATAAGCTCCCGAGCACTGAGACGTAGGGCTGTTACCTCCACGAGAGGGGCCTAAACTCATACATCCCTGTGTACACCCTCGCCGTAGCTAGGACTCTGCCCTCTCCCTTCGTACCCCTACCTTCTACTGTCAGGCTCGTTCCCACGACAGTTGCGCCCACCATGGGGCAGGCGTCTAAGCGACTTCCGGCGAGGTTGCATTTTTCATCCTTCAACATGTCTTCCAATGGTGTTTTTGCTCTGGGCCATAAGATCCGTTTCGGTGCGCTCACCTTCATCGTCGATGACTCGGCATGGCTTCAGGAAGCGCCTCTCGATGTCGAGGCGCTCCCAGTCCATCGGGCCGTGCACTTCCACACGAGTTCCTATGGCGTGTTGCTGCGTCAGCCGTTGACTCCCTATACGTCGGCTCCCCTCATTGTTCGCAGTCGCAACCGGTCCGGCCGCTCACGACTCCAGCTCTGGGTCAAGCACGCATTGGCGTGTCAAATTTCTTATTCGCAGATCGCAGCGCTTGAGCCTGCCGAGTCTCTTCATGGCGTGTTCGAGTCAGATTCTGATCGGTCTGATATCCCTTCCGAGTGCGAGAGCTGCAATCCAGCATCGGAGGTCCTTATGGCGGGCTCTCATCAAAGCCCGCTGCCGGGCTTTGGCCACGGCAAGCGTGATGCTGGTGGCACGTCGAGTGAACAGCCGCGTCGCAAGGGGGAGGTTCTTCACACCCCCATCATTGGTATGACGGCTGAGGCCCAGGCCTTGGAGGCCACGCGCATTCGGCTGGAAGAGCTTCAGCGTGAACTCGACGAGCGCGCTCGCCAGTGTCCGCCTGTGCCGGTCGACGACAGCGACAGCTGTTCCCAACTAGCTCCCGCAACGATGTTGAGGTATATTGAACTCCTGTGTTAAATGTTGCTGATGCTGCTAGGATAGCAAATTCCATTCAGCCATCGTGGTCAGAGGCTGGAAGAGGGTTGATGCAGATCAGGGGCATTGTTAGATGCAGCATAGCGTCAGAATTCTGTAGTTTCACAGTCCTGCAATAGGATACGCAGCAACCCACCCAGGGCCGAAACCGTTCAGTCGGTACATAGCCCTGGATCACCCCTGCATCGTAGGAGTGGGGGCTTTCGCGAGGATCGGGTCAGAGATCAGTTTCACCGTGAAGACCATCGTCGAGTGCCCGCTCCTCCACAGGGCGGTCCGCGCGTGCCCCGGCACCCGGACGATAGGCGCTCGTTCGGTGATGAGCAGAATGCAGAGTTTGATGCTCGAGATCTCCTTACCTAGAAGTGGATCAACAGGGGCAGAGCCCACAACGAAGGCCAAGATAGAGACTTTCTGAGTGGTAGCTCAGCTGTGATTTCTGGTCCTGAGTGTTTCAGCAGAGCCATCCGTTCTGCGGAGATTCCCCCCAACTTCAGGTTGGCGGCTAGGATCAGAAAATTTTCTGGTGAGTCCAAACCAGAGACTTGGTTAGATGATTAGCGAGTGGTTGTACAGATTGGTAGCGGCAACGACAACGTCACAATGAAGCACTTGTCCTTGATGCTAGATGGTTCAGCTCGAGCTTGGTTTAATCGCTTGGCTCCTTCCAGTATATATTCCTCGGAGGATCTTGCTCGAGTGTTTATCTGAACCTTTGAGGGTACTTGCAAGCATCTTGCAGGTCTGGTCGACTTACAACATTGTGTCCAAAAGCCTGATGAAACTTTGAGAGACTATATTCAGCGGTGGTCCACTTTGCATCATACAGTGGAGAATGTGTCAAAACACTAGGTTGTGTGTGCTTTCAAGGCCGGTGTGAGATACAGGGAGCTATACCTAAAGTTTGGGCGCACGGGTGATATTTCACTCGGCAAGATAATGGAAATCGCCACTCGGTACGCCAATGGCGAAGAAGAAGACCGCCTCCATAGCATCAAAGGAAAGGCAGTCGCCAATGAGGCTGGTGGCAGTAACAATCGGAAACGGAAGCAAAAAAGCTGATGGTCCGATTCAAGCAGAAGCAGCAGCACTGGTGAACCAGTCAAAAAACAAGGGCAAGGCTAAAGCACAGTATGCCCCCAAGAAAGGAAAAAATCAGTCAGGAACTGATATCATGGATCAGCCGTGTGTAATTCACATGAGGAAAGATGCGGAAGGCAATGTGATTTTGCCCAAGCACACCACTTGACAGTGTGAGACCCTTATCCAGCAATTCAAGGGGGACCCGCCGAGTGATAAATCTCCCGAGAAGGGTGATGAAGATGAAGATAAAGAAACATTCCTAGATGTCACTGCTACCCTTGTGATTTTTGCTGATGTCGAGAGCAAGAGTCGTCTGAAAGTCATCAACAGAGAAGTCAACATGGTTGTACCTGCTACTCCTACTACCTCAAGTGGTCCCAGTATGCCATCACATTCGACCAAACAGACCATCCTGATCATGTGGCCACTCCTGGTCGACAGGCTCTGGTGGTTGATCCATTGGTGGGAGCACTCGACTCAGAAAGGTCCTCATGGACGGTGGCAGCGGCCTGAATATCCTCTATGCAGATACCCTGAAAGGGATGGGCATTCTGATGTCCCGACCGACTGAAAGCAACATGCAATTTCACGGGGTCATCCCAGGGAAGAAGGCCAAGTCACTCGGCCAGATAGCATTGGATGTGACAATCAGGAACGACAAAAATTTCCGAAAAGAAAAGCTAACGTTTGAAGTCATGGATTTCCAGAGTGTCTACCATGCCATTTTGGGTCGACCCGCATATGCACGTTTCATGGCCCGACCATGTTACATGTATCTCAAGTTGAAGATGCCAGGCCCTAAGGGTGTGATCACAGTCACTAGCAATCGACAGCGGGCTAAAGAATGCCTCCAGCAAGGCTCCAATACCGCCGATCACCAGATGGCCATGGTCGAGCTGGAAGACTACAAGAAAACCATTGACCCTGTTGATTTGCTCCGTGCAAAGAAGCTGGCTTCCGAGTCGGCGTTTCAGTCGGCAGGGGAAGTGAAGAAGGTGCACATCCACCCGACGGATCCTACTGCTGCCCCGACGAATATCTCACCAACAGTCGCGAGCAAATAGGAAACCGAGCTCATCCGATTCCTCCGTGAGAACTAGGATATCTTTGCTTGGAAGCCTGCTGACATGCCGGGGGTTCCCAGGGAGCTGGCTGAGCACCGTCTAAGAGTGGATCCAAAAGCCAAACCCATCAGGGAGCATTTGCGTCATTCAGCGGCACAGAAGCGCAAGGCAATCGGCAAAGAAGTGGCCCGTCTCTTGCAAGCCAAGTTCATTCGGGAGATTTACCACTCCGAGTGGCTCTTGAATGTTGTGATGGTGCCAAAGAAAGATAAGTCTTTGCGTATGTGCATTGACTTCAAACATCTCAATCGGGTATGCCCGAAGGATCATTTTCTGCTCCCCCGCATAGATCAAATTGTTGACTTGACTGCGGGGTGCGAGCGTTTATCGTTTCCGGATGCTTACTCTGGGTACCATCAGATCCGTCTGTATGGCCCGGACGAAATAAAGACAGCTTTCATCACCCCATTCGGGTATTTCTACTACATCACTATGCCATTTGGTCTCAAAAATGCTGGCGCAACTTTTATGCGTATGATTCAGAAATGTTTACTCGACCAGATCCCTCGGAATGTCGAGGCATACATGGATGATATAGTGGTCACGTCCCGCAAAGGTTCCGACCTGTTGGCCGAGTTGGCCGAAACATTCGCCAATTTGAGGAGATTCGACATAAAGATGAACCCGGCCAAGTGTACTTTCGGCATCCCTGGCGGAAAATTACTCGGTTTTCTCGTTTCCGAATGGGGGATCAATGTCAACCCTGAGAAGATCGGTGCCATTACCCGAATGAAGACTCCCGTGCAAGTGCACGATGTTCAGAAGCTCACAGGTTGTTGGCAGCATTGAGTCGATTCATTTCTCGTCTTGGTGAGAAGGCTCTGCCTTTATATCAATTGATGATGAAGTACGACACATTCGAGTGGACTCCCAAAGCCAAAGCAGCGTTTGTTGACCTCAAAGCCCTGCTCTCCACCCAGTCGGTGCTTGCCGCTCCTGGCAGCAAAGAGCCCTTGCTCCTATACATCGCGGCCACAAATCAGGTCGTTAGTACAGTGCTAAATGTCGAGCGGTAAGAGGAGGGTAAGGCTTATAAAGTCCAACGGCCAGTCTATTATGTCTCGGAAATTTTGTCCCCCTCAAAGCAAAGATATCCACACTATCAGAAGCTTGTCTATGGTATTTACCTATCAATGAAGAAGGTGGCGCATTATTTCCAAGACCACTCGATTTCAATCGTCAGTGATGCTCCTTTTTCCGAGATTTTCAATAATCGAGATGCATTAGGTCGAGTGGCTAAATGAGGAATCGAGCTTGGACACTTCGACATCAGATACGAAGCCAAAAAAGTAATCAAGTCCCAGGCATTGGCAGATTTCATGGCCGAGTGGATTGAACAGCAACAGCCAATCCAAGTTCACTCGGCGCATTGGACAATGTTCTTTGATGGC
Organism: Hordeum marinum; assembly: GCA_022496015.1. Classification (NCBI taxonomy): domain Eukaryota; kingdom Viridiplantae; phylum Streptophyta; class Magnoliopsida; order Poales; family Poaceae; genus Hordeum; species Hordeum marinum. Next base: position 418,226,358 of record CM039675.1, read on the forward strand.
TCTAAAATGTTGAATGGGTCTGGTGCTAGTGTTGTCTTGATATCTCCCAAGGGTGACAAGCTCAGCTATGTCTTGCAAATTTACTTTGATTCCTCCAACAATGAGGCAGAATATGAAGCACTTTTGTATGGGTTGCGCATGGCTATCTCACTCGGCGTCAAGCGCCTGATGATTTATGGCGACTCAGATCTGGTGGTGAATCAAGTGATGAAAGAGTGGGATGTTCAAAATCCCGCTATGACTGGGTACAACAATGCAGTCCGAAAGTTGGAGAAGAAATTTGAAGGCCTGGAACTTCATCATGTTCCCCGACTAAAAAATCAGGCGGCCAACGAGCTATCCAAGATTGGGTCCACTCGGTGGCCTGTCCCTAGTGGTGTGTTCTTAGAGCACTTGCACACTCCTTCGGTACAAGAGGATCCTTTCACCGAAGAGCCCCCACAAGCTTTGAGTTCCACTAACTCGACAGAAGTCGATGTCCCTACAGTGATTGATCTGGTCATGGAGATTCTGGTTATCACTCCCGATTGGACTGTGCCATACATTGTCTATATCCTCATACAAGAGCTCCCTGAAGATGAAACAGAGGCTCGACGGATTGTGCGCAAGTCCAAGGCTTTTACTATGATGGGAGATCAGTTGTTCAGAGAGAGTGCGACTGTCATTACACAACACTGCATTTCCCCTGAGGAAGGTCGAATGATTCTGGATGAGATCCACTCAGGAGCTTGCAGTCATCATGCGTCCTCATGGATGATTGTCGCCAAAGCGTACAAAGATGGTTTCTTCTAGCCCTGGGCTAATGAGATGGCTAAAGACATCGTCGATCACTGTGATGGATGCCAGTTCTATGCAAACTTATCACACAAGCCAGCCTCTGCTCCGAAGACAATTCCCCTCGTCTGGCCATTTGTTGTTTAGGGACTCGACATGGTTGGTCCCTTTCAGACCGGAAAAGGTGGTTTCACTCATTTGCTGGTTGCAGTTGACAAGTTTACCAAATGGATAGAAGCCAAGCCCGTCAAGAAATTGAACTCCCGTATGGCGGTTACATTCATGAGAGAGATAATTTTCCGGTACGGCATTCCTCACAGCATTATCACAGATAACAACACCAATTTTGACTCGGAAGAGTTCAGAAAATTCTGCACATCTCATGGCACTCGGGTAGATTATGCATATGTCGCTCACCCGCAAACCAATGGGCAAGTCGAGCGAGCTAATGGCCTCATCTTGCAAGGTCTTAAGCCTCGTCTCATGCACGACTTGGATCATGCCGCTGGTGCCTGGGTAACTGAGTTGCCGTCTGTGTTATGGGTCCTGAGAACTATGCCAAATCGGTCGACTGTGCGGACTCCTTTTTTCCTAGTCTATGGTGCTGAAGCTGTCTTGCCGAGTGACTTGTTTCACAATTCTCCTCGAGTGGAACTATATTCTGGCTGAAACCGAATAGGCCAAGCAGGATGGTGTAGATCTCTTGGAGGAAGAATGAAAGATGGCTCTGATTCGGACTACTGCCTATCAATAGGATCTGCGGTGCTTCCATGCGAAGAACGTCAAGAGTCGATCGTTTCATGAAGGAGACTTGGTGCTCCGAGTGAATCAACACCGACCTCACAAGCTTGATCCTGTATGGGAAGATCCTTTCGTCGTCACTAAGGTGCTTAACAACGGAGCCTATCATCTGTATAATCTCATGAAGCGGATGGACGAGCCACGAGCCTGGAATGCGGATCTGCTCCGGCATTTTTATACTTAAGAGACAGAAGAATCTTCTGATGTAATAAGAATACTTCATCAATGTAATTCAAATTTCTGCAATATATATTGTTGATTCCGATCATACAGTTTCAATTTTGGGAATACTCCGAGTGTTGAGCGATCCTCTCACTCGGGGGCTTAGCTGCGAACATGCTTTCGCCTAAGTTAAAAACCCTGTCGGGTGGATAGCAGTCCATTCACTCGACATCTTAGCTGCGAATCGACATTCGCCTAAGTTCGAAAGAACTCTGAGTGATGAGCAATCCTCACACTCGAGGGCTTAGCTGTGAACATGTTTCGCCTAAGTTAAAAACCCTGTCGGGTGGATATTAATCCATTCACTCGACGGCCTATTTGCAAATTCGTCTTCGCTTAGGCTCAAAAATACTTCGAGTGGTGAGCAATCCTCATACTCGGGGGCTTAGCTGCGAACATGCTTTCGCCTAAGTTAAACACCCTGTCGGGTGGATAGCAGTCCGTTCACTCGACGTCTTAGCTGCGAATCGACATTTGCCTAAATTCTAAAAAAACTCTAAGTGATGAGCAATCTTCACACTCGGGGGCTTAGCTGCGAACATGTTTCGCCTAAGTTAAAAACCCTGTCGGGTGGATAGCAATCCATTCACTCGATGGCCTATGTGCAAATTCTTCTTTGCTTAGGTTCAAAAATACTCTGAGTGGTGAGCAATCCTCACACTCGGGGGCTTAGCTGTGAACATGCTTTCGCCTAACTTAAACACCCTGTTAGGTGGATAGTATTCCATTTGCTCGACGACCTATTTGCGAATCCGTCTTTGCTTAGGGTCAAAAATATTCCGAGTGTTGAGCAGTCATCACACTCGGGGGCTTAACTGCGAACATGTTTTCGCCTAAGCCTAAAAACAAACTCAATCGAACAAACAATTGAAAACCAAATATGGATAAAATCCAAAGGATAAATTGTGGATAAATGTTTCGTAAAGAAGCAAATGTGCTCAGGCCTAAGGCCTGAATGAAGTTTAAGGGATACAGTTTCACTCGGCATACCGAGGCGAATAAAAGTGTTTCTTCCTAAGGTCAAGTTTTTCAATCATCCGACGGGCTGGCTGGCTCGACAAAAGTGTCCAAGTCGATGCCATGTGCGATTCTGTTAGCTGCGTCAATGAAGGTCTCCATGAAGTCCTCAAACTGAAGCTTCTTTGTGTTAACCACTCGGAGCTCCTTCAGCTTTTCCTCCCTCACGTCTCTACAATGGACCCTGCCGAGTGATAGAGCCACGTCAGCACCGCAGCAAGCAGCAGGCTTCTTCCATGCCTGCACTCGACTTGGAAGCTCGTTCAGACGGGCCATCATGGAGTTGAGGTCGAGCTGAGGAGGGTCCTCGAGCCATAGCTCCTTATCAATCCTCTCCATCGCAGATTTCAATCAGACAAGATATGCCTGAGCGCCCTGGAGCGAAAAATTGAGTCTGAGCATGTTCATGGCCACCGCGTCCGCGACAGGAGACTTGGTGGGGTCCAGGTTGGGCTCAATCTCTTTTGTCTCCTTTTCGAAGTCTTGGTAGAATTCTGTTGAAGAGAAGGAATGGGAGGAGAGTCGGTGAGGTATGATCTTCATGGATTTTACAAAGTTCAGTCAACAAGAGACACTCACCGTCGAGCATGATGTACATCTTCCTCGAGAATTTTCCCAAATGCCTCTCCAGGTCGTTGCTCCTTTTGTTCAGCTGCTCAGCCCTTTTGACGAGCTCCACGCGCTCTTCCTTCAGCTTTGTGTTCTCCTCCTCCAGCTTCTGGGCAGCCGCCAGCTTTCGATTTGCAGTCTCGGTTTTGTCCTTGGCCACCCATTGGGTGTCAATGAGTGCTTTGTCCTTGTCCTCCAACGCCTTCTTCATGGAATCTAAAGAAACAACATTGTTGAGTCACACTTGGAGTCGACGATTTTCATTGCGCACGTCTGTTCGTGTGAGAGCAGTCGGTTCAAAGCATGAAAAGTGAAGATAGGAATGCAGAGAGTCGACGGTTGGTACCTCCCAGAGATTTCAGCTCAGCCCGCGCTTGCTCCAGAGCATTGTTGGAGGCTTCCAGATCCATGCGCAGTTGGTTCCTCTCATCCTCAAGATCCTTGTATTGCGTACCAAATTCGCAAGCCCTCTGAAACCAACAAAAGAAAGAAATTCAATCAACAAAGTAATACCAAGGACGGTTGACTGGGTTATAAATACCATCGAACGCCTGTCTTACTATCCTGGAACAGCGTCATATAATGGTTGACCTATGATGTCCATGAAGCCCATGTCCAGGGGAACAAGAATTCAAGCAAAAAGTCCACCCGACATGTCGAGTGGCTCTGGCACTCCGCGTGCCGTAAACAAATTCAAAACAGTCTCTATTAAGACCCCCGCCGGTGCAAGCACTCGACGGCGGTCTCAGGGACTACACCCAGTGGGTTCACTCAAAGTGCCCCCACTGAGACGGTTAACACTTGACCTGTTGAGTAACTCGTCAGACAAAAAATGCACTCGACATGTTGAGTGCCTCCAGTACTCCGCGTAGGACAGAAATCCCGATTTCAAGTTTTCAAGACTACTGCTTATCGTCTCTGATTAGCAGTAGCCTCGGGGACTACACCCAGTGGGTGCACTTAGTGTGCCCTCACTGGTTACTGAAACGTTCGACAAGGTCAGCCCTGTCAGAACATTCATCCGTCACTCGACCCGTCGAGCGACGCGCCTCCCTACTCTGTGAAGTTCAATCTATCCTTATGTAGCGTCATATCATGGTTTATCAATAATATCCATGAAACCTACAAGGTAGCTTCGGAGTGGTGTGATCAAAGGCAAAATGTATCCCGCATACAACAAACTCTAAGACCCCTGCCGGTGTAAGCACTCGACAGTGGTCTCGGGGACTACACCCAGTGGGTGCACTTAGCGTGGCCTCACTGGATCTGCCAATTGTCGATCAGTCGAGTGGCAGGAAACATCCGTCATTGGAATATCCGTCACTCTATCCGTCGAGTGACACGGCCCTCCCCACTATGTGAAGTGCAGTCTATCCTTATGTAGCGTCATATCATGGTTTATCAATGATATCTATGGAATCTACAAAGTAGCTGTGGAGTGGTGTGACCAAGGGCAAACATATCAAGCATACGACAAGCTCTAAGACCCCTGCCGATGCAAGCACTCGATAGCGGTCTCGAGGACTACACCCCGTGGGTGCACTCAGAGTGCCCCCACTGAGACGGTTAACACTCGATCCGTCGAGTAACTCGTCAGAAAAAAAATATGCACTCGACATGTCGAGTGACTCTAGTACTACGCGTACTATCGATCCAAAACCTACAAGAGTAAGACCTGACCTATTCGAGTGGAGAAATTTCAAACATTCTTCGAGTGGAAAATAAGCACCCAATGGGTGTACAGTCAAGAAAAGACACGAATTCAATCGGAAATGTACTTACAATCGAACTTACTCGGACATTGGTGCGGAGGGCCGCGCTGACATCGTAAGCCAGCTTGCTGGCCTCGTACGCCTCTTTGGTTCGCAGCATTATCTGCTATGGCTGGATCATAGCCTCCTTCGCAGCTCCGGTCTGATCTTCCGGGACGTGATGCAGAGAGAAAGCCGTCATAGGCGGGATCGGCATAGTTGCTGGGGCAGCCGAAGCAGTCTAAGCGGGTCCGGTTGGAGTTGATGTCATGATGGTCAAGATAGCTGGAGGGGCACTCGACAGAGGTACTGCAAGATCAGCTCTGATTTGTGTCGAGTCGCCCATCTCCTGGGAGGACTCTGCAGTCGACCGCTGAAGCATCTGCACTGATGAAGCTCTTCGGGTGCGGGTGCACGAGGTGTCTAGGTGTTCCTCGTCGTCTTCCAGCTGGATGACCTCTGCAACGACAACCGACAATGCTAACTTTTACAGGTGACGAATCTCATTCGGACGAATCAAGAACTTATTAACCTCTGTGACAAGTGGTAGCGTCAGCAGTGTCAATGTCCATCGCTTCCCCTCCGTCTCGAGGAGGTGATGTTTCAGACGTAGCAGCTCTAGCGGATCAAACAACACTCGTCACAGTCAACAGAAAGAATTTGAGAGTAAAACACTCACGTGGATACGACAGGAATGGCCATCTTCATGCGAGGCAAAGCTTTGCAAGGTTTGGCCACGGTCACTTTGGGTTGCTTCGCCGATCTTTCGCTCGACTCGACAGTCGAGGGGGGGCTCCGCTTCGGGTTCTTCTCGCTTGGCCCCGGAGCCCTATCCTGAGCAGCCATAGGATCTTGGCGAGCCATGGTGCAGCGTTCGATGCGGAGAGGTGGCTCGACTTCTGGCTCGTTTTTGTCCGAGTTTTTGTACTCGTCCTCAGAGTCTTCTGAATTGTCGTGGTCCACGCTGCCACCTTCACTCATAACTCCATCGTTAACGTGGTTCCTGTTAGGAATGGGCGAGTGCATGAGCGTCCACTCCTGCACAATTCAAGTAAATAAATCAGTTAATAAATCAATATATCACTTGACAGTACAAGTACATTAGTCGACACCGCGCAACTCACCAGATTCTTTGGCAGGTTTTCGGTCGAGTAAGGTCGGATCCTCTTGGCTCCCAAAGGGTTGTCGCATGCTCGAGTAATGCTGCGAAGCCACTGCTCGATAGTTTTTTGCGGAACCTCTTCTGGGTGCGCCCTGGTCGAGTCCTCAGGGCCCGCGTAGTGCCACATGGTGTGATCTCTAGCTTGGAGTGGCTGAATACGTCGACTGAGAAATGTCTCCAATAGATCCATGCCAGTCACTCCACCCCGGATCAGTTACACCACAGCTTCGACCAAGATTCCCACTTGGACATGTTCCTCTTTGGTCACCCTCAGAGACTTGGGGATAGCTGGACAGTTAGGTGTATAGGGGGGAGGCCAGTCGACATGTTGGGTGATGTTGCATCTTTGCAGTAGAACCAAGTCGACTGCCAGCCTCTAACAGACTCAGGAAAAGTCATGGCAGGGAAAGAACTACGTGCTCTTTTCTGAAGTCCTAACCCCCCCCCCCACACACACAACTGAAGCACATGAGTCTTCCCATCAGCTGGGAGAGCTTTCTTCATGTTCTGGGATCTGGCCGTACAGATGTGCTTGAACAGCCCCCAATGGGGAGAGCAGCCTAGAAAACACTCGCATAGAGTAACGAAGGCAGACAAGTATGCAATAGTATTCGGTGGGAGATGATGTAGTTGGGCACCGAAGAAATTCAAGAACCCTCTAAAGAACGGGTGGGTGGCATAGAGAAACCTCTTTCAACGTGGGAGAGAAGGAGGACCCGCTCCTCGTCGCGCGGCTCCGGCTCGTGCTCTCCCTCCGGTAGCCTCCAGGCGGCGTCCGCCACGAGCCCATCGGTGACAAGGCCCTCCATATCCTCGCGAGTGACTAGGGAGGGGAGAAAGTCCCCCTGCATCCATCCTGCCCGCGTGGTGAACCGAGCGGACGAGGGCTTCTTGCCCTTTACCTTCGTTGCCCCCTTCTTAGCTTGCTCTAGCTTCTCCGTGGTGCTCTTCGTCATCGCCGTGGCGGCTCTCGTCGGAGAAGAACGAGATGAGGCGTTGGAGACAGGGGAGGCGGAGGAAGAGAGGAAGTTTGGGGAATAGTATTGTACGAACTGCAACACTCCGAGATTTATATCCTGCCGAGTGCCTCGCTGATTGGTGGACCCGCTAGATCACCGAGCACGCCAGTCGCAGTCTGCGTCCAGTATGTGGCGAAATGACCTATGCGGAGATCGAGGTGTCGTGCTCCCACTTGCCCTGATCGTGGCGTCATCATCGCACGCGCGCGCTTCTCAAATTTTCATATCTCGCAAAATCCAGGTCTGATAGACCGACCCGTCATCTCCAAAGATACTTTCAGTTCACTCGGAGCAAGATAGGCATTGAACATCCACTCGGGCACTTTCAAGGCTAAATGGATCTGGGCGATTGGAGAAGAGTGCAATCAACGCAAGTTTCGTTGAAGCCCCGAATATCATTAGGAAGATTTGGCATGTTGATCCTAAATTGACATCAATACTCAGAGTTCAATCGACGCAAGTTTCGTTGAAGCCCCGAATATCATTCGGAAGATTTGATGCCTTAATTCGAGATTGGCATTGATACCCCCATTTCACCACTCGAACCCCGATCCATTCGGGGGCTAATGACGAGGATATGTACTTAGGGTAGGGTCCTAGGCAAGGCCTACATACCCTACCTAAGGACACTACATTGGAGGACTTGAAGATCAAGCATAAGCTTCCGACTGGATTCCATGAGACGTTCAAGTCACTCGACATTCAATCCACTCGGAGTCTTCTTCCTTCACTCGACAATCGCCTGTCACTCGGTGGGCCTCATTCTTAGTCGACACCAGAAGACCAGGAGCCACCATCAGGAGGCCAACGGGCAGTCGTTAGTCCTTCGTCATTAGTAGCATTTATTATGCACGTTACCAGTAATGCCAGTCTTTAAACCCATGATCGAACCCTTGGATGTCGGGCACTTATGAGGGGCAACGAACTCTATATAAGCCGCCCCTCCCCTCTGGCACAAGGGTTCGCAATCATTGTAATCTTAACACTCCATACGACATAAGCTCCCGAGCACTGAGACGTAGGGCTGTTACCTTCATGAGAGGGGCCTAAACTCATAGATTCGTGTGTACACCCTCGTCGTAGCTAGCACTCTGCCCTCTCCCTTAATACCCCTACCTTCTACTGTCAGGCTCGTTCCCACGACACTAATGATTTTAGAACTAAAAATGACAAGCTTGAAGTTGCACATGCTAAACTCCTTGAGGACTTTGAGCACCTCGAAAATGGCTCAATGGTTGTTAAGAGTTCGCTCATTGAACTCACGAGTCTCATGCTCAACTTAAAGATTCATATGATAAAGAGCTTGCCAAGTTGCATTCTCCTATTTTTGTTAATGATGATGCTTGTGCTACTAACTCTATTTCTTGTGAAGCATCCATATTAAAGGAGAATGTTGAGCTAAGGGCTCAACTTGAGTTGCTATCTAGCAATTATGGGATATTGGAAGAAAGTCATGAAAAGCTTTCTAGCTCTCATGGCGATCTTCTAGTATCACATAATGTGCTATAGCTCATGAGGCTAATACTACTAAGGTAACATCTAGTGAGCCTCATGTGGACATTAGCACTACATCAAGTAGAAATGCTTTATTGTCTTGTGCTAATCCTTGTAATTCATCTATGCATAACATTGGTACATATTGTGATGAATTGCTTTCACTTCCTTGTTGCTCTAACAATGATGCTTATACTTCCTCTAGTACTTGTGTTGTCACTAACCATATAGAGGAAATCAAAGAGCTCAAGGCCCAAGTCACTTCTTTGAAGAAAGACTTGGAAAAGAGTCATGAAGGGAAGTCCACACTCAAGAATATATTGAGTGTGCAAAAATCTCCAAATGACAAAGGTGGACTTAGATTCAACTCCAATAAGAAGAAGAATTCCAAGAGCAACAAGAAGAAGGGTCAAGAACAAGTCAAGAACTTGGCCAAGATTGTTTGCTTCAAGTTCAAAATAGATGGGCACCATGTTAGATCCTGCCCATTGAAGAAGAAGCCCCATAGTGACAAGCAACAAGGGAAGCGTCCACAAGTTCAATCTCATGCTCAATGTCAAGTTGAAGAAAGGAATCTTCCCAAGAAGACCCAAGTCAATGCTCCTCAAGTTGAGAAATCAATTGAGAAGAAATTAAAGGGTAGATCTTGCTACTTATGTCATGAGAAGGGTCACTTTGCTTCTTCACGCACTAATGGTAAAGTATCCAACCCAATTATCATTGATGACATCTATTCTCTTGGGAAGGATAAGGTTGGCAATGTGTTTGCCAAGTTCGTTGGTACTCAAAGTGGTGTCAAGAAAATAAACATTTGGGTAGCCAAGCCTATTGTTACTAACCTCTTAGGACCCAACTTGGTTGGGGACCAACAAGCTCAAACTTGATCAATATGTAGTGTTGGAGGGCATTGGAGACTTGGCTACAGTATGAAGAATTAAGAGATCTTCACCATTCATATTATCTCAAGCCCAGTTATTTTGACTATCGAGTTTCTATCCTATATACAATGTCCTCCTTGTGGTAACTTGTAATTAAATTGTTTACATTAGTAGTTACTTGCCCCTTTGCATGTTGTGATTTTGTACCTTGCATGTGTTTGTATATGGTGTGCGTCCGTCTTGCTTATCGTGAGTAATCAAGTATGGGTATGTTGGTTTCCACATCATGTACGTGTGCGTATTGTGTTGAGCCTTTTTTATCTTTTTTTTGTATCTTTGTCAGCTCTTTTGAGAGATTAATGGATTATCCCATTTTGGGGGAGTGATGTGCTTTGTGCACTTCATGATCCTAAAAATGTGTGTACATGAGGAATACCACTTAGTATTGATATTACAAGATTATCTAGCTTCTATGTGGTATGTCTTCTCATGAGAAATTCAAAATCTAAATGGTCCATTAATCATCTCTTGTTAGATTTCATTTGCCACTTGTTATTAATGTTGGGTTACCACATTATGAGGGAGTAATATGCTATGTGCATATTACAAGCCTAGAGAATGTGTACATTTGAGATATTGCCACTTAGATTTGATATTATAATTTATATTGTTCCTAGGTGGCATGCTAGCTCTACAAGTGTCATTTGCTTGTGATTTAGGAGTAAAGATGATGTTGGATCTATTTATAATCTACCAATGGGAATTATTTCCAAATACTTCTTGTCCTTTGACAATTGGTATTCCTTTTAAGTGGTAGAATTTGCTAATCATCTTTACATAGGTTTTTGTTTATCTTTCGTCTTCCTTGCCTCTTGTGGATCGTTTTGAGCATGTCTAGTGTTTCTATAGATATAGGGAAAGTGATGATCCCATCGTGTGCATTTTGTATGCAAATGCAATTTCTATATAATGCACATCTCTTGGGGAAGCTATCCTATTTTCATTAGAGCACTCTCTTTAAGTGTTTATCATAAAATCTTTTTATCTTCATCAAGTATGTGTTAGTGGGAGGCAAGCCTTTTCTCTATGGTGCTTTGTGCCATCATGAAAATTTGCGGAGAGTTTGGTTTGTTTGGAACCTAGCTCTCTTTTGGGAACTTGATACCTCTTGTTTTCCTTCAATTGGTATCTTGTTTCCTTCTATTTGGCATGTGTCAATGGATATATCATTCATTGATGTATCTTTCAGTTGGTATCCATCAAATGATAATTTTTTGTTTAATATCTTATCTTCACTTGATACCTTATATTTCGGTATCTTATCAACTGTGTGTTGATTTTATTCTTGAAAGCCTTGAGCATGCATATTTACTACATGTACTTTCATTGTCATGTTCTCTTTCCTTGACCCAATATATAGGGGAAACTCCACTATGAAATAAATTGGCTAAACTGTGCATGAAATTCAATTTCATATCTATATGCACATATTTATGTGGAGTTTTGTCCTATGTATTGTTGGTCCACTAACTTTTGGGTCCCAAAAAGTCTGGGTACCACTTTGTTTGTGGTGTTGTTCTAGGAACAATTGGAGATAAATTGGACACTCGGCTCACTTACAAGGAAGGTATTGACACCATGTGCTTATTGGAGCCATGCTAGCATGATCGATGAACCATTGTCTACTACATCAATCCAATGATATCTCGGTAACAAGTATCTAATTCAGGCATACATTTCTTGCATTCAACCTTTTATAGGTTGCATCATGGCATGAACTTCTTAAGTCTTTCTTATGGTACTTGTTTCCTTTCTCAAAGCGTCTCAACGATGATCTCATATTGCTAGTTGTGATGTCTTTGATGTCCGTGTAGTGGGAGTTCATTTATGTACAATGAGAAAATATTAGGCTACGTGCTATGCTTTCAAGCAAAGACCTTATTGGTATATTTATGGCTTCCTTTTGGATATCTTGTTCGTTCCTTCTTGTAACTATTTTGTGTGTACATCATTCTTGTGGATATATCATCATGATTGTCCTCTACCAAGAATCTTATACACATGAGAGAAGTTACATCTCTAGTTGATATCCTCTTTTCTTTCGCGTCCACCGTTGCTCCTTGGTGGTTTCGTGAAAGAATTTGTCTTGAGTGCGGATCTTATATCCTTGCATCTTGATGCACTCTTTGGTGGTGAAGATTATTTCCCTCATGCTTGTCTTCACGAGGATTTTGCCATCTCGATTGACATCCCTCCTCTTCACAAGGCTATTATTTCCTATCATCACCAGGGTTTGTCACAAGCTTTGGTTTTTAATTTTCCTATTAGTAAGCTTGTGAACCCTTTTGCTAGTGGTATGTGTGTGGGAAGGATATGTCTTGCACTCTGTGTCTCATCTCATCAAGACTATGTTGATGCTTAATGCTCATCCTTATACTAGTCTTCTCACGTGCTTTGCCATGACTCACACACATCATTTTGGTTGAGACTATTCTTAAGATTGCATCTTTTACATGTTGCTCAACCATATGTTTAGTGCAAGTACTGTGCTCATTGTCTTATCTACTTGCTTGCACTTGTTGTGTGTCTATATTGATTTTGGGGGAGTCATGATCCTATTTTGTGCACTTGTATTCAAATACAAAAAATACTCTTTGTGCACAAATCATGGGGAGCTCCTCTAGTTTCTTTATAAACACTCTTTTGCCCATATCATCATATCTTTTATTCATGTGGCTGGTAGGACCATGTGATTTATTGTTCCAATTGGTATCTATTGCTTGCTTGCTTCACTCTGGTGTATGTCTTTGTGCCATACGATCCTTTTTGCAATCTTTGGAACCTTAATATAGTTTGTTTTCCTCCAAGTACTTATCGTTGCATATGTGTATTTAATTGCACTCATATTTTTAGAAATACAAACCTTTTGGAGGAACACCTATTATATTGGATTTCTCAGCTTTTCGCCCATTTTAGCAATCAATGCCAAGGGTGGAGAAGTTTAGAGAGTTTAGTTTGGAAATCTAGAGAGTTTTGCTTTTATTGCTTAAGTTGTTGCATCTCACACCCATGCATTTCTCTGCATGTGTGTGTGCTTCGTTGTGCTTCTTTCCTTATATAAACTCTCTTGAAAGTGGTTGTCATCAATTACCAAAATTGGGGAGATTGTAAGAGCACATTTCTCCATGTGTAGTTTTGGTAATTGATGACACCCCTATGGACTAATGGTTGCCTTGAGTTATATTTGAAGGATTTGTCTGTAGGTATTTCTTGAAGTCCATCAATTGGTTTCAAGGAGTTTATATGGTGACCAAGGTGGTATTCAAGGTGTTATCCAAAGATTGGTCATGTAAGAGTTGAGCTTACTGCAAACATGTCCTGAAGAAGAAGACTGTAGAGAAGATACGATACAAGGTTGATCAAGACTAAGTCACAGAGTGAACCAAGTTGATCAACACACAAAGCGTACAAGATGTAACGATAAGGATCAAGTGATCCCATGGTATGGTAAGCATTTTCCATTACGCTTTGTGTACTAACCCATGGTCTACGTGAGTGTTCTTTGTAGAGTTAGGTATATTTCCATGGGATTACATCAAGAGGAAGATCCCATACAACCCATGGAAGATGACATCAAGTGGTGATCTTCATCAAGGTTGCGGTGTGTAAGTTCAATTGAAGCATCACGAAGAAATCATGCTTGTAGCTTGCCGTCCATTGTGGTGACAATGGACTTGTGAAGGTGTGCCTAAGAGTGACTCACCCATAGTGGAGTATGGGGGATCAATCAACTAGCCTTGATCGAGCCAATGCAATCACGAAAGGTGGTCCTACTTGAGGGAGTCAAGATCATCATCATCTAGCTCAAGTGGATTTCGTTCAAGGCAAAGGTTTGCCATTGATAGGTTTTCTATTTTACCAGTCTCATGGTGATAGTTTGGAGACCGGGTTATATGATCGATAGTCGTACTATTAAGGGGGGCTCTCAAGTGAGTAGCTTGATCGTATCGTTCGTCGAGAGCTCAAACCATTGCATCCTTTTTTGATTCTTATTTGTATTTTCTCTTTTTTAGTTTTTAGAGCTTGTGGTTATCTTTGTGACAAGCTCTAGCACATCGAAAATAGATTTCATATGCTTCTTCTATTGCGTTTTCGATGTTGGAGGTTTTACCGGTCTTGTCCGAGGAAGGGTTCTCACCATATTCTTATGGGCCTTTTCTCCTTTGGTTCTTATTGATATTTCTATCAATATTGTGTTATCCCATGTCGTTAGATTTCCAACAAACTTGGTTTCGTTGAATTCGGAATTCGTTCGCAGAAGTTGTGGCAGTTTTGGTGTTCTTAAAAGGCTGCAGCGGTACTACAGCGGCTACTACCGCTTGGAGCGGGTGTATTTTTTTACTACCACTCCAGAGAGGTACTACAGTGGCTCCAGAGCGGTACCGCTCCGGACCAAAATTTCGTGTTAAGTCCAGCGGTGGTAGGCACGATGTATTTTTTTAGTACCGCTCGCAAGCAGTAGTATCGCTACCCTTAGCAGTAGTACCGCTATCCCTAGCGGTAGTACTGTGAGGACAAGCGGTAGTACCGCTATGGCGGTTCTACTGGCATTTTGCCTCCTCGCTATTGTTTTTCAAAGGGCTTCCACTGCCCTAGCGGTAGTACCGCTCCCATGAGCGGTAGTACCGCTCTGTGCGGGCTGTGAGCATAACGGTTGGAATTTTCCCCACCTATAAAAGGGGATCTTCTTCCCCATTGAACCTTAGCATTTGAGCTCGTGTTCTTCCCCCATAGTTGACCTTCTTTGAGCTTGCTAACTATTAATCCCTCCAATGATTCTTTCTAGTTCATGAGGGAAAAGAGAGAGGAGATAAAGATCCACATTTCCACCAATCACTTTCTCCTTTAAGTGAGGGGAACCCCTTGGATATAGATTTTGGAGTTCTTCGTGTTCTTATTTGTTCTTCCTCTCATTTTCCTCCCTAGAATTAGTTGCTTTTGTGGGATTTGGGAGAGAAGTACTTGGGCACTCCATGTGCCCTTGCCATTGCATTTGGTGCATAGGTTTGAGTTCTCCACGGTGATACGTGGAAGTGAGAAGTTGAAAATCTTATTACTCTTGGGTGTTTGAGCACCCTAGAGCTTGTTACTCTTGGGTTCCTTGGCGCCATAGACGGCTTGTGTTGCCTCGGAGCTCAATCAGTGTGGTGCAAAGCTTCGGGCAAGCTTCGGGGTCTCCAATTAGGTTGTGGAGATTGCCCCGAGCATTTGTGGTCACCTCGGAGCCACAATACATTATGGTGAAGCTTCGCGATGTTGTTGGGAGCCTCCAATTAAGTTGTGGAGATGGCTCCAACCTGGTTTGTACGGGTTTGGTGACCACCCTCAAGGGTCCCTTAGTGGAATCACGGAATCTTGCATTGCGTGAGGGCGTGAGCAGATTACGGTGGCCCTAGTGGCTTCTTGGGGAGCATTGTGCCTCCACACCACTCCGAACGGAGATTAGCATCCGCAAGGGTATGAACTTCGGGATACATCGTCGTCTCCGCGTGCCTCGGTTATCTCTTACCCGAGCCCCTTTACTTATGCACTTTACTTTGTGACAGCCATATTGTTTCTTGCTATATATCTTGCTTTCACTTAGTTGTTTATCTTGCTTAGCATAAGTTGCTAGTGCACATAGGTGAGCCTAGTTGTTTTAGGTTTTGTTCTTGACTTATTAAACGTTAGTTTTATTCTGCATTTGTTCAAGCCTAAACTGTAATCATTTTAAAGCGCCTATTCACCTCCCCCCTCTAGGCAACATCCACGTCCTTTCACATGAAAATATAACTTCTATGTGAATGTAAACAAACATATCCATTACGATGTCTTCCTTGTCCAATGTCAATACTTCGATCATTATATAATATTTGGTAGGGTCTCACAATCATAAAAGTTTTCCAATATGGTATATTTGTATGTGAATCTCCTCTCCTCTATCATAATCTTGCGTAGATTGTATCAATGACTAATGCTATGTTTGTTTATTCCCAATGACTTTTATCTTTCATATTTTTATCTGTTTGAAGTCATTACTCCCCATGGTATTAGCATATGACTTTTCTCTCTTTTAAGTTAATGATATGATTGATGCATGAGGGTAAAGCAAGCAAACTCAAAGTAATCTTTATTGTATAACTCTCGCACTCAATTACAAGGATAGATAAATCATAAAGCAAACAATCTAAGCATAGAAAAACTAAAATTTCATTTCTCTAAATCACGACATAACTAAAGATCAAACTAAGATAGATGGTAATGGTAAAAGTGATGGTGATATGATACCGGTGCACCTCCCCCAAGCTTGGATCAAGCTAAGGGTGGTGCCCATACCCATGCACTCATGTGTACTTTTTGGGTGATGGTGTTGATGGTGTATTAGACTTGTCCTCTGTCTTCCAAGGCATAGACTCCCCATCATAGAAAGAAAATCTACTCCCAGGAATCCTGGGATCGGCAGCGATGCTCATCCTTTTAAATTTGCATTCATACTCATAGTTTTGATTTTGCAGGTCATAGATTTGAGCTTGGAGATGCTCGATCAGCTCTTGAATCTTGAAGAGAGCCTCCCCCATGTTCCTGGTGTCCACCTTGTTCCCCCAGGTGAATTATGTGGTCATAGAGTGATTGGCACTCAAACCACGTTCAACCATCCCTTGGAACTTGAAGATTTCATGCTCCACCACTGCAAGCCTAGCCTTCTCGCTTCCCTCCTTCTTTGGCCCTTGAACATCCCGGACGCGAAGCACACCCTCAACCATCTCAATGGTCTAGGGGTGTTTCATCACCTCCGGAAGGTAAGGGTTTATGACCGTCTCATAGAACTTGTCATTGGAGGAGCTTGACGGTGTTATGGCGATCTAGATTTGTGTGAAAAACAGCCAGAGACAAGAACAAAGGAGAAACTTGCGATGCAGTGGTCCAAATAGACGGGAGTATATATAATGAATTTTTCTAGGTCAGAATATGTGTCCAAGACGAAAACGGAGTCCGAGAGGCACACGAGGGCCCCACAAGCTATCAGGGCACGCCCTATTGGCTTGTGCCTCCCTCATGGGTCCCCTAACTCATTTTTATTTTTGGAATTTTTTGAAAGTAACAAAACCAAAATAACATGTTTATTTTGGATTTTTGGAGTTGGTTTACGTACCATATCACATACCTACCCCTTTTTAGCTTTCTGGAGTGTTTCAGAAGGTCTCTCTTATGTGTTCTTCTGGAGTCATAACTTGAATAATATTAGTTTCAACATTGATGGGCATACGTGATATGTAGTGTTTAATTCTTTGAGCATTTACCACTCTCAGATTTTTGCCTTCGAAGTTGTTGATCTTGATAGAACCGGAGCGATAAAGCTCCTCGACATTATAAGGACCTTCCCATTTGGCAAAAAATCTGAAACCAAAATTGTACAAAAGGACTAGGTCTCCTACATTGAATTCTTGTTTTGGGATTCTCTTGTCATGCCATCTTTTAACCTTTTCTTTAAACAACTTGGCATTTTGATAAGCTTGTGTCCTCCATTCATCTAATGAGTTAATATCAAATAACCTCTTTTCACCGAAAAGTTTGAAATCATAATTAAATTCTTTAATTGCCCAATAAGCTTTATGTATTAGCTCAAGAGATAAATGACATGCCTTTCCATATACCATTTTATATGGGGACATCCCCATAGGGTTTTTATAAGCAGTTCTATAAGCCCACAAAGAATCATCAAGTTTCTTAGACCAATTCTATCTAGATATATCAACGGTCTTTTGCAAGATCAATTTTATTTCTCGGTTGCTCAACTCAACTTGACCACTAGACCGAGGGTGATAAGGTGATGCAATTCTATGGTTAACATCATATTTAGCTAGAAGTTTACGGAAGGCACCATGAATAAAATGTGAACCACCATCAGTGATTAAATATCTAGGGACTCCAAACCTCGGGAAAATAACATCTTTAAGCATTTTAATAGAAGTTTTATGATCAGCACTATTGGTTGCAATACCTTATACCCACTTAGTAATGTAATTAACATCAATTAAAATATGAGTACACCCATTAGAGGAAGGAAAAGGTCCCATATAATCAAAACCCTAAACATCAAATGGTTAAATAGCAAGTGAATAATTCATACGCATTTCCTCACGTCTACCAATGTTACCAATTCTTTAACATTCATCACAAGAAAGGACATAATCACGAGCATCTTTGAAAAGAGTAGGCCAATAGAAACCTAATCGTAATACCTTGTGTGCAGTTCTCTCACCAGCTTGGTGCCCTCCGTAGGCCTCGGAACGACACTTCCGTAGGATCTGTCCCCCTTCATGCTCAGGCACACAACGTCTAATAACACCATCTACTCCTTCTTTATACACTTGTGGGTCATCCCAAAAGTAATGTCTTAAATCATAGAAGTGTTGGAAATATGCCCTAGAGGCAATAATAAATTAGTTATTATCATATTTCCTTGTTCATGATAATCGTTTATTATCCATGCTATAATTGTATTGATCGGAGACTTAAATGCATGTGTGGATACATAGACAAAACCATGTCCCTAGTATGCCTCTAGTAGACTAGCTCGTTGATCAAAAGATGGTTAAGGTTTCCTAGCCATGGACATGAGATGTCATTTGATAACGGGATCACATCATTAGGAGAATGATGTGATGGACAAGACCCGAATTACAAACGTAGCATATGATCGTGTCAGTTTATTGCTGCTGTTTTCTACATGTCAAGTATATGTTCCTATGACCATGAGATCATGCAACTCACGGATATAGGAGGAGTGTCTTGTGTGTATCAAACTTCGCAACGTAACTGGGTGACTATAAAGGTGCTCTACAGGTATCTCCAATGGTGTCTGTTGAGTTGGCATGGATCGAGACTGGGATTTGTTACTCCGTGTGACGGAGAGGTATCTCGGGGCCCACTCGGTAATGCAACATCACACTAAGCCTTGCAAGCAATGTGACTAATTGTTAGTTGCGGGATCTTGTATTATGGAATGAGTAAAGAGACTTGCCGGTAACGAGGTTGAACTAGGTATGGAGATGCCGACGATCGAACCTCGGGCAAGTAACATA
The DNA here is from genome assembly GCA_022496015.1 of Hordeum marinum. Taxonomy (NCBI): domain Eukaryota; kingdom Viridiplantae; phylum Streptophyta; class Magnoliopsida; order Poales; family Poaceae; genus Hordeum; species Hordeum marinum. The sequence continues at coordinate 418,245,210 of CM039675.1, forward strand.
CCGAAGAACAAAGGGAACGTTATACGGGATTAACTGAATCCTTGACATAGAGGTTCGACCGATAAAGATCTTCGTAGAATATGTAGGAACCAATGTGGACGTCCAGGTCCCGCCATTGGTTATTGACCGTAGAGGTGTCTCGGTCATCTCTACATAGTTCTCGAACCCGCAGGGTCTGCACACTTAAGGTTTGGTGACGTTTCGGTAGTGTAGAGTTATGTATGGTGGTGACTGAATGTTTTTCGGAGTCCCGGATGAGATTCCGGACGTCACGAGGAGCTCCGGAATGGTCCGGAGGTAAAGATTCATATATAGGAACTCCCAGTTTGGTTGCCGGAAAAGTTTTGGGCTCATCGGTAGTGTACCGGGAGTGCCGGTAGTGTACCGGGAGACCTCCGGGAGGGGTATTTCGACCCCAGAGGGTCCATGGGCTGTGGGAGAATAATAACCAGCCCTTAGTGGGCTGGTGGAACAGCCACAAAAGGCCCATGGTGCAGGAGAAGAAAAGGCTAAAGGAAAAAGTGGAAAATCAGCCAATAGGGAGCAATCCTAGTCCAACTAGGATTGGAGGAGAAGTAGGATTCCTCTCCTCCTTGGCGCACAAGGCTGGTTGGCTGCCTTGTGCGCCAGCCCCTCTTCCTCTCCTCTACTCCTATATATACTAGTGGAATAGTGGGTTTTTGCACAGATTTTTACGGCCACGTGCTACCCGTTTCACCGGTGCTCCTCTAGACCGGATTTCTGCATCGCTTAGGCGAAGCCCTGCCGGAATTGCTCCACCACCACCATCACCGGAGCGTCGTCACGCTGCCGGTGAACTCTCTCTCCTCTCCACCTCCTCTTGCTGTATCAAGATGGTGGAGATCGTCATCAAGATGCACGTGTGTTGAACGCGGAGGTGTCGTCCGTTCGGCGCTAGATCGGAAGGACCGTGATCGAGATCGCGAGACGGTTCGTGATGAGATCGCGGAATGGATCGTGATGAGTTCACGGGACAGATCATGATCAAGATCGTGAGACGTATCGTGATGAGATCGCGGGACGGATCGCGATGTGTTCGCGGGACGGATCGTGATTGGATCGCGGGACGGATCGTGATGAGATCGCGGGACGCTCGGCGATTTGGATCGTGAAGAAGTTCGACTACACCAAGCGCGTTTCTTAACGCTTCCCGCTAAGCGATCTACAAGGGTACGTAGATCCACTCTCCCTCTTGTAGATGCTCATCACCATGGATAGGTTTGCGTGTGCGTAGGAAATTTTTTGTTTCCCATGCGATGTTCCCCAACAGTGGTATCAGAGCTAGGTTGATGGTTCGATGAGATCTCGAGTAGAACACAAAAGGTTTGTGGGCGTTGATGCTTAGATTGCTTCCTCCCTTGGTCGGATTTTGGTTCAGCGTGATTGTAAGATGAAGCGGCCCGGACCAACATTACTCGTACGCTTACGACAGACCGGTTCCCTTGACGCAACTTGTTGCTTAGATGGCTTGCGGGTGACAGTTTCTCTTGCTTTAGTTGGATCGGATCCAACAAAGGCGGTCCTTGAGAAGGTTGAAAAGCAATCTATGTATCACCGTTGTGGTTTATGCGTAGGTGAGAATCGTTCTTGCTAGATACCCGTAGCAGCCACGTAAAACTTGCAACAACAATTAGAGGACGTCTAACTTGTTTTTGCAGGGTATGTTGTGATATGATATGGCCAATTACATGATGAGATATATGTGATGTATGAGATGATCATGTGATGTATAGAATTTCACGACTTGCATGTCGATGAGTACGGCAACCGGCAGGAGCCATAGGGTTGTCTTTAATTATTGTATGACCTGCGTGTAAATCATTAAGCGCTATGTAATGCTTTACTTTATCGCTACGGTAGCAATAGTAGTAGAAGCATGCAGGGCGTGACAACCCCGATGGCGACACGTTGATGGAGATCAAGATGATGGAGATCATGGTGTTGTGCCGGTGACGATGGAGATCATGCCGGTGTTTCGAAGATGGAGATCTTAAACACAAGTTCATGGCCATATCATGTCACTTATGAATTGCATGAGATGTTAATCCTTTTATGCACCTTGTTTTGCTTAGTACGGCGGTAGAATTATAAGGTGATCCCTCACTTGAATTTCAAGATGAACTGTGTTCTCCTCGAGTGTGCACCGTTGCGAAAGTTCGTCGTGTCGAGACACCACGTGATGATCGGGTGTGATAGACTCTACGTTCACATACAATGGGTGCAAGCCAGATTTGCACGTGCAGAACACTCGGGTTAAACTTGACGAGCCTAGCATGTATAGACATGGCCTCGGAACACAAGAGACCAAAAGGTCGAACATGAGTCATATAGTAGATATGATCAACATAATGATGTTCACCATTAAAACCAGCTTAACTCACAGGATGATCGGACTTGAGTTGGTGAATTTGGATCATGTAACACTCAGATGACCTGAGGGATGTCAATTTGAGTGGGAGCTTTAGTAATTTGATTAACTAAACTCATTATCATGAACAATAGTCTAAGTAACCTTTGCATAATTATGTTGTAGATTACTAACTCGCGCTGTAGCTCCCTTGTATTTTTATATGTTCCTAGAGAAATAGAATTGAAAGATGTTGGTAGCAAAATTGCGGACTAGGTCCGTGATCTGAGGATTGTCCTCATTGCTGCACAGAAGGCTTATGTCCTTAATGCACCGCTCGGTGCGCGACCCCATCTAGCGTCGTCTATAGATGTTGTGAACATCTGACAGGCACGTTTCGATGACTACTTGATAGTTTAGTGGGTCATGCATTACGGCTTAGAATTGAGGCTCCGAAACGGTTTGAACGTCACGGAACATATGAGATGTTCTAAGAGCTGAGATTGTGATCTCAGGCTCGTGCCCGAGTTGTGAGATATAAGATCTCCAACGAGATTCTTTGCCTGCAAGATGAATGAGAATAGCTCAATCGTTGAGCATGTGCTCAGACTGTCTGGGTACTACAATCGCTTGAATTGAGTGGGAGTTGATCTTCCAGATAAGATAGTGATTGATGTAGTTCTCCAAGTCATTGTCACTGAGCTACTAGAACTTGGTGATGAACTATAAAATGCCAGGGAAAGAAATGTTGATCCCTGAGCTGTTCGCGATGTTTGACACCGCGAAGGTAGAAATCAAGAAGGAGCGTCAAGTGTTGATGGTTAATCAAACCACTAGTTTCGAGAAGGGCAAGAGCAAGGAGGGAAACTTCATGGATAGCAAGTCAGTTGCTGCTCCAGTGAAGCAACCCAAAGTTGAACTCAAACCCGAGACTAAGTGCTTCTGTTATGAGGTGAGCGGTCGCTGAAGCGGAACAACCCTAGATACTTGGTAGATAAGAAGGCTGGCAACATTGATAGAAGTATATTTGATATACGAGTTATTAATGTGTACCTTGCTAGTACTCTTAGTAGCACCTGGGTATTGGATACCGGTTCGGTTGCCAAATGTTAGTAACTCGAAATAAAAGCTATGGAATAAACGGAGAACTAGCTAAGGGTGAGGTGACGATATGTGTTGGAAGTGTTTCCAAGGTTGATGTGATCAACATCGCACGCTCTCTCTACCTTCAAGATTAGTGACGAACCTAAATAAATGTTATTTGGTGTTTTGCGTTGAGCATGAACATGATTAGATCATGTTTATTGCAATACGGTTATTCATTTAAGTTAGAGAATAATGGTTATTCTGTTTACATGAATAATACCTTCAATGGTCATACACCCAGTGAGAATGGTTTGTTGAAATCTTGATCGTAGTAGTACACATGTTCATAACATTGATGTCAAAAGATACAAAGTTAATAATGATAGTACCACATACTTGTGGCACTGCCACTAAATGTCATATTGGTATAAAGCGCATGAAGAAACTCCATGGTGATGGATATTTGGACTCATTCGATTTCGAATCGGTTGAGACATGCGAACCATGCCTCTTGGGCAAGATGACTAAAGGACCTCGTTGGATGGAGCGGGCAAGTGATTCATTGGAAATGATACATGTTGATGTATGCAATCTAGTGAGTCTTGTAGCGTGAAGTGGATATCGTTATTTTCTTACCTTTATTGTCTATTTGAGTAGATATAGTGTATATTTACTTAATGAAACACAAGTCTGAATCGTTTGAAAGGTTCAAGCAAATTCAGAGTGAAGTTTAAAGATCATCGTGACAAGAAGATAAAAATGACCGCGATATGATCGTGGAGGTGAATATATGAGTTACGAGTTTAGCATACAACTTAAGACAATGTGAAATTTGTTTCACAACTAACGCCACCTGGAACACCATAGTGTGATGGTGTGTCCGAACATCATAGTCATGCTATATTGATATAGTGCATACTGTGATGTCTCTTATCGTTTTACTACTATAATTTTTGGGGTTATGCATTAGAGACCACTACATTCACTTTAAATAGGGCATCATCTAAATCTGTTGAGATGACACCGTGTGAATTATGGTTTGATAGAAACCTAAGCTGTCATTTCTTAATATTTGGGGCTGTGACACTTGTGTGGAAAATGTTTTCACCTAATGAGGTCGAACCCAAGGCGGACAATTGCATCTTCATAGAATACCCTAAGATCAGTTGGGTGAACCTTCAATCTCAGATCCTAGTGCAAAGTGTTTGTTGCTTATACGGATCCTTTCTCGACGAAATGTTTATCTCGAAAATATTGAGTGGGAGGAAGATAGAACTTGATGAGGTTGTTAAACCTTTGTTCAACCAGAGAGTAGCACAGCGCAGAAAGATGTTTCTGTGAAGCCTACGTTAGCTGAAGAGGAAGTTAATGATGATGATCATGAAGCTTCAGGATCAAGTTACTATCGAACTTCATAGGTCGACAAGGATGTGTACTGCTCATAAGTGGTACGACAACTCTGTCTTGGAGATCATATTGTTGGACAACGATGAACCTACGAGCTATGGAGAAGCGATGATGGGCCCGGATTCCGACAAATGGTTGGAGGCCATGAAATCCGAGATAGGATCCATGTATGAAAACCAAGTGTAGACTTTGGTAGACTTGCTCGTTGGACGGCAGGTCGTTGAGTACAAATGGATCTTTAAAATGAAGACAGACACTGATGGTGAATGTCACTATTTGTAAAGCTCAACTTGTTGCAAAGATGTTTGTGACAAGTTCAAGGAGTTGACTACGATGAGACTTTCTCACTCGTAGTGGTGCTAAAGTCTGTTGGAATTATGTTAGCAGTTGTTGTGTTTTCAATTATGAAATCTGGCAGATGGATGTCAAAACATCGTTTCCTTAACGGTTTACTTGAGGAAAGGTTGTATGTGATACAACCAGAAGGTTTTGTCAGGCCTAAGGATGCTAAAAGGTGTGCAAGCTTCGGTGATCCTTCCATGGACTGAAGCAAGCATCTCGGAGTTGGAATATACGCTTTGATGAGGTGATCAAAGTTTTGATGTTTATACAAAGTTTACGAGAAACTTGTATTTGCAATAAAGTGAGTGGGAGCACTATAGAATTTCTGATAAGTATATGTGGATGACATATTGTTGATCAGAAATAATGTAGAATTTCTAGAAAGCATAAAACGGTTATTTGGAAAGTGATTTTCAAAGGAAGACCTGGATGAAGCTACCTAATTGTTGAGCATCAAAATCTATGGAGATAGATCAAGATGCTCGATGAGACTTTCAATGAGTGCATACCTTGACAAGATTTTGAAAGAGTTCAAAATGGATCAGTCAGAGAAAGAGTTCTCGCCTGATTTGTAAGGTGTGAAAGTTGAGTGAGACACAAAGCTCGACAACGGCAGAAGAAGGAGAAAGGACGAACGTCGTCCCCTATGCCTTAGCCATAGGCTCTATATTATGCCATGCTGTGTACCGCACCTGTGTGTGCCTTGCCATGAGTCCGTCAGGGGGTACAAGAGTGAACCAGGAGTGGATCACTGGACAGCGGTCAAGATTATCCTCAGTAACTAAGAGACTGAGGAGATGTTTCTCGATTATGGAGGTGATAAAGAGTTCGTCGTAAGGAGTTACGTCGATACAAGCTTTAACACTAATCCGGATAACTCGTAGTAGCAATCTGGATACGTGTAGTGGAGCAGCCATTTGGAATAGTACCAAGTGGAGTGCGGTAGCAGTGTTTACAGTTTGACATACGGATTTGCAAAGTGCACACGGATCTGAATGTTACAGACCCGTTGACTATAAGACCTCTCTCACATGCAAAGCATGATCGGACCCCAGAACTCATTGGGTGTTAGATTCATAACAATGCGAATCACATGGTGATGTGAACTGGATTATTGACTCTAGTGCAAGTGGGAGACTATTGGAAATATGCCCTAGAGGCAATAATAAATTAGTTATTATCATATTTCCTTGTTCATGATAATCGTTTATTATCCATACTATAATTGTATTCATCGGAGACTTAAATGCATGTGTGGATACATAGACAAAACCATGTCCCTAGTATGCCTCTAGTAGACTAGCTCGTTGATCAAAAGATGGTTAAGGTTTCCTAGCCATGGACATGAAATGTCATTTGATAACGGGATCACATCATTAGGAGAATGATGTGATGGACAAGACCCAAATTACAAACGTAGCATATGATCGTGTCAGTTTATTGCTGCTGTTTTCTGCATGTCAAGTATATGTTCCTATGACCATGAGATCATGCAAATCACGGATATCGGAGGAGTGCCTTGTGTATCAAACGTCGCAACGTAACTGGGTGACTATAAAGGTGCTCTACAGGTATCTCCGATGGTGTCTGTTGAGTTGGCATGGATCGAGACTGGGATTTGTTACTCCGTGTGACGGAGAGGTATCTCGGGGCCCACTCGGTAATGCAACATCACACTAAGCCTTGCAAGCAATGTGACTAATTGTTAGTTGCGGGATCTTGTATTACGGAACGAGTAAAGAGACTTGCCGGTAATGAGGTTGAACTAGGTATGGAGATGCCGACGATCGAACCTCGGGAAAGTAACATACCGAAGAACAAAGGGAACGTTATACGGGATTAACTGAATCCTTGACATAGAGGTTCGACCGATAAAGATCTTCATAGAATATGTAGGAACCAATGTGGGCGTCCAGGTCCCGCCATTGGTTATTGACCATAGAGGTGTCTCGGTCATGTCTACATAGTTCTCGAACCCACAGGGTCTGCACACTTAAGGTTTGGTGACGTTTCGGTAGTGTAGAGTTATGTATGGTGGTGACCGAAGGTTTTTTGGAGTCCCGGAGGAGATCCCGGACGTCACGAGGAGCTCCGGAATGGTCCGGAGGTAAAGATTCATATATAGGAACTCCCAGTTTGGTTGCCAGAAAAGTTTTGGCCTCATCGGTAGTGTACCGGGAGACCTCCGGGAGAGGTATTTCGACCCCAGAGGGTCCATGGGCTGTGGGAGAATAATAACCAGCCCTTAGTGGGCTGGTGGAACAGCCACAAAAGTCCCATGGCGCAGGAGAAGAAAAGGCTAAAGGAAAAAGTGGAAAATCAGCCAATAGGGAGCAATCCTAGTCCAACTAGGATTGGAGAAGTAGGATTCCTCTCCTCCTTGGTGCACAAGGCTGGTTGGCTGCCTTGTGCGCCATCCCCTCTTCCTCTCCTCTCCTCCTATATATACTAGTGGAATAGAGGGTTTTTGCACAGATTTTTACGGCCACGTGCTACCCGTTTCACCGGTGCTCCTCTAGATCGGATTTCTGCAGCGCTTAGGCGAAGCCCTGCCAGAATTGCTCCACCACCACCATCACCGGAGCACCGTCATGTTGCCGGTGAACTCTCTCTCCTCTCCACCTCCTCTTGCTGGATCAAGATGGTGGAGATCGTCATCAAGCTGCACGTGTGCTGAACGCGGAGGTGCCGTCCGTTCGGCGCTTGATCGGAAGGACCGTGATCGAGATCACGAGACGGTTCGTGATGAGATCACGGAACGGATCGTGATGAGTTCGCGGGACATATCGTGATCAAGATCGTAAGACGGATCGTGATGTGATCGCAGGACGGATCGCGATGTGTTCGTGGGACGGATCGTGATTGGATCGCGGGACGGATCGTGATGAGATTGCGGGACGCTCGGCGATTTGGATCGCAAAGAAGTTCGACTACACCAACCACGTTTCTTAATGCTTCCTGCTTAGCGATCTACAAGGGTACGTAGATCCACTCTCCCTCTCGTAGATGCTCATCACCATGGATAGGTTTGCGTGTGCGTAGGAAATTTTTTGTTTCCCATGCGACGTTCCCCAACAAGAAGAACCTTTTCTTTTGTTGGTAGGTGAAACTATGTGGTATATATTTAGCAACAATGTAATTAGCATAATTCGCATACTAAGGAGTACTAATGGAGACATTTATAATTGCTAATTGTTCATGAGGAAAATTATCATCAATAGGTCGTGCGTGATCAGGAACATTTTTCATTCTAGACAAATTATCTCCTGCAGGGTTTTCAGCTCCCTTACTATCAACAATATGCAAATCAAACAATTGAAGTGAAAGCACCCACCTAATCAGCCTAGGCTTAGCATCTTTATTTTCCATAAGGTATTTAATAGCATCATGATTTGTGTGAATAGTAACTTCGGAATCAACAATATATGGTCTAAACTTATCACATGCAAAGACAACTGCTAAAAATTCCTTCTCAATAGTAGCATAATTTCTTTGAGAACTATCTAGAGTTTTACTAGCATAATGAATAGCATTCAATTTCTTGTCTACTCTTTGCCCTAGAACAACACCAACAGCATAATCACTAGCATCATACATAATTTCAAATGGTAAGTTCCAATCAGGTGGTTGAATAACAGGTGCAGAAATTAAGGCTTTCTTAAGTATTTCAAAGGCTTCTACAGAATCATCATAAAAACAAATGGAATATCCTTTCGAAGAAGATTAGTTAATGGCCTAGAAATCTTTGATAAATCTTTAATATAACGCTTATAGAAACCAGCATGACCAAGAAAACTTCTTATACCTTTAACATCTTTAGGACATGGCATTTTCTCTATTGCACCAACTTTAGCTTTGTCTACTTCAATGCCTTGTTTAGACATTTTATGACCAAGTACTATACCTTCATCACCATAAAGTGGCACTTCTCCCAATTCAAGACAAGATTAGTTTCTTCACATCTCTACTAAACTCGATCAAGGTTTCTCAAGCAATAATCAATAGAAGTCCCGTAAATGAAAAAATCATCCATGAAGACCTCAACAATATTTTCACAGAAGTCGGAGAATATAGTAGTCATACATCTTTGAAAGGTAGCAGGTGCATTGCATAAACCAAAAGGCATACATCTATAAGCATAAGTTACAAATGGACATGTGAAAGTAGTTTTCTCTTGGTCTTATTTTTACAGAGGTATTTGAGAGAAAATAGAATATCCATCAAGAAAACAGTGTTCTAATGGTCTAGAAAATAGTGTTCTAATGGACCAGTAGGAGGCACCAATATCATTCTCATGGTCTAGAAAATAGTGTTCTAATGGACTAACAGGAGGCACACAATAGAAGCAAGACCCATTATTTCATCCTTACTTGGTAATTATTTCTCAAATTTAGAGAAATTAAATTCATGAGACATCACCAAAGCTTACTTTAACCTTCTCCATAACACAATTAATTTCAGCATTAACAGTATCCAAGAAAGGTCTACCAAATATAATGGGACAAAAGCTATCTTGTTTTGAACCAAGTACTAAGAAATCGGTAGGGAACTTAATTTTTCCACACAAGACTTCAACATCTCTAACAATCCCAAGTGGTGAAATGGTGCCTCTGTTTGCAAGTTTAACAGTGACATCAATATCTACAATCTTAGAGGGTGCTATGTCATTCATAATTTCTTGGTACAAGGTAAAAGGTATAGCACTAACACTAGCACCCATGTCACACAAGCCATGATAACAATGATCTCCAATTTTAATAGAAACAACAAGCATGCCAACAATTGGTTTGTTTTTGTCTAACTCATCCTAATGATTTCTAACAAGTTTTGTAATTTAGCAACTTCATCACATAAGTAAAAAACCTGAGCATCAATATTATGAACTAGGAGATCTTTAACCATAGCAATATTAGGCTCAACATATATTTGTTCAAAAGGCTCAGGTGTCCTAATATAAATTTTGTTAACCACAATTTCAGATTTAGCATGTTCCTTAATCCTAACAAGGAAAGGTGGTTTCTCAATATAAGTAGTAGGCACAACTGGGTCAACATGATAAACAATTGTTTCTTCTTTAACTTTAACGGGTTCCTCTAATAATTTTTCAATAGGTGGATGATACTTAAACCACTTATCCTTAGGGAGATCAACATGAGTAGCAAATCATTCATAGAAAGTACCTAATGTATCAGAGCCAAGCCCGTATTTATTGCTAAACTTATGAAAAGTATCAGTTTCCATAAAATATTTAACACAATCAAACTCAAGATTTATACCATACTCTTCACCTTTGTTGAGTTCCCAATCTTCACAGTTACGTTTAATTCTCCAAAAGATCCCATCTAAATTCAATAGTTCTCTTCATGTAGGAACCGATAGAAGAAGAATCGAGTATTAATTGATCGTCATGAGAAAGTCTTAAAAGTTTTGTATAATCATTTCTCTTGAGAACTCATGGTTGGGGCAAGTGTGCATCATAGATTTTAGCCTCCCCCAAGCTTGAGTGATGCTTTTTACTTCACGAGGCCAGAAATTTTATATATAGTTCCGATGACGATGAACTAGATGCATAGGATAAACCTTCTAATGAAATACCAGCTTCAAGCGATCCCAGTCCCATGATCCAATATCATCCAATAGCCTGTATCACATCAATGAGTTTCCCTCCAAATATAAAGGTAACCTTCTTCTTGACATTGTCCTCGGATAAACCTGCAAGTTTAAATAATCAACAAATCTCATCTACATATATCAAGTGGTAATCACGATGAGTTGTACCATCTCCTCCATAAGGATTAGCTAACAGTTTCTCTAACATACCCAAAGGAATCTCATAATAGATATTTTTCAGTAGGTTCAGTAGGTTGAGAGGCAACTTTTTCCACTTCGGTTCGAGGCGAAGATGCCCCAAACAAACCACTCAAAGGATGACCATCCATAGTAACAAGCAACAGTAAATTTCAGCACGTATCGAAAATGTTTCCTTACTAAATTCCACTCGCCAAAGGTGCTTCACTCCCCGGCAACGGCGCCAGAAAAGAGTCTTGATGACCCATAGTTATAGCGGATCAATTGTAGTCCTTTCGATAAGGAAGAGTGTCGAACCCAATGAGGAGCAGAAGGAAATGATGAGCAATTTTCAGCAAAGTATTCTCTGTAAGTGTGGTAACAATGATATATAGTTTTATAGCAAGATAATTCATACCAAGTGACAAGTGACAATAGTAGCAAGTGTGGAGCAAGATATCCCAATCCTTTTTATATCAAAGGATAGGCCTGAAAGTACTCTTATATGAAGTAAAGCGCTCCCGGGGACACATGGGAATTACCGCCTAGTCATGTCCATCATGTTGAGTTGATCCGCGTTCGTTACTTTGATAATTTTATATGTGGGTGGACCGATGCTAAGGTGTTGTTCTTACTTGAACAATAAACCTAATTATTATTATCCCCTCTCACAAGCATCCGCAACTATGAAAGAAGAATTAAGATAAATCTAACCATAGCATGAAACATGTGGATCCAAATAAGCCCCTTACAAAGTAACGCATAAACTCGGGTTCAAGCTTCTGTCACTCTAGCAACCCATCATATAATTATTACTCCACAATGCTTTATCTTAGGCCCATGATATGGTGAAGTGTCATGTAGTCGATGTTCACACGACACCACTGAGAGAAGCAACAACATACATATCATCACAATATCGACCGAATACCAACTTCACATGATTACTTATAACAAGACTTCTCCCATGTCCTCATGAACAAACGTAACTAATCACACATCATCAACATGTTCAAGATCAGAGGTGTAATAATGATGATCAAGGATCTTAACATAATATCTTCCACCAAATAAACCAACGAGCATCAGCTACAAGATGTAATCAACACTACTAGTAACCCACATGTACCAATCTGAGGTTTTGAGACAAAGATTGAATACAAGAGATGAAGTAGGGTTTGAGATGAGATGGTGCTAGTGAATATATTCATGAAGATTGGTCCTCCCACCAAGGAGGAAGAGTTGGTGATGACGATGGCTTCGATCTCCCCCTCCTAGAGGGAAGTTTCCCTCGCATAATCTCTCTACCGGAGATCAAAAGGATCTTTGTCCAGGTTTCCACCTAGAGACGGCGGCGCTTCATACCCAAAGTCTCTTATTGATCTTTTCTAGGTCAAAAAACACCTTATAGTAGAAGAGGGGTCCAGGACACCTGTGAGGGCCCCACAAGCAAACAGGGCGCGCCAAGCAGGGTGGGCGCGCCATGTTGGCTTGTGGCCAACACGAGGCCCCCCTCTAGTATAATTTTGGCACAATAATTCTTATATATTACACAAAAAATCTCTGTGAAGTTTCACATCATTTGGAGTCGAGTGAATTTTCACCCTTTTTCTTGGTTTTCAGGTCTAGAATTCCAGTTCCCTAGAATTTCCCTCTTTGTGATGTACCTTGTAAATTCAGAGAGAAAAGGCATAAGAATTGTATCATAAAGTGGAATGATGGCCAAGAATAACATAATCTTCAATAGGAAATCATGATGCAAAATGGATGTATCATCGCCAACGTCCCGAACATCTTCGTCGGTCACCAAAGAAGGTCATCAGCGATTCATCGTCGTCGAGCCATCCTCGAGGCCACTAAGCATCTCTACGAGTTCCCCGTGAGCCCCCTCGTCTTCTCCCTCTCCTCCCCACCTCAATTTAGAGCTCTAGTTGGCCTCCCCTCCATGCTCTAAGCTCGTTCCCTCCCAGTCATGTTGCCGTCATGGCCTGAGCTTAAGTCGACCCTAAACTTGCATGCCACCGTGCTCACCACCTCGCCAGGAGATCAATGAACTCCTCAACGAGCCTTCCCATGCCCCGCAACCTGTGGCCGCTGGAGACCGAGCTCTGATACGTCTCCAACGTATCTATAATTGTTGGAAATATGCCCTAGAGGCAATAATAAATTGGTTATTATCATATTTCCTTGTTCATGATAATCGTTTATTATCCATGCTATAATTGTATTGATTGGAAACTCAGATACATGTGTCAATACATAGACAACACCATGTCCCTAGTATGCCTCTAATAGACTAGCTCGTTGATCGAAGATGGCTATGGTTTCCTAGTCATGGACATGAGATGTCATTTGATAACGGGATCACATCATTAGAAGAATGACGTGATGGACAAGACCCAAACTACAAACGTAGCAGATGATCGTGTCAGTTTATTGCTACTATTTTCTGCATGTCAAGTATCTGTTCCTATGACCATGAGATCATGCAACTCACTGACATCGGAGGAGTACCTTGTGTGTATCAAACGTCGCAACGTAACTGGGTGACTATAAAGGTGCTCTACAGGTATCTCTGAGGGTGTCTGTTGGATTGGCATGGATCAAGACTGGGATTTGTTACTCCGCATGACGGAGAGGTATCTCAAGGCCCACTCGGTAATACAACATCACAATAAGCCTTGTAAGCAATGTGACTAAGTGTTAGACACGAGATATTGTATTAAAGAATGAGTAAAGAGACTTGTCGTAACGAGGTTGAACTAGATATGGAGATGGCGATGATCGAATCTCAAGCAAGTAACATACCGAAGAACAGAGGGAACAACATACGGGATTAACTGAATCCTTGACATAGAGGTTTGACCGATAAAGATCTTCGTAGAATATGTAGGGAGTGTTGGGGAACGTCGCATGGGAAACAAAAAAATTCCTACGCACACGCAAACCTATCCATGGTGATGAGCATCTATGAGAGGGAGAGTGGATCTACGTACCCTTGTAGATCGCTAAGCGGGAAGCGTTAAGAAACGCGGTTAGTGTAGTCGAACTTCTTCGCGATCCAAATCGCCGAGCGTCCCGCGATCCAATCACGAACCGTCCCGCGAACACATCATGATCTGTCCCGCGAACTCATCACGATCCGTATCACGATCTTGATCACGATCTGTGCCGCGAACTCGTCATGATCCGTTCCGTGATCACATCACGAACCGTCTCGCGATCTCGATCACGGTCCTTCCGATCTAGCGCCGAACGGACGGCACCTCCGCGTTCAGCACACGTGCAGCTTGATGACGATCTCCACCATCTCGATCCAGCGAGAGGAGGTGGAGAGGAGAGAGAGTTCACCGGCAGCGTGACGGCGCTCCGGTGATGGTGGTGGAGCAATTCCGGCAGGGCTTCGCCTAAGCGCTGCAGAAAACCGATCTAGAGGAGAAACTATGCACCGGTGTAACGGGTAGCACGTGGCCGGAAATTCTGTCCAAAAACCACCCAATCCACTAGTATATATAGGAGGAGATGAGAGGATAGGCAGCCAAGGCCTTTGGGTCGGCCAAAATAGGAGGTGGGAGCAATCCTACTTCACCTCCAATCCTAGTTGGAGTAGGATTGCCTCCTATTGGCTGATTTTCCACTTTTTGCTTTAGGACTTTCTCTCCTGCGCCATGGGCCTTTGTGGCTGTTTTCCCAGCCCACTAAGGGCTGGTTATTATTCTCCCACAGCCCATGGACCTCTTGGGGTCGAAGTACCCCTCCCGGAGGTCTCCCGGTACACTACCGGCACTCCCGGAGGTCTCCCGGTACACTACCGGCACTCCCGGAGGTCTCATCCGGGACTCCTAACAAACTTCGGTCACCACCATACATAACTCTACACTACCGAAACGTCACCGAACCTTAAGTGTGCAGACCCTGCGGGTTCGAGAACTATGTAGACATGACCGAGACACCTCTACGGTCAATAACCAATGGCAGGACCTGGACGTCCACATTGGTTCCTACATATTCTACAAAGATCTTTATCGGTCGAACCTATATGTCAAGGATTCAGTTAATCTCGTATAACGTTCCCTTTGTTCTTCGGTATGTTACTTGCCCGAGATTCGATCGTCGGTATCTCCATACCTAGTTCAACCTCGTTACCGGCAAGTCTCTTTACTCATTCCGTAATACAAGATCCCGCAACTAACAATTAGTCACATTGCTTGCAAGGCTTATTGTGATGTTGCATTACCGAGTGGGCCCCGAGATACCTCTCCGTTACACGAAGTAACAAATCCCAGTCTCGATCCATGCCAACTCAATAGACACCATCGGAGATACCTATAGAGCACCTTTATAGTCACCCAGTTATGTTGCGACGTTTGATACACACAAGGCACTCCTCCGATATCCGTGAGTTGCATGATCTCATGGTCATAGGAACATATACTTGACATGCAGAAAACAGTAGCAATAAACTGACACGATCATATGCTATGTTTGTAGTTTGGGTCTTATCCATCACATCATTCTCCTAATGATGTGATCCCGTTATCAAATGACATCTCATGTCCATGGCTAGGAAACCTTACCCATCATTTGATCAACGAGCTAGTCCATTAGAGGCATACCAGGGACATGGTTTTGTCTATGTATCCACACATGCATTTAAGTCTCCGATCAATACAATTATAGCATGGATAATAAACGATTATAATGAACAAGGAAATATGATAATAACTAATTTATTATTGCCTCTAGGGCATATTTCCAACAGTCTCCCACTTGCACTAGAGTCAATAATCTAGTTCACATCACCATGTGATTCGCATTGTTATGAATCTAACACCCAATGAGTTCTGGGGCTCGATCATGCTTTGCATGTGAGAGAGGTCTTATAGTCAACGGGTCTGCGATATTCAGATCCGTGTGTACTTTGCAAATCTCTATGTCAAACCGTAAACACTGCTACCACACTCCACTTGGTACTATTTCCAAATGGCTGCTCCACTATACGTATCCAGATTGCTACTACTAGTCATCTGGATAGGTGTTAAAGCTTGCATCGACGTAACTCTTTACGCCGAACTCTTTATCACCTCCATAATCAAGAAACATTTCCTTAGTCCTCTGGTTACTAAGGATAATTCCGACCGCTGTCCGGTGATCCACTCCTGGACCACACTTGTACCCCTTGACAGACTCATGGCAAGGCACACACAGGTGTGGTACACAGCATGACATACTATACAGAGCCTATGGCTAAGACATAGGGGACGACGTTCGTCCTTTCTCTTCCTTCTGCCGTGGTCGAGCTTTGAGTCTCACTCAAATTCACACCTTACAAATCAGGCGAGAACTCTTTCTTTGACTGATCCATTTTGAACTCTTTCAAAATCTTTGTTAAGGTATGTACTCATTGAAAGTCTCATCAAGTCATCTTGATCTATCTCTATAGATCTTGATGCTCAACAATTTGGTAGCTTTATCCAGGTCTTCCATTGAAAATCACTTTCCAAACAACCATTTATGCTTTCCAGAAATCCTACATTATTTCCGATCAACAATATGTCATCCACATATACTTATCAGAAATTCTATAGTGCTCCCACCCACTTTGTTGCAAATACAAGTTTCTCGTAAACTTTGTATAAACTCAAAAACTTTGATCAACTCATCAAAGCGTATATTCCAACTCCGAGATGCTTGGTTCAGTCCATGGAAGGATCACCGAAGCTTGCACACCTTTTAGCATCCTTAGGCCTGACAAAACCTTCTGGTTGTATCACATACAACCTTTCCTCAAGTAAACCGTTAAGGAAACGATGTTTTGACATCCATCTGCCAAATTTCATAATTGAAAACACAGCAACTGCTAACATAATTCCAACAGACTTTAGCACCACTATGAGTGAGAAAGTCTCATCGTAGTCAACACCTTGAACTTGTCACAAACATCTTTGCAACAAGTCGAGCTTTACAAATAGTGACATTCACCATCAGTGTCTGTCTTTATTTTAAAGATCCATTTGTACTCAATGACCTGCCGTCCAACGAGCAAGTCTACCAAAGTCTACACTTGGTTTTCATACATGGATCCTATCTCGGATTTCATGGCCTCCAACCATTTGTCGGAATCCGGGCCCATCAACGCTTCTCCATAGCTCGTAGATTCATCGTTGTCCAACAACATGATCTCCAAGACAGAGTTGTCGTACCACTTAGGAGCAGTACACATCCTTGTCGACCTACGAAGTTCGATAGTAACTTGATCCTGAAGCTTCATGATCATCATCATTAACTTCCTCTTCAACTAACGTAGGCTTCAGAGAAACATCTTTCTGCGCTGCGCTACTCTCTGGTTGAACAAAGGTTTAACAACCTCATCAAGTTCTATCTACCTCCCACTCAATTCTTTCGCGAGAAACATTTCCTCGAGAAAGGATCCGTTTAAGCAACAAACACTTTGCACTAGGATCTGAGATTGAAGGTTCACCCAACTGATCTTAGGGTATTCTATGAAGATGCAATTGTCCGCCTTGGGTTCGACCTCATTAGGTGAAAACATTTTCCACACAAGTGTCATAGCCCCAAATATTAAGAAATGACAGCTTAGGTTTCTATCAAACCATAATTCACACGGTGTCATCTCAAAGGATTTAGATTATGCCCTATTTAAAGTGAATGTAGTTGTCTCTAATGCATAACCCCAAAATTATAGTAGTAAAACGATAAGAGACATCACAGTATGCACTATATCAATAGGGCATGACTATGATGTTCGGACACACCATCACACTATGGTGTTCCAGGTGGCATTAGTTGTGAAACAAATTTCACATTGTCTTAAGTTGCATGCCAAACTCGTAACTCAGATATTCACCTCCACGATCATATCGCGGTCACTTTTATCTTCTTGTCACGATGATCTTTAAACTTCACTCTAAATTTGCTTGAACCTTTCAAACAATTCAGACTTGTGTTTCATTAAGTAAATATACACTATATCTACTCAAATCATCAGTGAAGGTAAGAAAATAATGATATCCACTGCACGCTACAAGACTCACTAGATTGCATACATCAACATGTATCATTTCCAATGAATCACTTGCCCGCTCCATCCAACGGGGTCCTTTAGTCATCTTGCCCAAGAGGCATGGTTCGCATGTCTCAACCGATTCGAAATCGAATGAGTCCAAATATCCATCACCATGGAGTTTCTTCATGCGCTTTATACCAATATGACATTTTGCGGCAGTGCCACAACTATGTGGTACTATCATTATTTAACTTTGTATCTTTTGACATCAATGTTATGAACATGTGTATTACTACGATCAAGATTTCAACAAACCATTCTCAATGGGTGCATGACCATTGAAGGTATTATTCATGTAAACAGAATAACTATTATTCTCTGACTTAAATGAATAACCGTATTGCAACAAACATGATCTAATCATGTTCATGCTCAACACAAAACACCAAATAACATTTATTTAGGTTCGTCACTAATCCTGAAGGTAGAGAGAGCGTGCGATGTTGATCACATCAACCTTGGAAACACTTCCAACACACATCGTCACCTCACCCTTAGCTAGTTCTCCGTTTATTCCGTAGCTTTTATTTCGAGTTACTAACATTTAGCAACCGAACCGGTATCCAATAGCCAGGTGCTACTAGGAGTACTAGCAAGGTACACATCAATAACTTGTATATCGAATATACTTCTGTCGATGTTGCCAGCCTTCTTATCTACCAAGTATCTAGGGTTGTTCCGCTTCAGCGACCTCTCACCTCATAATAGAAGCACTTAGTCTCGGGTTTGAGTTCAACTTTGGGTTGCTTCACTGGAGCAGCAACTGACTTGCTATCCATGAAGTTTCCCTCCTTGCTCTTGCCCTTTTCGAAACTAGTGGTTTGATTAACCATCAACACTTGACGCTCCTTCTTGATTTCTACCATCGCGGTGTCAAACATCACGAACAGCTCAGGGATCAATACTTCTATCCCTGGTGTATTATAGTTCATCACTAAGTTCTGGTAGCTTTAGTGACAGTGACTTGGAGAACTATATCAATCACTATCTTATCTGGAAGATCAACTCCCACTTGATTCAAGCGATTGTAGTACCCAGACAATCTGAGTACATGCTCAACGATTGAGCTATTCTCCTTCATCTTACAGGCAAAGAATCTTGTTGGAGATCTCATATCTCGCAACACAGGCATGAGCCTGAGATCACAATCTCTGCTCCTAGAACATCTCATATGTTCCATGACGTTCAAAACGTTTCGGAGCCTCAATTCTAAGCCGTAATGCATGACGCACTAAACTATCAAGTAGTCATCAAAACGTGCCTGTCAGATGTTCACAACATCTATAGACGACGCTAGAGGGGGTGGCGCACCGAGCGGTGCATTAAGGACATAAGCCTTCTGTGCAGCAATGAGGACAATCCTCAGATCACGGACCCAGTCCGCAATATTGCTACCAACATCTTTCAACTCTATTTCTCTGGGAACATATAAAAATTTAAGGGAGCTACAACGCGAGCTAGTAATCTACAACATAATTTGCAAAGACACTATTGACTATGTTCATGATAATGAGTTCAATTAATCATATTACTGAAGAACTCCCACTCAAATTGACATCCCTCCGGTCATTCGAGTGATACATGATCCAAATTCACCAACTGAAGTCCGATCATCACGTGAGTTGAGGTGGTTTCAATGGTGAACATCATCATGTTGATCATATCTACTATATGACTCATGTTCGACCTTTTGGTCTCTTGTATTCCGAGGCCATGTTTGCACATGCTAGACTCGTCAAGTTCAACCCGAGTGTTCCGCATGTGCAACACTGGCTTCCACCCATTGTATGTGAATCTAGAGTCTATCACACCCGATCATCACGTGGTGTCTTGACACGACGAACTTTCGCAATGGTGCACACTCGGGGAGAACACAATTTATCTTGAAATTAAGTGAGGGATCACCTTATAATGCTACCATCGTCCTAAGAAAAATAAGGTGCATAAAAGGATTAACATCACATGCAAATCATAAGTGACATGATATGGCCATGAACTTGTGCTTTTGATCTCCATCTAGAAAGCACCGGCATGATCTCCATCATCACCGGCACGACACCATGATCTCCATCATCTTGATCTCCATCAACATGTCGCCATCGGGGTTGTCGCGCCCAACATTCTTCTACTACTATTGCTACCGCTTAGCGATAAAGTAAAGCATACATAATGCTTAATGATTGACATGCAGGTCATACAATAATTAAATACAACCCTATGGCTCCTGCCAGTTGCTGTACTCATCGACATGCAAGTCGTGATAATCTATACATCACATGATCATCTCATACATCACATATATCACATCATGTAATTGGCCATATCATATCACAACATACCCTGCAAAAACAAGTTAGACATCCTCTAATTGTTGTTGCATGTTTTACGTGGCTGCTACGGGTATCTAGCAAGAACAATTCTCACCTACACATAAACCACAACGGTGATACACTAGTTTGCTTTTCAACCTTCTCAAGGACCGCCTTTGTCGAATCCGATCCAACTAAAGTGAGAGAAACTGTCACCCGCAAGCCATCTAAGCAACAAGTTGCGTCGAGGGAACCGGTCTCTCGTAAGCGTACGAGTAATGTTGGTCCGGGCCGCTTCATCTCACAATCCCGCTGAACCAAAATCCGACCAAGGGAGGAAGCAATCTAAGCATCAACGCCCACAAACCTTTTGTGTTCTACTCGAGATCTCATTGAACCGTCAACCTAGCTCATGATGCCACTGTTGGGGAACGTCGCATGGGAAACAAAAAATTTCCTACGCACACGCAAACCTATCCATGGTGATGAGCATCTACGAGAGGGAGAGTGGATCTACATACCCTTGTAGATCGCTAAGCGGGAAGCGTTAAGAAACGCGGTTGGTGTAGTCGAACTTCTTCGCGATCCAAATCACCGAGCGTCCCGCGATCCAATCACGAACCGGCCCGCGAACACATCATGATCCATCCCGTGAACTCATCACGATCCGTCTCACGATCTTGATCACGACCTGTCCCGCGAACTCATCACGATCTGTTCCGTGATCACATCACGAACCGTCTCGCGATCTCGATCACGGTCCTTCCGATCTAGCGCCGAACGGACGGCACCTCCGCGTTCAGCACACGTGCAGCTTGATGACGATCTCCACCGTCTCAATCCAGCGAGAGGAGGTGGATAGGATAGAGAGAGTTCACCGGCAGCGTGACGGCGCTCCGGTGATGGTGGTGGAGCAATTCCGGCAGGGCTTCGCCTAAGCGCTGCAGAAAACCGATCTAGAGGAGAAACTATGCACCGGTGTAACGGGTAGCACGTGGTCGGAAATTCTGTCCAAAAACCACCCAATCCACTAGTATATATAGGAGGAGAGGAGAGGATAGGCAGCCAAGGCCTTTGGGTCGGCCGAAATAGGAGGTGGGAAGCAATCCTACTTCACCTCCACTCCTAGTTGGAGTAGGATTGCCTCCTATTGGCTGATTTTCCACTTTTTGCTTTAGGACTTTCTCTCCTGCGCCATGGGCCTTTGTGGCTGTTTTCCCAGCCCACTAAGGGCTGGTTATTATTCTCCCACGATGTCAATTTGAGTGGGAGTTTTTAAGTAATATGATTAACTAAACTTATTATCATGAACATAGTCAAAATGTCTTTGCAAATTATGTTGTAGATTACTAGCTCATGATGTAGCTCCCTTGAATTTTTATAAGTTCCTAGAGAAATAGAGTTCAAAGATGATAGTAGCAATATTGCAGACTGGGTCCGTGATCTGAGGATTATCCTCATTGCTGCACAGAAGGTTTGTGTCCTTAATGCATCGCTCGGAGTGCCACCCCCTCTAGCGTCGTTTGTAGATGTTATGAACATCTAACAGGCACGTTCTGATGACTACTTGATAGTTTATTGTGTCATGCATTACGGTTTAGAATTGAGGCTCCAAAACGTCTTTGAACATCACAGAACATATGATATGTTCTAAGAGTGGAAATTGGGATCTCGGGCTCGTGCCCGTGTTGTGAGAAATGAGATCTCCAACAAGATTCTTTGCGTGCAAGATGAAGGAGAATAGCTAAATCGTTGATCATGTGCTTAGATTGTCTGGGTGCTACAATTGCTTGAATCAAGTGGGAGTTGATCTTCTAGATAACATAGTGATTGATATAGTTTTCCAAGTCACTGTCACTAAGCTACTAGAGCTTCATGATGTACTATAAAATGCCAGGGATGGAAATAATGATCCCTGAGCTGTTCACGATGTTTGACACCGCGAAGGTAGAATTCAAGAAGGAGCATAAAGTGTTGATGGTTAGTAAAACCACTAGTTTCGAGGAGGGCAAGGGCAAGGAGGGAAACTTCATGGATGGCAAGACAGTTGCTGCTCCAGTAAAGCAACCCAAAGTTGAACCCAAAGCTGAGACTAAGTGCTTCTATTGCGAGGAGAGCGGTCGCTGAAGCGGAACAATCCTAGATACTTGGTAGATAAGAAGGCTGGCAACGTCGGTAGAAGTATATTTAGTATACGTGTAATTGATGTGTACCTTGCTAGTACTCCTAGTAGGACCTGGGTATCGGATACCGGTTCGGCTACTAAATGTTAGTAACTCGAAATAAAAGCTACGGAATAAACGGAGACTAGCTAATGGTGAGGTGACGATGTGTGTTGGAATTATTTCCAAGGTTGACGTGATCAACATCGCACGCTCTCTCTGCCTTCGGGATTAGTAATGAACCTAAATAAATGTTATTTGGTGTTTGCGTTGAGCATGAACGTGATTAGATCGTGTTTATTGCAATACGGTTATTCATTTAAGTTAGAGAATAATGGTTATTCTGTTTACATGAATAATACCTTCAATGTTCATGCACCCAATGAGGATGGTTTATTGAATCTTGATCGTAGTAATACATGTGTTCATAACATTGATGCCAAAAGGTACAAAGTTAATAATGATAGTACCACATACTTGTGGCACTGCCGCTAAATGTCATATCGGTATAAATCGCATGAAGAAACTCCATGCTGATGGATCTTTGGACTCATTCGATTTCGAATCGGTTGAGACATGTGAAACATGCTTCTTGGGCAAGATGACTAGAGACCCGTTTTCGGTATGATGGAGCAGGCTAGTAACTTATTGGAAATGATACATGTTGATGTATGCGGTCTAATAAGTGTTGTAGCATGAAGTGGATATCGTTATTTTCTTACCTTCACTGATGATTTGAGTATATATGAGTATATTTACTTAATGAAACACAAGTCTGAAACGTTTGAAAAGTTCAAACAAATTTAGAGTGAAGTTTAAGATCATCATGACAAGAAGATAAAAATGTTTACGATATGATCGTAGAGGTGAATATATGAGTTACGAGTTTGGCATACAACTTTAGACAATGTGAAAGTTGTTTCACAACTCACGCCACCTGGAACACCATAGTGTGATGGTGTGTCCGAACGTCGTCGTCGTGCTCAATTGGATATGGTATGAACTATGATGTCTCTTGTCGATTTGTCACTGTTGTTTTGGGGTTATGCATTACAGACAACTACATTCACTTTAAAAGGGGCACCATCTAAGTCCGTTGAGATGACACCGTATGAATTTTGGTTTGGCTGAAACCTAAGCTGTCATTTCTTAATGTTTGGGGCACCATCTAAGTCCGTTGAGATGACACCGTATGAATTTTGGTTTGGCTGAAACCTAAGCTGTCATTTCTTAATGTTTGGGGATGTGACGCTTATGCGAAAAAGGTTTTCACCTAATGAGCTCGAACTATGCACTGGAGGAACGGGTAGCACGTGGCTGAAAATCTAGTGCAAAAATCCTAAAACCTCCAGTATAAATAAGAGGGATGGAGGAGAGGCCTTGTCTCAAGGGCCAAGCCTCCTTTGGGTCGGCCGAAGTGAGGAGGAGAGGAGGACTCCTCCTCCAATCCTAGTGGGACTAGGATTCCTCCGCTTTTTGCCTTTTTCCACTTTTCCTTTTGGGCTTTTCTTTCCCTAGCTGCATGGGACTTGTGTGGGACTTCCACCAGCCCAAAAAGGGCTGGTATTCACTCTCTCACAGCCCATGAAGCCCCTTGGGTTGAAATACCCCTCCCGGTGGTCTCCCGGTACACTACCGGCACTCCCGGTACACTACCGATGAGCCCGAAACTTTTCCGGCGACCAAAACAGGACTTCCTATATATAAATCTTTACCTCCAGACCATTCCGGAGCTCCTCGTGACGTCTGGGATCTCATACGGGACTCCTAACAACCTTCGGTCACCACCATACATAACTCTATACTACCAAAATGTCACCAAACCTTAAGTGTGCAGACCCTGCGGGTTCGAGAACTATATATACATGACCGAGACACCTTTATGGTCAATAACCAATAGTGGGACCTGGATTTTCATATTGGTTCCTACATATTCTACGAAGATCTTTATCAGTCGAACCTCTATCTCAATGATTCAGTTAATCCCGTATGATGTTCCCTTTGTTCTTCGGTATGTTACTTGCCCGAGATTCGATCGTCGGTATCTCCATACCTAGTTCAACCTCATTACCGGAAAGTCTCTTTACTCGTTGCATAATACAAGATCCTGTGACTAACACTTAGTCACATTACTTGCAAGGCTTATTGTGATGTTGTATTGCCGAGTGGGCCCTGAGATACCTCTTCGTCACACGGAGTAACAAATCCCAGTCTTGATCCATGCCAACCCAACAGACACCCTTGGAGATACCTATAGAGCACCTTTATAGTCACCCAGTTACGTTGCGACGTTTGATACACACAAGGCACTCCTTCGGTGTTAGTGAGTTGCATGATCTCATGGTCATAGGAAAAGATACTTGACATGCAGAAAACAGTAGCAATAAACTGACACGATCATATGCTACGTTTGTAGTTTGGGTCTTGTCCATCACATCATTCTCCTAATGATGTGATCCCGTTACCAAATGACATCTCATGTCCATGACTAGGAAACCATAGCCATCTTTGATCAACGAGCTAGTCCATTTAGAGGCATACTAGGTACATGGTGTGGTCTATGTATCCACTCATGTATCTAAGTCTCCGATCAATACAACTATAGCATGGAAAATAAAAAATTATCATGAACAAGGAAATATGATAATAACAAATATATTATTGCCTCTAGGGCATATTTCCAACAATCTCCCACTTGCACTAGAGTCAGTAATCTAGTTCACATCACCATGTGATTCGTATTTTTATGAATCTAACACCCAATGAGTTCTAGGGCTCGATCATGCTTTGAATGTGAGAGAGGTCTTATAGTCAATGGGTCTATGACATTCAGATCCGTGTGTACTTTGCAAATCTCTATGTCAAACTGTAAACACTTCTACCACACTCCACTTGGTACTATTCCAAATGGTTGCTCCACTATATGTATCCAGATTGCTACTACGAGTCATCCGGATTGGTGTTAAAGCTTGCATCGACGTAACTCTTTACGACGAACTCTTTATCACCTCCATAATTGAGAAACATATCCTTAGTCTTTTAGTTACTAAGGATAATCTTGACCGCTGTCCAGTGATCCACTACTGGATCACTTTTGAACCCCTTGACAGACTCATGGCAAGGCACACACTAGGTGCAGTAGACATCATGGCATAATATAGAGCCTATGGCTAAGGCATAGGGGATGACGTTCGTCCTTTATCTTTCTTCTGCCGTTGTCGACCTTTGAGTCTCACTCGACTTCACACCTTACAAATCAGGTGAGAACTCTTTCTCTCACTAATCCACTTTGAACTCTTTCAAAATCTTGTCAAGGTATGTACTCATTGAAAGTCTCATCAAGTATCTTGATCTATCTCTATAGATCTTGATGCTCAACAATTAGGTAGCTTTATCCAGGTCTTCCTTTGAAAAACTCCTTTCAAACAACCCTTTATGCTTTCCGGAAATTCTATATCATTTCCGATCAACAATATGTCAACCACATATGCTTATCAGAAACTCTATAGTGCTCCCACTCACTTTATTGTAAATACAAGTTTCTCGTAAACTTTGTATAGACTCAAAAACTTTGATCACCTCATCAAAGTGTATATTCCAACTCCAAGATGCTTGCTTCAGCTCATAGAAGGATCACTGAAGCTTTCACACCTTTTAGCATCCTTAGGACTGACAAAACCTTCTGGTTGTATCTCATACAACCTTTCCTGAAGGAAGGAAACGATGTTTTGGCATCCATCTGCCAGATTTCATAATTGAAAAATGCAGCAACTGCTAACATAATTCCAACAAACTTTAGCATCGCTACGAGTGACAAAGTCTCATCGCAGTCAATTCCTTGAACTTGGCGGAAACTTCTTTGCGACAAGTCGAGCTTTATAAATGGTGACATTTACCATCAGCGTATGTCTTTATTTTAAAGGTCCATTTGTACTTAACGACCTGCCGGCCAATGAGCAAGTCTACCAAAGTCTATACTTGGTTTTCATACATGGATCCTTTCTCGGATTTCATGCCCTCTAACCATTTGTTGGAATCCGGGCCCATCATTGCTTCTCCATAGCTCGTAGGTTCATCGTTGTCCAACAACATGACCTGCAAGATAGGGTTGTCGTACCGCTCAGGAGCAGTGCACATCCTTGTCGACCTACAAGGTTTGATAGTAACTTGATCTGAAGCTTCATGATCATCATCATTTACTTCCTCTTCAACTGACGTAGGTTCCATAGAAACATCTTTCTGCGCTGCGCTACTCTCTGGTTGAAACAAAGGTTCAACAACCTCATCAAGTTCTATCTTCCTCCCACTCAATTCTTTCGAGAGAAACTTTTTCTCGGCAAAGGACCCGTTTTAGCAACAAACACTTTATGCTTGGATCTGAGATAGAAGGTTCACCCAACTGTTCTTAGGGTATTCTATGAAGATGCATTTGTCCGCTTTGGGTTCGATCTCACTAGGTGAAAACATTTTCCACACAAGCATCGCAGCCCCTAACATCAAGAAATGACAGCTTAGGTTTGTATCAAACCATAATTCACACGGTGTCATCTCAACGGATTGAGATGGTGCCCTATTTAAAGTGAATGTAGTTGTCTCTAACGCATAACCCCAAAAACAATAGTAGCAAAACGATAAGAGACATCATAGCCCGCACCATATCCAATAGAGCACGACTATGACGTTCGGACACACCATCACACTATGGTGTTCCAGGTGGCGTGAGTTGTGAAACAACTTTCACATTGTCTAAAGTTGTATGCAAAACTCGTAACTCTGATATTCACCTCCACGATCATATCGCAGACATTTTTATCTTCTTGTCATGATGATCTTAAACTTCACTCTGAATTTGCTTGAACCTTTCAAACGATTCAGACTTGTGTTTCATTAAGTAAATATACACTATATCTACTCAAATCATCAGTGAAGGTAAAAAAATAAAGATATCCACCGCACGCTACAAGACTCATTGGATTGCATACATCAACATGTATCATTTCCAATAAATCACTTGCCCACTCCATCAATTCGGAAAACGGGGTCCTTAGTCATTTTGCCCAAGAGGCATGGTTCGCATGTCTCAACTGATTCGAAATTGAATGAGTCCAAAGATCCATCAACATGGAGTTTCTTCATGCACTTTATACCAATATGACATTTAGCGGCAGTGCCACAAGTATGTGGTACTATCATTATTAACTTTGTATCTTTTTGCATCAATGTTATGAACATGTGTATTACTACGATCAAGATTCAACAAACCATTCTCACAGAGTGCATGACCATTGAAGGTATTATTCATGTAAACATAATAACCATTATTCTATAATTTAAATGCATAACCGTGTTGCAATAAACATGATCTAATCACGTTCATGCTCAATGCAAAACACCAAATAACATTTATTTAGGTTCGTCACTAATCCCGAAGGTAGAGAGAGCGTGCGATGTTGATCACATCAACCTTAGAAACATTTCCAACACACATCGTCAACTCACCCTTAGCTAGTTCTTCGTTCATTACGTAGCTTTTATTTCGAGTTACTAACATTTAGCAACCGAACCGGTATCCAATACCCAGGTGCTACTAGGAGTACTAGCAAGGTACACATCAATAACACGTATATCAAATATACTTCTGTTGATGTTGCCAGCCTTCTTATCTACCAAGTATCTAGGGTTGTTCCGCTTCAGCGACCGCTCTCCTCATAATCGAAGCACCTAGTCTCGGGTTTGGGTTCAACTTTGGGTTGCTTCACTGGAGCAGCAACTGACTTGTGATCCATGAAGTTTCCCTCCTTGCCCTTGCCCTTCTCGAAACTAGTGGTTTTTACTAACCATCAACACTTGATGCTCCTTCTTGATTTCTACCTTCGCGGTGTCAAACATCGCGAATAGCTCAGGGATCATTATTTCTATCCCTAGCATTTTATAGTTCATCACCAAGTTCTAGTAGCTTAGTGACAGTGACTTGGAGAACTATATCAATCACTATCTTATCTGGAAGATTAACTCCCACTTGATTCAAGCGATTGTAGCACCCAGACAATCTGAGCACATGCTCAACGATTGAGCTATTCTCCTTCATCTTGCAGACAAAGAATCTCATTGGAGATCTCATATCTCGCAACACGGGCACGAGCCTGAGATCCTAATTTCAGCTCTTAGAACATCTCATATGTTTCGTGATGTTCAAAATGTTACAGTGCCTCAATTCTAAGCCGTAATGCATGACGCACTAAACTATCAAGTAGTCATCACAACGTGCCTGTCAGATGTTCACAACATCTACAGACGACGCTAGAGGGGTTGGCGCATCGAGCGGTGCATTAAGGACATAAGCCTTCTATGCAGCAATGAGGACAATCCTCAGATCACGGAGCCAGTCCGCAATATTGCTACCATCATCTTTCAACTCTATTTTTCTAGGAACATATAAAAATTCAAGGGAGCTACAGCGCGAGCAAGTAATCTACAACATAATTTGCAAAGACACTATTGACTATGTTCATGATAATGAGTTCAATTAATCATATTACTGAAGAACTCCCACTCAAATTGACATCCCTCCGGTCATTCGAGTGATACATGATCCAAATTCACCAACTGAAGTCCGATCATCACGTGAGTTGAGGTGGTTTCAATGGTGAACATCATCATGTTGATCATATCTACTATATGACTCATGTTCGACCTTTTGGTCTCTTGTATTCCGAGGCCATGTTTGTACATGCTAGACTCGTCAAGTTCAACCCGAGTGTTCCGCATGTGCAACACTGGCTTCCACCCATTGTATGTGAATCTAGAGTCTATCACACCCGATCATCACGTGGTGTCTTGACACGACGAACTTTCGCAATGGTGCACACTCGGGGAGAACACAATTTATCTTGAAATTAAGTGAGGGATCACCTTATAATGCTACCATCGTCCTAAGAAAAATAAGGTGCATAAAAGGATTAACATCACATGCAAATCATAAGTGACATGATATGGCCATGAACTTGTGCTTTTGATCTCCATCTAGAAAGCACCGGCATGATCTCCATCATCACCGGCACGACACCATGATCTCCATCATCTTGATCTCCATCAACGTGTCGCCATCGGGGTTGTCGCGCCCAACATTCTTCTACTACTATTGCTACCGCTTAGCGATAAAGTAAAGCATACATAATGCTTAATGATTGACATGCAGGTCATACAATAATTAAATACAACCCTATGGCTCTTGCCGGTTGCTGTACTCATCGACATGCAAGTCGTGATAATCTATACATCACATGATCATCTCATACATCACATATATCACATCATGTAATTGGACATATCACATCACAACATACCCTGCAAAAACAATTAGACGTCCTCTAATTGTTGTTGCATGTTTTACGTGGCTGCTACGGGTATCTAGCAAGAACAATTCTCATCTACGCAAAAACCACAATGGTGATACACTAGTTGCTTTTCAACCTTCTCAAGGACCGCCTTTGTCGAATCCGATCCAACTAAAGTGAGAGAAACTGACACTTGCAAGCCATCTATGCAACAAGTTGCGGTTGAGGGAACCGGTCTCTCGTAAGTGTACGAGTAATGTTGGTCCGGGCCGCTTCATATCACAATACCGCTGAACCAAAACACGACCAAGGGAGGAAGCAATCAAAGCATCAACACCCACAAACTCTTTGTGTTCTACTCGAGATCTCATCTACACATAGACCTAGCTCTGATACCACTGTTGGGGAACGTTGCATGGGAAACAAAAAAATTCCTATGCGCACGCAAGATCTATCCATGGTGATGAGCATCTACCATAGGGAGAGTGGATCTACATACCCTTGTAGATCGCTAAGCGGGAAGCATTAAGAAACGCGGTTGGTGTAGTCGAACGTCTTCGCGATCCAAATCGCCGAGCGTCCCGCGATCTCATCATGATCCGTCCCGCGAACTCATCGCGATCCGTCCCGCGATCTCATCGCGATCCGTCCCGCGATCTCATCACGATCCGTCCCGCGATCTCATCACGATCCGTCCCGCGATCTCATCACGATCCATCCTGCGATCTCATCACGATCCGTTCCGCAATCTCATCATGATCCATCTCGCGATCTTGATCACAGTCCTTGCGATCTAGCGCCAAAAGGACGGCACCTCCGCGTTCAGCACACGTACAGCTCGATGACGATCTTCGCCTTCTTGATCTAGAAAGAGGGAGCAGAGAGGTAGAAGACTTCTCTAGAAGCGTGATGGCGCTCCGGCGATGGTGGTGGAGCTATTTCGGCAGGACTTCGCCTAAGCACTACAGAAATCCGATCTAGAGGAGAAACTATGCACTGGAGGAACGGGTAGCACGTGGCTGAAAATCTAGTGCAAAACCCCTAAAACCTCCAGTATATATAAGAGGGAGGGAGGATAGGCCTTGGCGCAAGGTCCAATCCTCCTTTGGGTTGGCCGAAGTGCGGAGGAGAGGAGGACTCATCCTCCAATCCTAGTAGGACTAGGATTCCTCCCCTTTTTGCCTTTTTTCCACTTTTCCCTTTGGGATTTTCTTTCCCTAGCCGCATGGGCCTTGTGTGGGACTTCCACCAGCCCAAAAAGGGCTGGTATTCACTCTCTCACAGCCCATGAAGCCCCTTGGGTCGAAATACCCCTCCCGGTGGTCTCCCGGTACACTACCGGCACTCCCAGTACACTACCGATGAGCCCGAAACTTTTCCGGCGACCAAACAAGGACTTCCTATATATGAATATTTACCTCCGGACTATTCCGGAGCTCCTCGTGATGTCCGGGATCTCATATGGGACTCTGAACAACCTTCGGTCACCACCATACATAACTCTATACTACCGAAACGTCACCAAACCTTAAGTGTGCAGACCCTGCGGGTTTGAGAACTATGTAGACATGACCGAGATACCTCTACGGTCAATAACCAATAGCGGTACCTGGATGTTCATATTGGTTCCTACATATTCTACGAAGATCTTTATCGGTCGAACCTCTATGTCAAGGATTTAGTTAATCCCGTATGATGTTCCCTTTGTTCTTCGGTATGTTACTTGCCCGAGATTCGATCGTCGGTATCTCCATACCTAGTTCAACCTCGTTACCGGCAAGTCTCTTTACTCGTTGCATAATACAAGATCCCATGACTAACACTTAGTCACATTGCTTGCAAGGCTTATTGTGATGTTGTATTACCGAGTGGGCCCTGAGATACCTCTCTGTCACACGGAGTAACAAATCCCAGTCTTGATCCATGCCAACTCAACAGACACCCTCGGAGATACCTGTAGAGCACCTTTATAGTCACCTAGTTACGTTGCGATGTTTGATACACACAAGGCACTCCTCCGGTGTCAGTGAGTTGCATGATCTCATGGTCATAGGAAAAGATACTTGACATGCACAAAACAGTAGCAATAAACTGACACGGTCATATGCTATGTTTGTAGTTTGGGTCTTGTCCACCACATCATTCTCCTAATGTTGTGATCCCATTACCAAATGACATCTCATGTCCATGACTAGGAAACCATAGCCATCTTTGATCAACGATCTAGTCCATTTAGAGGCATACTAGGGACATGGTGTTGTCTATGTATCCCCACATGTATCTAAGTCTCCGATCAATACAATTATAGCATGGATAATAAACGATTTATCATGAACAAGGAAATATGATAATAACTAATTTATTATTGCCTCTAGGGCATATTTCCAACAGAATTATGTTAGTAGTTACTGCGTTTTTCAATTATGAAATCTGACAGATGGATGTCAAAACATCGTTTCCTTCCTTGAGGAAAGGTTGTATGAGATACAACCACAAGGTTTTGTCAGTCCTAAGGATGCTAAAAGTTGTGCAAGCTCCAGTGATCCTTCTATGGACTAGAGCAAGCATCTCGGAGGTGGAATATACGCTTTGATGAGGTGATCAAAGTTTTTGAGTCTATACAAAGTTTATGAGAAACTTGTATTTACAATAAAGTGAGTGGGAGCACTATAAATTTTTTGATAAGTATATGTGGTTGACATATTGGTGATCGAAATGATGTAGAATTTTTGGAAAGCATAAACAGTTCTTTGAAAAGTGTTTTTCAAAGGAAGACCTGGATAAAGCTACCTAATTGTTGAGCATCAAGATCTATAGAGATAGATCAAGATGCTTGATGAGACTTTCAATGAGTACATACCTTGACAAGATTTTGAAAGAGTTCAAAATGGATCGGTCAGAGAAAGAGTTCTTGCCTGATTTGTAAGGTGTGAAGTTGAGTAAGACTCAAAGCTC
Source organism: Hordeum marinum (assembly GCA_022496015.1). Lineage (NCBI taxonomy): Eukaryota > Viridiplantae > Streptophyta > Magnoliopsida > Poales > Poaceae > Hordeum > Hordeum marinum. The sequence continues at coordinate 418,278,050 of CM039675.1, forward strand.
GACCACGGCAGAAGAAAGAGAAAGGACGAAGGTCGTCCCCCAAGCTTTAGCCATAGACTCTATATAGTATGCCATGCTATGTACCGCACCTGTGTGTTCCTTGCCATGAGTCCGTCAAGGGGTACAAGAGTGATCTAGGAGTGGATCACTGGACAACGATCAAGATTATCCTTAGTAACTAAAAGACTAACGAAATGTTTCTCGATTATGGAGGTGATAAAGAGTTCGTCGTAAAGAGTTACGTCGATGCAAGCTTTAACACCAATCCGGATCACTCTTGGTAGCAATCCGGATACGTATAGTGGAGCAGCCATTTGGAATAGCTCCAAGTGGAGTGTGGTAGCAGTGTCTACAGTATGACATAGAAATTTGCAAAGTACACACGGATTTGAATGTCGCAGACCTATTGACTAAAAGACCTCTCTCACATGCAAAGCATGATCGAGCCCCGAAACTCATTGGGTGTTCGATTCATAACAATGCGAATCACATGGTTACGTGAACTAGATTATTGACTCTAGTGCAAGTGGGAGACTATTGGAAATATGCCCTAGAGGCAATAATAAATTGGTTGTTATCATATTTCCTTGTTCATGATAATCGTTTATTATCCATGATATAATTGTATTGATCGGAAACTCAGATACATGTGTGGATACATAGACAACACCATGTCCCTAGTATGACTCTAATATACTAGCTCCTTGATCAAAGATGGCTATGGTTTCCTACTCATGGACATGAGATGTCATTTGATAACGGGATCCCATCATTTGGAGAGCGATGTGATGGACAAGACCCAAACTACAAACGTAGCATATGATCATGTCAGTTTATTGCTACTATTTTATGCATGTCAAGTATCTGTTCCTATGACCATGAGATCATGCAACTCACTGACACCGGAGGAGTGCCTTATGTGTATCAAACGTCGCAAGGTAGCTGGGTGACTATAAAGGTGATCTATAGGTATCTTCGAGGGTGTCTGTTGGGTTGGCATGGATCAAGACTGGGATTTGTTACTCCGTGTGACGGAGAGGTATCTTAGGGCCCACTCGGTAATCCAACATCACAATAAGCCTTGCAACCAATGTGACCAAGTGTTAGCCACGGGATCTTGTTTTACGGAACGAGTAAAGAGACTTGCCTGTAACGAGGTTGAACTAGGTATGGAGATGCCGACGATCGAATCTCACACAAGGAACATACCGAAGAACAAAGGGAATAACATACGGGATTAACTGAATCCTTGACATAGAGGTTTAACCGATAAAGATCTTCGTAGAATATATAGAAACCAATATGGGCATCCGGGTCCCACTGTTGGTTATTGACCGTAGAGGTGTCTCGGTCATGTCTACATAGTTCTCGAACCCGCAGGGTCTGTACACTTAAGGTTCGGTGATGTTTAGGTAGTATAGAGTTATGTATGGTGGTGGTCTGTAGCGACCTGACTCAAAATGAGTCAAGCCTCTGTGTGTTCTATGCCATCCCTGGATCAGTATGCTGGCACACACAGTACATCAATGTATATATCAAAGTGCAATCACATGTAATTAATGTAAAACTGATATATACCTCAAAAATCTCAGCGAAAACAGTCAACGAGAGTGGAGTCCCAATAACACCAACGACAGGTTGAGTGTAGACCGTAACCCTGAATCATACTTTTACCCGCCGTAGAGCTTATCTGCAACATAAGACGTTGCAGCCGTGTAGGTCAGTACATTGAATGTACCGACAAGATCACCATAGTAGAGCAGAAGATAAAAAATATTCTATATGCAGTAAGGCTTTGTGGCTCTGTGTCTGAGTTTTTGCATAAAAGCTGATTTTATTTCTTTTCCTACAACAAAGGAATATCAGGAATTTTCACTACAGAGTTACCTAACATGACATGGTTCCGCCAACCGATGTCTACAGAAACTAGATGAAATTTGTGATATGATGCAAAAAGAATCAAATTAAAATAGTTTAAAACATAAAAGATATGAATAAAACAAAAACAAAACTAAATCTGTAAAATAAACTAAAATAGAAAAAGAAAAAAACTAATCTAACGGACAGGGGGTGACATGGCGGCTTCAGATTGGCTAAAGGGTGTGCGTGATCTAACGATTCGAGCGGACGGCCGATATTTAGAGAAAACGGTTCGGTTAATAATAACTTAACTGAAAACCGTCCGGTTCTTCTAAAATAAACCAAAGGGGTATCCTATTCTAATCGTGACCGTTGAGATAAGATCGAACGGAGGGGAGAAAAGGGGAAGCTCACCGCGGCGGTGGTGGGGTCCGGCAAGGTCCGAGGCGGCGTGGTTGATAGGGACGGCGCTCCGGTGGTCCTTTGGCGATGGCGACGGCACCAATCAACGTAGGCGAGGACGGGGATCCGTCTGGTGGCGCTGAGATGGCTCGGGGACGACGGTGTCGACGACGGCGAGCTCGTGAGCGGAGGAGGTCTTCGGGTGGTCGATGGAGAGGCGTCTCTGGTGGCTCTAGAGCACGAGCGAATGCACAGGAAGGTGCAGGAGAGCGAGGTGCACTGGTTGGTGGTGGCGATGGTGGTCAAAGGCGTCGTGAGCGAGCAGGGTGGGGCAATGGCGAGGCGGCGGCGCTCGGGCTCCGGCGAGCGATTGTGGCGAGGGGAGCGCACGGGAGTTGGGGGTTTGGAGGGCAACGGATGCGGGCATGGGCGGGGTTTTATAGGTGGCCTCAGCGTCGTCTGAAAGGAAGGAGAGGGGACATCCGGCGCGGTGATCTCGCCGACGAGGGAAAGGGAGGAGACAGGGGAGGGAGGCGACCGCGATGATGACGCGAGCGGTCGGTGGGGCCCGCGGTCAGAGAGAGAGAGGGCGGCATCAGCGGCGTCGGTGACCGATCCAAAGGGATCTCGGGGAGTTAAGGTGGGTGGGCCGGCCGGTTTTTATTAAAACGTTAATTCCTTTCCTTTTTCTAATTTCCAGTGAAAGGAAAACTCATTTAAGGCATTCAAAACACTTCCAAAGTTGAAAAAATATATATCAAATTGACCAGGGGAATAAATTCTATTTAATGAACATTTTTCCACAGCCAAAATAAATACTTTAAAAAAATTATTTTCAGAAAATGCCTAAGTTGATTTTAATTCTTTTGCCAAATATTTTTCAAATAACCCCTTGGGTTTTATGGTTCAAATGCTTCACAAAAATAACCTTGGTGTGGAGTGTCATGTTACTCCTCTCAAGATCTTGTCAAGGGTATTTGAATTCTTTCAAAATTTAAAATGGAACCAAAATATGAAATGAATTCCATATCAGAAAATTTCAAATACTTTCAAATTCACTCTTCAAATCTTTTTATATTGAAGAAGTCATGTCATCTTATCTCACTGATTTGAAATGTAGGAATTTGAATTCCAAAAGCATATGGGAAAGTCATGTCATTCCCTCTCATTCAAAAGTTTTCAAAAAGTTTCAAATTTTTCACTCAATTTCAATCACTCAATCAAACAAACAATTATTCTAATGTTTATTATAACATTCCAAAATTTGGGATGTTACAAACCTACCACACTTAAAATGAATCTCGTCCTCGAGATTCGAAAGGGCTAGAAAGAAAAGGTTAGGGTTTGGGGTCTTCTAGCAAATCCATTGACCAAGAAGGTGTGGGGTCTACCACACTTAAAATGAGAGTTACTGGTCCTTCAAAATCATGACAGTCCTTTGGGTGCATATGTCTCTCCACATACTTCACGATAGCTCCTTAGGTGATGCTCTTCCATTTAAATCAAAATCTTGTGTTCTCATAACAAAATGCACTTCCCTTCGATACTGGGTCTTCTTAACTGACAGGTCTCACGTTCATTCTAAGTAACCTATCGATGATTTCATGGTGGTCTACCATTTGTGGGTATCCTGCGGTGAAATGGGTCTTGGCTTCATTCCTCACCGTAAAATTCCTACGTGTAGCAGCAACTGCCATGTACAAGGGGTTTTCATCATACCATTCTAAGGCTTAAACAAAAGCTTCAAAGAACGTCGTCTCTTTACTATGGGTGAGTCACTCAGATTTACCATTCCGAATAGCAAGAGAATGATAAGAGTAAGTCGTCATGGTGATCAATCCATGCCGCACTAAAATCATTTCCTTGTATAAGGTTCAGTGAATCTCATATTCTAACACTTGGGCTTCCTCACAAGCGTTGCAGAAATTTCTCCTGTCAACGAACGAAGTTCGGATAAATCCATAGATTCTGCAAGCTAAACAAAACATCTATCGTTCCTTCACAACTCTCAGGTTGTCGTATACTCCTAAGTAAACGTTTGCTGATCCAATCACAACTTCTTGCTTCATGATTCTTTGGGCAACCTTCATGAAACAGTGAGATCCATCCTTGATACAGGTTCTATCCCTTGAATATGTTTTCCTTTCCATTGGTCTGTTTACCAATAGAAGTTTTGGTTCATCATATTCAAAATCCAAGGTATACTATTTTAGGTGTCACCATCCACATAGCTGGATATGTTTCCACATTCTCTTCACCTGTATTCACTTATCCAAACTCCTTAACATGAATGGTATTTTCTTCATTCATTGGTCCCTATGGTTACTACCACACTTAAAATGAAATGTACACATGCCGGCATAGACCATATTTTCTCATATCCTCGAAAATGGTCATAGATCTTTGTTCATAGAGTAACAACTCATGTAATTCAACATAGGAGAATCATGACACCATAAATTCCATTGATCTCATGAATCTATTACATACTCTGAGACTTCCGTTACATAACTTCAAAATGATAAGAGTGCTACCTATTACATTTATTACTTCCAAAATTCCAAAACTCAAACTACTCATGTTTAGCCTTCTTCTTCTCCGGGCAGGTATAGGAGTAGTGTCCTGACTTGTTACACCGATGACAAGTGATGTGGCTGAGATCCTTCCGTGTAGAAAACCATGGAGTCTTCTTCTTCTTCTTGGGTTTCTTTGTTCCGATCAAACCTTCAATTTCCTGTAGATCAAACTCCACTTCTTCTGTCAGGAAGTTTCCTAGATACTCTTTTCTTTCCTTCGTACAGTCCTGTGAGAAATTTCCTTCTTCTCCACATGAATAGCAGGCATTGGAGTAAAATCTGGTTAGGCCTTCTCCATTAGGGTCTTCAACATCTTCCTTCATCACAAGTTCTCCTAAATTTTCTGTGAAAGATTCCTTCATGGCTTCCTTCTACTGCTTGATGACTTCTTGTACCTTGGGGTACATTTGGCATTGAGCCGGGTAATGCGTAGTTCCTTCATACAAGAAACATGTCACCTGCCTAGTTGGGCATTCCTCAGCAGGGTGATTTTCTTCACAATAAGGGCATCCTTCCTTGTGTTCTTCCTGGGTGTGTCCTATCTCTCCACATATCTTGCATGCACAAATCTTCTTCACATCTTTGCAATGGGGCTTCTGGGTGTTGGTGGCAACATGAGAATTTTGCAGAATCATCTTGAATTCTTCCCAAGTGATTGATGCTTGCCTATCATAGATAGCTTCATGCATCTTCCACCAATGTGTAGCACCTTCTGCAAAGTATCGAAGAGCATATTGGACCATCTCGATCCTTGCAACATGGTTACTCCTTAGGTGATCCTCCATGTTTTGAATCCATATCTCAGCCTCTAGCTGGGTCATTGGTCCAGAGAATATAAGTCCAGCTTCATTCACCATCTATTGGGTCAAAGGGTTTGGGATGAGATACAAGAGAGAGAGAAAGGAGGGGATACACACAATACAAACAATGGTTTTGAAAATAGTTTTTATTTGTGGTTGTCGAAAAAACACAAATGATAGCTCACAAATCATCGTGTCTAACGTGATTATACAACAGGGGTTTGGTCTTCTAGGGGTCATATAAATCTTGTAATTCTTTAGGGTCTTCGAATTCTTCGGGTCTTCACATTCTTCAACTTGTGTAGCTTAAATTCTTCTAATGCATGGTGAAATCCTCTTTACTTTGAAGCGGCCATCAATTGTTTCAATGTCTTGTCCTTCTCGAAGTGCTCTCAGTTGATCCTTAGTGTGGTCAAAGGGGAAAGGGTATTTTCTAACTATTTGAGGTAAGAGAGATCATTTGATAAAGCTCAAATAACATGAGAAGTAAAGGGTCTTTTGAAAACAAAGTTTTTTTCGAGAAATCGTTTCCTAAGGGCTTTCCAGTTTCTAGGGTCACGTCCTACAGTCAACATGTGCTCTGATACCATTTCTCTAGTGACCTGACTCAAAACGAGTCAAGCCTTTGTGTGTTCTGTGCCATCCCTGGATCAGTATGCTGGCACACAAAGTACATCAATGTATATATCAAAGTGCAATCACATGTAATTAACGTAAAACTGATATATACCTCAAAAATCTCAGCGGAAACAGTCAACAGGAGTGGAGTCCCAATAACACCAACGGCAGGTTGAGTGTAGACCGTAACCCTGAATCGTACTCTTACCCGTCGTAGAGCTTATCTGCAACATAAGACGTTGCAGCCGTGTAGGTCAGTACATTGAATGTACCGACAAGATCACCATAGTATAGCAGAAGATAAAAACTATTCTATCTGCAGTAAGGCTTTGTGGCTCTGTGTCTGAGTTTTTGCATAAAAGCTGATTTTATTTCTTTTCCTACAACAAAGGAATATCAGGAATTTTCACTACAGAGTTACCTAACATGACATGGTTCCGCCAACCGATGTCTTAATGCCCACAAGTATCATAAGTTGCCCACAATTACTTATCAGTCCAGTGTTGAGAGTTTAGAGATAGATCCAAGTCCAGAGGCTCAAATTGTCCGTAACCGGGGACACGGCTAATCGATTAGGTTTAACTCTGCAGAGTGTTGTGTACTTTACCCACATGATTCGTTCCCTCCTAGTAAGTCCTCGCATTGCCGGGTGTTTGAGAACAGGATGAACGAAACATGGTCTTTCAGAGTGTTTTCCTGACTACTGTCAGTGCCCATCCAATCCTAACGTCGACTACATCTCGTAGCACTGCCTAGCCAGAGTCACAACAAAGATCAACCAAGCCAGAGCCCATAATGACTTGTGGCTACACAGGTAAGCTTCCGGGCATGAAGTATTCATCCGTCTCTTTGAGTCTGGGCGAAGCTTTCCGCAAGATGTCAAGGCGCTTCTCCATGCATCCCGGCCACCCACTAGTTACTCCAAGGATGCCCAATCAACCATCCTTCACCCAGTAGTGTGTATTGAAAACTTGTTTCTCGAGTCTCGAAGTCTTGAGGTCTTGAAGATGCAGGACTTGAAGATCCCTTCATGAAGTTGTCATCTTGACGTAGAGTTCTCCTTCTCACACCACTCACGAATACTCATACCAAACCTCGTCTACTTTAGCATAGCATTGAACTAACTAGCGTTCCCGGGGCTTTAGTAACAGGTGATGGGTTCCTACCTCATGCATTCTACTCAACTACAAGAATTTCAATAACACTACTGGAGGGATTTGTTGAATGATATCACTACATGCAATAAAACATAGGTATGAAATAGATGGTCAAAGTGAACTTGCCTGTAGTGTTGATGAAGAATAATATCGCTCTCAGAAATAACTTGATAGACTATTTGTCACTCTCCGATGAGAAATCTATATAATTCAAACATTGCATTCATATAAGCAATCATACTATCAATCAATTCTAACAATCAAAAAGTAAAACAAAACCAAAAGCAATAAGGTTGTGATGAAGGAAATACTTAAGACAAAAACTCAAAACAACAAAGTTTCAGCAACACAACTAAGGTTGGTTTTCTCTACAAGTAAATCCTATTTTCAAAAGTAAAACACACAAAAAAGTAAAATATAAAAAAATTATTTTAGTAAATATTTTACTAGCAAAAAGAATTACTTTTGAAGAACAACTTAAGAACTAATCAAAAGCTTTTATCAAAACTCATCTTATGACATCAAGAATGTTAACCTTGAATTAACCACAAACAATTTCAGCTTTAATACAAATTTTTTATGATCTAACATAAAGTTAATAGAAAGTGAAACTTTATAAAACAATTTATGAAAATACTTTCAAATAGGAAATCCAACTAGCAGTGAAATCAATTTGCAAGTTATTATGAAACTAGAATTGATTTCATGCTATAAAAATAATAAATGACATAAAATAAACTTGGTTGAAAATACTACTGCTAACTAACAGAAAACAAAGTAGAATTTATCAACTAATATAAAATATAAAATAAATTAAAACAATTTAAAACAAGAGAAATAGAAATAAACCTAAAAGAACTAAAACAGAATCTGTTTTGTTAAAAATACTAACTTAAAATATTCTAAAAATTCTAAAATTTTACCTACTGATAAATAACATCACTAGTGACCAGTAGCAATAAGAATCAACCAAAAATCTATTTTTAAACTCAAGATATTCAGAAAATAAGTTTTGAAACAAATCTGTCTGAAATCAATTTTAAATTATTCAAATATGGTCAAACTTTATATCTACAGAAACTAGATGAAATTTTTGACATGATGCAAAAAGAATCAAATTAAAATAGTTTAAAACATAAAAGATATGAATAAAACAAAAAAAGAACTAAATCTATAAAAGTAACTAAAATAGAAAAAGAAAAAAAAACTAATCTAACAGACAGGGGGTGACGTGGCGGCTTCTGATTGGCTAAAGGGTGTGCGTGATCTAACGATTCGAGCGGACGGTCGATATTTAGAGAAAACAGTTCGGTTAATAATAACTTAACTAAAAACCGGCCGGTTCTTCTAAAATAAATCGAAGGGGTATCCTATTCTAATCGTGACCGTTGAGATAAGATCGGACGAAGGGGAGAAAAGGGGAAGCTCACCACGGCGGTGGTGGGGTCCGGCGAGAGCTCCGGCGAGGTCCGAGGCGGCATGGTTGACGGGGACGGCGCTCCAGTGGTCCTCTGGCGATGGCGACGGCACCAATCGACGTAGGCGAGGACGGGGATCCGTCTGGTGGCGCTGAGATGGCTCGGGGACAACGGTGTCAACGACGGCGAGCTCGTGAGCGGAGGAGGTCTTCGGGTGGTCGACGGAGAGGCGTCTCTGGTGGCTCTAGAGCACGGGCGAATGCACAGGGAGGTGCAGGAGAGCGAGGCGCACTGGTTGGTGGTGGCGATGATGGTCAGAGGCGTCGTGAGTGAGCAGGGTGGGGCAATGGCGAGGCGGCGGCGCTCGGGCTCCGATGAGCGATTGTGGCGAGGGGAGCGCACGGGAGTTGGGGGTTTGGAGGGGAACGGATGCGAGCATGGGCGGGGTTTTATAGGTGGCCTCGGCGTCGTCTGAAAGGAAGGAGAGGGGAGATCCGGTGCGGTGATCTCGCCGACGAGGAAAAGGGAGGAGACAGAGGAGGGAGGCGACCGCGGTGATGGCGCGAGCGGTCGGTGGGGCCCGCGGTCAGAGAGAGAGGGCGGCGTCAGCGGCGTCGGTGACCGATCCGGAGGGTTCTCGGGGAGTTAAGGTGGGTGGGCCGGCCGGTTTTTATTAAAACGTTAATTCCTTTCCTTTTTCTAATTTCCAGTGAAAGGAAAACTCATCTATGGCATTCAAAACACTTCCAAAATTGAAGATATATATATCAAATTAACCAGGGGAATAAATCCTATTTAATGAACATTTTTCCACGGCCAAAATAAATACTTTAAAAAAAATTATTTTTAGAAAATACCTAATTTGATTTTAATTCTTTTGCAAAATATTTTTCAAATAACCCCCTGGGTTTTATGGTTCAAATGCTTCACAAAAATAACCCTGGTGTGGAGTGTCATGTTACTCCTCTCAAGATCTTGTCAAGGGTATTTGAATTCTTTCAAAATTTAAAATGGAACCAAAATATGAAATTAATTCCATATCAGAAAATTTCAAATACTTTCAAATTCACTCTTCAAATCTTTTTATATTGAAGAAGTCATGTCATCTTCTCTCACTGATTTGAAATTTAGGAATTTGAATTCCAAAAGCATATGGGAAAGTCATGTCATTCCCTCTCATTCAAAAGTTTTCAAAAAGTTTCAATTTTTTCACTCAATTTCAATCACTAAATCAAACAAACAATCATTCTAATGTTTATTATAACATTCCAAAATTTGGGATGTTACATGATCGAAGCTTGTTAGGAGTCCTAGATGAGATCCCGTACATCACGAGGAGCTCTGGAATGGTCCAGAGGTAAAGATTGATATGTAGGAAGTCCTATTTTGGTCACCGGAAAAGTTTCGGGCTCATCGGTAGTGTACCGGGAGTGCCGGGAGGGTGCCAGGGACCATCGGGAGGGGTATTTCGACCCAAGAGGCTACATGGGCTGTGGGAAGAGGTATACCAGCCCTTAGTGGGCTGTCCTAAGTCCCACAAGAGGCCCATGCGGCTGGAGTGGAAGGAGAAGGGGAAAAGGCAAGGTGGAAAGAGTTTCCAAGTGGGAAGGAGGAGTCCTAGTCCTACTAGGATTGGAGGAGGACTCCTCCTCTCCTCCTTGCGCAAGGCCAAGGGCTGGCCCCTTGTGCGCCAAGCCTCCTCCCTCCCTCCTCCTATATATACTAGAGGTTTTGAGGGTTTTGAGACACAGAAAACAGCCACGTGCTGCCCTCTTCTCTAGATCGTAGTTTCGCCTCTAGATTGGTTTCAGCAGTGCTTAGGCGAAGCCCTACTGGAATAGCTCCACCACCATCGCCGCAACACCGTCATGCTGCTGGAGAGCTCATCTACCTCTCCGCTCCCTCTTGCTGGATAAAAAAAGGCGGAGATCGTCATCGAGCTGTACGTGTGTTGAACGTGGAGGTGTCGTCTGTTCGGCACTAGATCGAAAGGATCGTGATCAAGATCGCGAGACGATTCGTGATGGGATTGCGGGACAGACCGTGATGGGATCGCGGGACGGATCGTGATTGGATCGCGGGACAGATCGTGATTGGATCGCGAGATGTATCATGATTGGATCGCGGGATGGCCATCAACTGTTGGAAATATGCCCTAGAGGCAATAATAAAATGGTTATTATTGTATTTCCTTGTTCATGATAATTGTCTATTGTTCATGCTATAATTGTGTTAACCGGAAACCATAATACATGTGTGAATACATAGACCACAACATGTCCCTAGTGAGCCTCTAGTTGACTAGCTCGTTGATCAATAGATGGTCACGGTTTCATGACCATGGACATTGGATGTCGTTGATAACGGGATCACATCATTAGGAGAATGATGTGATGGATAAGACCCAATCCTAAGCATAGCACTAGATCGTGTAGTTCGTTTGCTAAAGCTTTTCAATGTCAAGTATCGTTTCCTTAGACCATGAGATTGTGCAACTCCCGGATACTGTAGGAATGCTTTGGTGTGCCAAACGTCACAACGTAACTGGGTGGCTATAAAGGTGCACTACGGGTATCTCCGAAAGTGTCTGTTGGGTTGGCACGAATCGAGACTGGGATTTGTCACTCCGTGTGACGGAGAGGTATCTCTGGGCCCACTCGGTAAGACATCATCATAATGAGCTCAATGTGACTAAGGAGTTAGTCATGGGATGATGTATTACGGAATGAGTAAAGAGTCTTGCCGGTAACGAGATTGAACAAGGTCTAGAGATACCGATGATCGAATCTTGGGCAAGTATCATACCGATAGACAAAGGGAATTGTATACGGGATTGATTGACTCCCCGACATCGTGGTTCATCCGATGAGATCATCGTGGAGCATGTGGGAGCCAACATGGGTATCCAGATCCCGCTGTTGGTTATTGGCCGGAGAAGTGTCTCGGTCATGTCCACGTGTCTCCCGAACCCGTAGGGTCTACACACTTAAGGTTCGATGACGCTAGGGTTATAGGGAAATGGTATACGTGATTACCGAAAGCTGTTAGGAGTCCCGGATGAGATCCCGGACGTCACGAGAAGCTCCGGAATGGTCCGGAGGTAAATATTGATATATAGGAAGTCCAGTTTTGGTCACCGGAAAGTTTTCGGGCTCATCGGTAGTGTACCGGGAGTGCCGGGAGGGTGCCGGAGAACCCCCGGGAGGGGTGTGACGACCAAAGGATTTCTTGGGCCCTTAGAGGAAGTGTGCCAGCCCTTTTTGGGCTGGCCAAGACCTTCTAGAAAGGCCCATGTGGCTGGAGATAAGAGATAGGGCTGAAAAGGATTCAAAAGGAAGAGATCCACCTCCCTTGTGGGAGGTGGACTCTTCCCTAGGGTTGGCCGAACCTCTCCTCTTTGGAGGAGGGGCCAAGGCATCCCTCCCTCTCCCTCCTCCTATATATATGCAAGGGTTTGGGCTGTTTTGAGACATGACATAAGCCTTCTGTGCAGCAAAGAGGACAATCCTCAGATCACAGACCCAGTCCGCAATATTGCTACCATCATCTTTCAATACTATTTCTCTAGGAACATATAAATCTACAAGGGAGCTACAGCGCGAGCTAGTAATCTACAACATAATTTGCAAAGACACTTTGACTATGTTCATGATAATGAGTTCAATTAATCATATTACCTAAGAACTCCCACTCAAATTGACATCCCTCCGATCATTCGAGTGATACATGATCCAAATTCACCAACTCAAGTCCGATCATCACGTGAGTTGAGGTGGCTGCAATGGTGAACATCATTATGTTGATCATATCTACTATATGACTCATGTTCGACCTTTCGGTCTCTTGTGTTCCGAGGCCATGTCTGTACATGCTAGGCTCGTCAAGTTTAACCCGAGTGTTCTGCGCGTGCAAATCTGGCTTGCACCCGTTGTATGTGAACGTAGAGTCTATCACACCCGATCATCACGTGGTGTCTCAACACGACAAACTTTCGCAATGGTGCACACTCGGGGAGAACACAGTTCATCTTGAAATTCAAGTGAGGGATCACCTTATAATGCTACCGTCGACCTAAGCAAAACAAGGTGCACAAAAAGGATTAACATCACATGCAAATCATAAGTGACATGATATGGCCATGAACTTGTGCTTTTGATCTCCATCTAGAAAGCACCGGCATGATCTCCATCGTCACCGGCATGACACCATGATCTCCATCATCTTGATCTCCATCAACGTGTCGCCATCGGGGTTGTCACGCCCTGCATGCTTCTACTACTATTGCTACCGTCTAGCGATAAAGTAAAGCATTACATAGCGCTTAATGATTAACACGCAGGTCATATAATAATTTGAAGACAACCCTATGGCTCCTGCCGGTTGCCGTATTCATCGACATGAAAGTCGTGATAATCTATACATCACATGATCATCTCATACATCACATATATCACATCATGTAATTGGCCATATCATATCACAACATACCCTGCAAAAACAAGTTAGACGTCCTCTAATTGTTGTTGCATGTTTTACGTGGCTACTACGGGTATCTAGCAAGAACAATTCTCACCTACGCAAAAACCACAACGGTGATACACTAGTTGCTTTTCAACCTTCTCAAGGACCGCCTTTGTCGAATCCGATCCAACTAAAGTGAGAGAAACTGTCACCCGCAAGCCATCTAGGCAACAAGTTGCGTCGAGGGAACCGGTCTCTCATAAGCGTACGAGTAATGTTGGTCCGGGCCGCTTCATCTCACAATCCCGCCGAACCAAAATACGACCAAGGGAGGAAGAAATCTAAGCATCAATGCCCACAAACCTTTTGTGTTCTACTCGAGATCTCATCGAACCATCAACCTAGCTCATGATATCACTGTTGGGGAACGTCGCATGGGAAACAAAAAATTTCCTATGCACACGCAAACCTATCCATGGTGATGAGCATCTACGAGAGGGAGAGTGGATCTACGTACCCTTGTAGATCGCTAAGCGGGAAGCGTTAAGAAACGCGGTTGGTGTAGTCGAACATCTTCGCGATCCAAATCACCAAGCGTCCCACGATCCAATCACGAACCGTCCCGCGAACACATCACGATCCGTCCCGCGAACTCATCACGATCCATCTCACGATCTTGATCACGATCTGTCCCGTGAACTCATCACGATCCGTTCCGTGATCACATCACGAACCATCTCGCGATCTCGATCACGGTCCTTCCGATCTAGCGCCGAACGGACGGCACCTCCGCGTTCAGCACACATGCAGCTTGATGACGATCTCCACCGTCTCGATCCAGCAAGAGGAGGTGGAGAGGAGAGAGAGTTCACCGGCAGCGTGACGGCGCTCCGGTGATGGTGGTGGAGTGATTCCGGCAGGGCTTCGCCTAAGCGCTGCGGAAAACCGATCTAGAGGAGAAACTGTGCACCGGTGAAACGGGTAGCACGTGGCCGGAAATTCTGTCCAAAAACCACCCAATCCACTAGTATATATAGGAGGAGAGGAGAGGAGATGCAGCCAAGGCCTTTGGGTCGGCCAAAATAGGAGGTGGGAAGCAATCCTACTTCACCTCCAATCCTAGTTGGAGTAGGATTGCCTCCTATTGGCTGATTTTCCACTTTTTGCTTTAGGACTTTCTCTCCTGCGCCATGGGCCTTTGTGGATGTTTTCCTAGCCCACTAAGGGATGGTTAATACTCTCCCATAGCCCATGGACCTCTTGGGGTCGAAGTACCCCTCCCGGAGGTCTCCCGGTACACTACCGGCACTCCCGGTACACTACCGATGAGCCCGAAACTTTTCCGGAAACCAAACTGGGACTTCCTATATATGAATCTTTACCTCCGGACCATTATGGAGCTCCTCGTGACATCCGGGATCTCATCCGGGACTCCTAACAAACTTCGGTCACCACCATACATAACTCTACACTACCGAAACGTCACCGAACCTTAAGTGTGCAGACCCTGCGGGTTCGAGAACTATGTAGACATGACCGAGACACCTCTACGGTCAATAACCAATGGCAGGACCTGGACGTCCACATTGGTTCCTACATATTCTACAAAGATCTTTATCGGTCGAACCTCTATGTCAAGGATTCAGTTAATCTCGTATAACGTTCCCTTTGTTCTTCGGTATGTTACTTGCCCGAGATTCGATCGTCGGTATCTCCATACCTAGTTCAACCTCGTTACCGGCAAGTCTCTTTACTCATTTCGGAATACAAGGTCCCGCAACTAACAATTAGTCACATTGCTTGCAAGGCTTATTGTGATGTTGCATTACCGAGTGGGCCCCGAGATACCTCTCCGTAGCAATAAACTGACACGATCATATGCTATGTTTGTAGTTTGGGTCTTGTCCATCACATCATTCTCCTAATGATGTGATCCCGTTATCAAATGACATCTCATGTCCATGGCTAGGAAACCTTAACCATCTTTTGATCAACGAGCTAGTCCATTAGAGGCATACTAGGGACATGGTTTTGTCTATGTATCCACACATGCATTTAAGTCTCCGATCAATACAATTATAGCATGGATAATAAACGATTATCATGAACAAGGAAATATGATAATAACTAATTTATTATTGCCTCTAGGGCATATTTCCAACAGTCCTATGGTGTCTTTCGTGTCGTGCACACGTGAAGGATTCCCGTTGTAGGGTGTTGCAATACGTTCATGATTCGCTTATAGTGGGTTGCTTGAGTGATAGAAGGATAAACCCGAGTAAGGGGGTTGTTGCGTATGGGATAAAGGTGACTTGATGCTTTAATGCTATGGTTGGGTTTTACCTTAGTGATCTTTAGTAGTTGCGGATGCTTGCTAGAGTTCCAGTCATAAGTGCATATGATCCAAGTAGAGAAAGTATGTTAGCTTATGCCTCTCCCTCATATAAAATTGCAATAATGACTTCCGATCTTGTTACCAATTGCTTAGGATAATTCCGCACACCGACCCATCATTATTCCACACTCGCTATTTGTACTATATTGTAATATTATGTTAACAACACCTATTTTTATATTTTAGTTCTCCGATATCATGCAAAGTTATCCTCTTCATACCCACAACGCAGTTTTATTTCTCGTTTCTAGATGGAAGCAAACGTTCGGTGTACGTAGAGTCGTATCGGTGGCAGATAGGACTTGAGAGAATATTGATCTTACCTTTAGCCCCTTGTGGGTTCGACACTCCATACTTATCACTTCCACCCTTGAAAATTGCTACGATGATTCCTTGCACTTGGGGATTATCAAGCTCCGGCGGCCGCCCAGGAGTTCGCCGACGTGGATTCCGGCCACCCCACAACCCCTCGTGACATCCCTTTGATGCGGGCAACCAAGGGCTATTCCCTGGGGCTCTCATATGCCGCTCCTATGGTCTCCCACGGGACTCCGCCACTTTTTGGGTCAGCAACAAGCAATTCCAGCAGCAACTGATGTGGCACTGTCATTAACTGCTAATGACTCCACTAACCAAAACCCCAACCCACTGACACTGGGACCCACCCACTAAATTAACCCCTAGTTAATTTCTTTAAGTTATTTAAACCTCACTTGAACCATGAGTCAATGACAGGCGGGTTCCACCGGCCAGGTTTGACCCAGCTGACCCTTGTTGACGTCATCATGACGTTATGCTCACGCAGTAATGATTTTCTGGAATTAAAAATAAATAAATAATGTAGGACTATTTTGCAACCATAGCACTCCTTTGCTTACCATAGCTTTTACTACCTCCATTTTATAATGTAGGACATTTCCTAATGCTACACTAGTGTCAAAAAACGTCTTATATTATGAGACGGAAGGAGTAGAATATTGTTCTCTTTATTTTGCTAACTAATATTGATTCTCACAAACCTCTGCTTGATGTAAAATATCTTTCTCTATATGTTCATTTCATGGTCTTTTATTGATGTTCTAATTATGCATAAACAATAATGCACCGTCAACGAAAACATATGTTGAGGAGCGCACTTAAAAGCTATAAAAACAAAAGCGCGTGACGACCACTCGTACGGGTGCAACGTGTTCCGCGCTTTCGTGTGCTAGTAATCATTTATTAAGTTGACTATAAATATGACACCCACAACACGCCGTCGGAAAATGCTTATCACAACTGGACATGTTTGAGGTCCCCTGCCACTTGTTTGGCCTTTTCACACGCTCTTGTCGCCTTCGCAGCGCCGCTCGAGAGAGGAAAAAGGTCATCATGGACGGCGAGACACACTTTGTTGTTGTCGTGGGTAACCCAGGAGGCTTCCTCGCCGGCACGAGGGCTTTGCGGGCCGCTTCGACCGGTAAGGGGTTTGTTTTCACGCCGCTCCGCCTTCGCCGACGGCTTGGTCCTGCGAGGGCTGGATGTGTTTTTCCTCAATATTGTTTCCTCTTCTTTCGTGAATCTTTAATTGGCAACACACTCCATGAATGAAAAATAAAACTCAAAATAAACGACCGGCCGGAGAGACGCCGTCGGGCAAGCCGCGCGGGCGCGCGGCAAGGCCCGCCCAGGCTTCCACTTACAAGAACTGGACCAAAACCCTATACTCCACCGATCCGATTTTTATTTTATTTTTGCCCGCCTTGCCCTTCCGGCCATCCCCATCTCCCGTCGCACCCTTTTCGCCGCCTGCCGCCCGCCGCCGTCGGACCGCTTTCCTTGCCCTCCCGGCCGCGCCCTTCCCCCCTCTCGCGTGGCGGCGCCCCTGTTTCCGTCGCACCGCCCCCTCCCCTCGACATTCCACGCCCGGCCTCACCCCTGCTTTGCCGGAGCCGCCGCTGCCTTCGCCGCTGTGCTCAGATCGGCGGTGCAGCGCGCCGCCGGATGTGGGGAGCATTGATTAGGACTGCAGTAGGAGGGCATTAACACCAGGTTGCCAAAGAAATTCTCCGACTTGAACCCGGCCCTGCTCCTCCCCCGGCCCACTCCTGGGCGGATTCCCACTTTGTGAAATTCTCTTGTCTCCCGGCCCTTCGCCCCTCCCCCTCACCACTCCCCCGTCCCCAGAGTTTTCTAGGGCTTTAGGTCCTTCCTCCCCGCCTCGAGGGCTCGCCTCGGGGTTCCTTCGTTCGATCTCCACTCTGCGGGTTCCTCGGCCTCCACCCCTTGCGGATAGTGTCGCATCGAGGAGGAGCGGCGGCGCGATGAATGTGCCCATAGTCGGTGAGTTTTCGTCGCCCTGATTCGAGGGAATTGGGTGTAATCACTTGGTGTCTTGCAGATTAGGGCTATTCTCGGGCTGATTTGAGGTGATTTCGTTTAGTTTGGTATAGGATGGGGTTGGGCGAGTTAGGGCTGCTCTGTTTTGCCCTAGTTTCCCCACTGTTTAACGTGATTTCAGACTTCTAATTTTGGTGTTTGGGTGTGGTTTGGGCCTAAGACAGAGTGGATGTCGATGTACAAATAACCTATTTCTTTTGCCCTAGAATTTAACAGGCTTGATAGATACTTTAATGATTATATTCATCTGGTCTGGCAAGTGATTTTGGATTCAGTCTTTCAGACTTCCGGTGTTCTCGCTGCATCCAGATGAAGTTGAATTTTTAGCCTATTCCTTTGCTAAGAGTTGCAAATGTAAACTTGTGCGTATGACAATTTGGAAAAACTCACAATTATTTGGCTCACAGTTTTGGAATGACCATTTTAGCAACCTACCTTGCTGCTACGTTTGTGTTCATTTACTCTTTTTTTAATCGGTTTTAGCATAGTTAAAAAGAAAGCGCGCCTAGGCTCTAGGCGATAGCAAAAAGCCTAGCACTTAATTGCGCTTGAGCGTGCGCTTTGGTCAGAAAAGCACAAGGCGGTGGCAAAACGCACAATTAATGGCTAGGGCCTTTTTTAACTTTGTTTTTAGCACTTCCTTCTGTTTGAGAATGGAAAAACTTTAAGATGTTGGAACTAAATATCTGTTATCTGTTCTGTGTTTGTGTAGATCCGTTGCAAGGGGATTTTCCTGAGACTATTGAGGAGTTCTTGCAGCATGGGAATATGAAATGCATTGCTTTTAACCGCAGGGGAACCCTTCTTGCAGGTAAATATCTATGTCTATTCCTGTATAAGCATGTTTAGTGGACTATTTCTTGCAAATAGCATCTTATTTAATATAAAATGTACTGCTTATTCTACGTAGTGTATGTTTAGTGCTTATTTATCTTTTGAAAGTTTCTTTACTGGCAATCAAAGATCAAACTGCCGATAAAGCAATTTCTGTTCCTCGTCGTTTCTCGTGATTATCTCCTTTTTATTAGGCTATCTTGCCATGCCTGGTGAACAGTGTGGTGTTACCATTCTTGTATCATTTTCTTGTCCACATGGAATGTGCTTATAAAGAAGTAATCTGTCTCTGTCTTTAGTGTTCTGTGTAATCCACATCTGCTGATAAATGAGGAGGAGCAGAGATCTGACAATAGGAGATTAATCATACTTGGTTCCTTTCTGCATGATTCGATTTTTATCTTGCCATTACCATGATACGGCATGATGATACGAAGAATAGAATACTCTGTGGATTGGCTTACTTGCTCGGTTGCTCCCTGTTAACTTCATATTCCCTCCACCCATTTATTTAGGGTCAATTTCCAAAATTCTAGGGCCGATTTCCCTTCAATCTCGCATGCATCATCTCCGTTTCCTAAAAACACTGCATTTATTTGTTGGCATGCCCGATGTTGGCCATGTTAATTGGGCAGCAATATTAACAAAAAATGGCACACCCATGGGCAGTTAGTTACGGAATCCCACCTACAGACGTCACACCCCCCGCCCCCTCAAATTTGGTGTGGGGCCCGTGATTTCCAATCAGATGGCACCATGTCATTCCTGTATGCTAATTCTGTAGGTGTTGCAAAGCTCCAGAATTTAGCGGGGAGCTGAGCGGTGAAACACAATTAATGGACACAACTAATTAGAGCAATATTATGTGCACTTGTTGGCTGAAACTGAACTCCGAAAATTATTTCAACTTTCGCACTACGGCCTTGTTATGAGAGATTTGAAAATTGCCCCTAAAATCTGGATGGATGGAGTATGAAGTTAGCACACTCTTTTGTTTTTCTTTATAAAAGGATGCCTGAAAAAAATCGTGATTCTTTCAGATGAGAAACATTATATCTGCAATTGAATTTGTAGGTGGTGCAGATGTTTATTTTTAACTTTGCATGCGAAATTGCTTTTGGTGCATTCCTGTTTTTATATGTACCCTGAATCTTACCACTAAATTGTTCCAATGCTCAAGACTTCTGTTGAAACTTTTCAGCTGGATGTGCAAATGGTAGCTGTGTGATCTGGGACTTTGAAACAAGGGGACTTGCAAGAGAATTTCGTGATAAAGATTGTACTGCACCTATAACTAGTGTCAGCTGGTCTAAGTATGGTCACCGTTTGCTTGCCTCTGCTACTGATAAGTCACTGACACTTTGGAATGTAGTAACTGGGGAAAAGATAGCCCGCATAACTCTTCAGCAGACTCCATTGCATGCCCGTCTTCATCCTGGTTCATCCATTCCATCTGTATGCTTAGCATGTCCTCTCTCTTCTGCACCTATTCTTGTTGATTTGAATTCTGGAAGTACCATAGTTCTTCCAGTTTCTGCATCTGATAATGGTAATGTCCCTGTGCCCAATTCACGTAAATTTTCGGATGGTTCTCCTCCTTTTACACCAACTGCTGCAACGTTTGATAAGCATGGAGATCTGATATATGTGGGCAATTCCAAGGGAGAGATATTAATTGTAGATTCGAAAGGCATCCAAGTACTTGGGGTAATTCCCATCCCAGGTGGAACAGTTGTTAAGGACATTGTTTTCAGTAGAGATGGCCAATATCTGCTAACGAACTCTAATGATCGTGTCATTAGAGTATATGAGAATATTCTGCCTATTAAAGGTTCTGGGAAGGAGATTGAAAAAATAATCACCAGCAACAATAATGACTATGCAAGCAAGTATGAGAAGCTAAAAGCAAATGGTGCACGCTGTCTAGTTTTTTCTTGCGAAGTCTCAGATGCCATTGCGAAGGTACAGTGGAAGGCACCATGCTTCAGTGGCGATGCTGAGTGGATTGTTGGTGCTTCTGCAAGCAAAGGAGAGCACAGGTTGCACATATGGGACCGAGCAGGGCGTCTTATAAAGATCCTTGAAGGTCCAAAGGAAGCTCTAATTGATCTCGCTTGGCATCCATTCGATCCTACAATTGCTTCAGTGTCTGTGGCAGGCTTAACATACATTTGGGCGAAGGAACATGTAGAGAATTGGAGTGCGTTTGCTCCTGATTTTATAGAACTAGAAGAAAACGAGGAATATGTTGAACGAGAGGATGAGTTCGACATAAATGCATATGCAGAAAGGGTGAATGACGATTCTTTTCTTGTTTTTCTCAGTTTTTGTAAAATGGAGGCATACACACATCCGGCTTAATCCAAATCTTGTATGCTGCAGGTTGAAGAACTGATGATAGATCAGGATGCAGAGATTGATGTCGAAACATGTGAGAAGAACTCATCATTCAGTGATTTTGAGGACTCAGCAGACGAGATCATCTACTTGCCTGCTATTCCTTCCCCAGACGCTCCTGACGAGCAGCCAGACAAGTGCCTAGTAAGCTCATCAAAATTGGAGGACAGCAATCATTCTGGTTCCCCCCCATCCTCAATGGATGCTGTGCAGAATGGTCTAGCCATTCCTCCAGCATCTAGTCCATTGGAAGGTAAACCTTCGGAGTATTGTAATTTCTCACTTCAGTAGTGTCTCATTTTCTGCAAGTTATGATTTGTTTTCAGTTGGTCTTCATTTTACTTTAAAACAAAGTTGCAGCAGTGCAATCGATTTTTGTGTTGTATGGAGTGGAGGTGAATTATGGAGTTAGATACACACACCCTGCGAAATATAAGATGTCAGGATATAGACTAGATAATGTTGAACCTGTAGTGATGAATGACGATTTGACCGTAGCCAGGAATAGGATCTTGATAACCAGAACCTTTTGACGTTTGCTTAATGCATCTGTGGTTAACAGTTGTCATCCTTCCCAAAATGAAGTGCATTCTTGGTTTTGTTTTCCTGGCAGTTGTAGACAATTCCATGGCCGAAGAGCCATCAGCGGAAGCGGCAAACGCGAAGCGGAAGAGGAGGCTGTCAGCCAAGGGGCTGGAGATGCAGCAGGCGGAAAAGGTGAAGAAACCACCCATAAAGATGTCGTCCAACGGCAAGCTGTTGAAGCCCAAGAGCAAGCAGGTGGCGGAACCCGCCAACGGGAACAGCTCGGCCAAGATCAAGCAGCAGGTGGCGGAACCCGTCAACGGGAACAGCTCGGCCGCCGATATTGACGATGAAGCGACCGAGGATGATGAGATGTAAGCAGCCCGTCAATTAGTGAGGGCATAGAGAAGAGGGGCTATCGCCTATGCTAACTAGTGTTCCCGTAGAAAGAAAGTATGCGCCGCGGTTATGCCAACCGAGACATGATGAAGATCGTTAGCATATGTGCTGTGTGTAACTTGAGGTCTGAAGTTTCTGCTGTCTTTGCATTGATCTTGATGTGAAGAAACCTGACCAGTATGGGCCAGTGTTAAGCTTAATAATTTCTTGATGCCTGTAGATAGATCATTGTAGTTAAGTCTCAGTTGATATGGTAAGGTTTCGTCCATGGGTTATGCTATGGGGTGGGCCTATGATTGCCGTATCAAGGGACCTTACAGGTGTGAGATTGTGTGGGAGCGCCGTTGCCACTTGCATCCATCATTGTGCCGTCGATTGTACTACTGGGTGCTGGAAAAGGGTATTAGCAGTACTAATCATGCGGCGGCCCGTATATAGAATCTTTGTCCAGTTGTGGTCATATCACTATTATAGGCTCAAGTCGTATTATCTTTCTTGCTAAAGATGAAGAAGATGTGCATGCACACTGATGGAAAGCGGCAAATGTGCCAGTAGGACTGTACAACAGAAATTAGTAAAGCGTGATATAATAAACAAATAGTATAAGAGAACGGGAGGAGGGTGCCCAGCTGATGAATAATTGCCACATCCAAATCTCAAGTCTTTCTTGCAGTATAAAAAAGATATTATGTACTCCCTCAGTTCACAAATATAAGATGTTCTAACTTTTTTTTGAATTGGATGTATATAGACACTCTAGTCCGTACTGAAATATCGGATACACCTTATATTTATGAACGGAGTGAATACTAATCAAAGTAGGAGTACTTCTTTTTAGTCTGTTATTATTTGAAGTCTGATTGAATCCCAGGTTGGGGTTGCCCTTTGAGCCCCTTCTATATATACATCCGGAAAGCGGGCCGGCCGCTAGAATTTGGTCATCATGTGCGCGCCTAAAGCGCACCAAATGACAGTTTAATAATGCAGGCATGACCACTTTTAGTAAATTGGCCGTACCATCTGACTATAACATACCCAAAGTGATCACTGTATCTATAACCTAACTAACTAGCTAATCAAGCCGGGTTAGCGTTAAGGTACTGGGATACGTGCATATTGCGTGTACGATCGCTGCATATTCATTCTTGGGTGGATTGTTTCAGGACCATGCTCGCCACTTGGCTCCTGCTTGTTTCCATGCTAATCATGCCTCTGGCGCCGGCTTATGTACTTTATAATCAGTATATTAGTTGGCACTCCCAACTCGCTAACTCCCTAGGTGATGACTGTTGAGCAAGGATGGATCCGGTCTTTCTTTCCCCTCTCGCAAGGCGGCTAGGGCAAAGCCTTCCTCTGATCGGTCTTCGTTTGCAAGCCTGTGAATTCACCTCCTTTTTGCTGTCCGCTCCAATGATCGGTGGTGGGAAGGGAAATCTTGGTGCCTCGATTTCGGCTAGTAAATTAGGGTTTTGAGTTCGTCAGGGCGACAACGACGCTTCTTCTTCGAGTTGGTCTTTCGGACTCTAACCCCCCTCGAACTCATCCATTTGGGATGGATTACACTGAACTTTGGCGCAGATTACCGCCAGTGGCGAGTTTGGTTTTCTCGTCATGCATAGCGACAACACTGTTCAGTGGCGACAACCGCGGCTCCAGACCACTGGTTCTTAGGGGCACGTACACATGCTTCCTAACTGTTATCGACAATGTCAGGCCGCCCCCAATATGGAAGCGGCCACAATGACACGTCGACACGTCAACGGCTCGCTCCACCGATGGCATTCATTGCTTGGTGGTCTAGGAAATGTTGATTAATTTTTGTTATGTTTAGGATGCTTTGTACTATGAGGAACCTTTAATAGATCTGAGTCCTTTTAAAAAAAGGTAAGCATGGACCTTTACAATACACAACACAACTAACGAATTAAGTAGGCGATGCATAATTGCATTGCATGTATCATGTATGGACGGACCTACCGCATACGACGAGCTAGTGACGGGGATTATAGCTTGACTGGGCGAGGGTTATAGTTTCATACCGGACATTTTACAGCGCACATGCTAATGTTTTATTTTATTTTATTTATCTTTGTGACCAAAGCATGGTCATGGAAGAGAAACTTCGAATATCGGGTTAACGGTTATTTCGGGGTTATTACAGATTGTCAGTACTAGTACACATAACCGGGCTGTTCTATTCCCACTTCCCAGAAAGGAACATCACTACATTTCTTTCAAAAGTTGGCAACAATTGTGCATTTGAATTATGTCGGACACCGCGTGTGAAATGTTCTAGTTCCAGATAATCACCACCGGAATGTATTATTGTGGTCATCCTAAAAAAAAGGAATGTATTATTGTGAGTTCCAAATCATCAACCCTGGACTCAAGCCTCCCTGCAAAAAATAAAATAAAATCTTAGGTCAACTAGGGTCAATAATTTTTTTGCACGAAAATGTTAATCCACTCAACATTTTTGCATGCTAATCATTGGTACAAATGGTGAGCTGTAAACATGTTTCAAAATTACAATTGCTCAATTGGAATGAGTGTGTTTTACAAGAATTTTCAGAGAACTAAATACTTGTTCTTAAAGGCTCTTGTAAATAGTTTTTGTGTGGAATAGATGAGCAGAATTTTGAGTTTTCAATACATCATATGTGATCTAGATTAACGGGTAAACAAACCATTTAAGTTCTAAATTAAATGCGTCACTGGAGAGCAATTACTGGTATTATTACACGTGAATATCAACCGTAGGTAGGTCTATGTTAATTCAACAACAACAACGTACACCTACATTGGAATACACATTAAGGCGTAAACAGATAAAAGATTGCATAACTATTAGTTATGATAATCATAAATACAGATATTCAGTTTTTTATCACAATGAGGCATTCCTAAGCACAAAATAGCATTGTATCCTTTAGAAGTTGGAAAAAGGTATGTAAATTAACAGCTCAAAGCCCACACATATGGCATCCAGAGGCACGGTCCCAGAATGGAGGTGCACATGCTTGACATACAGGCACACAGTAGAAGAGGGGAGGGGGGGGGGGGGGGGGGGGGGGCATGGCCCAGCACGCCCCTTGATCCGTCCATGAGTACACCCACAAGAACCTCGACTCTCCATTCATTGTTTTTGAGCTCAAGGCCTCAACTGAAAGAGAATGCAGGACATGAATGTCATGGAGTTCCTCTCAACGATAATGTTGAAATGTCGCACCCCTTTTTATTCATCTCCTCCACTTCTCTAATTTTCGAGTTTCATTGTACCGCACAATTGGTAAGTGAAATGTTGATTTTTTGTGACATGCCAGATATATTTAGGTATGTCATTTAATTTACTAGATCAAAACCAGCTTTCTCACGTGATTTGTTCTACCGCTGGAAGACATCAACAATCAGGCGATGCCAACGCCAAAAATCACATGAGAGCGAGTACAATGCAAATAAATATCACTGCCCGAATGAAGGCCCGGTACATATGTAAATATCATGGATAATCTACTATAGAAATACCTTCTGATCACATACCAAATTGCCGTCAAACCAAAATGAAGAATTCGGATTTTTGGTTATTTTTATCTGTACTTTCATGGTTGATGGTATTAGGTCCAACCATTTTTTCTTATATAAATAGCAAGCTCTTGTTCTTTCATAGAAAATAACTGAAGAGTTCTAAGGCTCCTACTCCCTCCATTCACAAATATTTTGAATATTTCAATATAGACTACGTATAGACTAAACACACTAAAACGTATCTATAGGCATCCGATATTTTTTAAAATGTCAGAACATCATATATTTGTGAACAGGGGGAATATTTGATTGTGCTCAACTTTGTGGAAGTGACCATTGAACATATATTGCTCGCGCCAAGCTAATGCGGCAGCTCATTCTCTTGCGAAGTCCTGTAGAAGTTGATCACGTACCTAGTAGAATGCAAAGGTTACAAGTGACTCTTCGCATCAAAATATATAGCCAATTCAGCAACCATTCTAGCTCTAGCTGGCCAGCTAATGACCGAACTTAAACTCTAAAGTACAGCTTAGAAAGGATCGACGATCATGAGATAACAAGGCTGTTTACACTTCACATCTTCTTCTTCCTTGGAGCCAATCTGCTGCTCCAAGTCTCTTCTGCCATGATCGGCAAACCGCTACCTGCTTTAGTTAACAAGATTAACCACATTGGATCATCCGTATAATAATCAATTTCACAAAGATTAACGATAGGTGCTGCACATCGAACGTGAGTACGTGACACATTAACCTGATCTATAAAACCTCAGTTCAGTGTCGTAGAATTCCTCCTCGCTCCCATCATGATCGCAATCGTTGCCATCGTCCTCTTCCTCGTCGTCGCGATCATCCCTTCCTACCTTGTCACCACCTGCCGACACGCCGGCGAAGAGCCCCGTCAAACTCATCTGCTTACCGATCATCCTCGCCACGCAGTACGGCAGCTTCTGCTGGTTGGCTCCGCGCGCCGCCGTCAGCTGCCCCCCTTGCTTGCGGAGGTCGATCCACGCGCCGGCGAAGGCCAGGCAGTCCAGGAGGCTCTCCCTGGCCATGCCGCCCTTCATGTCGTACGCCTGCGCCCGGCGCCACAGGCTCCTGGCGTGCGCGTTCGCCGGCCGCGCCAGCGAGAGCGCGCACGTCGCGTCGCTCGCCGCCGCGTCGGCCTCCCGCCGCACGAGCCGGCACTGCGCGCGGTTGCTGTGCAGCACCAGCCGCTCCCGCCTTCCGCTCAGCGGGCACAGCTCCAGCGCCTCCGTGTACAGCTCGATGGCCCTGTCCACCTCGCCGTGCCAGAACATGTCGTTGCCTTGTCTCTTCTTCTCTTTGGCCAGAAGCTTTCTCTTGAGCAGCTCATCCCGAGACATCGCTTCCTCTCTCTTCTTCCTCTCGACCTTTACTTCGCGCAAGCTAGAAACTCCTTCCTTTGCTTTCGTGCCTAGCGCACGGACACGTGCATGGCCGTCGTCATTATCGTCGAGAAGCAGCGCGCTTGTTATGGCATCGCCGAGCCGTCGCCTTGGACCAAGACGCCGGAGCTCGGCTAGGTCGATGAGACACGTCGCTGTGGCATCGGCGACGGCGTGCCATGTGTCGCAGTCGTCGAGGAGGAGGAGCAGGCAGTCGATGGCCATGTACTGCCAGTCGTCGGACGACCGCGCGAGGTCGCAGAGGCCAGAGAGCGCGTCTGGGCACGCCGCGATGGCGCCGCGGCCGACGGCACTTCGGCAGAGAAGGCGAAGCAATCCGACGCCTGCGGGCGAGTCGCCGTTGGCCAACCCGCCCCACATCCGGCACAGCTCTCTCAAGAAACCGTGGTCCTGGCAGATCGTGGCATGAGATGACTGGTCTCTAGAGGCGAGGCAGCTCAAGAAGTAGAGCGACCAGCACTGGAGCTGGCTCGCCCATTCCTCGGCCTTCCGGTCCTCGGCTGCGTCGATGCCGGCACCGGCGAGCCCGCGCGTCAACAGATCGCGCTGGTACTTAGGACGCTTGCTCGGCGCCAGCGCAACGTAGTTCGCGTACACGTCACTGATGCACGTGGACGCAGCGCGCACGGCGAGCGGCACCGCCTCGTCGGCACACCGGGCGACAGCGGGGAACGTGGCGTCGTAGCTAGCGAGGTGGCCCAGAGCGCGAGCGGCGGCGCGCCGCTCGACCCACGTCATGGCGCCGCCAAGGAGGGCCAGCAAGGGACGCATGGCGCCGGCGGCCACGGCCAGCTCAGCGTGCGCGGAGGAGCGGATGGTGTATGAGCCGACGACGTGGGCGGCGTAGTACGGCACGCACGCGTTCTGGCCGCGGCGGCACCACGCCGCTTCGGCGAGAGCGCGGGCGAGGAGGAGGGACATGCACCGGATGGCGCCGAGCGACGGGAGCTCCGGGTCGTCGGGCGCGTCCATGGCCGCGCGCCACACGGCGGCGATCGCCCCGCCGTCGTCGTGCTCGCCGTAAGGCAGCTCCCGGAAGAAGGCGGCGACGCTGGCGCGGCGGAGTCGTGCGTCCGGCTGCTTCATGGCGCAGAAGAAGCAGCCGCAGCTTAGGCCGGGGTCTCCGGCCTCCTCGTCGTCCAGCTCCTCCTGCTCCTCCTCCTCCACGATCTTGGCCATGGCTTTGGACTTGCTCTTGCTGGTGCTGGATTGCACGCTCCTGGTGGTTACCTCCATTTGGATGTGGTGATCTCTGATCGGATCTTTGCCTTGGGAGTTTGGTTTGGTTCTTGCGCTTGCGCTTGTGCAAGGGTAGAAGGAAGAGATGGAGCGGAGGGAGTAGGGTTTTGTAGAAGTGGGGGGACATGATGCAGATGCAGTGCATATTGGTCAGTCAATTAGGAGTGGATTTTTTATGCTCTTGTTAACTTCTTTTCAGGGAGTGGAAACTGTTGTTTATGTTCAACAGCCGGACGGTATGAACTTTTCAGATCTTGTTGTTACTGATGTTCAGGTTAATATATTACGTCCTGCGAACCTGAATTAGTACTCTGAGTTCATCGTTTGACACCTGCATATACACTTCAGTACGAGGTAGCTAATCCTTTTTGAGTGTTGAGCAGGCAAAGGTCAGTGCCAGATGTTAACAGCAGCAAGCCTTCGGTAAGACAAGTTAAGTTTTTGGCCTAGAGTTCACTTGTTGCACCGTAAAAGTACAGTGACAATATTGGTGTAAAAAATCTGAAAGCAAAAACATATCCTGAAATTCAGGACATGATGGTAAGCCACGGAGACACTGGCACTCCGTAGACCATTTCTGTAACAGCTGCAAGTGTTTTATTTCTGAAAATAAAAATGATTGTCAACTCTGTAGAGCCATAGCTCCAGTCCCTGTCACTGTTGGACGCATGTTTCATCAGGATTTATGCAGATAGTGCACACTACGAAGTCGGAAGAAAGTGAGGAATTATGGAAGCCTAAAATATTTTCATGTATTGATCCGACCCGGGTATATACAGAGTTTGATGTATTATCTCTTTTGGAGGAATGAAAAGAGATAATAGAAGAGATGCAGAAAAGTGGATTGGAGTTCTCAAAGGAAAATAGGATGATGCTTGAGCTCATATTAAATTTGGAGCCATAGGAATGCAAGCCATGGGATTCTGGCAACATCAATCATAATAAAAATTACACTTACAGAGAAAAATAATCCTAGATGATGGGAAAGTAGTGGCTGCATCCACATTCGGTGCACCCACGCAGTGAATAGGAAAACTTGATGGATGTGATTATGACCAAATGTTTTAGGAGCTTGCAAAGTTTGGTCACCAAAAAACATCAGATGATCTACATACAAAACGAAATACAAATGAGGCTCTGCACCCATGTTACTGTTCACAAATTTCAGCACAAACTTTGTTGTTTTTGTACAGATTTTCTCAGATGTTATTTCACCACCAAAATTTGCAAGAACCTAAAATATTTGATCATAATCACATCCACAAATTTTCAGAATTTTTTGAAATGTTTTTCCAAGTTTTTGACCATGGGTGCACCGGGGTGCAACGTGCGTCGGTGCACAAAAACCTCTCTCACTAGATGATTGATATGGTGATAGATAAAACATCGCGCCAAACTCGATTATAAAACTAAAAGTTTGCAAAATAAGGCATATCTCTATGTGGAACAATATATATACATCCAATGATGATAGGGGTGCAGCCATTGCACTGCAGAGGTGAAAACCCGTCACTCTTCTTCCTTTGTTCCACAAACAGGACAATTTGAATGAAAAATGAGGATAATCACCAGTTTCAATACCAGTTGATGCACACAAACATGGATTACTACACACCGTCAAGTCCTACAAGCGGTAAAAGTAACTAGCTATACCACTAAGCTCAAAGCCTTGAGAGCACTATGTCAACCTCACAACCGTCACCCGGCGTGTCTGCTTCGACGATGTCCAACGCCTTCTCTGGCTGCATGCGCTCCCTTGGCCAGGTCTTTGGCCGGGTGGATGGGATGGGGGCAGGACCGGGGGATACCCTTGGCAGTCGGCGGAGGCCATGACAATGGTGGCGCCTTTGCTGGGCGTCGGTCCCCTTTTTGGCGGCCTTGTCGAGGTCCTCTCCCGTTTTTCACTGTGCTCTTTCTTTGGACGAAAGTCTAGCCCCCCTTGCTGGCGACGACGTCGTACCCTCATCGCGCTCCTTCTTGAAGGTGTCGTCCGACGCTCGGGGTTCCCGGAAGCACGGTGGGCGCTTTGCGGTGTGTATGAGGTGTTTGGCAGCGGCAATACGTGCGGTGTTTCATCTATTCTACCGCCGGTCTTCCTCTTGTGGTAGCGCTCCTTCTGCTTGGAGATGGACTATCGTAGGTGGTGGTCGTCGTTTGACGTCTTGGTGGTGTCGATGGCGAAGGAACCTGCCAAGGTTGGCACCTCATTCTGCTCTGAAGATGGACCAGTGAAAGATGGACCAATGAAAGATGGCAGGGACGACACATGTGAGTGCGTCGGACTGGAGTGTGCCCCGGACCCGATATGTGGCTCGGTCGGGGCCTCCGACTTTAGATGTTAGACTTAGGTAAGAAGTCTGGTTATTTGACCCAGCTTGCACCCCTGCATCATATGGATAGGAATAGCGGCAGATGTTGTCAAGACGACGGATTCAGACATATTGTTGTACTACTTTGTAAGGTCCCCGAGAATAATCAATAAAATGGCCGCATGCATATTTCAATGCAGAAGCCGGGATCATCCTTTTTTTTCTAAAAAAACTGTAACAACAATTTCATGACAGACTTATGATGCCTCTAATGCAGCAGCGTAGGGTCCCTTGGCACATGAAAGATGCACGTCTCTCGTGCATGTCATGGCAGGTCTACCGCACAGTAGTAGACATTAGTTTACCTAAAGTGCGATTAGGGCCGGCCGGCAGCAAGCAGGGCATCTAGGGCTACGTGGTGCTCGCGCCTCCCTTTTACCGTCTAATCATCGACCGGTCGAGAGAAAATTGGCATCAGCTGCTTTCGCAGCTCAAGATTACGCCCATGCGTGTGGGCATGCATGTCATTTCAGCAGGCATGTACTCCATAATTTACGATGTGGTTAAGGTCTAAAGTTGCGGCGGTTAAACACCAACACCAGCAGGCCTAACTTAATCTAACCGCACCTTTTCAACCGGTTAATTAGCAGCCCCAGTAGCTTAAGCAAGCAACTACTAACTTCAGTTTTGTCTGTAATATTCCCTCCGTTCCAAAATAACTGTCTTAACTTTGTACTAGCTATAATAACTTTGTACTAACTATAGTACAAAGTTGTATTAAGTTTAAGACATTTACTTTGGGACGGGGGAAGTATTTCGAAGCCTGCCCCTTGAAGTTCATTTGTTTACACAGTGACATCAATTATGCACAGTTGGTTAAACTTGGTGATACATCAACATGTTTGTTGCGGAAATGTTTTGTTGTAATGCATTTCAATGAGATTTGATAGTATGAAACATGAATATCTTGAGTAATAATATGATAACTACAACTAACACTAGTAGAAAAAAGACCATTTGTCCCGGTTCCAGAGGCCCATTTGTCCCGGTTCCGGAAACGGGACTAAAGGGTCGGTACTAAAGCCCAATACCTTTAGTCCCGGTTCGCCTACGAACCGGGACAAATGGGGCTCCACGTGGGCTGTTGTGGTGCGCTGGGGCGGAGGACCTTTAGTCCCGGTTGGTAACACGAACCGGGACCAAAAGGCATCCATGCGTCAGTAGTCCAGGGCCTGGGTTTTTTTTTTCTGAAAGGGGGGTGGGGGGTTTAGGGGTTTTTGCAGGGTTAACTTAGGGGTTTCATATATTATTTTAGCTAGCTAATAGAGAGAAGTGTCCTCTCTTATGTCCGTGCTTGGTCGACGCTACGTACTATATGTATAGAGAGGACTCGACACGCTAGCTAGTAAGAAAATGAAGGAAACCATTAAGTACAGAAGATCGTCATGAACGTATACAGAGAGAAGTGGTCGACCTCTCCTTCTCCAAGAGATTGGTCGAACAACAAGTTTTCGTATATCTATCCGACGCTACTGGCTACATATATACAATATAAGATCTCTTACAATCCCCTAACATCTGAACTCAACTTCCACATGGTATTCTCCGTGTTTATCGATGACGTGGTCAAGAAAGAATCCCGCCAATTCCTCTTGAATTGCTTTTATGCGATCTTGTGATAGGAGTTGATCCTGTAGCTCCGAAAGCTAATTTGAAGAAGGGGGTCAATACATATATATGAATGAAACTCAACACAAATGATGGTAATAAAATAAAATTGTGAATATTATTGCTTACGCACTTCAAAATCTTCTTTAGAGTAGCCGGCATGCTTAGAGGTCGTCGCGTCGTGGATGTACTCGCAAACGTAGTATCCACAAAGATTAGTCCCTTCTTCCTGCCACAATCACTTTACGAGAAATAGAGGTCAATCAAACTGATAATCAAGCATTATAAATGGTATTGATGAAAACTAGCTAGAATCAATGGGAGATGCGCGGAACTAGCTAGTAGTACTTACTTTCGGGTATGTAAATTGCAGCTTCCCCGGCAGTCCCGGAGCTATTGCGGTGAACTGTTTCCAAACCCTGCCAGACAAAGAAAATAATTATTACCTGATATCAGGAAATGAATAAAGTTGCCGATATGGTGCGATAATGATCGATTGAACTTACTTCACGAGCATTTCAGTGATCGCCGCATACTGCTTGCGATCTTTTCGTCTTGAGTCTAAGACGGTTACTAGTCCCTCCACAAGCTTAATCTCTAGGAGAATAAAGTGGAAGCTGCGCACGCATGCATAACTCATCAATTACATTACTATAACCTCGAGTAATAAGGAAAACCGAATATGCACAAGACAGTAACACTCACTCGAAGTTGTAAGGAAAGATTATTTTATCTTTGTTTTGATGTTTAAGCAACGAATTTAGCAAGTTGGCCTCGGCTCGTTTGGCATCATGTTTAATTTCCCATTCATTAAAGAGATTTAGGTTAATGAATCCAATATTATATATTTGTTTTTTCTTGCATTCGACGATCTTCAATCTGCATGATATAGTGAGGATAATTATATGTACATGCAATGAAAGAGCTGAGCTATATATAGAGACTTAATTAAAGAAGTAGTACTTACAGACAATAGCAAGTGACGATTACTTTATCGATGGCCATTTGATTGAAAAGCTGGAATAACTCCTCAAATGGAACACACAACAGTTCAATTCCAACGAGGTCGTGCTCCTCTTTAACTGTCAGCATCAAAGTATCCGTCCCAGACTTGCAGGTGTCCATGTACCACTCATGGAATCTTCGCATCATCGTTGTTAGAGGAGAATGACCAGGTCTGACGAGAGGCTTCCTGTGCCGGTATTTGTGATCGTCCGCCTCCATTATATCAAAATGTACATCGTCGGGCAGGTAATCACTAGGATTGGTACCGGACACCATTACCGGCAGATTTGGGACGATATCGCTAGACACCTTCAGCGGGGGGCACGATTGGTTCGCCTGTTCGTCGAGTTGGGGAATTTTTTTTCCCTTTTGTAATTTGTTCTTGTCTCCTTTTGTCAGTTCTAGTGGTTCCAGACCGGCGCGCTTCTAGCGCTGTCTTTTTAATAGTGCGGACATAGTTGTCATCCGGCGGAGGCGGTGGTGGTCGCTTCAGAGCATCCAAAGTGCGCTTCACTTTCATCGGATCTATCTTCTCCTCCGGAGGTGGATTTTTCTTTGCAGAAAACTCCTTCACTTGGCCTTTAGAGATCTTCGCGTTTTCCTCGTCGCTCTTCTCGTAAGGTAACTGCTCAAGAGGCTTGAGAGATGATGGACCGTATTGGTATCGCCTCCCGCCACTGGTTGTACTGCTAGACGCCGGAGCAGCCGGAGCGGCGGCGGCTGTCTTCCTTTGTTGCTTACGAGGCGGAGAAGGAGTGTTACGAGGAGGCGGAGCAGCCGGAGCGGCGGCAGCTCTCTTCCACCCTTGCTGAGGAGGCGGAGGAGGAGGCGGGCTGCTCGGACGCACCGACGCAGGCGGAGAAGGAGGCGGAGTGCCACCACGCGTCGAAGCAGGCGGAGTGCCCTGATCACTCGCCGGAGAAGGAGGCGGAGGAGGAGGCGGAGTGCCCTGACTCGCCGGAGGAGGAGGAGGAGGCGGAGGCGTCCAGTTCGAAAGCTTGATGAGCTCCTTCCGCCATAGACATGTAGTCTTCAGAGCACATTCCAGTAGAGTCTCCCCTTCACCGGTAGGGTGGTCAAGCTCGAGGTCATCAAATCCCTCCTCTATCTCATCGACCATCACAATAGCATAGCCTTGTGGAATCGGAAGGCAGTGAAAAGTTGCGCCGGGTTTGGAAGGTGCAACAGAGCCGACAGCCGCCTTGACTTTGCGGTGATGCCATTGCGTCATAAGGTTGCAAGGTTGAGCCTCCTTGATAGCATCCATGGGGTAGCTGGGAGCCGTGAAGTCAGGCTGGTCAAGCTCGATGGAAGCCACGCTGCTTCTCTGTTGAGATGGCGGGGTAGCTTCTTGGATAGCTTCGTCCCGTTGAGATCGCTGGTTCTAAACTGCTTGTTTCTCTAGCGCTAGTACTCTTTCATTCAGCTTCTGCATATCGCTTTGCTCCTGTTTCCGCTTCCTCTCCCGGGATTGGTAACCTTCTGCGTCGGGAAACCCAACCTTCCACGGAACGGAGCCTGCCGTGCCTCGTGTTCGTCCTGGGTGCTCAAGATTCCCGAGGGCCTGTGTGAGCTCGTCATTCTCTCTGTCGGGAACGAACGTCCCTTCCTGCGCTGCGGGGATATACTGTCGAAGATTCTTGACCGGTATTGACAGTTGCTCGTTCGTCCAAACACACTTCCCTGTTTCAGGGTCCAAGGTTTCCCAGCCCCGAAGAACCAAGTCCTTGCACGGTCTGGCCAGTACAATGTCTCTGGTTGGACCCCTTTAGCAAGCAGGTCCTTCTCAGCCTTGTCCCACAACGGCTGGGCTTTGATGTAGCCACCTGACCCCGTGCAATGGTGAAGCTTCTTCTTTGCAGCATTTATCTTTTTTGTCGCTGACATCTTCCTACTCTTCTCCGATGTCTTGTGGGCCACAAATGCGGGCTAGTGATCTCTTATCTTCTCAAATCGGCCGGTGAATGTTGGAGTCTTCCCTTTGTCGACAAATGTTGATTTCAACTCATTCTTCCACGTCCTGAATAGATCTGCCATCTTCTTAAGAGCATGAACCTTGACCAATGTCTCTATAATTGGCTTATCTGGATCCTCCTCTGCCGGTAGGGTGAAATTTGCCTTCATCGCGGTCCAAAGATCATCTTTATGTCTATCGTTGACAAAAGACACTTCAGGGTCTCTGCTCTTCGGCTTATTCCATTGGTGGATGGTGATCGGGATCATGTCCCTAACAAGAACCCCGCACTGAGCAGAAAATGCTTCCTTGGTCCGGCTGGGTTCAATCGGTTGGCCATCTCTATTGATGCTGGTGATCGTGAACCTTTCATCCTGACGCAACTTTTTCTTAAGGCCTCGTCTCGTTACCGAAGTTTGGCTCGATCCGGATCCGAAGGGCTAGAAAATAAGAAAGAAAAGAGTTAATATGTGTACATACCAAAACAATTAATGCATTAATTAGCTAGTCAGCACAGGCTTAATTAATATATATACCTCGCCGGACTTTGCAACTGCTCCTTCCTCCGTTCGCTCACCGGAGCCATCATAATCATGTTCTTCCACCTCCATTGTCCGATCATCGAAGCCTTCTTCACCCTCTTCTTCAAGATAATCGGTGTCATTTAGAAACGATAAGACAACATCACGTCCTTCCCGGATGATGTCCCCCAACAACGCTTCTTCTTGTAAGTTTCTTTGCGGAAGATTCGGATCGTCCATAGTTTCTGCAAATATTACAACATGACAATTCATATATTAGTGGCAAACATAGACCTAGCTAGCTCAACACTTCTACGGTTTGGGGATGGATACACAAGGCAACCTCTCGACCCCTCGTCGATCCACGACCCTCTACCCTAGTTCCCGACCCTCGACCCCCTCATGTCACGTTTGTCTAGTGGCTCGACGACAACGCTCTTTTAACTTGGTACAAAAAAATTCTAACTTTTGCATATTCTTTGCATATGAACATAATACATACATTTTCTTTTTTTCTTAAATGTAACTTTTGCATATATGAACATACATACACAATTTTTTTCTAAATGCACATATATATGAACATATACATCAATTGACAAAAAAAAATCGGGCGTCGAGCTCGGGCGGCGGCTGGAGCACAGCCACGGCGGAGACGGCGATGGGGAGCGTGGGGAGTAGCGCGGAGAGGCGGGAAAGAAGAGGGGGGAATGGGGGGAGGGGCTCACAGCGAGGCAGAGGGCGGCGACGGCGAGGTCGGGGCAGAGGGCGACGACGGCGAGGTCGGGGCAGAGGGCGGCGACGGCGAGGTCGAGGCAGAGGGCGGCGACGGCGAGGTCGAGGCAGAGGGCGGTGACGGCGAGGTCGAGGCAAAGGGCGGTGACGGTGAGGTCGGGGCAGAGGGCGTCGACGGGGCAGAGGGCGGTCGGGCAGCCTGACGGCATCGGTGTCGTCTCTGGCGTCGTCGGGGGCTAATGGCGAGATGAGGACTAAAAATTCCTAAGTGCTAGTTATATACCCAGAGCATTGGTCCCGATTCATAGCACCAATCGGGACCAATGCCCCCTTTCGTTCCAGTTGGTGCCACCAACCGGGACCAAAGGTCTCTTTTCAACAGCCCAAACGGCGGGAAACAGAGACCTTTGGTTCCGGTTGGTGCCACCAACCGGAACTAAAGGGGGCATTGGTCCCGGTTGGTGCTACGAAGCGGTACCAATGCCACCTTTTCGTTCCGGTTGGTGCTGCCAACCGGAACCAAAGGCCTTGCGCCGCGGTGCGGTGAGATGTTTAGTCCCACCTCGCTAGTCGAGGGAGCGCGAGAGCGGTTTATAAGCGCTATTGCGCCAACCCTCTCGAGCTCCTCTCAACTGCAGGCTTCCGGGCCTATTGTGTCACTCTTTGCCTGTGGGCCTACTGGGCCTTCTGCGGTCCTGAATCCTGGCCCATTGTTGGGTTTCTAGTCGTATTCAGGTCGTGATGGCCCTGTAGGTGGCATTTTTTTGCTTTATTTTATTTTGTTTCCACTTTTTTGCTTTTAATGTTTTGAACAGAAAATGCTTTTTTCTATTTTTTTGTTTTCTTTTTTTGCTTTATTTAATTTATTTTGTTTCCACTTTTTTGCTTTTAATGTTTTGAATAGAAAATACTATGATAAGTTTAGTTGCATAAATTTTATATAATTTTAGTTTTAATAATACTATAGGGAAACACGCGAAGAAATAGGGTCGTGTGCCTCTTTAGTACCGGTTGCGCGATAGAAAAACACAACCCTAATCCTACTGGATGCACTTCGTGTACAAACTGGACCATCTCCTTCGAAGTATCAGGGTTTCGGACGAAAACTCATATGTTACAAAGGCATTTCATTTTTCTAAACTTATTTCAATTCAAGACTTTTTGTGCATTCAATATGCACCATTCAAAGTCACATACTAAATTTTCAAACCCTTCTAACTTTATTTGCTATTTTTCATGCATTTAATGATTTATTTTGAGCTAAATGACCCTGAAATTGGAAAGCAGTACAAATGAACTCAGAAAAGGTTGAAACTTGGCATGGTATCATCATTTGACCAACATAGCATGTGCTAAAAAGTTGAGAGGGTTATGGCAAAAACTGGATGCACTTCGTGTACAAAATGGACAATCTCTTTCGAAGTATCAGGGTTTCGGACAAAAACTCATCTGTTACAAAGGTTTTTGAACCATTCAAAGCCACATCATCAATTTTCAACCCTTTCTGACTTCATCTGTCTTCACTTTTTCTTCGCTTGTGTCCTTTGCTTATTGCGCCGTAACCATGGATATTCTTCATCGCTTAACAGGGTGCTTGGATCAGCCTTGACTTTGAAGGGAGGAATTTCATGAAACTTTTCATAATCTTCAGACATGTCTGTCTTGCCCTCCAATCCCACGATGTCTCTTTTTCCTGAAAGAATTATGTGGCGCTTTGGCTCATCGTATGATGTATTCGCTTCCTTATCTTTTCTTTTTCTCGGTTTGGTAGACATGTCCTTCACATAGAAAACCTGCGCCACATCATTGGCTAGGACGAATGGTTCGTCTGTGTACCCAAGATTGTTCAGATCCACTGTTGTCATTCCGTACTGTGGGTCTACCTGTACCCCGCCTCCTGACAGATTGACCCATTTGCACTTAAACAAAGGGACCTTAAAATCATGTCCGTAGTCAAGTTCCCATATGTCCACTATGTAACCATAATATGTGTCCTTTCCCCTCTTGGTTGCTGCATCAAAGCGGACACCGCTGTTTTGGTTGGTGCTCTTTTGATCTTGGGCGATCGTGTAAAATGTATTTCCATTTATCTCGTATACTTTGTAAGTCAATACAGTATAAGATGGTCCCCTGGACAACGAGTACAGCTCATCAGAAACAATGTTGTCAGCTCTGAGACGTGTTTCCAACCAACTGCCGAAAGTCCTGATGTGTTCATGTGTAATCCAGTCGTCACACTGCTCCGGGTGTTTGGAGCGCAGACTGTTCTTGTGTTCATCGACATACGGGGTCACCAAGGTAGAGTTTTGTAGAACTGTGTAGTGTGCTTGAGACCAAGAATGCACGTCCCTACATATTATTGAGTCCCCTCCAAGCGTGCCTTTTCCAGTCAGTCTCCCCTCATACCGCGATTAAGGGAGACCAATCTTCTTAAGGCCAGGTATGAAGTCAACACAGAACCCAATGACATCTTTTGTTTGATGGCCCATGGAGATTCTTCCTTCTGGCCTAGCGCGGTTACGGACATATTTCTTTAGGACTCCCATGAACCTCTCAAAGGGGAACATATTGTGTAGAAATACGGGGCCCAGAATGACAATCTCGTCGACTAGATGAACTAGGACGTGTGTCATGATATTGAAGAAGGATGGTGGGAACACCAGCTCGAAACTGACAAGACATTGCGCCACATCACTCCTTAGCCTTGGTAGGATTTCTAGATCGATCACCTTTTGAGAGATTGCATTGAGGAATGCACATAGCTTCACAATGGCTAATAGAACGTTTTCCGGTAGAAGCCCCCTCAATGCAACCGGAAGCAGTTGCGTCATAATCACGTGGCAGTCATGAGACTTTAGGTTCTGAAACTTTTTCTCGGCCATATTTATTATTCCCTTTATATTCGACGAGAAGCCAGACGGGACCTTCATACTGAGCAGGCATTCAAAGAAGATTTCCTTCTCTTCTTTGGTAAGAGCGTAGCTGGCAGGACCTTCATACTGCTTTGGAGGCATGCCGTCTTTTTCGTGCAAACGTTTCAGGTCCTCCCGTGCCTCCGGTGTATCTTTTGTCTTCCCATACACGCCCAAGAAGCCTACCAGGTTCACGCAAAGGTTCTTCGTCACGTGCATCATGTCGATTGAAGAGCGGAGCTTTAGGTGTTTCCAGTAGGGTAGGTCCCAAAATATAGATTTCTTCTTCCACATGGGTGCGCGTCCCTCAGCGTCATTCGGAACAGATAGTCCGCCGGGACCCTTTCCAAATATTACGTGTAAATCATTGACCATAGCAAGTATGTGATCACCGATACGCATGGCGGGCTTCTTCCGATGATCTGCCTCGCCTTTGAAATGCTTGCCTTTCTTTCGACATTGATGGTTGGTCGGAAGAAATCGACGATGCCCCAGGTACACATTCTTCCTACAATTGTCCAGGTATATACTTTCGGTGTCAGCTAAACAGTGCGTGCATGCGTGGTATCCCTTGTTGGTCCGTCCTGAAAGGTTACTGAGAGCAGGCCAATCATTGATGGTTACAAACAGCAACGCATGCAGGTCAAATTCCTCCTGTTTGTGCTCATCCCACACACGTACACCGTTTCCATTCCACAGCTGTAAAAGTTCTTCAACTAATGGCCTTAGGTACACATCAATGTCGTTTCCGAGTTGCTTAGGGCCTTGGATGAGAACTGGCATCATAATGAACTTCCGCTTCATGCACATCCAAGGAGGAAGGTTATACATACATAGAGTCACGGGCCAGGTGCTGTGATTGCTCCTTTGCTCTCCGAAAGGATTAATGTCATCCACGCTTAAACCAAACCATACGTTCCTTGGGTCAGATCCAAACTCAGCCCGGCCGTACTTTCTCAGGATTTTTCTCCATTGTGACCCGTCAGCGGGGTGTCTCAAATTCCCGTCTTTCTTACGGTCTTCATTGTGCCATCGCAACAACTTGGCATGCTCTTTGTTTCTGAATAGACGTTTCAACCGTGGTATTATAGGAGCATACCACATCACCTTGGCAGGAACCCTCTTCCTGGGGGGCTCACCGTCAACATCACCAGGGTCATCTCGTCTGATCTTATACCGCAATGCACCACATACCGGGCATGCGTTCAAATCCTCGTACGCACCGCGGTAGAGAATGCAGTCATTAGGGCATGCATGTATCTTCTCCACCTCCAATCCTAGAGGGCATATGACCTTCTTTGCTGCGTACGTACTGTTGGGCAATTCGTTATCCTTTGGAAGCCTCTTCTTAAATATTTTCAGTACCTTCCCAAATCCCTTGTCAGGTATACCATACTCTGCCTTCCATTGCAACAATTCCAGTGCGGCACCGAGCTTTGTGTTGCCCTCTTCGCAATTGGGGTACAACCCTTTTCTGTGATCCTCTAACATGCGATCGAACTTCAGCTTCTCCTTTTCACTTTCGCACTGTCTCCTTGCATCAACAATGACCCGGCGGAGATCATCATTGGGCACATCATCGTCTAGTTCCTCTTGATCTTCAGCTTCCCCCGTTGCAGCATCACCGTATTTAGGGGGCACATAGTTGTCATCGTCCTCTTCTTCTTCGATGTCTTCCATCATAACCCCTATTT
Source organism: Hordeum marinum (assembly GCA_022496015.1). Lineage (NCBI taxonomy): Eukaryota > Viridiplantae > Streptophyta > Magnoliopsida > Poales > Poaceae > Hordeum > Hordeum marinum. The sequence continues at coordinate 418,319,262 of CM039675.1, forward strand.
TTCCGTGCTTGGTCCAAACATTATAGTGTGGCATGAAACCCTTATAAAGCAGATGGGTGTGAAGGATTTTCCGGTCAGAGTAAGACTTCGTATTCCCACATAGAGGGCATGGACAACACATAAAACCATTCTGCTTGTTTGCCTCAGCCACTTCGAGAAAATTATGCACGCCCTTAATGTACTCGGAGGTGCGTCTGTCACCGTACATCCATTGCCGGTTCATCTGCGTGCATTATATATAATGAAGTGTGTCAAAAACCATTATAGAACATCATGAATAGATAAGTGACCAAATTAATATAAATTTTTTTCTTTTAGAAAGAAGATAAGAACAAGAGGCTCACCACGGTGGTGTCGGCGACGAGATCGGCGCGGGCGATCGACGGCGGTGAAGACGGGGACGGGACGTGACGGACCGCTAAACCTAGACAAATCTTGAGGAAAATGAAACTTGGAGGTCGAGTTTGGAGAGGAGAAAGCTTAAGTAGTGTGGCTCGGGCATTTCATCAAACACCTCATGTGCATAGGAGGTGAGCTAGAGCACCACAAAGCCCTCCCCTCACACTCCAGGAAAAAACAGAGCAGTGGAGTGCTCTGCTCGCGGGGGAGGGGTATATATAGCCACATCATTGGTCCTGGTTCGTGGCTGGAACCGGGACTAAAGGCCACACTTTAGTCCCGGTTCCAGCCACGAACCGGGACCAATGGATGTGGGCCAGGAGTGAGGCCCATTGGTCCCGGTTCGTGTCTGAAACCGGGACAAAAGGGTCCATACGAACCGGGACCAATGCCCCACGAGGCCCGGCCGGCCCCCTGGACGCACGAACCGGGACGTATGCCCCCATGGGTCCCGGTTCGTGACTGAACCGGGACAAATGGGTTGGCCAGGCCTGAACCAAAGCCCAGTTTTCTACTAGTGTAAAAACACATAAAATTTATTTTATTTGGTTAGTTTATAATTATGAAATATTTATTAAACATAAATACGATAGGAATGAAAATTCCCATGCAAGTTTGAATGTTCGAAGGCTTTTTTCTATGCATGATTGCATGTTGAGGCGTGCTTATGGCTTTGCATGTTGCATGATGAGGTGACATGCTTGCATGATAAAACAATGAGTTAGTAAGTGCTAGCTATTTAGATATTGAAGGTCACAAATTTAGTTAGTCATCACCTATCACTTTTTTTTTGGTGAACTGCTAAAATATGGTTTTCAATGTACTTTTATTTCATTTTTCTTTCCTTTTTAAAAGTGGCATTCCCACTCACAAAGGTACTGTGGTCCTTCAAAAAAAAATTGAATATTTCTGGTCCTTCAAGTGAGGTGTATGCTTCATTGCTTTGCATCCATGTTGCTTGTTGCCGTAAGACGGAAAACCTAATAAGGAAACAGCTTTATGCGGCCCAAAGCTAACGTATAGAGGTAGGATTAGGAACTCGGTTAAACTATACAGTGGGCACCTATTACTCGAGCAGAACAAACTGCTCAGGAGGCCAATGGCAAGTCCAGTCCCAGTGGAGCGTGGATGCGGCCGGTTTGGTGAGTTCCCATGAGGTCTCGAATTGCTTGACAAATCGTTCGCACATGCATGCGTGCAGAGTGGGGATAAGCTAGGCTCGGCATTCAGGAAGCACATATGATTACACGGTATTGTTGCGATTACATTATCCCCAATGTTTTCTGTATGTAGTAGCAGCTCGGTTGTCAGATGACTATTCTTAAACGCTTGACCCACACTATATGAAACTTTGACATATATGTAGCACGGTGAGTCTTTGAATGTTGTCAAAGTTTCGGCTCATTTCGACAACATTTGGCCCCTTTGAATGACATTATCTGAAAAATGTGCATCTCTGAGTTCTCAACAAACAACTTTACCTACAAGTGTTTGTAAGTTCACGGTCGACTTTATGTATAGTGCTTTGATCTGATCAGATGTGCCAGTTGATAATAAGAAGAAGATTTGAAGAATGAAAATATCATTTAAGAATAAAATCTTTGCGTGGTATCTTTGTCGAGGAGTCATTCTTACAAAATATAACCTTTTAAGAGGAATTGACATGAAAATATGCAATGTGTGTTATGTCATCACGACGAAACAATAAAAAAACTTGTTTTTCTAATGTAAATTGGCTCGTTTTATATGGTCAGTCATCCAAGTAGTTTTTGACTTGTATGTTCCTCATAGTGTTGCTAATATATTTGACAACTGGTTACATGGAATTAAATACAGGTTTAGAATTCTTCTCAGGATGGGAGCGCTTGTCGTTAGTTGTTTTGGCTATGTAGAAATGATAAGGTTTTTAATGATAAAAGTACTTCTCTTTTACAGGTTATCTAGATGTACCTAAACGCTATGTTTATGATCGTCTCTACAACGTGCGAAGAATCGAGACCTGTTTACGGAGGTGTGTACACGATTGAAGGCCACGACGAGGGATGCTTTTAACTAATATGGATGGCAGTATGATCTTCGGATTGTCCCTCCTACGTCTTGGGCGTTATACAGTTTCCGCATGATTACGTGTATTTCGCCCTTTTATATTTTATTTTTTTGATATGTAGACTTGGTTATGGTTGTGTGCATCTCAGTTATGCCGAGGCCGAATGTAATACTTAAACCTTTTAAGTAATAAAGTATCCTTTATCAAAAAACCAAAAAAATCTAACTAAACCCCTTTTTATCCTGCTGCTCGACTCAATCAATCCTCAAAATGACAAACAAATCAAAGAGCTCTAAGTGTGGAATGAATTCATCAAGTTTGGAATCAGTCGAACCATATTTGAGTCTCTCATGAAAAGATTGGTGCAGATAACACACCAGCCATGATCATAGACAAAGGTTCCTCTCTTCTCACTTCTGCTTTGGTTCTGTGTGGGTGTCTTTGCTGCTCTCTCAGAACAGCCACTAAGATCTGAGCTTGAGGACAAGAGAGACTAGGAGGCTGCTTACAACTTTCTAGAGATTGGCTTCGCCAGAAAATGGGGAGAATGCACGATCGCCATGGTGCTTCAGTGTCCATTTTGGCTAGATATTTCCGGGGGGTGGTCAGTTGCACTTTTGGGATTACCGAATTAATATGAACTTAGTTTATGTAGCTTAGAAGTTAAACCTCAAGCTTTCCTGCTAGGATGAGAGGGTTGATAGTTTTGTTTTTGCAAGGTGAAAGAGAGGGTTGATAGTTGTAGGGGGTTACATCTGTAATTTGGGCACTGTGAACCGTAGGAACAAGATTGTTTTAGGAATGTATTCCCTTATAATCCGAGCAGTGTGATTACACGGGCTTCCCATTGGCTCGGTTTCTGGTATGGTATTCAGAAACTAGGACTACACATAATGCAAGCCAGAGGAGCAAGGCGGCTTCTGCAGGTTGCGGATGAGATTTTCAGTGCAAGATGAGGGTGGGCACCCTTGGTGTTGAGAATAGCCCGATGAGTTCCGGTTTTTGGAGTACTCAAGCTTGATTAGATGTTATAATGCAATGCTATGGGTAGCAGTCGGTTGTTGTGCACCATGTAGACGTGTAAAATAATAATAACTTTTGGTAGAGTTCTTCATATGGTTATAGAGTGTTTGCTGCAGATGGGAGGCGATGTGTAGTGTCTGCTGCTGCGGATGGGAGGAGGTGTTGCCAGATAACCTTGAATTCTTGACTGATCCATGTGATCAGAACAACTTTGTATTATCAGTTGCATTGTTGCAATTACATTTGGGAGCGGGAAGTTTCTTAATTCGAAAATAAACGGTGCTTCAGTGCGACCAATGTGTGGCCTATGGGCCGCATCTGAAACCATGTGGGCCTGGCCGTGCGCGCGTGTGTGTTTTTAAGGGCCGGCGCGTGTAACATGGAAAGCAACGAACGAAAAAGAACTCTGAATTCACATCTCCTTTCTATGTTCCTCACCTCCTTTTCCAAGCTCACTCCTCTCCTCTGCTCTCTTCTCACCTGCCCTCCGTGTATCGTCTCAAAAAAAAAAACTCCGTGCGGCCTCGAATCGTTCATCAGCTCGTTACACAGGGCTGGGCCGATAAATCCGGGACGTTACACAGAGTTGCAGTGCAGTGAAACCTAAAAAAAACAAAGTTGCAGTGCAGTGCAGCGCAGCGCAGGAGTCCACTGCCACGGATGACGACGGAGTCCGCAGAGTTTCCGAGAAAAAGACCGGCGGCTTACGAGGCCATACAGTAGATAGCAGATATAGATAGATAGTCTCTCCAAAAAAAAAAAGATATAGATAGATCGATCTAGTACGTACGTCAGGTGTAGATTTTCAGCAACGACGAAACGACTTGACCACCGGCCGGAGTAGTGTTTAGCGCGGTCACACGGAAGCGACGGCCTACCGCGCCGCGTCCCATGGTCCCGTCGTCCCGTCGTCAACGTCGGGCCGATCGATCGTGCGTAATGCTACATGAATACGTCGTACTTGTGTCATATACGCAAAAAAATAAAAAATACGAAGATTGATCCGAAAGAAAAAGAAAAGCCAGCAGCACAAGGGGCGCGCGCCACGTGGAATCGGCGGATGGCGACACCGACGGTAACGTGTACGGCATACAGCAGCAGTAGTGGAGTAGTATGTTTGGTTGTCATGCAGAACAGAATGAGGTGCAGCCTAAGCCTTGACCGGTGAGTCGGCCGGCAGGTCAAAGCTATACATTCATCAGTTCCACGTACTATGTACGCATTGCTTGCGTAGACAGAAGAAGAGGGAGCCCATCGATCGCTTCTGTTTCAGCTTACAAATACTTTACACATGTTGAGAGAATCCGGTTCACCTTGCACTCCGAAACTGAATTTGGACTTCAGTGCAGTAGCACCTGAATCTGGCAGCAGAGGCTCTTCTACAATAATTTGATATGAACCACAACGGTACTGTACTTGAAATTCCCTGCCTCGTCCAACGGCCTCGTTATCACGGAAGGACTCCACCCAGTGAGTCCAGTCCACTGCCAACATATCTTCAAAGCAATTAACCTTTTTTGTCTACTTGCTTTCAACACACCTTCCATCAAGTCACCAAGACATAATGCCACTTGGAAGATGCCACCCCTTTTGACCGGAGGAAGTCACGAGTGTCTTTTGAACCGATCCACGATAGCTGCAGCGGCAGCGGCAGCGGCAGCAGCCCTTTCTCGCATTCTCCGGCAAACCGTCCGCAGAGACTACGACCGATGATGAAACGGTGCGCTCATGCACTGCTCTCCCAAAGGAGCTTTGCCGCCGGCTGCTCAGCGAGCGCTGGGATATTTTCTGAAACGGAAATACTAACTGACGAACGTTCTTTGGGAGGGGATGGCGAACAAATGTTTTTTGGTGGCATTTTTTTACGTGGTGGCGGATGACAAGCTCTGCCCATTTTGTCATTTTTCTTCTTCTTTTCTGAGACTGTCATGTGTTTCTGAAAAAATAACTCCATGTGTCTTTGAATAAACTACCACTAAAAACGTTCGGAAAGTAAATCACTTGCAGCGAACGTTCTCCGGCTATTAGCATCTTTTCCAAAGTTCGTGATAAATCGTTTGGCGCATAGAAAAGTTCCAGGCGCGGCACAGCCAAGAGATTGGAGGGGGCAAAGCAACCTCTGAATTGATCACAGAAGAAGCTTAAGCACAGAGTATACCACTTAAATTCTCTGCAAACCAACACGACACGCCACTGCTTATCTACACAACTAATTAAACATAATACAATAAATGATCCTCCTCTTAATTCGACGCAGAAAGCAAAGAACGCATGCTCCCGTATCTTCCGTTTCAGCGAGCAAAAGTCACCGAAAATTAACACCGCGAGCACGTTTACGGTACTACGTTCGGTGAGCATCCACGTCGTCGTTGACCGACTGACCGGCTGGCCGAACGATCAGCGCAGCACGGGCCTGGTCGGGTCGTCCCCGTGGTCGTCGGGGCCGAGCGAGAACACGTCGACGGGGGCGCGCGTGCCGTCGATCTCGCCGGCCCCGACCGTCGACTGCGGCGTGCCCTCGCACCTATTGTCGAGGAAGAGCACGACGACGGTGATGTCGTCGTGGAAGCGCCTTCTCCGGCCCTTCTCGATGGCCGCGATGCTCTCGTACTTGATGTCCTTCTTCCTGGCCGCCTCCAGCTGCGCCGCCCGCACCAGTCGCATCGCCACGCCCTTCCTCGGGCTGCGGGACACGATGCCCACGGCGGCGGCGTCGCTGAGCTGCTCCCACAGCCCGTCCGACGCGAAGATGATGAACTGGTCGCCGGGCCGTAGCCGGCGGGACGTGACCGACGGCACGGCGCTCATCACCGGCCGGCGCAGCGGGAACGGGCAGAGCGACTGCATCACCGCCGGGCTGCACAGGTCGGGCCGCTTCAGGTAGGCGTCCCCGATGGAGCGGGACACCTGGATGATCCCCTTGATCCGCCACACGCCGTGGCTGCTCATCACGATGTGCGGGTCGTCGGGGTGCGCCTCGGCCACCTCCCGCCGCACCTCCTCGTCGGCCACGTTGTGGTCCCGCGACAGGCGCTCCGCCACCACCGCCCGCCGCTTCTTCCCCGGCGTGCTGGCGAGGCGGCCGAGCACGGCGCGCGAGTCGCCGAGGTTGGCGACGTGGAGCGTGCCGTCCTCGATGGCGCCCACCAGGCAGCAGGAGCCGACGGACATGAGCCGCGGCTGCGACGGCCACGACTTCTCCACCATGCCCATGAACTCCTCTTCCGTGGCGCCGAAGGCCCTCTTGATCACCTGCGCCGACAGGCCCCCGCTCTGGGACGCGAACTCTGCAACGACCGAATCCATTACCAGTCAATAAATAATAGAATACTAGAAGCTCTGCATGACGAACACGCGCGTTGAACGAGAGTAGGAGGCAACCTTGTATGAGGGAGAAGAGGCGGGCGTTGACGAAGCGGGCGGCGTCGGGGCCGCCGTGGCCGTCGTAGACGCCGACGAGCGTGGCGGCGGGGGAGACGAGCACCTGCGCCTGGTCCTCGAGCGCCTCGTTGGCCTGCGCCACGGCGACGGAGTACTCGCCGGAGGCGTGCGCCTTGAGGCCCACGTCCCACACCAGCCCGTCGTCGGCCACGCTCCCCGACCGCCCGGCCCCGCCGCCGCCTCGGCCGAAGCAGCAACAGCACCACCGTGAGCCCCTCATGCCTCTGCACCTCGATCGACCGTGGGGTGGGGGGGTGTGAAACTGTGATTGAGGTGCGGAGGAGGGGAGTGTGTTGTGGAGTGCGAGAGTGACAAGAAGCGGCTGGCCGCGTGGCTGGGTGTATAGGCGGAGTAAGCGCGTGGGATGGCAGCGGTGGATCGCGGGAGCACGGCACGACGACGAGAAACGAGGGGTGCGTGCGTGCGTGCGTGGAAGACGCGTTCGTTAGTTTGGCTGTTCAAACTCTTTTTTCCAGTCTAGCGCCTAATGAATAAAGAGCCGAAGGGCGTTTTAGCTCAAAAAAAAACTCTTTTTTCCAGTCTCATGCGAACCGGATGACATCTCACCGCACCGCACCGCACCGCACCGGTGATCGATCGGTGGCCGACCGTCTGAACCCGAACGGGTTCATTTCGTCGACCTCGCAGGAATTCTACTCTAGCTCTTTTTTTTTTCGGGTATACTCTAGTTGAATTCCATCGGGAGAAATTGACACGTGCATCATCACCATGGCTGGTGGTAAAAGGACGCATGATTGCTACGACCGGCCGTAGGACGGACGATTAGTCACATATCTATGGACTTTCGAGGAAAAGGACTTCATAGTTTGGTCGTGTCATCGTTTACTCCCAGAAATGTTTGGAATGCGGGAGTGGAACTCTAGTCTCTGAAATTCCAAAAGATATCCTTACTCTCAAAGGTGGTCTGGTCTGGCAGGCACGGTTCGTTCGAAATTGGGTTTCAATGCCATCGGATGTGTGCCCACACTTGTAATCTTGTCTCTGTTTCCTCACTCGAGCTGTCAAACTCAAAACCACCACTTTGTGATGACACGGCGCTCCCTTTGTCGGTAGTATATGCAATCTTCCTTTCTTTTGTAAACTAAAAAAGACCTGCTTCATTTCACATCCGGTGGGGCCAGGTGGGGCCAAAATAGGCCCACAAAAGATTATATCCCACAGAAATACAAGATGTAAAAAAAAAACACCCTTAAAACGACACGTGTCTAAAACAGAATAAAAAGTTGCCACGTGAAGATAAAACGACTTCAGGGCATTGCCACTTAGCCGAAATTGTCGCACACGTGCCTAACATGCACCGATGTCGTTGATGAAAGAAAAACTCCAACTTCTAACCAGAACGACAATCCACACCGACAAGCTCGAAACAAAGCTAGCGGGCCTCTATGATGGAGGTCGAATGGGAGGACGACTGCTTAGAGACAAGACAAGTGACGAAGACCATCCCCTCATCCTCCCCCCGCACCTCGACGCGATGATCCCTTGCTGACTGCCAGGCCACTCCGTTATGCACATATGCAACCTTCCTTTTTTTTTCTAGGCAAAATTAAAACCCTGCTACCATTCACATCGGGTGGGGTCAAAATATGCCCTGTAAAAGATCACACCCCATAGATATACGCACACACAAAAAAGATTGCATCCCATATGTATACAAAGGGACATGATAGAAGAATAAAAGCCACCCTTAAAATACACGTGTCTGATGCTGCCTAAGGGAATTGCTACGTGAAGATAAACAATTCCAAGGGATATCACATGGACGAAACAACTATACACATGCCTGACATGCACCATCATCCCCGACTAAATGAGAATTCCATCCTCACCCGCAAGCGAAAGAGAAAGTTGAGGATCTCCCATGCGGAGATTGGGAAGTTAGAGTTAAATAAGCCAAAAATACTATATAAGCACTTGCTTCAACAGTAGATGACAAAACATCCGGATAAGGACACCGCCCCAGAGAACCTCTTAGAGAACAGGGAAAGGAGTACACACCAACACCATAGGATGAGTCAACGTGCTTGTATCGGCAACACAAGAAGACCGCTTGAACGACATACGGCCCCAACCAAAGCACTAACCAACACCTACCAGCTCGAAACAAAATAATCCCTCCAAGGAACTGCATAGAGGGACTCCACGATGAAGGTTGGAGAGGAGGACGACTGCTTGAAGAGGAGACCGATGACTATGACCACGCCTACCAGAGATCCTTGAACCATCGCTAGTTGGAGATGCTCCCAACACCTCATATTGAACAAATAAACCGTGTGTCAGGCTCGAACCTATCCACTTGGATCTCCCAAGGTCCAAGATGACAACACCTTACGAAGATTGCTATGTAGAAGGACCAAATGTGACAACTAGAACTTGAAACAAAAGTAGGGGAAATTATCCACGACAAAAAAAACCCAGGATATGTCAACGATTCTCCTCGATCCGGAGAACAAGAAAAGTATTCAACAAGAACATGACATGAATTATTGTTCAAACGAGAGGGAATACATAGTGAAACAGAGAGAGGAGACGATGACGAGGAAGAGAAACGTCGATATGCAATCTTCCTATTATGTGGTTTACACACAATGAATTGCACATGTGGATTGTGGTGCAAAAATAAAATCTATCTCGAAAATACATAATAACTTGAATTTTTGCATAAAAGTGACACCTTCACATAGCCAAAGACCCTAGTGTTATTTAACATTTCAGGAAAATAAACTAAGACAAGATTACATAAAATAATACAAATTGAGTTTAGTTTTGTCAAGTTTAATGAGAATTTGTTAAATTTAAAGTAACATTTCCTGCATCATAAAAACTATAAACTGATTTTTAATGTGTATGATTTCTTGCAAAACATTTTTGGCAAGTTACATTGGTCAATTCATGAGCATGCGCATCATCCTCGCTATGATTGTCCTCGCCATCCTCGATGAGATTGTGCTCACTGTCCTCGCAACGGTCATGCTTTGTTACTCAATTGTTGGAGGCCCAAACTCAAGAGAGCCTATTCGACTATAATACAACTAATCATGCTCATGGTCTAATCTCTCCAGGAACACAATAACTTAACTTGGAAGGCATGAATGTCTGGATTTTTTTTGCAAGTTCTTCGGTTGCTTTGTTATTCATAATTGTATCTCTATAGACGATGTCCTGGAGCACATCATAGAGGAATTCTTGATTTTTAGTGATACCCATCTTGTCACAATACACCCGAACATTCTAAACACATTATTATTGACCACTCATATGCAAAGGAAGTTTGGAAACTCACTGTAGTTGGATGGCTCGACTTGCACTCTTGATCTCTATTGTCCTTAGTGAAGGAGTGGTTATTCTGGATCTACACTGCAATCTCTAAGGCATAAGTCAAAGTAGTACCCCCCTATTAGGACATGATGTTTTTGCACCCGAGCTCAAATGAGCTTGGGTGAACAGTAAATTCAAAAAAAATATAAAAATGTTCAAAAAATTCTGTATTTTTTTTGGGCAAACATTGACAAATTTTTTAAGTGCTCAAAAAACTCCATCATGAAATAACATTTGTGAAAGTCGTGATAAAAAAACAAAATCAAAACTCTGAAAATGCTACTTTTGAAAGCATTTTGAAACATCAATTGTATTTTTTTGTCATGACTTCCACAAATGTGATTTCGTACTGAAATTTTGCGAGTTCTTAGACAATTTGTCAAAGTTTACTGTAAAGAAAATTCAGATTTTTTTGAACATTTTAAAAATAATTTTTGAATTTACTGTTCACCCGAGCTCATTTGAGCTCGGGTGTAGAAGAGCATTCCCCCCCTATTATCACTATAATCACTTGCATGGTGTGGAAGGAGCGAGGTGGTTGGGTATTCTAAATGTTGAACACAACCTACCGTCTCCGATTAGGATTTTTGACCATCAAAGGAGGAAGTTGGCATTTTTGGCACAAAGTCTCTTCCGCGAACCCTTGTGTTTCTCATTGATATCCTCAAGCCATCTCTTTTTCACAATAAATACCTTTATGTGGTTCTTTGTAGTTTTGTTTGACGATACTTAGATAAAATTAAATCATGCCATAGGCTTCTCAACAATCTAGCCCGAAAAACTGAGTGGTGTCGGTCCAGGCTTATCTCTTGAACAGGTTTAGGTTTTGTTTTGCGGCAAAAAATATAATTGGCCTTGGGCTATAATGGGGCTTCTATTTTCAGGCATTCGGCCCAAGCTTTTATGTTTTTTTAGCCTGCCAAGTTTTTAGCTTAATTATCAATTTTTTAGACTAAAATGCATGTTTTTGAATCGGGCTTGTCACCGAGCTGGACTTTTGGATAAAACATTTTTGCTAGGTCTTAACCGATAAAGATTTCTCAACAACAACAACAAAAAAACGAGAAAGATTTTTCCAAGTCTCAAAGTAGATCCCTGACCATGTCTAAAACAAAGAGTAGATCTCTGACCCATAAAAAAGGAAAAAAAGGACAAAAATCTAACTTAAAAATGGCAATTATTTTTCCAACCTATTTTTGCTCCGGTTTCTCTGTGGCCGTATTTTTCTGATCCAGATTCAACATCGTCTCACAGTCACCGATCAAACACGGGTTAACCGGTTTGGCCGGCGCGACGCACCCCTCCACCAGCGGCAAGCCGGCGGCGACGCCCCCACACCGCACGCCGTGATATAGGCCCGTCCCCGTCCCCGTCCCCGTCCCCGTCCCCGTACGACACGACCTAGCCCCAAACCCGCCCACGCGCACGGAAGAAACAAAAATCCCGAGCCCACCACCACCGCCACCATACTCCCCTCCCTCCTCGCCACCGTCGGCTCCCTCGCCACAGGCACCGTCGCGGCCCTCGCGGCGGCTGCGGCGGGGGCGGCGGCGAACGCGGGCTCCCTCCCCCGCGCCCGCTCGGCAGGGTCGGCCGTTGTGGCGGCAGCCATGTCTACGGCCCGCGTCTACGCAGACGTGAACGTGCGCCGCCCCAGGGAGTACTGGGACTACGAGGCCCTCTCCGTCCAATGGGGGTAACAATAGAACCAACGCCTCACTCTGCTCCTGTTTTTTTTTCTTCTGTGCCTTGATCTAGAGTAGAGTGGTTAACTGGTTATGCGGGAGGATCGCATCTAAAATTCACTGAACAACAATGGGTCACTGCTGGGGGATATGTCGTACATGCTGTGTTCGAAGGTGTATATGATTTATGTTCAGTTGCAGAGATTGGGACGGACTGGGTTGATCATTATATTGCTTTGCTTGATCGGTGTATTATGCAATGAGGAGTCATGGGAGTGAACTCTGGTTTGTAGGATTTGAAAACCTTTGGTCATCAGGTTTGTTTAGGTGTCTGTTTAAGGGTCGATTGGAGCTGTTCTTGAATACTACTGTCTAGTGTTTTACTATTTCAGGTCTCTTACTATACTTGTTGTTTGAGCTGTTGTGTGCTTATTAGAATTATGCCTCGAGTGGGGCTGCATCCAGAGAACTGTATACCAGAAGACTAAAACACCTGCAAAATAGTATTGACGGAGGGCATTTAATATCTCTGTAGGGAGGTCGGTCTTAGCAAAACAGAATGGAGTTGCACCAACCAAAATGCTCAACTGGACAAATTCTTTGAACGTTTAGACAGTAGTCATATGACCTTGATCACTATCACAGTAGTGAATCCACTTTTGCTTACTGTTTCAAAATTTTGACATGTGTTGTCACCTTTTTAGTTGGTGAATTTTTGATTGAAAAATAATAAATATTTTTTTATGGAATTACATATCTTGTTTCTTGTAGCTATGTACTTAGTTTGATCAACTGATGGTTCCTCACCATTCAGTGAGCAGGATGATTATGAGGTCGTGCGGAAAGTAGGCAGGGGGAAATACAGTGAAGTCTTTGAAGGAGTTAATGTAACAAACGATGAGCGATGCGTTATTAAAATCCTCAAGCCTGTTAAGAAAAAGAAGGTATCCTTATTTACTTTGAAGATTAGCACATTTTGATGGTCTTCTATTATATTACTGCTGATAACATCAATACTTGGCGTAAATCGATGGTTACACACTCTGCATTTCCTACTTCTCTAACTATGGTTTTCTCCTTCACTAGTCTACTGAGAAGTTTCATCCTGATTCCGTTTAATACAACCGTACAGTTACCAAGCCGGTCAAGGGATCTTATGTTTCTTCGTCCATTTACATCCATAACTCACATCTTGTGACTAACCGCTTGCACCATATGATGCAACTAACCATTTCGAAACCTGCTAATGTTTTATTTTGAGGACCAAAACCTTCTAATTTTATCCCCGTTAGAGATCAGTTTAGCATCAGCTCTGTTATTTAGTCTTCATGCCCTTTTAAGCTGACAAGTTTCGCCTGTTTCTTTAAGTGCATGATGTCACTCTTGCTCATTTGTTGGCTATGCACCTTCTGCTGCATTCAACTCTATTTACCTGCTTATCGTGTTCTTTGTGCTATCCAAATATGTGATTTTTTTATGCAGATAAAGAGGGAAATAAAAATTCTTCAGAACCTTTGTGGTGGACCAAATATTATTAAGCTTCTTAATGTTGTCAGAGATCAGCAATCAAAAACTCCAAGTTTGGTATTTGAATATGTAAACAGCACAGATTTCAAAGTTCTATATCCAACATTTACAGACTATGACATCCGGTTCTATATTTATGAACTTCTTAAGGTACACCTTATTTTATTTAATCATTGGATGAAGTGTTGAACCTGTATCACATCTAGCAGATAATAAAGTCGTGACATATTTATGTGGTTGTACACATCTAACAGTCTAACACTGCTATGAGCTAAACCTTCCCTGTTATGCATTTTACTGCAATGATTTTGTAGTTGCACATCTTGTGATTTTATTATGAGAATTTCAGTTTTTTCCCATGCATATGTTCCTTGAGAGTCTGACCCATGGGTGGTGCTAATCAATTGTTACATGTGGTCAACATGAATAGCTGACGGTGAATTATCTGGGTTGGTCCTTGTATATTGATTATTGAAACATGCAGAAACTGTAGAAGGATAATGTAGTGTCTCTAGTATGGTATGTTTAAGGTTGTAATACTGAATGTCCAGCACTTTGAATGTGAGGCTGAGCGCAACAGTAAAACTTATTTCCTGCTTGGCTATGACGAGCCAGGTGTCTTACATGGATATGTAGTGTCTCTAGCATGGTATGTTTAAGGCTGTAATACACTAATACTGAATGTCTGGCATGTATATACTCTCCCAAGTTGTTGATAGCCTTTCTGTTTTTTCTTGGATATGACGAGCCAGGTGCCTTACAAATTCTGTTATTTTTTCCTAGAGAAAGATAGCTTATGAGGGCACTACAATTTTCAGCTACATCTTTAATTAAAATAAGTGCAAATGTGTCTCCAGTTCCTTGGCAAAAAGACTTGTTGCAGTGGTAGTAGATAGCCAAACCAGTGAATTGTGTTAGCCATAATTTCATAACTTTCTTCCTTTTGCTTATGCCGATGTTGTTTTCATTTGATAAGTTATTGAACTTTGTTTGCTTCTTGTTGGAATACAGTAAGATAACTGGTTCATTTTCGCTTAGTCTCTGTAAATGAAACTAAGTTTTTTTAGTTTGTTGTAACTTGTAAATATAGGATCTCCTACTGTTCTGTTTTTTTGGTTACCTGTTCACATTACATGTTCTGGACCCCCCCCCCCCCCCCCCAAGGATTTTCAATCTTATACGACATTTTAATGGGTTGTATTTCTTACCTTGAAAAGTAATCTCCATTATTTTCTTGTTGTTTTACTGATTGCCAGCCTGCTCACATTTCAGGCATTAGATTACTGTCATTCCCAAGGAATTATGCATCGTGATGTCAAGCCTCACAATGTTATGATTGACCATGAGCTTCGCAAGCTTCGCTTGATTGATTGGGGACTTGCTGAGTTTTACTTTCCTGAGAAGGAGTACAACGTTCGTGTTGCTTCGAGGCAAGTTGATAAAATATGACATTTTGTAGCTCTGGTCATTTATAGCAATGTGGTATCCAAGTTTCATATGTAATTTATATGCAGGCATCTCTTGGTTTGATCATTAGTTCCCTGTATCAGGTTCTAGTTTCTATTCAAGAATGCTCACTGCGTATGGTTTTTAAGAATAGTATATACCTTACGCAACAAATCGTTCTGCCATCTGTCATTCCCTTGTTTTCAGGAGATCTGTGCTACTTAATTTGGCAGAGTTGCTGTCTGTTTCCAAATTTTGAATCCCCTTCTGATCTAGCAAAATCATCATCTCAAAATTTGCTGTTTTGATGAACTAGAGTTATACATATTTGAGTAGCAAGGTTAGAGGAACTTGATCAGAGTCGGATGGATGTATGAACTCTTATATCTGAGCATGTGGATATTTTGACTGGAGTTTTTTTCTTTCTTTATTCAGGTATTTTAAGGGGCCTGAATTGCTTGTTGACTTCCAAGGGTATGACTACTCTTTGGATATGTGGAGCCTTGGCTGTATGTTTGCTGGAATGGTATGTTTCCTTCCTATGATCTGTAAACATTACAATGAAATTCACAAGGACCTTGCTTCTATGAACACTAATGACTGAATAATTAGACGTCAGTTATGATTGATTTGTTGTTCTGCACGCAGATATTCCGCAAGGAACCATTCTTCTATGGTCATGACAACCATGACCAGCTTTTCAAAATAGCCAAGGTTTGCCATTGTCACAATTGTCTTGTATTTGCTCACATAACCGTGTGCATGCGTGCTATGCCTGAGCATAATGCATATGTGAACATCATCTTTCATTTTTCGGTTGACGGTATTGTAGCCAGTAACAAGTTATTTTTTTTAACTTCTGAGCAGGTGCTAGGTACAGATGAACTTAATGCTTATTTGGGAAAATACAGAATTGTGCTTGATCCTCAGCTAGAGGCACTGATTGGGAGGTACCTCACACTACTCTGAACATGCTATTCGTATGGTGTAACTATATGACATTTTGCATCAGGAAGCAACAGTTTCCTTGATTTACATGTACGTTATTGCTTAACACAGGCACAACAGGAAACCTTGGTCCAAGTTTGTCAATGCTGAAAATAGGCATCTCGTCTCTGAAGAGGTTATATTTCCCCTCCTTCTCCTGCAGGTTTTCCGTCCATCTGTCATTTTTCTCTGCCCTTATCTAATTGCTGCCATACCCTTACACAGGCCATCGATTTTCTTGATAAACTTCTTCGCTTTGACCATCAAGACAGGCTTACAGCTGAAGAAGCCATGGTTTGTTTCTGCACCTATTTGTTCGATAATAAATACGAGATGCAAATAGTGCGCTAGCGAACTTGTTGACCTGGAGTCAACTTATGACACATTCCTTCTGATCCCACTGCAGGCGCATGCCTACTTTCACCAGGTGAGAGCAGCAGAAAACAGCAGAGGGAGAACGTAGCCAAGAGCCCAAGGGAGCCAAGAGAATTGAGACGCGAAAGCTGCTTCCGAAACTAGATCCATCTAGCATCAAGTTGATGCAGAAGTTGATTACTTGACCTGATGGTTGGGACGCTGTCATGAATCTCTGATATACCGGCTCCTGAGATCTTTTTTATTTTCTTTTATTACTTGGAAGTTTAAACTGCGAGTCTACAAAACAGTAAGGCTACGCACTGTCATGACTGATGAGTTTTGATGCAACTAAAAGTTCTCGATATTGTGTTTTAGTTGTGATTCTGGGCTTTGGTCGAGGCAGGCAACTGCATCGTACTCAATTTTTTTTAGAAAATTAATCTGTTGAGATTATAAATATGGGCTGTCTATATTGGGTTGATCTCCCGCAACTGATGCGCCCTTATCAAGGGCGACCTTAACCAACCATGGTTTTGGTCCCCTGTGAGTAGGGCTAAATTGGAGTGTTGGGGGTGGTCAGTGACACTTTACGAGTTGTCATGTTCACATAAACCACCTGTTGCTCCCCACATCCCAACAATCCCAACTGGTCCAAGGGAATCATCATACTATGGGAAGGCCATCTCTAGTGTCAATGTCACCCAAAGGACGCTGGTACGACTGCACCAACCCTTTCTCAATGGCTGCTTCTGTTGCCTGTAAGACTCCTAAACCCTCTGTTAATGGCTCATTAGTTAGGTGTTCTAAGGTTGCTTCCAATGCAAAGGTTCTTAGATGAGGTGCTAAGAGCATTAAATAGCTTAGCAACTTAACTCCTCAATGCATAGGTGCTTAACTTGTTGCTAAGCTCACTTTATTTAATATTTAACACCTAAACTCCTTCATGCATTGGCCATATTCTTCCATTTAAGTGGGTTGCCTAGGTTTACGTGTATGGCGTTGGTTCTTTCTAAGGTCACCAAAGTGCTCTCTTTTCTCATTAATTGTTATGCCATGTCATTTTTTCGCTTATGTGACATGCTTAGCACCTGTCCACCTTGGAGCATTGGGAAGGGCCTAAAGGCTTATATATGATCCAATGGTGTTTACTGTAAAGATAATGCTAATGATGGTACCAAAAAGCAGTCTAAAGGATGATGTATTTCTTCTTTAATTAAATGTTCCGTCCCCTGTCTTGAAATGTGGCTCAAACAACGATGCCATAGTTTTGAAGAAGGGTTTCGTTTTCAGCATTACGTTCATTCACATCCATTTCACAAACATTTGCATGCATAAGAGAATTGGAAAGAGACAGATACAGAGTTTGCCTCGTCTAACACCGGTCAACATCATTATTACAATGTTTGGTAGTGCATCATCTTCTGCCAAAGGCACACTCATAACTGAAAGCGAATAACTTGGTGCACTATCTTCCTTCAACATTTTTTTGAACACACTATAGACGAAAGCGTTCATATACACGAGCATACACCCATCCCTATGAACGCACACACATACACCTTACGGCTATGAGCACCTTTGAGAGACTGAGCCGACATATCATCTTGAAATTTACGAAGTCACCATAGGCACATCGTCATCGACGTGAACGTCTCTTCTCATTGAATGTGCATTGCCAGAAATCCTGAAATAATTTCAAAAATAAATGCGAGCATCAGAATTTGAACCTTGGTGGGCTATGGATACCGTAGTCTCTCTAACCATCGAACCATAGGTTGGTTCGCTCTCCCTTCAACCCTTTTGAGCGCAATGTAGCAACGTATTGGTTGAAATCATCTAAAACGTGACATTTTTGTTAGGAATGTGCTTGATCTTCACCCAGTCTGGGTACCCGACTTTCTGACAAGACGTGGTGAATGCTGAGTTGCAGGACATGATCGTGGACTCCTGGAGAGACCGGGGCAGTGTCAGAAGCCACTGGAGATTCAGGCATGGAAGGATATGGAGCTTCTTGAGCGAAGTGAGCTGCTCTGTATTATCCGGCAACGCGTCCTAGGCACATCCATGAAACTAGAGCACCGGAAGGCGAAGGAAATTCCCGAGCGTAGGAGCTGGTTCGAGCTGGCTGCATCGCCAGAAGAAGAGCCTTTCCAGGCCCTTTGGGGCCGCCGTTGTGCGTGCCTACCATCCAGCTTGGGTATCTGGAGCCATGGTAGTCCCAGATCTCAAGCGATTCGAGCTGCGGTGGAGGACAGAGGCCCTCCATCACCTCTGCCTCTGCCTCTGCCTTGACATCCGGTCTGCGACTGTCACGACCCCAACACAATTTGAGGTCTGTGAGCCGTTGCTTGGCAGGTAGGTTTGCTCCCAGAGCTTCCTGCTTGCTCTCAAGATTGTCGAGACCAAAGATGTACAGCCTGCCGCGGAGGCCATTTCAGTCCCTCAGCTGCTTGATCTCGTGTCCTTGCTCCTTGGTCATGTCAGACCCAAGGTGGTGTGAACTCTAAATTCAAAGAATATCGAATGAACTCAACAAGATTCTTGCTATTTAAGAGGAATGTTTGGCAAGTTCCTGCTTGCTACAGATGAATATGAACCCGCTAGGAACACTGGCGGCGGAAGGGGGAAACCATAAAAACATCAAGATGATCTCTAGCAGTCTCTAACACCTGGCTAGCCTTACAACGGAGAGAACAGAGTGGTTGAGGCACTAGCCTTTTGCTGGAAAGGGTACAACGACACTTCGGAGCTTGATGACCGTTTGATGCGGGATCTACGGCCGCGATGTCTTCATAATCCTGCGAAGCGGTATGGAAGGCGGAGGAGCATTGGATCTTGATGGATGATCTAGGTGTCTTCGATTCAAACTTAACTGAACTTCTGTCTAGGTTCAGAGTTCGTCAGATAGATCGTTGGGTCTTGACAACTCCCGGATGAGACCAAGCCTGTCCTCAGGGTTGGAATTGGGGGAAGACTTTCTGAATGGAAGTAGCGTCCTCCCATGTGGCCTCCTCGTTTGGTAGGTTGTTCCATTTAATCAGCCAACGTACCACTAGGACCTCGATACCGCCTTGTCTGCGAGGAACAAGTTTGCGTTGTAGCAATTGTTCTGGCTCCACTAAGATTGTCCCATCAGGATTGAGTAGGGCAAGTTTGGCATTGGGGATTGCCGTTGGTCCTATGTGTTTCTTCAATTGGCTAATTGGCTGACATGGAAAGTCTCGTGGAGCTTGCAGTCTTCTGGAAGTAGTTATACGCAACAACTCCAATCTTCTCCAGGACTCGAAAGGGCCCATAGTACTTAGAGTCCAGTTTAAGACATTTGTGGATGCTGAGAGTGGTGTGTTTGTAGGGTTGCAATTTTAAATAGACCATGTCACCCACTTCCAGTGTTCTCTCAGATCTATTTCTGTCTGCAAAGTGCTTCATTCTGTTCCGAGCTCTTGTGAGTTTTTCTCTCATCTAGGCAGCAGTTTGTTCAACTGTTAGAACAGATGAAAAGTTCTCAGTATCTCCTTGGGAGGGGGGGGGGTAGAGGGCTGCTTCAGCAAGCACATTTGGTTTTCTTTTATACAGAGCCTGAAAGGGAGTGACTTTCAGAGCTGTGTGGTAGGAGGTATTATACCACCATTCTGCTAGTGGCAGCCAGTTGAACCATTTCTTGGGTTGCAAGAAGGCCATGCATCTGAGGTAGTTTTCCATGCATTGGTTCACCCTTTCAGTTTGGCCATCAGATTATGGATGGTAAGAAGTACTCATGTGGAGTTTGATGCCCATTGTTTTAAACAGACTTTGCCAGAGATGGCTAGTGAATATCCTGTCCCTGTTTGTGACAATAACACTAGGCAGACCATGCAGCTTAAAGATGTTTTCCATAAAGGCAGTTGCTACAGTTTGGGCTGAGATGGGGGTGTTTCAAAGCAATGAAGTGTTTATACTTGGTGAATATGTCCACCACAACCAAGATCATATCTTTGTTGTGTGAAATGGGCAACCCTTCTACAAAGTCCATTCTTATGTGTCACCAAGCAAAATCTGGGACAGGGAGTGGTTGTAGGAGGCCAGGATATTTTGACATGTGGGGCACTGTTTGATAAAGTCAATGATGAATTGCTTCATCCCAGGCTAGTGGAATAGAATTTCACTCTTTGATAAGTAGCTCTATGTCCAGAGTGGCCTCCTAGTTCAGGGCTATGTAGTGCATCAACCAGTTTGCTTCTGAGAGGAGTGTCACTTCCAACTACAATTCTATTGTGGAATCTTAGTACTCCTTGTTGGGGAGTGTAGTGCAGGGTATTAGTTGGGTTTGTGGCTAGTTGAGTTAGGAGTTCCTTGCATTTATTGTCATTATTGTAGCTGGCACTACTTTAGAGATCCAAGCAGGGAGAGTAGAGCTAGTAATGAGAGTATGTATTTTGTGTTGCACTCTAGAGAGGGCATCAACTACTCTGTTTTTATTCCCCTGTTTGTACTCCACTTTGTAGTTGTAGCCCAGGAGTTTCACCAGCAATTTATTTTGAACTCATTCAGTCAGTTTTTGCTCTTGGATATATTTGCGACTTTGCTGATCGGTTCTGATGATAAGGGAGGAAGCAGCAAAATAGGCTTTCCAATGTTTGGGTGCCTCTATAATAGCTAGAGCTTCCTTATCATAAGTAGAATGGCAGCTGCTCTTGGTCCAATGGACTTACTGAAGAATGAGATAGGTCTGCCTCCTTGTATCAGTACTGCTCCAATGCCATAATTGCAAGGATCAGTTTCAAGAACAAAAGGCTTGGAAAAATCAGACATAGCCAGTACAGGGGCCTCTGTCATTTTGTGCTTCAGTATGTTAAATGCTCCCTGTTGTTCAGGGCCCCATTGGAAGCTGTCCTTTTTGAGGGAGTTGAACAGTGGTTTGCATATTAATCCATAGTTTTGAACAAATCTTCTGTAGTACCCAGTTAGTCCAAGGAAACTTCTGAATTGAGTGACATTCTTAGGTGTTGGCCATTTGATTACTGCCTCCACTTTAACAGGGTCAGCGGCAACACCATCTCCTCTTCTAATGTGCCCCAGATATTCTACCTGTGGCTGAGCAAAGGTGCATTTACTGAGCTTAGCATATAGTTGGTGTTGTTGTAAGGTCTCAA
The DNA here is from genome assembly GCA_022496015.1 of Hordeum marinum. Taxonomy (NCBI): domain Eukaryota; kingdom Viridiplantae; phylum Streptophyta; class Magnoliopsida; order Poales; family Poaceae; genus Hordeum; species Hordeum marinum. The sequence continues at coordinate 418,340,645 of CM039675.1, forward strand.
ATACTTCCTTAAATGTTGTAAGTGTTCTTCCAAACTGGTACTGAAAATCAGAATATCATCAAAGAAAACTAATACAAACTTCGTCAGATATTTCTTTAAGATGGTATTCATCAGCTTCTAGAAAGTGGTAGGAGCATTAGTAAGTCCAAAGGGCATGACTAAATACTCATAGTGTCCACACTGAGTGCCAGTCTTTTCCATGTCATGTTGCATCATTCTGATCTAGTGGTACCCACTTCTTAAATCCAGTTTTGTGAAAATAGTGGCACCATGGAGTTCATTAAGTAGATCTTCAATTACTAGCACTGGGTATTTGTTTCTAATAGTTTGCTCATTCATTTTTCTGAAATCATTGACCAGTTTCCAAGTGAGATCTTTCTTTTTAACTAACAATCCTGGGGAGGAGTAGGGACTGACACTATCCTTAATAACTTTATCCTTAATAATTTCTTGTATGATTTGCTCCATTGCATCTTTTTGGTGGTGAGGGAGTCTATAAGGCCTCTGATTTACAATTTTGGCCCGAGGGACTAATGGGATGGTATGGTCCACTGCTCTCACAGGAGGAAGGCCAGTGGGTTTGGAAAATATGCCACTGTATTTGTTTAGGAGCAGTTTGACTTGAGGGTGTACTGGTTGTGGTGGAGGGGGTGATACAACTACAAAGTTAACATGGAGCACAGCTCCACAGACTGGTTCCTCTCCATTTCTTCCTCATTGTCCATTTCAGGGATTACTAAA